>OY728133.1:30681194-31931194 GCA_963277665.1 Viscum album
CAATGGGTTGTCGTGGGTTGGAGAAACAACCACCTACACATATTAAAAAAACATATGGGCATCCTTATTAGGCTTAAATACATCCATTTAAATTAATCAAATAATTTCTTGGGTCATGCTGGAATGTATGGAGGGCCACATAATGGTCGATATCTTTAAAAATCACCAAAAGTTGAAAGAAAAGTATCAACCACCAACCTTAGCTCGGTAGGGAAGTGTGTGTCCAGTATCAATTTCAGATTTAACTTGTTTTAGAAGAAATATAAAGAATCGACAAAGAATATGAAATTTGGGAATATGTAACTAAATCTATATAGCCCAAACGATAGCCTTAAGAATCGAGAATGTCTAAAATGAATATCGATCTTATCGATGCAGATCAAATGAGACAAACCATCCTTGAATTAGAGGTCAGATAAAGAGTAGATAAAAATCAAAGTTTAGAACCCTTTAAAAGAATCTAAGGGATCTCCTTCCTTTTCTTATGAAAATAGATGGGTCTTAAGTTTTAAAAATAAATTAATTTAATTAAAAATTAATAAAATCCCAAAATACAGGGGCTTCATATTTAGTCACATGATTTGGAAAACCATGCACTAACCATGAACGACATCCTTTAGGCCAAGGTTCACCTAGATGTTTTACCCACATGGTTTACAAACCATGTTAAAACCATGGAAAGTGCATATCTCTACTTTTGTAAAAACAGAAAACCTAACGGCATGTCCATGTGTCTCATTCCACATAGTTTGGCCAAACTTTGTATCCAGCACCACCCCTCTATCCAACCTTTCACGAGTTAGTCAAAACACATGGTCTTCCATGCACAGTTTTTACTTACTATGTGCCTGTGTAAAAAACCCCAAAATTTGGTTCTGATCTTGGAACATTCCCCAGAAACCTCTAAAAAACTCGTGATCAAGTTGGGTGCTCACATGAGGCCATAAGTAAGCATTCAAATTGAGAAAACATGTATTTTTAACTCATATGAAAACCCAGGTACTTATAATATTCCCCACCTTATAGAAATTCATCACCAAATTTCTCTCTATAGGGTGGTCATGATTCACCTGAAATAAATCTGGCCACTGAGCACATACATTGGTCTCTCCCTCTTAAGTCTCATCCTGTAAATGTTTGAGCTACCATAGAAACTGTACAAAAGGAACTGACCGGCTTTGAATAAACTTCATGATACCATCAACTTTATGAATAGAATGATCCTCAAAGGATGAATCGACATGAAGCTCAAAATCCTCATACTGAAAATCATGAGATGGGTCTGAATGATAGTGGCATAGTTTAGATATGTAGAAGGCATTTTGCAGGGATTTGTACCTATGAGGTAACTGCAGCCGACAGGCTATCGACCTGACTCTCTCCAGAATCTCAAATGGACTAACACATTATAGTGCAATATTACCATGTTTCTTGAATATTTTATGTCCCATCCTTGGTCAAGCATGAAGGAAAACATTATCCCTAAAATCAAAATCTAGAGTTCATTAATGGTGATTGGCGTATCATTTCTATCAAGACTCTATAATAACTATCCATTTTTGAATCAATCAAACATACTCAAAAAGTCTCCTACATGAGATGTGATATGATGTGAAAGTGTTTTCACACTCATTGCCACAGCCTTTTAATATTTTTATTAAGGTTATAATAACAATTTTTTTATTAAATAATTGATAATTGTTGAAGTTTTCAAACTTGATGTTTAAAGTAATCATTTTTTGTTTAAACGTGTGTTTTAATGTTCATTATTTTCATTTTAAATAATTCTTAAATTAAACAAATTCTTTTGAATTTGACTTTTATTTCTTATTCTTTTATTTTTATAATTTTACATTATAGTTAGTTTATCAATACATTAATTTAATTAATCATTTATTTGTTTTAATTATAAATAAATAAATCACTTTATTTTAGTTTTAACAAGGTAATTTTAATAAATTAAAATTTTTATTCTTGAATTAAGTCTTTAATTTATTATTTGGTTAGCTAATTGGTTGATTAAACAAAAGCAAGAGACTTTAGTTTTTATTAGTTTGTTTTAAATTAATTTTGATTATAATTTTTAATAAAAATAAATTAATTATTTTAATAAATAATAAATACTTTTATTATTTGACATTTGTTTATTTATTTATTTTTTATTCTATTATATTTAATTAAATTGATTAATTGATTAATCTATTTTTATTTATATTAAATTACTAATTTATTTAATTTTTTGCTGTTTTTATTTTTGTAAGTGTTCTGGTACCACCCATTCATGGTGCCACCGTTTTCACTCCTTGTTATCTCACCACTTCAAACTCACGGTGGCACATCCCACCGTTCAATCCTTTTGCCACCAGTTCCCTCACGGTGCCACCAGTTCCCCCACACAATGTATTGCCTTACTATCCCACACTCACGGTGCTAACTTGCATCGCCACTCCTCCATACCACTTACTCCTGGCACTGTTTCACATCGCACCCACTGCTCACGGTGTCACCTTCCTTTGCCACAAGTTCCATCATAGAGCATAACACTCACTGCCTCCACCCCTTTCTAAAGAGTGGCATGTCTCACCACTCCATTCTCCCGCAGCCACCACTTCTTCATGGTGACACTGTTCTCCATCATGTCTCACTGTTTCAAGAACGGAGGCATGTCCCATGGTCACCCCTCCTATGTTCCACCATTTCTTCCACACACACTATTTTCCATACCCATTCCACTGTTTCATTTCCTCTCCTTATACGGAATGGTGAAAATGAGTTCCCACTTCTCTGTTATGCTATCTCCCATTTCATCCATCACAAACAAACAACAACCATAGCAAATCTCATCAGCAAAAGAACAAAAATCGACAATCATAAAATGTAAAGATTGAATAATGTTTAGAACAAATATCCCATATTCCATGTGCAACCTAAACCCTAACTGATCCCTGTCAATGATGCCAAAATTTTCACGCTCATGCATCATTGGGAATGGGCGACAAACTACAATTTATAACCTACTTACTACTTAGAACAGTGGAAAGACAGGGTCAAACCTGAGGGGGGCCTAATGTTGTGCTTGGTGATCTAAAAATAATATCTAAATAAAAAACACACAAAAACAAACAAAATCAGTTTGAGGTGGTGAAGTGGAGTGAGTGAAAATTAGTGTGTGTGGAAATGAAGGTGAACTGGTGAGTGCAAGGGGAGTAGACAAGACCAAAAGAAATCTTGTGGGGAAAACAACGAATATATTAGTAGGGGAAAATTCCACTGGACGATTTGATTTTTATTAGCCTCTTTCATGCACTGAAGATTAGGAAATAAGGATCTGACTTAAGGTAACTGGCTAGATTTGTCTCATGATCTATTTGTGATGAAATAACCTTTACAGTTCTTCAACTGTAAATGTCATTTCGTCCAATTTTTTAAAAAAAGTCAGATGTCACTGGGCTCACCATGTTAGTTGAGTTCAGTGTGTCTCTCTCATTTGAGCATGAATCACTTTCCAGGGAGTCCTTCAGATGGAAATAATTTTCATTACGATTCAAAAAAGACCAGTCTTTACTCAACCTTGTTGTTTTTAAAATAAATTTGCCCCGCAATCAGTAAGAGAGATGATCTAGAAAATGATGTAGTGCATGAATTAGAGTAAACAAATCTTAACCATCCATCTTAATCCTACCCATATGAATTTACCCAAACATAAGGATTAGCTTCAGTGAAAAAAAGAATAAAAATAATTGAAATTCATGTTGAAATAAGTTATAGAAAAACATAGCACAAGAAAAAATAAAGATGCTCAGTTTCTGGAAAGCTCTAATCCCTGTTGCTCGATGGTGGATGCAATGCTGGAGATCGCTTGATGCTCCACCCTAGGAATTGAGGTATGAAATGCCGATATGCTACTGTAATCCTCTAATATTATCTTGATGGAAAAGGTGGACACTCCGGGGATCACCCAATGGTTATGGAAGAATGAAAACCCCATCGAGAAGTGTTGTCCAGTCCAGCTGAATTCTTGATCTTTCGATGCCCGCGATAATTTCTAATCACCCCGTAATCGACATCTCTAGAATCCCATATTAAGTGTTCCCCATCCTCCACGTGGAGCTTTCACTGTTCTACGTCTCCTGCACTAGTCACTGGAATAGTTTCTCCTAACTGAATGATGAGTATGCGCGAGCAAGCATAACCCTCCCTATGCAAAAAATGCACGTGAGTCAAAAAAATATAAAATGAAACTACCATATATTACATTACGACATATAATTAATGAAAAAACATAAATATATATTCAATAATACCTAATTATTATAACTAATATACGTAAATATAATATAACATAACTATTAAAATTGTGTTTACTTTAATATTATTATTAAATTATATATTATTTAGATTAATTATTATATAAATTATATATTATTATATATGTTATTTTATGTCATATATATGATATACTATATTACTGTCCCAGTAAAGTTTCCTTCCCTGCCTCTAGCCAGCACATGGGTGATCAACATGGACTACAATATAAAGTCTCAAAATGATCCATATGTATATTCTCGTATTAGTTATTGTTGTATGTGACTCAACTAGGGGTATATGCTTCTTCCAAGAGACCTCAAAATCAATGATGTGTGATCACAACTTTTCTTATAGTACTTATAACATAAGCTCTTACTGACCATCAATCTGAGGGTGGTATGCTATGCTCAGAAGCAGTTGTGTCCCCATCTCCCTCTGAAAACTTTACTAGAAACAAGACATAAAGTAGAAATCCCTATGATAAATGATAGTTCATGGGACCTCATGAATTTTTACTATATCTTGGATGTAAAACCTTACACGATCATCAACACATAAGTTATCTTTTATCCGTAGGAAATAACCAACCATCATGATACTATCAACCACAACCCACAAAAAAACATTACCTCAAGGCGACCTTGTTAAACTAGTCATGAAATTCATCACGACATCATCCAATTTCCACTATGTAATAGGTAACGACTATAAAATTATGGATGGTCAGTAATGTTCTTCCTTCACCAATTGATAGGTGGAACTTCTCATATTGAAACCAACTACATCTCTTTCCATACCCAGCCACCAATACTGACGATGTAAGTTAGAGTACATCTTGGTGACACCGAGGAGGAAACCCCATGCTGATGCAGGAAACTCCCATATAATCACCTTGTGTATATCCACTAGAACACAAATGAGGCCATGGATAAAAAGGATCTCAAAATTTCCTGCAGTTCAACCAGAAAATGGATCCTTGCCATCAAGACTTTTCCATAGGACACAACCTTTTGAATCTGATAGTTTCCTCATCCTTACTCTATCTAGTATGATTGAGGTCATATCTAAGGATGAAATATACATCTTCCTCTAACTATCCTGCACCTCAAAGTGAATATCATAGAACAATTCCATAAGCTTCCACTCACTACTGGCATACTGCACTACCTGTATATGATTCCTCTTTCTCAGTGCATCGACCACTAAATTCTCTTTACCAGGTGTGTAGGCAAGATCAAAGTCAAAAGATTGTAGGTACTCCCACAACCTTCACTAACATAGATTATAATCATGAAATTTAAATATGTACTTGAGGATTTTATGTTCCATGTATACAACAAAATACTCTCCCATTAAGTAATTTATACAATAGCTTAAAGGATGAATAATTGTAGCTAGCTCAAGATCATGTGTCGGGTGATTCATATCGTGTGTCCTCAACTGCTGAGACCTATACCACATGACACTATTTCTCTAAATCAGCATTCCTCCCAGACCAATACATATTGTTTCAAAATACACAGTATATATCTTACCATGTTCTGGTAGTATCAAGATTGGTGTTGGTATAAACCTCCCTTTCAGCTCCTAAAAGGCTATCTCACATGAATCTGAATAAAAAAAATTCACACCATTCATAGTCAAGATGGTCAACGACACTTATAAGCTTGATAAGTACTATATAGAATTATTGTAGTGACCAGATTTCCCCAAGAAACTCCATGTGTCCAAATGCTTCTTAGGATGTTCCTAGGAAACTACCGAGATCACCTTCTCTGGGTCTATTGATACTTCTATCTATGAGATGATGTGACACAGGAAGTGAAAATGATCAATCCAATAGTGGCACATTGTGATCTTAGAATATAACTGATTTTCTCTTAATGTATTCAAAACAATCATAAGATGTATGGCATGTTCATGTTTGTTGTGATAATACACCAAGATATCATACGTTAAAACCAATACAAAAGAATCACGGTATGGATGGAACACTTGGTTCATCGTTTCCATGAAAACCACTAGCATGTTCATGCGACCGAATGGAATAACCAAATACTCATATAGAACATAACTTCAACGGAAAGTTGTATATGTTTTTTCTACAGGTCAAACACATACCTAGTGATATATCGACTTCATGATGACTTTCAAGAACTGTCGGGCTCCATGAAGCTGCTCAAATATGTCATCTATCTGTGGAAAGGGATGTCCATTTTTTACTATCATCTAGTGAAATTTTGATAATACAAAACATCCTATGGGTTATATATGCCATTTTTCATAAAAAAGAACAGAGAACCCCATGGAGAAGTAGTGGTTCAAATAAAACCTTTCACCTCTAAATCCTCTAGTAGCCTCTTGAGCTCTTGCAACTCTATCGTAGCCATCTTGTAAGGAGGAATGGATACCAGTGCATCTCCTAACACAAGATTGATAAAGAACTCAACATATCTCTTAGGTGGTAAAATAGAAAAGTCATCATAAAATACATACCTGAAGTAGTCAACCACTGGAAGAAAGTCAACATGACTCTCTCCTTGATCATCCAGATGCAAGCTAGTTATATGGGATGTCATCCCACACAGCCCATGATGCTCTTGTCTAGCTTGGCTCACCTGGACATCCCATTCACCGTTGTGTGTATAAAATTCACCCTATGGTGATGTGAACGTCACCATCTTGTGATAACATTTAATACAAGCTCAATAATATACTAGTTATTCCATCCTGATTACAACATCAAACACTATCGTCTCGAAGACATACAGATCCCAAATTAAGTGACACCCACCAACCATAAGGGGGTACTCCCTACACTGGTGCACATTTTCCGTTATGATTATCAATAGTGTCTCTATCATCAAAATTCCATTTGAAGGCATTAAAAAAATCCCATGGATAATCACCATAGGTTTATATATAAATCTATGAGATGCAACTATATAAAAAAGAGTAGATGCAATAGTTGAGGCTTCTAGGATCATACCTCTCACTATAGACAGCATGGTACCCTTCTCCTTGGGGGTAGGCTGTACAGAATAGAATCGGCATGATCCATGTTCATGTTATACAACCTCACTACATTGTGTAGGCCCACCCTGATGCCTCGGTGTAAGTCGTTTATGGATTCCCCTACCACGACAACCAACGCCTCACCCTGATTGGCTACTACTGCTCCATCTGCCTACCTGACATGGAGCTGTGGAACCTACTCCCAGACCTAGTGTTGGAGTTGATCCCCTACCACTCATATCTAGAGGGAATATCCTATAGAAATTTTGTACATGGATCACCCATCCATAATCATGGTACTCAATAGTGTTGCGGTTACACTAATATTCATGTGGCCTCAATTGCCACATTGATTACAAAACACTGAGATACTAGTACTCATAGCCTGACTAGAACTCAACTTGCAGGAAGCCTCAAAATGAGACTTCCTTCCTAAAGACTTTGAACCACTAGGTTGATAGATGGCACTATTATTCTCTTATACCTTGGCTTACCTCAGGTTATTCTATGTAATCAGTGCATAGTTAACAATTTCAGTGATAAATGTAAACCTGAACACATTGAACTGAGATTTGATAGCATGTCAAAGACCATCCTCAGAACATCTTTATCCGGGTAGCTCATCAATAAGGTATATCAGCGCAGAACACTGTAACTATGTGAAGCGTTATGAGTGCTCCATAACTATCATCTCACCCTGCTCTAGACACATAAACTCAATAGTCCACTCCTTCTGTAGAGTCACATGGTAAAATTAGTCATAGAAATAGGTCTATAAATATTTCCATCCCATATCTCGTATCCCATCAACCCATTTCAGTACATCCCTCACGTGATTTACTTCCCCATGTTGCATATATGTGGCATGATGACCCTACTCTCTAGAGGTGTCTCAATATGGTTGAAGATAGCTAGAATGGCTTCTATCCATATATCAGTAGCCTGTAGATAGTCATCCCCCAAAAACTGGGGAGGATGTTGCTGCAATAACACCTATGTCAATAAATACATTGACAAGGCAGGTTGTGGTGCTTCGTGGTAAGTCTTCACAAATTGAATGAAATTATCAAGGAACTATGCCTCAACACCTATTTCTGGAATTATAGTTCATGATAAAGTTTTCACTAATGGAGGATCTTGCAGTAGCCCATGAACCACATACTTCAGAGTGTGGTTGTATCCTACCTAATAGCGTATGATTTAAGGTTGTAATGGTGACATGTTTAGGCAATGCCAAACACACACCTCAGGAAATAATCAGTTTAAATCTCATATCTAAAAAAAATGGGATAGGCCGAAACCTTCCTAAAACCAATTCATATCCCATAGCCTGCTTGTAAATCTAGGACTGTAAAAAGAACAATCACCAAAAATCACTACAAACTTTTCCTCCTGCCCACTCAAAAGATGGTTATTGGTCAGGTCACTATTCATGATTCCATTTCATTTTCAATTTCCATTACATTCATTTTACATTTTATTTCCAAAAATCAACAGTTCAAGGTGTTTAACCACAGGTTCGCCAATTTCTAATCCAAGAGGGCCCATAACACCTCATGAACCCAAAACTCAGTTCCCATTTAATCCACACATATCCAAATTCACTTTACTAATTGAATTTTTACAGGTGTGTCATTTACCATTACATAAGGTCCCATACACCCTAATAACTGAGATATGGTGTCACTCCTCTATCCAATGCACAAAATATATCACAAAAACTTATATAGCTATCACAACACCTATCAAAACCACATGAAATGAGTAATTCATCCAAAATGGCATAAAATAATGCATGTCTTTTGATTTTTAGCAATTTCTTATATGCTGCATGAGATTTCATACCATCGTATCTTAGGGTTACAATAGAAATAGAACCCAAAATTGTATCAATAATAACATCATAACTCTAGTGTGTCACCCAATGGTTGAAAAAAATCAACTATAATATTGAAAACATAAAAATAGAAATTTCATTTGAGGTAATTTTTATTTTATGTATATGAGGGGTAGATACTATTGGGAACACATCATTAAAAAACTCAATTTCCTTATTATCCATGTCTATTGTATCCAAATAATAAGGAAAACCAGAAAATAACATGATTTAATACCACTTTGAAACATCCCAGACCTGTATTCCACTCAACAGTACCCCAACACTAGTTGTATATATGGCCTCTATCCCATCTCCCCAAATTCCAGAGACTACTAAATAGAAAAGATCACTTAGGTGAGTCATTGGGGAGACTATTCCTTCATTACCAAAGTATATTATAGTGGAATTCAATAACATGAAAATTGTAGAAGTAAGTAAAAAATCATGCAACTAAAATGTAAAAAAGTTGTGATGTAGAAACAAACCACAATTATCTCATATATATTGTTGTAGATGATACATGTATCTAGAAAGTATCCAAAATAGGTATATGAAAATACAATACTGTACATGTCTCCAAAAAGAAAAAAGAAAAAAATTTCATAATAGTATCACAAGACTCGGTTTGGTCCCATGCTCTCCTACTCCAAATACACAACCAACAACCTTTATTGGGTATCTTTCCCATATCAACACCTGTAACAGTATAACCTATTTGGGTCCCCGAGGAGTCCCAAATAGGGTGTGATATAAAATATCCTAGTAGGTAACCACCCATATGTCTACACATTTCTAAGAAGCGCGATTCAATAAGGTAAAAAAGTGTGTGTAAGTAGTAATGTATGTGTGAATACCCAAGGCATATGAATACTATAAACAAGAAATAACAAACTACCTCTCAAGGCTCCCTACAACATGTGTTAGCTCATAACAAAGTATATTTAAGAAATATAAATAAGTAACACAACCTTATCATACATCAATAAATATCCAGTCCACACGATCTTACAGTATAATGAATCCATATCAAAAACTTAGAGCCCTCCCATATAATGAAGCATTTCCTAAATAACATGGTTGTGTAATATAACCAAGTTAATCACATTCCCACAACCACTCCATAATAACCAATGTGTCATATAACTCACAGGCGTGCTGTATAATGATGTGTAGAACATGAAGTTCTGGATACAAGTTGTCGAAGACCAAGGCATCCTCATTGAGTCCTAGGAGCATCTTGATGGAAACTTGATAAAAGGACTGGTTAGAGTCCAAAGAGGATGTCTATCAAAATGTCCAAAAAAATTCCAAGCAAGCCATATCTAGGGGGTAGAAAACCACAAGGAATCCCATAGAATCAATACCCAAGAAGCATCACTAATCAAGGAATCTACAACCACGTACAAGATATATAGGGAACCATCCAGGGAATCTACACAACCATTCATCCTTTTCATACCATTTAACAATCAAATTCCATATGAGTCTACCCACTCATGAAAACAATTCCATTTAAAACCCTACAATGAGTATACCCACTCATATAATACATTCAAAACAATCACACCTCATCAGTATGCCCACTCATGCATTCCCTTTCCATTAATAAAGCCACATAGTTATGCCCACCCATTTATCATCAATTGTAATTTAATATATCACATGGATATACCCACCCATTCATTAAATTACACTTAATCAATTTGATTAAATCCAGCATGGAATAACATATTAGCATAGGGAAAGGAGGTAGTACCCCTTTTAACATGTAATAAAATACCATTTAATTATAATTGTGATTCTTTAATCTAGGAAAAATAAAAGACCCACCCCTTTGGTGGTTCATTCATGGTCAAAACCAAATAAAATTATTAGTGCACCCCATGGGTGGCCTCGGGTTTGGGAAAGCACCAATGCATCTCAAGGAAACTATGGGAATCCCAAATAGGCTCAAACACATCTATTTAAAGTAATTTAATAATTTCTTGGGCCATTCTAGAAAGTCCGGTGTGAGGAATAATGGCCAATAGATCAGAAAAGCACCAAAATTTGATAAAAAAGTATAGACCACCTACCTTAGCTCGATAGTGGAGTTCTTTTCTAGTATCATGTTATGATTCCACATAGTTTAATAGAAATATAATGAACGGATTAAGAACGAGAAATTAGGACATTTGAGCCTACATCCTAATATAGTAAATAATATCCAAAATAATCAAGAACAAATAAAAATGAATATATATATTATCGATGAGGATCCAACGAGGCAAACCACACTCAAATCGGAGGTCATAACAATATTAGCTCTCAAATTAGAGTTTAGAATCCTTTAGGAGCTTCTAAGGGCTCTCCTTACTGTGCGTATGAAAATAGAAGGGTTGTATGTTTTGAAAATAAATTAATTTTATTAAAAATTAATAAAAAATCCAAAATATAGTGGATGCACGATTTATGTGTACATTTTGGAAAACCATGAACCAGCTATGCATGACTTCTTATAGGACTAGGGGAACTTGCATGTTTTACTCACACAGTTTACAAACCATGCACAAACTATGTGAAGAGCCTCTTTTGAGTTCTTTAAAAACTGCAAACCTGGTTGCATTGTCATGAATCTTATTCTACACGGTTTGAAAAAATAGTGTGGTAAGTACCACCCCTATGTCTTATCTCGCACGGTTTAGTCAAACCATGCAACCTTCCCCGCACAATTTTTACAGAACAAGTGTCAGGAAAAAAATACCGCAAAATTGGGTTATGGTCTCTGAAAAATCCCCAACCACTTCCAGAACACTCGTGATCATGTTGGGAACTCACATGAGTCCATAACTATGAATTCAAATTAAAAAAGAAGTGATATTTACCTCATACAAAAACCCAAGTTCTTTCATTTTAGCATAATAGGTTCTACCAGGAATCTCAATATCTTATGGGAGAATATCATTCAAGAGAGAAATTATTTCAGTTAAACTGGTGTAAATCCATATTTTCCCATATCTTAAATTATACCACTTCAGTGTGGATGAAAATTTTGTATATTTATTATAACCATCATAAAATGACATCTCTTCACAACTCATTAACGTATCAAATGGGGTTGGACAATAATTAAGTTTATCTTCCACATTTATTTAAATTTCCTCAATATGATATTCATCATTATTCACACATGTAAAAGCATCTTTTATACAATCATTTTCATTGTCCACACTTTTAATAATATCACATGATCCATAAATCACAGTGTTATGAAAGTCACTAGATACATTCACTTTTCCCCATATTTAGTCCAACATTTATAACATCGATCTATTCTTTGGTAGATCAATCCTTCTTCCTACTCCTCTGGACTAATTAGTCTTGAATAAGAATAACAGAAACATAGAAAAACGATTTGATAAGGTTCATATAAATGATTTATTTCAAACATGGTAAACTCTTTCACCTCATCATCATACTCTTTTGTCAAATGATTGGCATCCATCCATTTTTAACTCATATCCATCCTATTTTATTATTTAATATTAATATTTACCAAAATAAACAATTACACAAAATGGGGACTTCTAAAAAAGGGGAACCCAACATTTTAATCTTTCAAATAATTTCAGTATGATTTGAAGGAAACAGGTAATTGAATTTTAAAAAATAATTACTCCAATGGTGGTAGTGGTTATCCTTTGAATTCATCCACAGTGATAATAGTTACCTAGTTTGGGATAACAAATACTCATGGTAGTTCAAGAAACAAAGGTGCATGTCCAAAAGATATGGGGATGAGTCTTAGGAAACAAAATTAAATAATAACTATTTTGAAGATAAAGTTGATGAGGATTAAAATTGTCTCCTTAAAATTTTTTCCCAATCTAGGGAGTGGATGAAGCATCAAACAACATTTCCCAGTTTGTTTTATAAAGTTGAAAAATGTAGCAACATAAGTCTGATCCCTACAAGGGGTTCTTTTATTGGTATGACCATGATACTCAACTCGATTGTTCTACATGTACTCATGATAAGATATTTTTTGTAGTTTCAAAATTCAAAGAAATACTTCAATTAATCCAGGATTAGAAAAAGTATTTTTGTATAATGAATGAATGTTATTGTCTATTGTCATCCTATGAGGACAAGGTTATGGGAGTTGGGTCACGGTGGATATCCTATGGTTTGGATGGCGTTAGTGACATTCCCATTCCATGGTGTTATTATTAGTATATATTATATAGTAGCTGAGATTCCATGTATCTAGGAGTTCTCCAGAAGTTAATATGATCATATAGATATATACACCACCCTTTATCCTTAAACATGTATGCATTTACAAATATATATACCACTCATCTCGTTGAAATTACAAATATATATGTAAAGGCTAGGAAATTCAATATATATATATATTTTAATTATATGATATTATTACGAGCCTACAAAAATTGACGGTGCTTGATTCCAATGTTCGGTGTGCCCGGAATAGATTTCTGAACTTTTTAAAGGTACGTTCCATAAACGTACATGTAGTATTTTCTATCTTTTGAACCAGTGCTTGGAATTGAAATCCAAGGACACCGTTGAATCCTCAACGCCATGATTCACTTAAGGGATGCTTCACCTCGATCACAGTAGGTCAGATAAAAAATATAGATTTTTTGAATTTTTAAAGAATAATAAAATAACTTAAAATTTTATATTTTATTTTTCCCCAACGGTTGAGTAGTGGTGGCGGGACCGATGAGTTTTCAAGAAATTTAATACCTTAACCCTTTGTTTTCATAATAACTCTATTTAGAGATGAGAGGTGTATTAATTAACTTATGAATGAAACTCATTAATTCTACATTACGTTAAACTCCCATCCTCCGTCTATTTAAATGGAGATCTGGTTGGGGTTTTTGACACTAATTCATCAAGCGAGGAACCTCTGGAGAAGTACTGTAGAAACTTCCAAAATTGGAGGATTAAGGCTTGGGAAGCAACAATCTAGGATCAAAAAATGCTTACAACTTCATCCAACAAGGACTCTTCACCCTCCATGATCACGACTTCACCTCCATTTACGAGGTAGGGGTTTATTAAAGTTTATCTTTGATGAATTAAATTTCTATCACCTATTAGGATGTTCACACAGAGGGAGTAGACCAAACGAACAAGGCTCAGAACCTCTTCTGCTTCTTTCTAGTTGTGTTCTTCAGGGGACGATCTTAGATCATGGGAGAACCATGAATCCAGAAGCCACGCAGCGACGACGACATCCTGAGAGGCCCGTTGGCTCAAGAGGAACGGAAAACAGACCACCAGAGCTCACCCAATGGCCCACAAAAGTCCTAATGGCACAACATAAGTGCGACGTTGATGTAGACTGGCACCGACAGGCAAAGCCTATAGCTATCACTCTTCGAGCGCGGAAGGAGTTGGTGCCACTCGGCGCCGTGGTGAATGGTCAGGGCAGTCGGCAATAGAGGGCCATGGTGGTGGCGAGGCAGTGCACCATTACATGTCGTAGTGAGCAGGGAGGTGCTTCAAAGCTGTGATAGAAGGGAACCCGCTCCTTATGTATCCCATAGATGGCCAGGGCGATTCCACCTGGCACCGCTAATTACAGAGTCAAAAATCTCTTTGAGTTGTTCAGGGAGGAGGAAGAGAAACTCCCCTCACTGTGTGGGACACTCAGTGCGTACCGTGCCACATAGCGGGTCAGACCATCCGGTAGGCCACACCCAACCGGAGCGGGCCAGGCAGGTCTTCGGCTAAGCGTGCCAAGCCCGCCGCGACCCAACCTCACTAGGGTGGGCCAGGCCAGTCAGCAGCCCAATGGGCCGAGCCCACCATGACCTAGATCAATTGGGAAGGGTTGGACCCGGACCAGGCCTGTCGACCCGAATCAGGTCGGGTCAACCCAAGCTAGGTCGGACCAGACCTCGACCCCCTTTCGGGTCTATTTTCGCATAAAGAACTGTATCTTGTGAACCAGAAGTTTGTTTGACGAACCATATATGTAACTTGGATACTTGGAGTGAGACGGTCATTTTGAGATACTCCACTTGTGTTTTTTCGAAATTTGGAGTACAGCTGGGTTGGATCATACATAAATCCAACCGGGCCCATAGTACTAAAATACCTATAACTCACAGACCGGGTGTCTGGTTGATGTGCAGTCCATTGTGTTGGAGCCCTTATGATATGACAGTCCTTTGGGTTACTCCTTCATGGATCTTCATATCAGTTGAGGCATGACCGATTTCCAGAAAAATAGATACTACGGAACTCAAGTGCACTGAGTGTGGTGAATCCTGTGGCTACCTGTCATTTGAGTAGCGACCCTGTGTGGATTAGCATCATAATGATCCTATCTGGATCAACATCATAGAGACCTTGTGTGGATCAGCATCATAGAGACCCTATGTGGATCAGCATCCTAGTGACCCTATGTGGATAAGCATATAAAAACCCTATGTGGATTAGTATCATAGGGACCCTGTGTGGATCAGCATCATAGAGACCATGTGTGGATAAACATCAAAGAGACCATGTGTGGATCAACATTCTAGCAACCTTGTGTGGATCAGAAGTGCGTGACCCAACGAGGACCATCCTTAGAGCGACCCATTGTACATCCGCGATATATGACACTCTGTGGATTGAAAATAGAACAACTCCATCATGGTCCAATTATGGAAACTTCTTAATGGAATAAAATGATATAGTTTTGGGCTAATCATCTTTACTCCTAAACTCGGATTTGTTTTCTAGGTTTGAGTTGAGTATTTTTCTTTGTGCTTTTTTATTGAGATCATACTTCGTGGTTTTACTTTGTGGAATTCTGAGAGGCCTTTGGGGGTCTTGGGGTCCTTACTTGGTGTTGTTATACTCACCACTACATGGGCTTTGCTCGCACCTTGTTGTGTCTTGTGCAGACAACGGGCAGCCTTGACTGAGACTCGGGGATCTAGGACCTGACAGTGGACAATGATGATGGTTGACATGGTCATCTATGGATATGAGTTATACCAACCCTTCTGGTAGAATCCTTGGGGGATGATTCCCAAAGCTATTTACTATTTTCTGTTGTAGTTGTATCTTTTAGATTGTATTGTATTACAGCCCCTTTACTTTCAGTACACATTTTTACTACTACAAATTTACTTCGTGGTTGTATCTTGTCATGTCCTTGGGATGTGTGTTTGTACTGATTTAAAGGAAATCCCTTCATGTTTTATGGATATTCCATTCCATTTCTATTCTCCAACACCTGCCCTATGGAAGGAAGGCTTGGGGTAATCACGACACAAGGCCTAGAGGATGGGTCATGACAAAGTGGTATCAAAGGGGTAGGTTCTACCAAATAACTAGGACTCTGATCTTTCCAATGGAGAAATAGTGTTATGTTTTTTGAGTATGAATTTCAGTTCATGGATTCCAGTGTTGGTGCAGCGGCCGAAGTATCCATACCCTAGGACCCTGAATTCTGATTTCTATCTTGGTACATGAAAAAACTGATTGCGTGTGTTTTGGAAATGTTTTACATTTGATCCCTTTTGTGTCATCTCACCAGGTATAAATTATTGACCATGGCACAACTGTATCTTTTTCGGATGCCACCACATAGTCATCTGACTAGGATTTCTAGGAGAGTTCCCGATGATGGCCCACCGAGCGACGAGGCTTTGGTGTAGGGACCTCTTACTATGTTGGCACCTTCGGGTGGTGTACCAACAACACCACTACTCAGAGGGCAGTAGTTTCCACCATCCCCACTAGCAGACAGTGCATGCTGACTGAGCATGTTGCACGAGTCATAGTGGTAGAGGCCTCAAAGGTTTCTAGGTGAGAGAGACCCTAGGCAGGTGAGGACCGACAAGAGGATGTGGTTATAGTTTTTCACCTGATCAGGACACCAGTAGAGCAGATGGTGATCTTATATACTATCCTTTTCCAAGGAAAAGTAGGGAGATGGTGGAGTTTGACACTCCAGATGCATGATGAGGCTACACTCTCCTGATTGGACTTCAAGAACCTTTTCAGGGAGTAGTTTATACCATCAACTTTAGGCTCAGTGCATATCCATGAGTTTATGCACTTACAGTAGGGCAGCCTAGCAGTGACACAATACTCGACGAGATTCACTAACCTCTTGTGATACTCCACTGACATGGTACAAGACCCATTCATCAGGGCCCATACCTTTGAGCAGGGTATCTGGAAGGATATCAGAGCGTTGATGATATCTCTCAATATCCCAACACAGGCTGGAGTGCTCGAGTGAGAATTATTATTGGAGAGCTTCTTAGCCGAGCAGGCACAGATGGAGAGAGCCACCACCGAATGATAGGTGGACGAGTCATCTATATCTGGAAGTAAACAGATGATGTAGAGGTCCAAGAAGGCCAGGCCCTCCGATGGACAACCCCAGGATGATGGGTCGGAGGTGCGGAGCACGCGTGGTAGAAGGGGTCTGCTGGGAAGAAAATTGTGCTTCACGTGTGGCAGTCAGGGTCACAAGGCTCACAAATGCCTAACCCGCTGTACTGATGATCAAAAGACGATCAACGGACCACCGAGGAAGTGTCCAAGGTTCGAGTGAGCAAGTCTGGAGGTTAGTGGATGTGGAAGGGGAGTGGGTCATGCAGCAAGTGGTGCGCGTCGACTTGAGATTCTAATACAACCACCTCCAGGTGGTCCACCCCAACATTAGGGAGCAAGCACACATAGACGATATCACCTTCAGAAGGTAGAGGTCTATGACCATGTCTATCTATATATGATTAGAGATACAAGCTATTTCTATTTCACCCTAATTGCGGTTCTTATAGACACATGTTCCAGTCACTCTTTCATTTCCACGACTCTTGTTCGGAGCTCGGAGATTCTAGTAGAGACATTGGCTCAATCCTTACGTTTAGAGACTCCTACAGGAGGGGATTCGATGATTACACATTGATGATAGTAGTGTGAGCTCACTCTCGGAGGTGAGATATTTGGATGAGATCTCTTAGTAGCATCATTGAGGATTTACGATGTCATATTGGGTATGGACTGGTTATCCACAATGTATGCTCAGATTTACTATTTTAGGTTCAAAGTGATGTGTTTCTTTTAGGATGGGACCTAGTTTCATTTCACTAGAAATAAAGTAACCTTTTCAGTATAGGATGGACTTACTTGGAGGAGGGTGAATCTGATCACTAATTAGTTGGCTATCCTTACCCTCAGAGCAGTTGATGTGAGGAGTCCGATTAATCCTATAGTGGTGGACCAGTATACTGATTTCTTTCCAGAAGATGTACCGAGACTACCTCTTCACAAAGAGGTAGAATTATATATCAAACTTTATCTTGATATGGCACTGATATCTACTCCAACATATCCGATGTCTCTCGTGGAGCTTCATGAGTTTCAAGTACAGTTGGAGGACTTGTAGAAGAAGGGGTTTATAAGGCCCAATGTTTCTCTATGAGAATCCCCAATTTTGTTTTCCAGGAAGGCATATGGGAGTATGAGGCTTTGTGTAGACTATTGGAGCCTGAACCAGGTCATTATGAAGAACAAATATTCACTCTTGAGGATTGATGATCTCTTTGACTAGCTAAAGGGATCTCGATGGTTTTCAAAAATATACCTCAGATCCGGCCATCACCAGCTCAGGGTACAAGATGGGGACATAACAAAGACGACATCAGATGTCGATATGGACACTACGAGTTCTTGGTGATTCCCTTGGGTATGAACATTGCTTTTGTAGTGTTGATGGGGCTCATGAATTGGATCTTCCATCCTTACCTTGATCGCTTCGTGGTGGTCTTCATTGATGAAATGTTGATATACTCGGCATCGAAATAGGATCATGCCACACACCTACAGATAGTTCTTGAAACACTCGGAGAGCACCAGTTTTATAGAAATCACTTGAAGATCTCGTTTTGGATACATGAAGTCCACTTCCTGGGGTACGTTATCTCAGAGGCTGGAGTTATAGTGGATCTGAAGAAGATAGAGGCAGTGCTTTCTTGGGATCCACCCAGATTTATGACAAAGGTGCATAGTTTCTTGGGTTTGGCTGGTTACTACTGGAGATTCGAACCTGACTTCCCCATGGTAGCGGCACCCTTTCCAGCTTTGATGAAGAAGGGGTAGCCTTTCTTGTGGATGGAGAAGTGCCCGAAGAGTTTTTAAGAGCTGAGGTGGAGATTGATGAGTGCTCCCATCACGAGGTTACTAGAATAGGGAGTTTGGTATGTAGTTTATAATGACACATCAGGGACCAGACTGGGTTGTGTCCGGATGCAGGATCGAGCGGTGATCACCTATCACTCATAGAAGTTGAGACAACATGAGCAGAACAATGCTACCCATGACCTGGAGTTAGCAGCAGTGGTCTTTTCGCTGAAGATGTGGCGACACTATTTTATGGTTGAACAGTAACTGTTTACGTTGATCACAAGAGTCTCAGGTATAAATTCTCACATAAGTACTTGAACCTACTACAACAGAGATGTACATAGTTCCTCCAGGACTATGACATTGAGATATTGTACACTCTTTGGAATGGGATCTTAGTAGCAGACTCACTCAGCAAGACGTATGGTCTAAAGTTTATGAGTGAGGCGATAGAGCTGCTAACCGCATTGTAGATATCCTTTGTGGATAAATAAGGAGAATCATATCTCTAATCTAGGATTTTTACTCCCCCACTCCTTCAGCAAGCCAGGGTGGTACATCTTGGGGACATATATTGCGATGCCTGACATGCTCAGATATCCTCAGGACATTCTCCTGATGGATTTTCAGAAGGTGGGGAGCATGAATTTCTCTTTAGAAGACACAACATGGTACCAGTGACACTCTGATAATTAATGTTGATGGAGTTCCATACATCCCCTTTAGTCTTACATCATGGAGCGGAAAAGTTGTACCAGAACCTTTTGTGTCAGTACAGGTGGTCAGGGATGAAGAAAGCAGTGGCAGAGTTTGAATCCTGATGCCTCACTTTTCAGCAAGTGAATGCCAAGCATCAGGTTCAAGTAGGATTAACTCAGCCACTTGAGATACCAATGTGGAAGTGTGATGGTATCTTTGTGAACTTTTTGAAAGAGCTACCATGTACCTATAGGGGCCACAATTTCATCTGGGTAATCGTTGACCGACTCACCAAGTCAGCCCACTTCCTACCCATCAAAGATCAGGGATCAGTAGAGGGCTTGGGACTCTTCTACATGTAGGAAATTGTGTGACTTCGATGAGTTCCATCGATGATCATCTCAGATCACGAACCAATATTTACATCTCTTTTGTGGAAGGGATTGTAGGAGGCGTTCGGGACATAGCTACGCTTGAGAAACACCTTTACCCTCAGACAAATGGTCAGACAGAGCAGACCATATAGACACTCGAGGACATGATTTGTGATTGTTTCCTCGATTTTGGACATATTTGGGAGGACAACATAGCACTGGTGGAGTTCGCATACAAAAACAGTTACCACTCCACCATCGGCATGGCTCCATTTGAGGCCCTATATGGGCGACCCTGCAGATCGCCTCTATGATGGACTAACCCTGGGGAGACAACACTTATGGGTCCAGAGTTGGTATATTCAACCATGGAGAAGGTGTAGATCATCCAAGATTATATGATGATTGCACAGAGCAGGAAGAAGTAGTATGCTGATAGGAGGTGGAGACCCTTGGAGTTTGATGAAGGGGACCATGTCTTTTTATTGGTCTCACCCCCTATGAGGATTATGTAGGTTTGGCTGGGGTGGCAAGCTATCTTTGAGATTTATCAGACACTTTCAGTTCCTCAGAAGAGTAGGTTAGATGACGTACCATCTAGCTCTTCCCCCACAGATGCATCAGGTGAATAATTTTTTCCATGTGTCGTAGCTGAGGAGGTACGTGCATGATCCATCACACATTATCAATTAGGCTGAGATGAACATCGATAATGGGGTGACGTTTGAGGATTTCCTAGTAGATATAGAGTATCTAAAAGAGTGGGACTTTTGTGGGCGGTTGATTCCTCCTGTGCGATTTCATTAGTAGCACGAGAACCTCCAGAAGAGCACATGGGAGTGGGAGGCTCAGATGTGTGCTCAATACCCCAATTTTTCCCCTAGTTTTGTTGTAGCTTTTGGGGATGAAAATCCCTAAGGTGGGGAGAATGTAAAGCCCCAAAAATTCAATATTTTTTTAGTTATATAGGATTATTATGAATCTGTGAAAATTGGTAGCCCTTGATTCCAAGGCCTAGTGTTCTTGGAAAATATTTTTTGATCTTTTTAATGGTACGTTCAATAAACATATGGGTGGAGTTCTATAACTTTTGAACTGGTTCTCGGAATTGAAATCTGATGACACCGTTGAATTCACATCGCTAGGATTCTCTTAAAGGAGGCTTCACCTCAACCAAAGTAGGTCAAAAAAGATAGTTTTTTGTAATTTTTAAAGAACAATAAAATAACTAAAAAATTGTTATTTTCTTTTTCTCTAATGGTTGAGCAGTCATGGTGAGACCGCTGAGTTGTGAAGCCATTTAATTTTTTGACCCTTGGTTTTTGTAACCACTCCGTTAAGAGATGAGAGTGGAATTAATTAAATTATTAAAGAACCTAATTAAAGATATGTTGCGTTAAAATCTCATCCATGGTATATTTAAATGGATCTCAGGTTAGGGTTTTTGACATGGCTTCATCATGTGAGGAACCTCTGGAAAAGTACTACAACAACTTCCACCAGCAGAGGATGGATACTTGGGCAGCAACGATCCAAGATCAATGAATGCTGATGAATTCATCCTACGAGGACTCTTCTCCTGCCCCAACCACGATGTCACCTCAATTTAAGAGGTATGAGGTTTATTAATGTTTATCTTTGATGAATTAAATTTCTACTTTCAGTTATGATGTTAACGCAGAGGGTGCATGCCAAACAAACAAGGCCCATACACTCCGCCACTTCATTCTACTCCCGTTCATCAGGTGACAATCTTACAACATGGAAAAAACTTGAATCCAGAAACCAAAAGATACATAGGCATCCCGGGAGGCCAGTTGATGTGAGAGAATGTCAAAATAGACCATCGGAGCTCACCCGGTGGCCTATAGAAGTCCTTCCAGCGTGACACCAGCGCGACGACCCCGGAGATCAGTGCCACGATGAGCAGGCCATGTCTTAAAAGCCACGGTGGAAGGGTACCCAATCCTTATGGTTCCCACATATATCTAGGGATCCTCCACATAGTTCCACTAATTAAAGTGTCTAATGGCTCTTTGAGCCATTCAGGAAGGAGGGGGAACGACTACCCTCCCAGTGCGGGCCACCAGCTGGGTGCTGCACCACTTAGCGGGCCAGAACATCCCGCGGGCCGAGCCCACCATGGAGTGACCCATCCAGGGCGGGCTGGCCCAGTTTGGTTCGGCCCGGGATGGTTCGGACCTGGACCAGGGCAATTCAACTCGAACCAGGTCGGGCTGGGTTGGGTCGGGTCAGGTCGGGCCGGACCCGGACCCCCTTTCAGACTAGTTTTTCTTAAAGAGTCGTATCTTATGAACCATATGTCTATTTGATGAACCCTTTACGGTGGTGGGATCCTTGTTATGAGATGGTACATTTGAAATACACCAATTTGGATTTGGAGAATATTTTAGTACATCTGGTTTGGATCGTACATTAATCCAACTGGGCCCTCAGCACTAAAATTCCTATAACTCACAGACCAGGCATCCATTAGATGTGCCGTCTATTGCGTTGGAACCCTTACGATATGAAAATACTATGGGTTAATCTTTCAGGGATCTTTATAGTAGTTGATTCATGACCAATTTCCATATAATCTGATACTATGGAACTCAAGTGCACCAGGTGTAGGGAATCTTGTGGTTGGCTGCCATCTGAGTAGCGACCCTATGCAGATCAGCATCATTGAGACGCTATGTGGATCAAAATCATAGTGACACTGTGTCAATTAGAATCATAGTGACCTTGTGTGGATCAGTATCTAGAGACCCTGTGTAGATCAGCATCATAGAAAACCTGTGTGGATAAGCATCTAGCGACCCTGTGTGGATCAGCATCATAGAAACCCTGTGTGGATCAGCATTATAGCGACCCTGTGTGGATCAGTAGTGCGTGAGGCGATGAGGACCGACCTTAGAGTGTCCCATCATGGATCAATGATATACGACCCTATTTGGATTGATAATGGAACAACTTTATCATGGTTCAGTTGTGGAAACATCATAATAGAATAAAATGATATAGCTTAGTGATGAACATCTTTATTCTTGAACTCTATGTTGTTTACCTGGTTTGAGCCGAGTATTTTTATTTGTTCTTTGTGATTGTGATCATGATTTTTGGTTTTATTTTTTTGAGTTATAAGAGTCCTTAGGTGGTATCGGGGTCCTTACTGGGTATTGTTTTACTCACCCCTGCACAAGCTTCACCCACACCTTGTTGTGTCTTGTGCAGAAGACGTGTAGCCTTGAATGAGACTCAGGGAGCTAGGACTTGATGGTGGCTGGAGGTGATGGTTGATGTAGAGAGATTGGGAGATGACATGTACATACCCTTCAGGTAGGAACCTTGGTGGATTATTCCAAGAGATTACTATTTTCTGTTGTAGTTGTATCTTTCAGTTGGGCTTATATTCTAGCCCGTTAACATTCAGTACACACTTTTACTACTGCAGTTTTACTTTGTGGTCACATCTTGTTGTGTTCATGGGTTGTGTGTTTGTATAGGTTTAGAGGAAATGGCTTCCTGTTTTTGGGATACGCCTTTCCAGTGCTAGTCGCCAACCCTTGGGCTATGGAAGGTAGGCTTTGGGTAGTCAGGGCACGGGCCTCGGGGGACGGGTTGTGACAATATATACCACTCATATTTTTTACAAATATTTTATGAAGTGTTATAAAAGGAAAGATAAATTAGTTAATTTATTTTTCTCAAAAATTGAAGATAGAGATTTCTACATTATAAAAAAATCCAATGAATCCATTATCTCTAATTTAAAATCACAAAATTCCATTTTAATGTCAATGTGAAATTTAAAATATCGTTTATTGAGATCATCATTTAAATCCAAAATATCATCATCATTCTAAAACATCATAGAAATAAAATCTATTATCATTAAAACTAATCATTTACCCTTAAACTCACATTTACATTATAAAAAATTGATAAATATTATTCAAATAAATAATTGGGACACTTATTATTATTTTTTAATAATTACATTCACCAATAAAAAAAAAGTTACCCTTTATTTAGAATCACTTTTTTACAAAACAATTACCCATTATAATATTTTTTCGAAAATAAAACACCGAATTCATTTTAAGATTGACATATAAAACAAACTCACTATTTTTGAAACAAACACCTTTCCATGTTGAACCAATTTTTAATCTTTTAATATCTAGAAAACCCATTTGGGTAGCTTAGATCAACTATTATGCAGTATAAGATTTATAAAAATTTACACATATATATATACTTATAAAGATGTATAAAGAAAATAAAATCTATATTATATGAAAACTATTTTCATAATAGAAAATATTACTAATGAATATAATAAATGATTCGCAATTAAAAAATAAATAATTATATTTTTTAAAATATTTTCAATAGTAAAAAAAACATAATGAATAAAATTAGATTAATGGTTCTAATAAACATAAAAAATAAAATAATTACCACAAATGAATCAAAAAAAGTGGTAATGTCACCACGAAAAATGATTTTAAATTATTTAAAAAATGAAAACATAATAATGAAATTGATTCTTTTTAAAAAATGAATTATAAACTAAAATCTAATAAATTTTTATTTTAAATATGATAGAATCATTAAAAATAAACTTGGATATAGGTCATTCAGTCCTATACCTTTATTTAAAATATGTTGAGTATCAAAAAACTATAGAATATTCAACAATACATGTTTTTTTTCAAACATAGTACAAGATTTTTTTTGATTCAGAGTGTTTGAAAAATATAATGTCCAAGATATGAATCAAGAATAAATAAGTGATCATCAAACACATGAGGCTGATAAACCTATAATTAAATAATAAGAGAACATAATTTTTTGTGCGGTTTAGTAAAAAATTTATATGTGTATATAGGGAAGAATCCTAACTAGTTTCTATAATTAAAAACTATAGATTGAAACATAAAAGAATCTATAAAATATAAAACCCATAAAAATAGGTTTCTCTCAACACATGAACTTTCTTAGTTAGTTTCGACTGTCATTTAATGTCTCCATGAAGAATCATAAAACCTGACCACCATAAAAAAATATTTACTTTCATACATGGATGAAAATACTTACTAAAATCAAAGATACAATGAGAACATTGAATTTGGATTAGGTAATAAAGTAGTGATGTGGTTGTTAGACATTAATGGAAAGAAGAATGTATTCCATTTTACTGGGTGTTGTGGAATCCACGATGGGTGGTGTGATGTGGTGTAGGGATGTATAACATGTCCACATGATACATAAAAACATGATGAAACTCAATTTGTACAATGTGAGGCCGTGGAACAGATCCGAAGGAGCTAACAAAAAAATCAGCATAAACCTTGGATTTGGAGATGATCGATTCACTGATAAAGTCAATGAAGAGTGAGAGTGGAAGCTGAAGGTGGTAGATGAGTATGATGGTCCAATGGGGGCGATGTGCTGATTTCATAGGCATGCATGACCTGTGCGTTGGATATAACAACCCAAACTTTTATCAATGGAATTTCTCCCTTCTTATAGTAATGTCATATAATATAAATCACATAAAATTACTTATAGACCATAATTAAAATGTTATAAATGATTAATTAATTAAATAATAAGTATTTCATGAATTTAAAGAACCCATAATGTTGAAACAGTATCTAGACCATATAAATAGTAATATCACCCTTATGAATAGTAAACCATCCAATCAATAGTAACATCACCCATGAAAGTATAAATAAAATTTTGGAATCTTAAAAATGAATTTATTGTATAATTATATCATAGTCTATGTAAATAAATTTTTTAAAAATTATTAATAAAGTTTTAATATTTTTGTAAGTAAAAAATATTTAATTAAAATTTTGAGAATAATTTAATAATTTAATGAAAACTTTGTTTTCATAAAATTTATTCATAAATTAATATTTTGATGTTTTATGATTTTAAGATAATTTTATGAGACATTATGTAATCGTTCAAAGGGTCATAAAATGAGTTAGAATTTTAAAATAAGTATTTTTTTCATAAATCCAGATTTTAATTAAAAATTATGTTTCTCTTATTTAGAAATTTATTATCATAAAATGGTGTTAATATTTTACTTATACAAATCAAATAAATCTTCGGGTTAATTTTTTGGATTTTTCTAAAATACTTGAATTTTTATGAATAGTAAAATACGATAATTTTCGATAAATGCTAAATACATGAATTTTGAATCATTTTTGATGTAATAATGATTGAAGTATATCAATATCTAAAAATCCTTAATAATTTCAATATATTTCATAATAATTTTCAATATATTCATAGTCTTTATCCAAAATAATAAACTAATGATTAAAATATTGAGAAAACACACCTCCCCTCCACTATAAATACCACCACTTCTCCTCACACCTTCCCAGATTTGAAACGTGTCCAAATTCTACCCAATAATGTTCCCAAGATCCTCCCCCACTTCTATTATCCCTTGGTCTCATAAAAATACCAAAAACATTTCCCTAAGGAGGTTCTCAAGGAGGAAATATTTTAGAGGTTAAATCCTCTTCCTTTTTCTTTTAATTTCTTTTAATTTCTTTTACATTTCTTATTATCTCCTAACCTCATCAATTCAAATTTTCATGATAACTAAAATATATTTTATATATTATAATTATATCATGTTAATTTTATATCTATAATTAAACTCTTCATACTCTCTAATTTATTCTAAAAATAAAATTGTCACACTTTATGTGGCAATTTACCAACATCATAGGCGATGCACCTTTATTTTCCTTAAACACCTTCAAGGATGTAGATAAAAACATTATAATGGTTTTAAAATATTTTAAAACATATTATATAACCCTCTATATGTTCAAGAACTAACATATATAAATAATACAAAAATATAAAACAAAACAATTTCGTTGTGATGGAAAAACGAAAAATTATTCTAAAACAATCATCATTAAATTTTATCTAATTTTGAATCCTCATACCATATAACCGAATTCTTTATAAGGTCATTTAAAATTATATAATATCATTAATAAAATATAATAATTTTTTTTTCTATTTATAAACATTTTACATGAACATCCATTCATGTATACAAGTGAACCGATAAGAGAAACTAAGAAAATGAACACACTCAAATGATAAAATTAAACTCTATAACTCATTGAAAAGAACATAAATAAAATTAATAAAACCATAATGAAAAAAATTCATGTATAAATGTTTTTTATTTTTCAATTAATTAATATAATGTTATTATATATGATATTAAAGTGAAGAAAGAAATCAGACATAAGGTAAGGGAATTCTCGAACCCAACACCATTTCATTGATTTTCTCCTTTGTTCACAAAAATTTCAATATGTATATTAATTTATTGATACATAAATGTAATTTAATTATTATAAAATTTACTTTTATTGTATATACAAGTTTTCTACTGGAGTTAATGACAAGCTCTGTTTTTTCCAAAAGAACCCTTCATTCAAAAAACACTCATTTTACTTCTCTTAATATTGTTTCATATTCACTTGAGATTGATGATCCCTAAACCAAGAATATTATTACCTTTTTCTTTACCAAATATTATTAATGAATGTATGATTTATGAAACGAAACCCATTCCTTTCCATGGTTTATTTTATGATCAAGATTGGTATATGTTCTATGTGGCATGCTTGATAATGTAAATGTTATGATGTGACAGCTGTGCTTGGAATTATATAATGGAATTTAAATTTTAGGATGTGATATGTGTGTGTAGAATTATATAGAACTATAATTCATTGTTTAAGGTGATTCATCTCATGATAAAATTTGAAATATGTGTGAACATGATACTAGATTTGTTGACAGCTATTTATGGTAATTTACCACTAAGACACGATGTTTCAATTTTTTGCATTTACACATTCCATGCTTTTATTCAATGCATCATCTATTGATTATGATGATTATCCTATTATTATGTTACGATGACTATGATTATTATCAACCATGTTATATCATTTCATGTTCTTATCTGTCCTTTTACTTGGCTTTTGGATCACCCATTTCTTTGATGTATATCATCAGGTGACTACATGTACTAAGAAGAATTCAAGGTCCAATAAGAAGCTAGAGTTGAGGGAATTAAATAATGTATATGTTTTATTATTTAGAGTATTTTTACGGTCCTAATTTTCCCAAGACACTAAACCTTTGAAGCCTAGTGTTTAACGCTATTATCTTGTTATATTTAAAATGATGTAATAGTTTTGTCAGAAAATACAGGGTCACTATAGTTGTAATTAGAGCACGATTTAGTAAATTTGGGTATTAGGATTAGTGATCCTTAGTGAAAACCATTAGTATGCGAATAACTATAATTAAGAACCCAAGAAGCATTGTTTTATATAATTATAATCATAGGTATCCCAAAACATATTCTTTTATACATAATTGAATAAATGAATAAATTATTTATTTATGACTTGTTGACTTGTGTTTTGTTCTAATGTTTTCTATTTTAGAAAATGGTGTGAACCTGGAGAAAATAGGTCAATAACCTTTGAGAGGTACAGTACAATGACTACCCAAATTAAATCCCCAATTAATTGGGGGTGTATTTCAAAATTCCATGGTGATGCTTACACAACTATCTCAGGTTTAGAAAAATAACCCAAATAATGTGGAGCATTAGCCGTTACCTAATAGGGATCAACTAGCTATAGAGTCCTTAATATGGCAACAACCACCAACATTTAGTGGATTTTCCGATCCACTAGTTATGGAATAGTGTGTCAAATAAATGGAAAACATTTTTTCTATAATTAACTATTCTAAGATGGAGAAGGTTACTATTTTCATTTATTTTCTAGATGGAGAGGCCAACCAATGGCGGGTGTTGACTAATAACACCATGATTAAGGAGAAAATTGAAGATACTGAGTGGGTGGACTTTAAGATAATGTTTCTTAAGAAAATTTCTATGGAATTATTCATACAAATATGTAGAGAGAATTCATAGTGCTCAAGAAAAAGGAATGAGATTCTGTCACGACCTATGAAAACAATTTCACAAGGATTGCAAGGTATTATTCAGGTTTTTAACCAAAAATGATACAAAATTTGATATATAATTTAGTTCTTTAAAAAAACCTTCGAAAGGATCTATAAATTAGAAACTTTTAGAGTTATGAAGATGTTGTTTTATGTTATATTAAATTAGAGATGGATTTTATAGAATGTTCTAATGGATATGGTGATATGGAATGAAAGATGGTGTTTCAATATAGAGGATCTAATGAGAAAGGTGGTAAGAAAACTAAACTTCCCACATGTGAAAAATATGGGATGAAGCATCATGGGAACTGCCTCAAAGGGATGTGGAAGTGCCTCAAGTGTGGGAGAGAAGGTATTCAAGCTCATGGATGTCGAAAAAACACGAGGAAGAAGGAAAATGTGGTAGAGGAAAGGATTACACCACCAATGGTCTAATGCTACAACTATATGGAGCAACAGAACTTTGCAAGCCAATGCACTAAACCATGAGTTCTAGAGGATAATCAGTGTCAAAATCCACCAAAGCCAAATTAGAATGTAAAGTCTTATTACATCACTACTTCTGAAGTAGAGTAAGAAAAAAATGCATACAAGGCACACATCTTTTTTAATAAATAATGGAAAAATCCTTATTTGATTCTAGTTCTATGCATTCCCTTATAACTTTTGAGTTTCTAGAAATATTGAATCGAATCCAAGATACCATTATTTTGATATATATATATATATATAAACACCAAGTGGTAAAATAATTGAGACCCATGTGTTGGACCCTTACCCTGTTGGAATATGTGGGAAGATTCTTCCAAAAAATATCATGATACTTCCCATGGTAGACTTTGAAGCTATAATATGAATGGGTTATCTCTCATTATTTATATAAAAAATAAACTATCGAGAAAAGGAAATCTATTTTTATATTTTGAACTAACCCATGTTCCTCTATAAATTCAAGGAAGATTATGAATCTCCTTTGGAAAATCCTTCAATAGTGTGGGTGTTGATTCCTTGTAAAGAAGCATACATCATTCAAATGCTTAAGTCAATGGAAGGTATCAACCTAGGAGAAATTACAATTGTGAGGGAATATAGTGATGTATTTCCAGAAGAGTTACCCATATTTCACCCAGATCATGAGGTGGATTTGTCAATAGAACTCATAATTGGAGCCAATCTTATCTCAATGTGTCCTTATAGGATATCTCTAATCGAATTGCTGGAGTTAAAGAAGCAACTGCAAGAGCATTTGGAAAATGGGTTCATACACCCTAGTGCATCAACTTGGGGTGAACCAGTGTTCTTTGTCAATAAGATGGATAAATCAATGTGTCTGTTTATCAATTATTAAGAACTCCACAAGATCTTCATAATGAACATGTATCCTCTTCCAAGGATTGATGAATTGTTCGATTAGCTACGAGGAGCTCAGTACTTCTCAAATTTTGATATTCATTCTATATATCATCAAATAATGGTGAAAAAGGAAGATATTCATAAGACTTCATTTAGTAAAAGTTATAGGCACTATGAGTTTCTATTAATACCCTTCAATCTTACCAATTCTCCTAAAATATTCATGGATTTGTTGAATAGAGTCTATAGAAATTACCTCAACAAATTTTTGGTAGTGTTTATCAATTATATTCTTATCTACTCTAAGAGTAAGGAGGAAGATGAAGAACATATAAGTACTTTTATAGAGACATTGAGGAAGGATAAATTGAATTCCAAGATTAGAAATTGTGAATTTTGGATTTAGAAAGTCAAATTATTGGGATACATGATCACAAGTGAGATAATTTCTATGATCATCTAAAAAAAAATAGAGATTGAGGAATTCCAATACCCTCTAGTGTCACAAAATCTGAATTTTTTTGGATTATCTTGGTTCTACCGATGTTTTTTGAGAAATTTCTTATAATTATCAAGGCCACTAACTAAGATAATAAAGAACATGTTAATGTATATCTAGATGGAAGAATGTGAGGAAAGACTAAAGGATCTAAACAAGAGGCTGATCACTGCACCAATACTCACATTAACAAAAAGTAGAGAATGTTTTGTGATATACAATGTTGCTTAAAAGAAAGGATTGGGTTTTATACACATGGTAAAATGATAATTTGGTAGCCTATGCAGCATGATAGTTGAAGATCCATGAGGAAAACTACTAGATGCATGATCTAGAGCTTCCAGCTGTGAGTTTTTCCTTGAAAATCTAGTGAGACTACCTCTATGGTGAGAAGTGGGATATATATCCCTATCACAAGATCCTAAATTATATATTCATGAAAAAGAAGATCAACATGTGTCAATGGATATGGTTGGAGCTCATCAAGGCCTATAATTTCTCTATTCACTATCATCCCATAAAAGTGAATATGGTAGTTGATACTCTTAACATAAAAGAACCTACTACTCCATCTGGGTTGCAAATTGAGAAAGACCCTATCATCATGGATATAAAAAGGATGGATTTGGAAATCATAATAATAGGGAATACATACTACCTTTCCCAAATTATTTCCCAACCATCTTGTAAAGACCTGAAAAAATCACGGAATTTTTTTTCTTAATTTTCATTGGGATTTTTACAGGAACGCCATTTCTGACGGCACCTGATTCCGAGCCCCGGTGTGCCCAGAATAGTTTTTCGACGTTTAGCTCGGGTACGTTCAGTGAACGAATGAGCAGGTTTTTCTAAATTTTGAACCGGTGCTCGGAATAAAATTATGAGGGAATTGATGAAATCACAGCGTCAGTAATTGCTTAGAAACACCTTATCCAGAGTTGCGTTTGCTCGGGTGTGGTTTTTAATTTTTGGGGTTAAGTTAGATATAAAATAAAAGTGGCGCAACCGGTTTTTATTTTATTTTTCTTAACTAATGTTAAGTGGATGTTGTGGAACCCACAATATCCTACCTCTTGGTAGGATATTTGTGAGGTGGGGCCCACAAGAGCCCCACCGTTTCTTTTCTTCTAAGTAACGCACCCGCACCCCCCCTTTTAATGAAGTCAACTCATGTGTTTATTATGGTTAAGAAACACCTCATTAATGTGGCAGTTTAAGCATTGCAATTAATTCGCTTAACTATTTCTTTCGTTTTTGAATTTTAAAACGCAAGGCTTGTGGAATAAAAATAAGACAACTATTATTTTTATTAGACTGGTGGTGTTGAGAGGCTAGGGAGAATTCTCAGGCTCTTGAAGTTATTCCTACTCGACGAAGAACGCGAAGAACATGAAGAACGTCGGATCCTCGGAGATCGACGGCGCGACGTGATGTTCCTTTTTCCGCGACGTTTCTTCCGCGATGCTCCTTCCACGACGCGGTGATCCCCCTTCCGCGACGCCTTCTTCCGTGATGTGCTTTTCCGCGATGAATCCTTGCTCAACGAATTCGACAAGGTAGGGGTTTGATTCAATTAAATCTTTGTGATTTATACCCATGACGTATGTTTAAATATTTGTCAGAAGACTTTTAAAACCGCTAACGTGGTGGGTGCGGACCAATGAACAAGTCCGAACCCACCGTCCCTTCGTCCTTGGTGTGCGGATCGGCAGGCGATGATGAAGCAGGCCGCACGGGTGTTGTGAGGTCTTCGCAATGAAGAACCGGTCCCAGGAGGGCCATTGGCGGAGATGACAGGAAAATCCGACCACCGGAGCTCGTTCGGTGGTCTGCGGAGCAACCCGCCGGCGCGCCTCACCGGCACGGCGTCGTCAGCGGCGTCCAGCGCGCCACCGGGGAGAGCCGCCGCGACTTCAACCACGGAGGCAGGCCGACAGTCATGCGACCGCGTGGGACTGGAGGAGGCGGGACGGAGCAACCGGTCATGTCTGTTGGAAAGAAGCGGCCCCCACGCGGGGCCGCGGTTTCGTCCAGGGGGGCAGTTCTCCCCTTCTGCGCGGCCGCTTGGCCAGCGCTAGCATGTTGGGCCGAGCCGCCCGACCGAACTGCCAGGTCGGGCCACGCCCAGGCCGGGCCGGACCGTGCCCAAGCGGGCCGGACCCGGACCCGGGTCGGGTCGACCCAGTTCGGGCCGACCCAGGGGGTATCAGGCTGGGTCGGACTGGGGCCGACCCAGGGGGTATCGGGCCGGGATGGACTGGGCCCGAACCCCCTAATACCGAACCTCTTTCGGTCTGTTTCCCATAACATGAGCTACGGGCCTCCGATCGATGCACCGTCAGTTGCATAGTGATCCTTGGATCGAGACGGTCGTTTCGGTATATTGCACTAAGTGTTTCAGAGAACTTTGGGTTCATCCGGGTTGGTTCGTACACGAAACCAACCAGGCCCTTGGAGCGGAAACACTTATAACTTGAGCTCCAGACGTCCGATTGATGTGACGTCGACTTTGTTGGATTAATCTAAGTGAGACAGACCTTTTGGCTTACTACGATCAAGGTTTGGACGCAGTTGGAGTACGGTCGGGTTGGTTTTAACTTAAAAACCAACTGGGCCCTTGGGACGAAAAAGCCAATAACTCTCAGACCGGGCGTCCGATTGACGCGCCGTCTGTGACGTTGAGTTCCTGTTGACGATACGGAACTTTTGGATACATCAAATTCGGAATATGTGTCAGTTTATGTGTCAGACCTTCGGCTCATGGAGTGGACCCTCCCAAACGAGCTTGCTGTGTGTGGGAACCCTAGAGCTGGCTGCGGCTATGACGACGACTGTGCAGAAATCCTCCATGGATTCAGCGGCGACGACTACAGAACTCAGTGATCCTATGTGGATCAGTGCTACCGATCCTGTGTGGGTAAGACCCTATGTGGTTCAGCGCTCAATGGTCCTGTGTGGGCCAGCGCCTACAGATCCTGTGTGGGTCATTGCGGGGGTTAGTTACCTATCGATCCTGTGTGGGTCAGATCCTTTGTGGGTCATTGCAGGGGTTAGTTACCTATCGATCCTATGTGGGTCAGATCCTTTCTGGGTCATTGTGGGGGTTAGTACCTATTGATCCTTTGTGGTTCCGACAGCTTAGATTAATTAGTGGCTATATCTGTTCATCTCTATCATCATACAAAGTAGTATACCTGTGCGAGCTGAATCTTGACATTCTTTCCTATGTGGTTTATGTTATGCTTTCCTGTGTGGATCGGGTTGTGATTTCCTGTGTGGATGTGATCGAACATGGGATCGGAGGTTCGAGTGAATAGGAATTGATGACTTAGGTATATGTATGGGCATATACCTAAGTAGAGTTGGATGTTACTTTGTGATTGTATCTTTCTTTTGTGGATTATCCTTTGTGGATTCTAGGAGACCTTCAAGGGTATCGAGGTTTCTACTGAGTAGCTTATACTCACCCATGCACGGGCTATGCCCGCACTACGTTGTGTTGGTTGCAGACGACGGACAACGCTGATCATGGTTGAGGCACGAGGAGCTGGTCGGTACCTGGAGGTGGACCATTGGGTGGGACGTACACGGAGCGGACGGCTGGACCCGAGGAGCTGTGGAGGCTATATGTAACCACCCTTTAGGTGGGACTTCCAGTGGACGGCTCGAGGATGCGGCTTTACTTTCAGTTGCTTTTTTCCCTTTCCAGTTGTACTTTACTTTCAGTTTGGGTGTGTATTCTGGCCCACTTACTTTTCCGCACTTACTGTTGTAACCAGTTTTTACATAGTGTTTATTTCTACTTTCCTGCTCTGTGGTGCTTGTTTACTTTACAAAGGCAATGCCTTCCCTTTTTACCAGGAATTACACCTTGGTGCTAGTCTCCAGCCCCTGGCTTATGGAAGGCGGGCTTGGGGTAGTCACGACATGAGCCCCGAGGACGGGTCGTGACAAATTGGTATCAGAGGAGTTCGGTTCTACCGCAGAACTCATGACTCTAATCTTTTTCTATGTAAAGAAATAGTGTTAAGAGTATTTAGTGTGGTTATCAGTCCAGGGAGTCCAGTGTTGGTGCGCCGGCCGACGTATCCGTACACCAGGGCCCTGACTTTTGATTTCTGACTTAATGCACGAAAACATTGATTGCATGTGTGTTACAAGTTCTCTTTGTGATTAATTTGTGTCAGCTCACCAGATATACTATTCTGACTGTGGCACACCTGTTTCTTTTCAGTATGGCCCCACGACGACAGCCAACTAGGGTTCTGAGAGTTGTATGTGACGACAGCCCACTGAGCGATGAGGTCTCTGTACAGGGCCCTCTGACAGCAGAGGCACCGGAGGTACCTCTACTTACTGAGCCACCTATGCTACTAGCCCCAGCCGCTGACAATGCACGTCGCTTTAGTGCACTGCACAAGTTTCAGTGCCAGTGACCGCCCAGGTTTCGCAGGGAGATGGACCCCCAGGCAGCCGTGGATTGGATGGAGGTAGTTGTACGAGTTTGTAGGATAGTGAGGACACCAGAAGACCTCATGGTGATCCTCGTAGCGAGCCTACTGCATGTGGAAGAAGGTAGATAGTAGATTTTGATGCTCCAGGTGCACGAAGAGGCATCTCTTCTCTGGACGGACTTTGAGAGCCTCTTCCGCTCGGAGTTCGTCCTAGCCACCCTCCATGCGGTGTGCATCCAGGAGCTTCTTCAGCTGCAGTAGGGCAGCTTGACGGTCGCCCTGTACTCGGTGAGATTTACCGATCCATCCCGCTACTCGATAGACATGGTACGAGACCCATTATTTTGGGCCCGGACCTTTGAACAGGGATTGCGACATGAGATCAGGGCATCTCTGATCTCCCTCAGCATTCTGACTCAGGCAGAGGTACTGGAGAGAGCCCTTTTGATCGAGAGCTTCTTTGCTGAGCCTTCATCAGCAGCGAGACCTACCGCAGGGCGGCACGCAGTAGAGTATTCTACAGCAGGCAGTCGACGGATGTCTCATGGGTCCAAGAAGACCTAACCCTCAGGTAGATGACCTCAGGACACTGGCTCAGTGGTGGAGGGAACACAGCATGAAGCCAGTCTTTCGAGAGGCCGACAGTGCTACGCATGTAGCGGCCAAGGCCATATGGCTCGTGACTGCCCGACCCTCCGTGCCGAGGAGCAACAGACGGTTGAAGGGCCACCCAGGAAGAGGCAGAGGGTCGACCGTGGCAGTCCGTAGGGAGCAGGCAGCCAAGGCAGAGGAGCTGGACGAGCAGCAGGTGGTGGGATACGCTTTGCGGCTCTACCACCACCACCACTAGGAGGTCCACCCCGACCACAGGGAGCTGGCGGGCAGAGACAGGCACAACCCCAGGCAGCGGAGGCCTACAACCATGGTGCGTCCGAGATGATTCAAGGTACTATCTGTGTCTATTCCACCCTTGTTGTAGTTCTTATAGACACAGGAGCGAGTCATTCTTTCATATCCGCTGCCCTTGTTCGGAGCTCGGAGATTCTGACGGAGCCGTTGGCTCGATCCTTACAGCTAGAGACTCCTACGGGAGCAGACTCGATGATTACGCACTGGTGCCGGTAGTGTGAGATTACTCTAGGATGCGAGATCTTCGGCTGGGATCTTGTTGTAGCGGCGTCGAGGCCTTGCGACGTCATCTTGGGCATGGATTGGTTATCTACAGTCCATGCTCAGATTGACTGTATTTGGCACAAGGGGCGGTGTGTACGCACCGACGGGAGCAGGTTCACCTTCACCGATGAGAAGGGAGCCTTCGCAGCACATGATGGACTCCTGCAGAGGAGGGGATAGCCCATTACTCATCAGTTGTCTAGCCTCATCCTAGGATCAGTTGATGTGTGGAGTCCTAGTTTTCCTGCATTGGTGGATCAGTATGCGGACGTTTTCCCCGACGACGTTCCCGGACTACCTCCTCGCAGAGAGGTATACTTTTATATTGATTTGTACCCCGGGACAACCCCGATATCCACCCCAGCATATCGGATGTCTCCCGCCGAGCTTCGAGAGCTACGAGTACAGTTGGAGGACTTGCAGGGCAAGGGATCCATCTGACCCAGTGTTTCACCTTGGGCTTCCCCGATATTGTTCGCCAAGAAGGCGAACGGGAGCTTGCGACTTTGTGTCGACTATCGTCGCCTGAACCAGGTGACAGTGAGGAACAAGTATCCGTTACTGAGGATTGATGACCTCTTCGATCAGCTCAAGGGAGCACGGTGGTTCTCAAAGATAGACCTCAGGTCAGGCTATCATCAGCTCAGAGTTCGAGACGGGGACTTGCAGAAGATGGCCTTCAGATGTCGGTATGGCCACTATGAGTTCTTGGTTATGTCATTCGGCATAACCAATGCTCCAGCAGTGTTCATGGGCCTCACGAACGGGATCTTTCAGCCATACCTTGATCAATTTGTCGTGTTCTTCATCGACGACATTTTGATATACTCGACGACTGAGGAGGAGCACGCCTACCACTTGCGGGTTGTACTAGACACACTCCGAGAGCACGAGTTTTATGGAAAGCTCTCAAAGTGTCAGTTCTGGATACGTGAGTTCCACATCTTGGGACACGTCATCTCTGAGGCGGGAGTTGTGGGGATCCTATGAAGATTGAGGCAGTGCTAGCATGGGAGCCACCCAGGAGCATGACAGAGGTGCGGAGTTTCTTGGGAGTAGGTGGATACTACCATAGATTTGTGACAGACTTCTCCAGAGTTGCGGTACCACTCTCAGCTTTGATGAAGAAGGGGAAACCTTTTGTGTGGTTAGACAGATGTCAACAGAGCTTCCAGGAGCTGAGATAGAGATTGACCAGCGCACCTATCTTGAGGTTGCCAGAGGAGGGAGTAGGGTATATAGTCTACTGTGATGCATCAGGGACCGAACTCGGATGTGTTCTGATGCAGGAGCGGGCAATGATCACCTATGGATCACGTCAGTTGAGGCCACATGAGCAGAACTACGCTACCCATGACCTGGAGTTAGCACCAGTGGTCTTCACTCAGAAGACATGGCGACACTATCTGATGGGCGAGCGCTTTACAGTCTATTCTGACCATCAGAGTCTCAGGTACATCTTCTCTCAGAAGGACCTGAACCTGAGATAGTGGCGATGGCTCGAGTTCCTCCAGGAATATGACCTTGAGATAGTCTATACTCCTAGGAATGGGAACGTAGTAGCTGATACTCTCAGTAGGAGGACGGGCATTCAGCTACTTGGGGAGGCGACAGAGCTGCTAGCCGCTTTGCAGATATCCTTCATGGATAGAGATGGAGCAGCCTTTCTTCAGTCACTCACATTCACTCCTCCACTGTTGCAGCGGGTCAGAGAGTCACAACGTGGGGACGCCGACTGTGAGATGCGACATGCGTAGATATCCTCAGGACAGGCACCTGATGGTTTCTCCTTTGGGGGAGAGCATGACTTCCTTTACAGAGGACGTACCATGGTACCAGTTTCTTTACAAGAGGAGGTTCTGAGAGGGTTTCACACTTCCCCTTTGGCGGTACATCCTGGAGTGGCGAAGATGTACCAGGATCTCAGACAACATCACTGGTTGATGGGCATGAAGAAGGTTGTGGCTGAGTTCGTTTCTCGATGCCTCACCTGCCAGCAGGTGAAGGCAGAGCACCAGGTACCAGAAGGATTGGTACAACCCTTGGAGGTCCCGGAGTGGAAGTGGGACGACATATCTATGGACTTCGTGACTGGACTTCCACGCACTTCCAGGGGTCACGACTCCATTTGGGTGATTGTCGACCGACTCATCAAGTCGGCTCACTTCTTACCCATCTGAGAGCAGGGCTCAGTGGAGATCTTGGGAAGTCTTTACGTTCAGGAGATTATACGGCTTCACGATGTGCCATCATCTATCATCTCCGATCGAGATGTCATTTTTACTTCCCGGCTTTGGAAGGGGTTGCAGGAGGCGTTCGGGATGCAGCTACATCTGAGCACCGCCTTTCACCCTCAGTCGGATAGTCAGAAAGAGAGGACCATTCAGACTCTCGAGGACATGCTCCATGCATGTGTCCTCGACTTTGGTCGTAGTTGGGAGGACCACCTATCCTTGGTGGAGTTTGTGTACAACAACAGCTACCACTCCACCATCGGGATGGCACCATATGAGGCGTTGTACGACCGACCTTGCACATCTCCTCTGTGCCAGACTGACCCTGGGGAGTCAGCATTTGTGGGACCAGAGATGGTCCAGGCCACGACAGAGAAGGTCCAGGTCATCCAGGAGCGGATGAGGATAGCTCAGAGCCGGCAGAAGTCTTTTGCTGACGGGAGGCGGAGGCCACTAGAGTTCGGGGATGGAGACCACGTATTCTTGCGGGTCTCACCATGACGTGGATTACAGAGATTTGGCTGAGGAGGAAAGTTATCTTTGCACTTCATCAGACATTTCCAAGTCCTCAGATGGATTGGTGAGGTGGCTTATCGCCTGGCTCTACCACCACAGTTGCACCAGGAGCACGACGTCTTCCACGTATCCCAGTTGAGGATATACGTGCACGACCCGACGCATATCATTGACCATGGGGAGCTGGACGTTGATGATGGGGCGACTTTTGCAGAGGTCCTGGTGGAGATTGAGGATCGACAAGAGCGGGTCCTATGTGGACGGTCGATTCCTCTAGTGCACGTCAGATGGCAGCACGAGAACCCTCAGGAGAGCACTTTGAAGCGGGAGGCTTAGATGCGTGCTCAGTACCCACATTTGTTTCCCTAGTTTATGATGTATCTTTACGGGGACGTAAAGCCCTGGGGTGGGAGTGATGTAAAGACCCAAAAAATTCAAGGAAATTTTTTTCTTAATTTTCTTTGGGATATTTACAAGAACACAGTTTCTGACGGCACCTAATTCCGAGGCCCGGTGTGCCGGGAATCTATTTCCGAAGTTTAGCTCGGGTACATTCAGTGAACGAACGAGCGAGTTTTTCTAACTTTTGAACCGGTGCTTGGAATCAAATTCTGAGGTCACCGATGAAATCACAGCACTGGTAATTTCTTAGAAACACCTTATCTGGAGTTGCGTTTGCTCGGGTGTGGTTTTTAATTTTTGGGGTTAAGTTAGAAATAAAATAAACGTGGCGCAACCGGTTTTTATTTTATTTTTCTTAACTAAAGTTAAGTGGATGTTGTGGGAGCCACAATATCCTACCCTCTTGGTAGGATATTTGTGAGGTGGGTCCCACACGAGCCCCACCGTTTCTTTTCTTCTAAGTAACACACCCGCACCCCCCCTTTTAATGAATTCAACTCATGCGTTTATTCTGGTTAAGAAATGCCTCATTAATGTGGCAGTTTAAGCGTTGCAATTAATTCGCTAAAATGTTTCTTTCGTGTTTGAATTTTAAAACACAAGGCTTGTGGAATAAAAATAAGACAACTCTTATTTTTATTAGACTGGTGGTGTTGAGAAGCTAGGGAGAATTCTCAGGCTCTTGAAGTTCTTCTTCCTCTACGAAGAACGCGACGAACGCGAAGAACGCCGGATCCTCTGAGATCGATGGCGCGATGTGATGTTCCTTCTTCCGTGACACTTCTTCCGCGACGCTCCTTCCACGACGTGACGATCCCCCTTCCGCGATGCCTTCTTCCGCGATGTGATTTTCCGCGATGAATCCTTGCTCAACGAATTCGATGAGGTAGTGGTTTGATTCAATTAAATATTTGTGATTTATACCCATGACGTATGTTTAAATATTCGGCGGAAGACTTTTAAAACTGCTAACGTGGTGGGTGCGGACCAACGAACAAGTCCGAACCCACCGTCCCTTCATTCTTGGTGTGCAGATTGGCGGGCAACGATGAAGCAGGCCACACGGGCGTTGTGAGGTCTTCGCAGTGAAGAAACGGTCCTGGGAGGGCCATTGGCGGAGACAACAAGAAAATCTTACCACTGGAGCTCGTCCGATGGTCCGCGGAGCAACCCGCCGATGCGCCTCGCCAGCACGGCGGTGCCCGGCACGCCTCCGGGGAGAGCCACCGCGACTGAAGCCGCGGCGGTAGGCCGGCAGTCCCGCGACCGCGCGGGACCGGAGGATGTGGGACGCGGAAACTAGCTGCGTCTGTTGGCAAGAGGCGGCCCCCACGCGGGGCCGCGGTTTCATCCAGGGGGTGGTTCCCCCCTTCTACGCGGCCGCTTGGCCAGCACCAGCGCACCGGGCCGAGCCGCCTGGCCGGACCGCCAGGCCGGGCCACGCCCAGGCCGGGCCAGGCCACGCCAACCGGGCCGGGCCGCGGCCAAGCAGGCCGGACCCAGACCCGGGTCGGGTCAACCCGGTTTGGGCCGACCCAGGGGGTATCGGACCGGGCCCGAACCCCCTAATACTGAACCTCTTTCGGTCTGTTGCCCATAACTTGAGCTACGGGACTCCGATCGATGCACCGTCCGTTGCGTAGCGATCCTTGGATCGATACATGCATTTCTTTATATTGCACTCAGGGTTTCAGAGATCTTTGTGTTTGGCCGGGTTGGTTCGTACAGGAAACCAATCGGGCCCTCGGAGTGGAAAAACTTATAACTTGAGCTACAGACGCCCGATTGACGTACCGTCGACTTTTTTGGATTCCTCTAAGTGAGACAGACCTTTTGTCTTACTCCATTCGAGGTTTGGATTCAGTAGGAGTACAGTCCGGTTGGTTTTAACTTAAAACCCAATCGGGCCCCTGGGACAAAAAATCCATTAACTATCAGACCGGGTGTCCGATTGACGCGCCGTTTGTGACGTTGAGTTCCTGTTGATGATACGGAACTTTTGGATACATCAACTTCAGACTAAATGTCATTTGATGTATCATCCGTTCGGCTCGTGGAGAGGGCCCTCCTGAACGAGCTTGCTGTGTGTGTGAACCCTAGAGCTGGCTGCGACTACGACGACGACTGTGCAGAAATCCTCCGTGGATTCGACGGAGACGACTACAGCACTCAGCGATCCTATGTAGATCAGTGCTACCGATCCTGTGTGGGTGAGACCCTATGTGGGTCAGTGCTCAATGGTCCTGTGTGGGCCAGTGCCTACAGATCTTGTGTGGGTCCGATCCTTTGTGGGTCATTGCGGGGGTTAGTTACATATCGATCATGTGTGGGTTAGATCATTTGTGGGTCATTGTGGGGGTTAGTTACCTATCGATCCCGTGTGGGTCAGATCCTTTGTGCGTCATTGCGGGGGTTAGTACCTATCGATCCGGGTTGTGATTTCCTGTGTGGATGTGATCGAACTTGGGCTCAGAGGTTGGAGTGAACTGGAATTAATGACTTAGGTATATGTATGGGAATATACTTAAGTAGAGTCGGATGTTACTTTGTGATTGTATATTTCCTTTGTGGATTATCCTTTGTGGATTTTGGGAGAGATTCGGGGGTCCCGGGGTCCCTACTGAGTAGCTTATACTCACCCCTGCACGGGCTATACCCGCACTACATTGTGTTGGTTGTAGACGATAGACAACACTGATCATGGTTGAGGCACGAGGAGCAGGTCGGTACCTATAGCTGGACCATTGGGTGGGACGTACACGGAGCGGACGGCTAGACCCGAGGAGCTGTGGAGGCAGTCTGTACCCACCCTTCAGGTGGGACTTCCAGTGGACAGCTCGAGGCTGCGACTTTATTTTCATTTGCTGTTTTCCTTTTCCAGTTGTACTTTACTTTCAGTTTGGGTTTGTATTTTGGCCCACTTACTTTTCCGCACTTACTGTTGTACCTAGTTTTCACTTAGTGTTTATTTCTGCTTTCTTGCTCTGTGGTGCTTGTTTACCTTACAAAGGAAATGCCCTCCCTTTTTAACGGGAATTACGCCTTGGTGCTAGTCGCCAGCCCCTGGCCTATGGAAGGCCTGCTTGGGGTAGTCACGGAATGGGCCTCGAGGACGGGTTCTGACACATCTATTGAAGAGATGATTAAGGATGCACAAAGGGATGATCTAGATTTACAAGAAAATGTGGATGTAATAAAGGAGGGGAAGATGGAGGAGTTCTAGATTAATGATAATGGTGTGATTCAGTTTGGAATGGGGTTTTTCCCTCCATCACATTGGATAAAGAAGGAGTTGTTGGATAATGCACAAAGCTCAACTTTCACTATCCATCCTGAGAGTACCAATATATACCATGATCAATGGGAACAATTCTGATGGGATTACATGAAGAAGTATATTTAGGATTATGTCTCAAGAATATTGATATGTCAGTTCGTTAAAGAAGAGTGAAAAAAGTACAAAGGGATGATGAATCCATTTTCTATAACCATGTAGAAGTTGGAGAATATAACTATGGACTTTGTCACGGGTCTCTCGAAGACATCTAAAAGAAATAATGTGATATGGGTTGTGGTTGATTGAGTCACCATGACTACCGAATTTATCTCTATTCGTAAAGATGTATCACTTAAAAAATTGAACATATATATGTGAAGGAAGCGGTGAGACTGTATGGGGTTCCACTCTTGATTGTCTCTGATCATGATCCCAGATTCATAGCTAAATTCCTGAATATTTTTCAACATGATTTGAGTACTAAATTTAATTTTAACACGACCTATCACCCCCAAACTGATGGATAATACGAAAGGAATATTCAGATGCCTCGAGTTATTATAAAATTCTGATTATTATAATTCAAATGTATATGTGATTAACATCTCCCATTGGCTGAGTTCTAATACAATAATAGCTTCCACTCAAGTATTCATATGGATCAATATGAAGCTCTGTATGGAAAGTGATGTAGAACTCTAACATGTTGGGATGATGTAGGTGAAAGAAAGTTACGTGGACTTGATATTGTGAACGAGACGATAGATAAGGTTTAAGACGTCAATCAGCTTATCAAACCTACATAGAGTCAGAAAAAGATTTATACTGACAATCGTCGAGGGGACTTGAAGTTTGATTTTAGAGGTAAAGTCTTCCATTGAATATGACCATGGAAGAGTGTGATATATATTGGAAAAAAATTGAAGCTAATACCAAGGTAAATTGGCCCCTTTAAAATCATTGATTACATAGGAGACATGGTCTATCAGCTTTAACTTACACTGAGTATGGATTGAGTTCATGATGTGTTCCATGTATCACTCCTATGTATGTACATATCAGACACCTCACATGTACTGAAATCAGAGGTGGTACAAATGGAAGATAATCTCCCATACGAGGAGAAGCCATTAAAGATTCTGGATAAGAGCGATAAGATTCTACTCAACAAGATAACCCACCTTGTTAAGTTTTTTTGGAGGAACCATAATTACGAAGACACAACTTTGGAACTATATAAGGTGATGACATACAAGTACCTCACCTATTTATGTTAAATGAAATTTTGAGGGATAAATTTCAAAGGGGGAAGAATGTAATGACCGCAACATTTATCAATGGAATTTATCCCTTCCTATAGTAATTAGATATATTATAAATCACATGAAATCACTTATATAGAATAATAAATACATTATAAATAAATAATTAATTAAATAAAAAGTATTTCTAGAAGTTAAGGAACTCATAATGAGGAAATAGTTTGTTGACTTTAGGAATAGTAATATGACCTTATGATTAGAAAATCAGCCAAATAAATAGTAACCTCACCCATGAAAGTACAAATAAAATTTTGGCATCTTATAAATGGATGTATGGTATAATTATATCATGTTCTATGTAAATAAATGTTTTCAAATTTATTAATTAAGTGTTGGCATTTTAATAAGTCATAAATATTTAACTAAAATTTTATTATTAATTTAATAATTTAAATGAAAAATTATTTTCATAAAATTTAATCATAAATTAATATTTTTATTTCTTATTAATTTAAGAAAATTATATGAGACCTTAAATTTTTTTCAAAGTGTTATAAAATGAGTTACAATTTTAAAATCTATATTTTTCAAGTAAATGGTGATATTAATTAAACATTAAATTTCTCATATTTAGAAAATTATTTTCATAAAATGAGTTCATTTTTTAATAATAAAAATCTAAAAATGGTTCAGCTGAATATTTTTTATTTTTCTAAAATACTTGAATTTTTTTATGAATAGTAAAATATGGTAATTTTGAATAAATGATAAACACATGAATTTTTTATTCAATAATGATGTAAGGATGATGTAAGAACCTTAATCTCGAAAAATAATTATTGATTTTAATATATTTAGTTATAATTCTCATACTATTTGTATTCTTTTGTGAAAATAATAAATTAATGATTAAAATAATAGGAAAACACCCCTCTCCTCCACTATAAATACCATCCCTCGTAACTTCTTCTCCTAAAGCCATACAAGATTTGAGTCTTGTCTAAATTATATCTAATCCTACTCCCAAGCCCCTCCCCAAAGTCTAGGATCCATTGGTCTCATTAAAAGTCCAAAACCTTTTCCTGTGGAGGTTCTTAAGTAGGTGATATTTAAGAGGTAAAATCCTCTTCCTTTTTCTTTAAATTTATTTTATTTCATTTTTCATTTATTATTCTATCATAGCATCCTCTATCCAAATTTTCATGATAATTTCATTTTATTTTATATACTGTAATGATATCATGTTATTGGAATATCTATCATTAAACTCTTCTCACTCTCTCTTTTATTCTAAAAATTAAATCATCACCTGTGATGTGTCAATTTACCGACATCATTGACTATAGACATCCATTTTACTTTAATGAATTCAATGATGTCAATAAAAATTCTATAATGTTTGAAACGTATCATAAAATTTATGTTACAACTGTATTTATGTTTTAGAACTAACATATATACATAATACAAAATGATAAAACAAAATGAGTTCATTGTGATAAAAAACCGCCAAAATTAACCTAAAACCATCATCGTTAACATTTATCTAATGATGCATACTGAAACCATATAACAAAATTATTTATAAGATAATTTAAAATTCTATAATATCACTAATATAATATAATAACAATTCCAGATATTTATATTCATTTTATACGTACTTTCATTCATGTATACAAGTGAACTGATCATGAAAACTTTGAAAAAAATACTCTCAAATGATGAAACTAAACAGTAAAACTCATCAAAAATCCCATAAATGAACATAATAAATATAGAATGAATAAAATTCATGTATAAAAGGTTTTTTAGTTTTTATTAAGGAATATATTGCGATTATATAGGATATTTAATTCAAGATTGAATTCAATCCTTAAGTAAGGGGATTCTCATACTGAACTCCATTTCCTTTGTGTTTTCCCTATTTCAACGCAATTTTAGTGTTTATATTCATTTAATTTTTCTTAAATTTCATTTAATTATTCTACCCTTTCCTTTTTTGGGATATAAATTTTTTATACTTGAGTTTATGACAAACAGAATGTTTTCCAAAAGAAATATTCTTTAAAAAAACCCCTTTTACTTCTCTTGAGATTGTTTCTTCTTCACTCAAGATTGATGATTCCTATATCAAGAATATTATTACATTTTTATTTCTTAAAGTTTATTAATGAATTTCTTCTTCATTAAATAAAACTCATTCATTTCCATAGGTTATTGTATGTTCAATGTTGATATATGTTCTATGTGGTATTCATGATAATGTAAATTTTATGATGTTACAGGTGTACCTAAAATTATATAGCATAATGTAAATTTTATAATGTCACGGGTACACCTAGAATTATATAGCTCTCCAATGAATTTGGAAATGTGATTGATCTCATTAGAAAAAGTGAAATATGCATGAAAATTATGCTAGCTTGGTTCACAACTATAGGTGGTAGTTTCCACTATGACATGATGTTTTATTTTTATGCATTACCAAATTCCGTGCGTTTATCTAATACTTCCTCTATTAACTGTGGTGATGATCCCATGATTATGTTATAATTATGATGATTATTCCCACCCATGTTATATCATGTCATGTTCTTATCTATCCTCTTACTAGGGTTGTATCTCACCCCTTTCTTTGATGTATATCCTCATGTGACTACATGTACTAAAGAGAATTCAAGGGCCGATAAATAGCTATAGAAGAAGGAATTAAATAATGTTTATGTTTTATTACGTATATTTTATGTATGATCATAATTTTCCAAAGATGATAAACATTGGATCCTGGTTTAGTAACACTATTATTTTGTTATCATTAAAATGATGTAACATTCCTGTAAGAAAAAGAAGGATCCCTATATTGGAGACCGACCTTCGACTTTCAGTGACACTACTCAACGATGGAGGATCTGGCTGGATCATCTTTGCACGAAGGATCAGGATATGAAGTAGATAGGTGATGCACCAGTTTCTATGTGTTGGTGGGTTGTTGATAGGTATGTAAGGGATGAAGGAGACGATGACAATGTTCTTTAGCTGCCATGTGTAGACGAACTCCACTCTTTTGATGGGTGACATGCATGTGGGTGACTGTGGTGATGATGGTGAGGATCATTGATGGTGCTGGAAATCTTGGTGAAATTGGGCACACCAATAGTGACACATGATTTCATAGAGGTAGATCATGAGAAGCTTGTGGGGGTAATAGATTGTGGTGCTGTTCAGGCAGAAACAACGTAGGTGACCCTTTCATCATGGGATGCTGAATCGAACGTTTTAGTGATGAGATTGGTGACCCATGCTTGACAAGGGAAAGTGGTACAACATGAATCATTTTAATAGGCATGGTGTCAAGTGAGATGTTGTCAGGTTTGAAAGAAATGACCACCACTGATTGTATGGGAGGCCCATTGTTGGTGTACCTTTAATATCGGTGATGGATGTTATTGCATATGGGTTGCGACTATAGGGGCCAAGGATGACATGGGTTTGTAGGTCAAGTTAATAATGCATGGGTCCTCAAAAACAAAGAAAATTGTATGGGGGCATGTGGGACATTGTAATGTGTGGGTTATAACATTGGTGGGGGGGGGGTGGTTATGACCTTCCGATTGGAATGAGTGCGAGATGTGGGTGTGTGTTCTTCAAAAGTAATTATACCCCTAATCACCTATAATATATATTACTATATACATTTATATTATTATTTATATTTATAAAATCATAAATATAATAAATATATTTATAATTTCAATATAGTTATTATATTTTTTAATTATTTATAAATTTTTTTAGAAATATTATTAAAAATAAATAAATTTTTAAATATTTGTAAATAATTATTAATTTATATATATTTTTATATAATTATATTTAATTATATATATTTTATAAAATTATAATAAGTATATTTATTTTATTTTTATAAATTTAAAAATATATATATTTTTTATTATAATTATAAATAAATATACATAAAAAAATTTATATATATTTATAAATATATTAAAATAATTATATATTTCTATAAATATAATAGCGATGTTTTTTATATAAATATGTTTATTATAATTTTATAATATATATATATACATATATATATTTATAAATAAGTATATTTGAAAAGTATTTATATATAATTGTAAATAGATTTATATAAAAATATATATTTATTAATATATAATCTTATACATAATAAATATATTTATTATTAGAAAATATTAATTATAATTTTGCAATTATATAAATATAAATATATTTATTTATTTATTTTTAATTTCATAAAATATTGTTTGAATAAAGTTATATATTTTTATAATTTTGTAATTAAATATTTTAATTACAAAATTAGGAAAAATCAATTTATTTTATTAATTATATAAACTTCGTATATACATTAAATGTTGAAACATAAAAAATAAATATGAACAAATATTATTCATATAAATTTGAAATATATTAAAAATATTACATGTGTTGTAAATAAATATTAAAAAATGATTAAATATATTTTTAACATTGTTAATGAATATATAATAATAAATGAATATATTAAATAAATAAATTACAAAAATATAAAGAAGTGAAATAGTAACATTTATGTAAATTACAAACACACATATGTACACATACACATGTACACAAAAACAAACATACATACACACAAGTATATGAACATATTTTTATTTAAACATATTTACTACAATTTTATATTTATTTATTTATTTATAATTATAATTATAAATAAATCTATTTATAATTATTTGTAAATATTCATAATTATATATAATTTTATTATTATATATAAAAATATATGTATAAGGTGGTGATTTCATGTGGGTTGGCCGAGGTTCGAGTGTGATGTTCTTGGAATAGGGGCACCTTTCACAGGATTCAACGTGCATGTTGCTAGGAAACAACCTAGTAATGAACTTGATGATTGGGTTTCATCGGGTTCTGTCCATAGGAATTTATTTCTTCTCAAGCCAATGGCCCTTTATTGGGTTTTGGGACTTTGGGCCAATCATTAGGGCCTCTGGCTCATTCTCAGGAGAGCGTGTCTAGAAGGTACTGACTTCAACCAATGACATTGAGTGACTTGATCGGTGATCTATAGGATTCAACTTAGACTCTAGAGGGGTATTGAGGTTGCTTATATGGACCGATGGGCTGAGCTTTTGTGGGGTGCTTTGGACGCTTTCATGTTTGGTTTAATTTTTTCACATGCCTTGTGTTGTTGTGTTTCAATGCATTTCTTTTCCTTAAATATTTTTTTAGGACCATGTGAGCTCAATTCCTAAACTATCTTGGTATATATATGAATATAATTATATATATTAATATAATTATACATATTTGTATAATTATATGTATATATATATAGTTATAAATTTAATAATTATATTTTTTATTAAAATATATTTTTTATAATTTTATAATCATTTAAATATATATATATTAATAATTCTTGATATAAATAAATGAATTTATAATTCCTATTATAAATAAATGTATTTATAAATATTTTTTTTATAATTATAACCATATTTACATAATTATATAAATTAATATATATATATATATATATATATATATATATATTCACGAAGTTGGGGGTTTACCTGACTGGTAAAGGCTCCCTGTAATCCTACATCAGACCCGGGTTCAAATCCAGGTGGGAGTGAATTTCCGTAAGCAAGCGGTGATGAAGACATGACGCATGAGGCACGCAGGCATTGACACATGCATGCCACATGACGCATGGAAGTGGTGATGTAGGCATGACACTGTCTGTATGATGCAGATATGATGCTGCTTTGGGCCATCAGGATATGTAATGGGCATCATGCCCACTAGGCCTTAAGACCATGTATTGAATAAATAAGGCTTGATGGGTGAGCTATCCTTGGGGGGGGGGGGGGGGTTATAACATACCTTTTAGGGATGTGTGTGTGGTGTGTGTATGTTTAATATAATTTTACCCCCAAGAACCCAATACAGACATATATATATTCATTAATATATAAATATATATAATTACAATTATAGTAAACATATTTTTAATAATTTTATAAATATTTAAATATAAATATAAATATATATATTTATAATATTATAATTACATTTTTTAAATAATTATATATGTTTGGATTATTAAAAAATATATATTAATATATCATATTTATATTAATTATATACATTCATTGTTTAATTAACATATATAAATAAACATTTTTTGAATAAAAATATGATAAATATATATATATATTAATAATATATTTTATTAAAAGTTTTTATCAGTGTTATTCATAGCACTGATAAAGATCCACCTTTATTAATGTTAAAAGTTGATTGATAAAAGTTAACTTTATCAGCATTTTTATCTATCACTTATAAAGGTATCCCTTTTTTAGCAATTTGTTTGTAGCGCGGAAAAAAGCTAGGACTATGTAAGATATGATCTATTGTAGTGCTCATGTTTTATTTAAAATTGGATATAAAATCATGGAATCCAATGGATTCAGTATATCCTTCTTCACTACATCTTTCATAGGTGGGGGAAACCTATTTTGTAGTAGTTTATTAGAATCTTCTCATCTTTGAGCGTCACTATTTGTGTGTACTGTGAGGAGTCAATACCTATTATACCTACAATACTCTAAGAAAATTTTCTCTCTTTTTTGATCACATAAATTGAATGATGATCTATATTTTTTCAGAGTTCAAAACTTATCATTACTATTTTGTTTCCCTTTTTGTTGTGTGATCTTTGTTGGATGTATATGATGATAGTGGTGATCAGTTCAGGTGAGGGATGTGTTGCGAGTAGTGGAAGTGTAGTGGTAGATATGTGGATACTATTGTGAGACAATTTGTTTGATGTGTGGTTCCTTGTTGTAGTATCCTGGTAGTGATGGAATGTCAAGTTGGTGATGGTAAAATAGAGATGGTGTGGGATGGAATTTAATAAATTTAGAAATGAATTTAGATGTGGTAACATATTTAACAAAGTGAATAATTAGCAATAAGATGAATAAAATTAAATTTTAATATAGGATATGGATTTAGTGGTTTCTATTCATATATGAGTATAAATTGATTGCTTAATTAAAAGTGTATGTTACGTTAATAATATAGAAAGGTGTAAAGGTATATAATAAAATGAAAGGAAAGTTGGAGGTGTGTGGTTGTATTGTCGCGTGAGTTGCATCTTGTTAGTTTCAATATGTGGTATTGTGAATATGGTATCAATGGTAAGGAAAATTTGATAAAGTATTTATGTGAAACATTTAGGTCGAGATTGTGTACTATCTATGTGTATATATATAAAAACCTATATTTTAATTTTACATTTATACACAACCCACATGTTTTGAGTTCCATTTACTGACAGCTAGATGTTTTGGGGGTGTTTTCCTCAACATCTAAATGGAGATGAATGTATGGATGATTACCCCTGCTTCCCCACTCCTCTTTTGGTGGTAGAGTTAGGAAATGGCGTAGTTTGTGTCGGTTCCTAGCCCTTGATGATGACATAATTAGTGATTATGTCTAATGATGGTAGGGTGTGATATGTAGTGTGGTTTAGTTATGGTAAGATGAGGGAAAGATGTTGATTAATTTAGGTTTGTGAAACCCAACTACCTTGGTTATGTTATTTCAGATGGATGTTTGATGACACGATAGAGCTACAAGAGATCACCCAGATGAAATTGATACCAACAAGATATGCTAAGCCCAGAGGGAGGCTATGTTAGGTAGGGTTTCAACCCAAACCACACCATTGTTTTCTTGATATGTGGTGGTGAGATGACATGGAAGGGATGAGAGAAAATGATATTTGATTTTGGTGTATGACAATAGAAACTCAGTTGGGTTCCCTTATCAATTTTCTCTTATTATTATGATCTTACTACATGGTTTCATTACTTAGTGAGAGAGCTGGAGTGAGATTGGGGATAGACAGATAACATGCCTAAGTGATTGTTGGTTTTGATATTTGTTCATTGGTGTGTTGGTATGATTTTTTCCCATTTTCATAGGAGACATTGTGTATGATCCTATCAAGTATACACTATATATATAATTATTTTTTTGGTTTCCAGGATGGTTTCGATGACCAAGATGAGAATTACTATCTTGGAGATCATAGTTTCCATTGATTCACTTCCATTTTTTTTGTAATTTACATTGAAGACATTATTAAAAATTTATTAGCATACACATATGTGATAGTTTAGTTTCATTATAATATGTGATAGGGTATTTTGGTGGTTGTCTACATTCTCTCTTGTTCATTTTCTAAAACTGAGTGTTATTCCTTCTATTTGATTATTTTACTCCCTTTATGCTAGTCGCCAATACATGGCATACTGGAGGCAGGACATGGGGGGTCACTCCTTCTCTTCATTATCCACCTCAAAAGGGTACCAATATATATGGGGGGAGGTCAGTTGTGACATTATATACTAACACATAATTTATACATATAGTTATTATTTTCTATAACTATACTTCCATGATAACTTAGGTTTTCACTACTGATATGCTGGAAATACATAAACACAGTGTACCTTCAAAGTATCAAAAAATCTATCTGCACCTGTAACTAAACTCATACATATAATAAATGAATTCTCTACTATAATTTTTTAATATTCATTCCTAAAATATACTAGATTCCAAGATAAATCATCATGAACCACATACACACTTATCAATAAAAAATAGGATGAAAACATAGCATGAGTGATTTACCTTAACCTTTGGGATATTATTAAGTTAATAAAAAAATAAAAAACTATTCAAAATATATTGTACCAAAAATCCATTATGGCATACTAATACTGAATAATTGACCACCCGGAATCCACTGTTAATGAACTCTGGTCCCCCTCTAAGCATATCCATATACACATTCACATCAAATACTTTTGTACCCATTAACAATAAAAAATATACCACATATATGGGTAGGGGTTATCAATAATACTGAGTAAATTTACCACCTATGACACATTGGTTTTGGTGATTCATTATATATTAAATTTGAATTTAACCTTTATTCTTGAAGAGGGGTTTATGGTATTTTCATTATAAATTTTCTAAAAAATTTACCAATATGATCACAAAAAGTAATTTTTGATTTCACCTTTGGATCTAGAATGGGGTGTTTACTCCAAAGACAATGTTTCATGTTTCATATGAGACTAAAAATGGTTTTTACAAAATCTCTTCTAGGTTTCATGGTCCCTTGAATGGTCTCAAAGACCATTAAACATGAGAAAAGTGATTTTCACGGTTCTAGCACAGAACTAGATAATGTGTAAAACATTTTCAATGTATATTGGTTTACATGGTCATTGAATGGTCTTGAGGTCCATGGATAGTGATTTTGATATTCGGTTTAGTTGTTCTAGATCATCCTTTTATTACCAAAAACTCATTTGAAATAATAGGTTCTTCCACTAAAACTTATTTAGGAGATATTGAGGGTGATTTAGGGTAATTTTTTGTGATCTCTCGTCCATTCATAAATGAATCAAATGTGTGATTAATCTATTTTTGGATTATGTATCTGTGATTGTATTTTTTTAAACACGATATTTGGACAAAATAATTGGGAAATTTCTATAAATGACATGATTAAGTAGGTTTCTTTTATCACTTAAATGATGTGTCATACTTATTATCACTTAAAATAATTTTGTTATTAATGGTTATTTTTTTTTTCATTTTCCACCTTTTAAAATCCATTCTCAATTACTTAATAATATCTATAAAAAACTATACTAAACTAGAAATAGACTTTTATGAGGACTGATTATCACAAAGTGTTTGTAATTTTGATTTTTTTCTCCTTAGTTATTTTAGTAGTGGTTAAAATCTTCTATAAAATAAATAGAATTTGTAAAATTATTTTTGAAAAGAACCAATTAATTTTTTTGAAAAATAAAATTCTTATGTTTAGATTAGTATGTCCCCCCATATTTTTTAAAATAATTAAAAAATACCCATAATAATTAAATAGTTTCCTAATAGTTTTTTAGAAAAATTGAAAATTGTTCGGTGCTTCATTTTCACCTTGATGTTTGGAATCCCCAAATCAACTCCCTTGGTCACCAGCCAACCTCACACCACATGACAATAACAGACATCCTCACAGATGTGACATGTGCTAGGAACTAACTATAATAATTGTAATTTCTAATAAAAATATATAGATATATATTTATCACACTATCCTAATATATATATATATATATATATATTCATTTGTTTAAATTTATGGTATTATTAATGTATATATTGAATATGTATCTACATGCATATATTGGATATATATTTTAATATATATATTATAATAAATGTATATATGTATTCTATATATTTAAATACTAATTTTTAATAATATATATATTTTAAATATATTACTATTATATATAAATATATATATTATTACATTTAATATATAATTTACTTTTATATTACCTAATTATATGTATTTATATTTATATATTTATATATAGTCATATAATTATATTATATCAATATTTATATAATTTTATTTCAAGGTTTTTTATTATTAATTACATTTATATTGAAATAATTTATTTATTATAAATAAATTTACATAATATATTTATATATTTTATTTATATAATATATTAAAATAAATTTATTTAATGTATATTTATGTACATTTAGATATTGTTTTTTATTCGTATAATGTTAACATATTTGTATAGTTAAATCATAAATACAATTTTGTGTCTTTGTGTGTATAATGCTGATTAAAATTTATAATCTATTTATAATTTCCAGGGGACCCCTTTCATCTATCATCTTTAGGTGTTGATGACTACCTCAATAGGTGTATCCATGAGCCAATGAATATTGGCATGATTAAGGTTATCCATGATAAATGGGGTTTCGCTACCCCATCACACATTCTCCATGTTGATGACATCATTAGTTTCTATCAAGGGGTTACCAAAAACATAAAAAGTAATAAAATTATATTCTCTCACTATGAGGTTGTTTCATGCCTGGTTTTTAGTTAAAGAAATTCTCTATTGTAATTTGGAATGTATTTCTATCTTTCCTAGAAGTTAAGTATGATGAGAAGCTTTGATGTCATAAAGGGATTATTAATATTTTTGTATCTCGGTGATCATATGTTTTAGGGATGACATAAGGTTCTCTATTTCTATAATGTTGTTTATCATAACAAAATTATTCTTGCCTCATGGAAAGGGAAATCACTTTCAATGACAACAAGGATTATCCTTTTAAAAGAAGTTAATATTTATCAATTTATTTATTCTATTATTGTTTTTAATGGACTCTTGACTTGATTAAAATGATTAGGTATGTATTTAAGAATTCTACTTCGAGTGGGAATGTTTTGAAGAAAGTGATGGTGGTTATTCTGTGGAAGTAATGTTGTCAACCAATCATACTGGTGGATTGGACATAAAAAGCCTTATTAAATTTAATAACTCTTTTCACACTGATTTTAGGTGCAACATTTTCTATGATATATCTAAAATACATTCTATTGAAATTGAATTATCCTCAAGATACTGATGGATGGTAATCATCATTATAATGACTCTTTGATTTTCCCACCTAAAAGGTCGCTTTAACAAATATCATGCTTCACATTAAATGTCTAGCATAAAAAAAATTGATTTGATGTCTTGGTCTTATATATAGTATGATACTTATCTCTAAAATTTCATTAACAATGTAGAATAAATTTTTGACCCTCTTATATCTATCAATGAATATCATCAATGGTCTTTAGATGATCTTTGATTGAATATCAAGAATGTCATCAACAATTAATATTTTCTTTCATCTGTTAATGTTCATAATTTGGATCCTATAAGAAATGGAATTCTTAATATAAGGATATACTATCTTTTCTCTCAATGGATGGATATTCTTCTTACTTTAAGAAATTAAATAAATCTTATATAAAACTTACCAGGATATGGTTTATTTAGAAACTATTTCACAATAAGTTAAACATTGACATGAATCCTCAATTATTATTTTTATCCACCTCTAATCGATATATGATTTATATATAAATGTTTTAATGGATGCAGAACATCTTCTCCTCATCTTATCATTTATAAAATTCATCTGGAAAATATTGTTTGGTATCTCTGACTCCTATTGTAGTTGGTAGATACTTTTTTTATTCATTAACTTATACTCTAAAATAAAGTCACCTTCATGGATTAAAATTCAATATCATTAATCCCCTCTAAAATGGGTTCTCTGCAATGGAAGGATCTAGAATGTGATTATTTATGAGGGTAAAATATCTATTGTGTAGTTTAATATGACTTGTATTATGATAGTCATCAGTTAAAATATTTCTAAACTGAAGGGACATTGTGATAACTGCATCCATGACCTATCTATTACCTTTGGATATGATATTTCATTGTTTTGATGCATCTTTGTTTGTGATATATTTGTTTTCAAGGATCATAGATAATCAATGAATCAAGATGTAAATATAGAATTGTAATTAGAGTGAAAAAGAATATCTTGGGTGTCTACTAAATAATTATTCCAAAGAATGTTTTTATTTTTTTAGTAAATTAATTTTTAATACGATGGTTCTTTTCATAGTTGAAGCACTTGGGTGAAAAAAATAACAATAAATGTTTTGTTGATTAAAGAGATCATTCCTAAATTGTGTATTACATAAACACCATGATAAACAAAAAAATTTCACTTAATAATGTGAAAAGTGAACACGGAACCCATAGAGGATGTATGCACATTAAATTTATATAAGATATAAATAAATGATACATTATTTTAGGATCTTTATATGGTGAATATTTTAATCATATGATTCCCTTTTAATATTACCATTGTTGCGCTTATAGGATCCAAGTGTAGAATCTTTCTAGTGGTGGTCCATATGTGCTTCTTTGATCTTTGAACAATCACTGATTGGCAGATCGATGCTAGAATGGAAGTTCAATATTCTTACAATACCTATCGTGATCACTATAGGATTCCTTGAATATAATTGATTTTTTTTTCATTTGTGAGAGTAGTATTAAAGGAAAAATTTGACAGAGAATTTTGTTGTGTGAAACAATTCTCAACAAATTATATTTTTCTTTTTACAATTAAAACAATAAAATATCCATAAGCAAATATTTAGAGATCCAGGGTTTAGGTCAAAATATTATTTAATTACATACCAACCCATAAATTATATAATAATCTTTGTCAAACCTCATTCCATATAATAATAATAATGTTATTGTTATTTTATGGAATTATCTAACTAGGATAATAATAAATATTATTTTACCGACTTGTAAATTAATATTTATTGTAAACCACAATATTTTTGTGCTCTAACACCTAAACATTTAATGAACACACTAATAAATATTTAATTAAATGTTTCATTCATCAATATATTTTTTCAATCAGTAAAACTTGAATAAAATTATTCCCTGATCTAGAAAATAATATTTATTCATTTAATCAAATTCAATTATAATTTTATCAAGATAAATAGAAAAAATAGTGTTTGAACATTTAGGATTTATTTTCATTGCAATTAGTATCAATAAATTGGTCAAAGAACCTAGGAGAAATAACTTAATATCTCAATTTTGGATAGATTTTTTATAGAGACCCAAAATTTTCATATATGGATATTACATAATTTTAGATAAATATTTAATACATTACAAAAACATATGTATGAGAACCATAATAATTCCACTTGTTTGGAAACCTGGAACACAATATTCTTAATTTGGTGAAAGGCCGTCAATGTCTCTCACAAAGATCTCCCCCTTTAGTAATCTTCATAAAAATACCCTATATAAAACTATATTCATATCCAAGGGAAAGTAAACATAATAAAGGGTGATTTCAGATCCTCAATAACAGTAAAATTGGGAGATACCTAATCATAACATGACCAAAAGGTTACAAGAACACAAGCATAACTTATGAAAACCATACCTTTCATATAAAATAACATAATCATGACTCATGACATAAATATTAGAAGTTCATAAGATAATATTATAATGGAAATTAAATAAAATAATCCATGAGATCATAACATTAGCATAAGGAAGGGAATTTTATTATATATATAAGCACATGGAATCATTTCGATAGTATCAAGACTCATTTCCCAGGATATCTTAGTGGAATGGGATTACTCCCAAAACCATTATATTAGTCAAGGTTCATTCAAAAAACCAATAGAGAAGATAAAGCCCTTTACGAAACTGGGTTCACTCCCCATTTTAGTATTATGAATCTCATAATATATAAATCTTTATTGAATGCAATAGATGGATATATAGTTCCCACCAATCACATAACGAAAATGATACATATGTGTTCCAAAATATCAGAAAACATTCATCATATCATCTCACATGAAATGAAATGGGTTCCATAAACATTTAATTATATCATAACACGTGGAAAAGAGATGGTTTTAATAATAATTTCATCATTTCATGATATCATATTGAAGATGCATCTTTGAAGTATAATTTTGTAGTTATATTTCATTATATATATGAAAAGGATTAGTTTTTTCCTTTAATTTTTGGATATATGTTCATATTTGGGATAATGGATTTTTGAAGAATTGGAGTTCCATAGATAATTCATAATGATCAATTTTATAGATCCCCTGATGAACATATTTTAGGAGATTTATCTGGATGATTTATGAGAATTATAAAATAGTAATGGTTGAATTCTAAAATTTAGAATAAAATAAAAAATTAATTTTAAAGTATTATAGTTTTGTACATAAGGATTTTAAATTATATCTTATATTGTTTAAGGATATATAATGGAGATATGTGGAGAAAAGATGTCCAACTAAAGGCTAATAAAACACCCGGGAAACCATGTCATCTCCTGGAGATAATAAGACAATATATAAGGTGAGATCACCTTGAGAGTCATAGATGAAGGTTTTCATAGGTTGACACTGGACTAAAGAGAGTTCACCTATAATGGTTCGCCATTGAGTGGAGGAGTTGAGCTACCATTCAGGATGGAATAGAAGACTAATTGGGAAGGGAGGATCTAAGGATTTTGATTAGATTCTATAGAGAATGATAAGTAACAAACTAGTTACACTCTAAAATTAATATCTTATGTGGGATTATAAATAGGGTCTATTTTTCATAAATTAAAAAAATATGAAAGATGTATTTATAGAATGGAGTTTCAGTCATCTTCTTCATGTAACTCTGATTTGAACCATACCTATTCCAGATGTGTTATGAACTAACATGTGAGTATTGGAGTGTCATTCTACTATAAATCATGTTCATTAGAAAATAATTTAATGTAAAAGAACTATCATAATATTTGTTTATGTTTCGTCATAATAAGTTATATATATTTATAGGGAAAAAAGAATCAGGAACTTGAAAAATATTAAGAAAATTAAAAAAAATTCAATAGAATAAACATTGATCTTGCAAAGATCATCATATGTTCTGGAATTCATAAGATATGATAAGAAAAAAATGAAAAAGTGAAGTTATAAAGAGTATATTTATACTTCAAAAATAAGATGTTTATTTTGGAAGAGTAAAGAGGGAGTTTGTAAGATATTTGACGCACATAACATATTCCATCATGTAGGATTCAATCTATTTCATAATATTGGTGGAACTATATAATGTTGATTTGATATTATGGTTCATTTGGAATTTATAAATCTAGTAAGGTTACATTAAAATTATTATAATTGTATAGTTAATGTTGAAAAAAACATACATTATAATATGTTTTCATTAATTCAAGTTAGATAATTCCAAACAAGCTACATTTTAAATTAAAATACAGTTGTATTATTTATCCAGATTATAGCAGTTTGGAATAAAAAAATATTTTTGATCACTTTGAGTTTAAAAGGTAGGAGAAACCATGATCATTTTATGCATAATTTTCATGCATACATGGGTGTTATTTTTGAATAATAATTTGAGGAGTGATGCTAAATCAAAAAAATGAAGATTAAAATTGAGTCTTCTAATGATTTAAATGGGAATATTTTTTTATTTAAAGGATATATAATCTTGGAGTTTTAATTATAGAGAATTATAGAAAAAATATTTTCATATATTTATAAATATCCCAAAGAAGAAGAAGAAGAAATGTAAATATATATGTATATATATATATATATTATGAATGTCATAGAAGAATAAATAAGTTGAAGATAATAGATGTTGTAATAAATATACATAAATTTTAAAAATTGAGAAATTTAGGGAAATGAACTAATTCTGAACCCCAATTTAGAATTGGGAGTATCAAAGAAAAGAGTGAAAGAGAGATTTAGAACTTTGTATATGCATTGACGAAGAAGAATAATGACACCTAATTCTCCCACCAAACACAATATGATATTTAAATAATTATTGAATATGATAACTAGTGAAGTTATATAATAAATAATAATGATGAAGTGGAAGGTTTATGATGGAATAATATGGTTTTATTGCAATGAATTTTTTCCTAGAAGAAGAGTCTGTAATTTTTACAATTAAAGAAGAAGGATCACCTTTATAGTTTCCTAAAATGAATAAGAATAATAGGTTGTGTGAACTATTATTCATACCTAATAATGAGAAGTGTTTTATACATTTAGTTGTTCCAGTAAGAGAATATGATATAAGACAGGCAATAGATCGATAAATCACATTGTAAATATTGTTGAGATAATTTTTTATTGTCTTTAATCACCTCATTATACACTATTAGAATATATTATAAACTGACATAGGGGTGTTATAACTGTATATGATACATCATACACTATTATGATATGTGTAACATGATTTTTGGATTTATCCATCTTTGTTTATGAGTCACATCTTGATGCTAGTGGGTTGTGTGATATTGGAAGATTCCAGATCATTCCAAGGACACGAATTTTATTTTGGAAGGTGGAACTTATAAATGTGATTTCCATTTTGTGTGTCTGCGTATTTGGATGATCTGTAAAATAAAGGAAAAAAATATAATGAAAATACATTCACTAAACAATGTATAGGTAATAGAGAGGGATAAAGGTCAAATTTCTATAAAAAGTCTTCACCACTGATTTAGAAACCCCTCTCAATGTTATGCATATCCCAATGTGGTATAACATAATTCATTTCAAATGAAACTTCAGAACTCCTGTAATTATCATGTAATAATCTTCTATAGGTTTCTCATAGATCAATATGCATGATCCTTCAAAAAGAAATCCTAGGATAGATTGATATGGGTATTTCTTCAAGGTCCATGCATTGTGTGTCATTGGTTTCTTTGATAAATATTGTAGTGCCACCCATGCACTCAAAGAAAAAGTATATTTCATTACCACTGACATGTAGGTTATAATGAAAAGGAACTAGATTAATATTTGGATGAATACAAGTTAACATGAATTATGGATGATATTAAGAGAAACTAGAGGAAGGTTTTATGGATATTGTCCCCATAGTAGGAAATATGTTTAAAATTTTTATCATCTATTAACCATGTCACCAATTATAAATTAACTAATGCTCTGATGGATTTTCTTGAAAACGTGGGTTTATTTTAATGTTTTATTTTTCATGGTGGAATCCTTGATGAAATTAATATCATATTTTAAATGGATCTATATAAAAATCTTATTTTCTTATATTTTATGTTTTTTACTTTAATTTAATAATCAAATACCCAAATGGTTCATTGATTAACCATTTCAGATTAAATCAATTCTTTTAGTTATTATAATTACCAGGTTTTTTTAATGCCCCAATACCTTTCTGTTAATAATGTTTTAACCTTGGTTTTGATTATCTTTTTTGTTGGTTGAGTAATAATGGGAAGGAATTGGGAGGATACTTGTAATGGTGAAATCTGGGATATTTTTATTTGAAATTTCATCATAAAAATGTAGTTTTCACTATTCACAAGAAAGTTGAATGATGTGTAAAGGGGATACATAGCATATAATGAATACCAGACCGAACTTGTTAAATGAATACATTGACTGATAATTAATTTTTCATGAAATATTTACACATCATGTAATGGGAAAATAATATGTTTTTAAAAAAACAGTTGGGTTTTTCAGTGTTTGTGGGACTCGAGTGTTACAATACATGTAGTGGGGTTACACACCATATAAAATCCCAAGGGATTGTTTTAAGAAACTGGTTTGATTAAAATTATTATTCCATTCATACAATCTTCCTTGATCTTGACCTAGAGGCTCTTCCTAATTGATTTTTGTTGTGTCCCTCTTGTTTGGATCGCTTTATTCAATGATTGATCACTATTTTGGATGGATTTATTCTCTATGGATAAGTACTTCTTATGGTTCATCTTCGGTTTTGGTTGCAGCTATGGTTTTTTGAGGATTTGTGGTTGGATTGTGTTTTTTTATTGACCCTTTTTAAATTCTTGTCATTATTTATCTTTGAGGGATCGTTCTATTTGTTTTAGTCACTTTTGTCGAAAGAATCTTTGTTTCCACCATGTTGAGGTATATATTTCAATAAAATATTTTGATTTAATGAATTTTACGATCTTAATAAATTCCATTGGGTTATTCTTGGATTTGAGGTGATAATTTGTTTCGAATGACTTCTTAGAAAGAAAAATGATTTCAAAAAGGGGTTTTCTTTGAATTTTTTTTTGATTTGGAAATGGGTTTTCAAACACTAAATTAGACTTTATTGGCATTAAAAAACATAGAAAATTACCATCATGGTTTTAAAAATGTATTGGAAAATTACACATTGGGAACCTTGGGTGCACAAGGAAAGGGACACGAGAATCATTAGTGTGTGGTGTACCATTAAGAGGTAACCTTTTTTGATATCAACTAGTAGGACTCGATATCTATTGGTTCCAATTATATGAATGATTAGTATTTAAAATTTATAGTAATTATTTTCCCATATTGTAGTGGCCATTATGAGGTTTTTCATTTCCTGTCATCATTTTTTTATTTATCAAGTGATTTTTTTATCACAGATTCTTACTCATAGATTTTTATACAAGGCCGTATCACATAACTTCAAAAGATAGGTTGATTCATGGATAAGTGTTTATTTTTTTACCTCTTAATGAATGTATTTTATTTCTTATTTTTATCACTTATAATTATTATGTTTCTAGTTTGATAATATGAATGGAATTTTGGAAAACCAAAGGAGAAAAAGGGGAACATCTTTACAAATAGATTTATTTAATGAAAATATTTGTATAACTGTTTGTTTTAAAAGATATAATTGTTTCATTCATGATATTAGACCTTTTATATAAACTATTATGGTATCCATCTGGGATATGGGTTACACCCTACTTGTGGCTTTGGGAATTTTTATATGTTGTATTTTAGGAATCAAGTAAAGGGAGGAGAATCTTATAGTGTGATTGTTTCTCTTATTAGTTATAGTTTTAGGCTAGATTGGTCTGGAGGTGAATGTTGGTAAGGTGGGGACTTGAAATACATTATGGTTTAGCCTGTATTGACTTGGATTACATGTCCTTATGATATCTTATATGTTTTTTATTTTGTACTCTGGCTTATGTCTTATTTTTTCTAATATTGAAGACCAGTTTTTGTTATCACATTTTACCTATATTACATGATGGACTGGATCAAGTGTATTTTTTAGTTGACCTGGGTTGGTTTGTTTAAATTTGTTATCAAAGGATTACTCATCCTGAACTATATTAGAACTATATAATATTGGTTCTATGTCTTTGGAAGATAGAATTTAGGGCCATCAGAATTCGAATAGTAGGTGCAGAAAAGGGGCCCTACTAGCTCATGTCCATGATTGAAACCAATTTAAAATGGGTGTTCAGGGATATTTTCAACAGGGTTTGAGGCTTATATTTTGAGGTCATTTGAATGAACTATATGATAAATTTATTGTAATGTACATGAATTTTTTTTTAAGTACGGGTTTTCATGGTTGATTTAAATTTTTAATGTTTTAAATATTTTTTATAAATAACTGGTGTTGGTTATATGATTTTGGAATTAGATCATGACTAATTCGTTTTCATCCTTTGTTATATAATTAATTTGAGAAGTGATATCACAAATATAATAGCAGAATATGTCAGGCATGTTCCACTAGCAAGCCCTCAAGTAGACCCTACTTTAGTTGAAGCTATTATCTACATTGTTTAGAATCTTGGTTAAGTTGGTGTAAAGAATCATGGATTCATACTGGATCATGGATCAGAATTTACTAAGAAGAACCTGATCATATTTTTTTTGGTGAAAAAGGAAACTAGGAAACCGAGGAGTATCTTTAGTGGATAGAGAGAATATTCAACATTATGAAGAAACCTAAGGGATCTAAGGTGGATCTTTTTATGTATATGATTGAGGGTCTGAGAAAAAGATGGTGAGGCTCTATTCTAAAATTATGTTTCACCAAGATATTACCAAGGATTCCTTCAGGAATATATTTAACAAATAGTTTTATGATGATTCATTTTGTTCAGTGAAGCATTAAGAGTTTATAACCCTAGATCAGTAGGGCAATACCATTTTCGAGTATTCTAACTATTTTACTGAGTTAGTGCATCTAGAACTAGATCTTGTAACTAATTATTACATTATGGATCAAAGATTTAACTTAGTTTTGGTGCCTAATATTTGGTCGATGTTGATAATCATGTTCCTTATGAACATTATTGAGGTTGTTGAAAAGGAATATTATTTGAGGTAGACATATCTTGAAAGATATGTTAGGGTAGAGATTTAGTTGGTTACACTACTACAAAACACACATTTAACATTGTTGGAATTTATCAGTGTTAGAAAAATTCACTGATAAAATCCATATTTATCACTGATAAACTTGGAACTGATAAAAGAATACCTTTTTTATCCATAAAAAGGCACTGATAAAAGGAACCATCTATCAGAACTTCTTTAGCACGGATAAAAGTAACCATTATTAGTTATTTATTTTAGTGCTGATAAAGAATACATTTATCGGCACTTTATTTTTTGCACTGATAAAAGGTTCCCTTGTTAGTGTGTTTTTAGCATGGGTAAAAGTTTCCCTTTATGTGCTCTTTCATAGCATTGATAAAGGTCCAAAATTAAAGGAAATATTAAATAAATAAATAAATATAAAATGAGTAAATTATGAAAAATATAAAACATTTCATTAATTTAATAATTATAGACAAAAAATGAATAAATTCAATATATATTGTAAATATTAATAAATAGTACCTATAAAAAAACATATAAAATTAATAAGTATAATATATATAAAAGGCTAATTAAAAAAATATTAATTTATTATTCATTTTTAATGTGGTTTTATTTTTCAATTTAACTTATATCAAACATTGTGTGTATCATTTATTTCCCACACATATATATATATTAATTTGTTTATATATAAATATACACTCGAAAATATTTATGCAATATATTGAATCCCATATACCTAATATTTATGTAATTTATTCAAATTTTAGTATATTATAGAATTTTATTATAACATGATATATTTAATATATATTTTGTTTTTAATTAACCAATTTATTTATTTGATGTCAATAGTACAATTTCATTTCTAATGTTTTTCATTTTTTATTTTATTTTTCAATTTGATCATAATATATTATTTATTTATATTTATTTATTTCCTATGTTTTAGTATTTACAATATTTATTCATCCACTTCAATATATATATATCCATATATTTAAAATAAATTATATTTAATTAATAAAACCTATTCATTTTTTGAATATTTTTAAACTGTACACATTTTAAATTATTCAGTTTCACTAATTTTTAACATGTCTGTATTTAAGATTATATATATCTATTAACAATGTTTAAAATATATTTTTAAATAAATATTTATAAATAAAAATATCTATAGATGTATATTTACTATGTGAACCATTAGCACCAGCTGATGGAGTTTGAGGCTGGTGATCAGGTCTTTCTCATAGTTTCATCTCACATGGGACATCATTGGTTGGGTTAGTAGGGAAAGTTAGAATAGATATCTGAGGGACCCTCTGATATCATTGGATGGCATGGGAGGGTGTCCCATCAGTTTCACATAAAATTTGGTTTATAGTGGGGAGATTGTAACACCATGTTACCTTTCTGTCACATATGCTTTGACCTTTATTTTGGTTTTTTTCTTTTCACTAGTTGATTAATGCTGAAAAGGAATTTAAAGGATATATATAATGGTGAAGTTAGGGATTTATTATAATTTTTATCATAAAACCTATAGTTTTTTTGCTTACTGGGAAATTTCCTGACATGTAATGAGAAAAAATGTTCAATGGATGACAGACATAACCAGTGAAATGGATAAATAGCATTAGAATTTACACATTGTGTAATGTTTACACATTATGTAATGAGGAAATATTCAGTTTTTAATAAAAAGTGATGGTTTTTCTGTGTATGTGGAAATTGAGGGTTACATGACCTATAATGCTGTCATATTCTATATAAAATACCAAGGTATGGTTTTAAGGAATTTTTTGGATGAAACTCTTATTCCATTCATACTGGCTTCCTTGATCTCAACCTATAATTTCTTCCTAATCTATTTTGAGTGACTCCCTCATGTTCGGATCTGTTTGTTCCACGATTTATTAACCATGAGGTTGGATTTCTTCTCTTTTGGTAAAAAATCTTTCTTTTTCTTCTTTGGTTTTGGTTGTGATTGCATTTTAGTTGTGGATATTTTATCAGACAGTGTTTTATATGGATCCTTTTTTGTTTCTTTACCATCCTTGTCTTCTGGAGACTGTTCTCTTAGTTTTCAGTCTCCTTTGATGAAATCAGCTATGTTTCTGACATATTGAGGTAGGTGTTTCAATACAATGGGTTAATTTAATTAATTTCATTTTATCATTGAAAAATTAGTTTCTGTGGTTCATTTATTTGATGTGATGAGTTTTTTTGAATGGTTTCATGGAATGGAAAATGTTTTAAAAATGAATTTTTTCATTGAACATTGATTTTTATGATATGGAAATGGGTTTTCAAACTCCAAAGTATATTATATTGGATTGGAAAATGGTTTATAAAATTGTGATAATGTTTTGGAAAATTTATTAGAAAATTTTACATTGAAAACCTTAGATGTGCTTAGAAAGGGACATGAGTAGCCTTAGTGTGTGTTACACCACTAGGATGTAATCTTTTTTGATATCGACTAGTAGAAGTCGATATCTATTGGATACAATGATATTCCTTTTTAGGCTGGTGAGTGTCCAATACACATTGTCCCATGGTCTAGAGCCCATGATGATGTGATTTTATATTTTTCAACATTTATGGTTATTTAAATGTTGATTGTTTTTCTTGTGGATCGTTTTCCACAATTTTTTATATGTGGTTATATCACATATCTTCGATGTATTTATTTATTCAGGGATATGTGTTTACATGTTTACCTCTTGATTCATGGATACTCTTTCCCATTTTTACCACTTATAATTTTCAAATTTATAGTTTGATAATAGAAAAGTTTTTTTAGATAACTAAATGAGAAAAAAAGGAAAATTATTTACAACTGGATTTATTTTATGAAAGGTTTTGTAAAAATATTTAGTTTTAAAAGATATAATTATATAATTCATGAAATTAGACCTCACATAGAATCTATGGTGGTATCCTAATGGTCTTTACTTCACACCATACTTATGCCTTTGAGAACATGCTGATGATTAATTTCAGGATTCAGATAGACAAAAGAGCATCTTGTAGTTTGTTGGCTTTACTTGTTGCTGTTACTTTTAGTTTGGGTTGTTGTGGAGGTGACTGTTGGTCATGTGGGGAATTGACTTACTTTCTAGTTTATCCAATTTTGGATTGTATTGTATGTATTTGTGGTATCTTTTCTATTTCCCCTCCATACTTTGGTAGTATGTCTAATTTTACTGATATTTAAAAATGGTTATTGTTATCATGTTTTCCATAAATTACACGATGAGCCAGTTCAGGTGGACTATTTAGTTTACTCGGGTATGTTTGTTACAATGTTAAACTTATATTTTCATATATTTATGTATATATAATTATTATTTAGGATATTATTTTAATTTAAATAATTTAAGGGGTTTTATGCTCATATATCCATGCATGAATTCATGAATATGTGTGTATATAAATTTTAAATACATACATGCATAACCAAATTTATTAAAATAATATATATATATATATATACAATTATATTTTCACGTGTTTGTAAATGTACATAAATATGGGCACATTATTATATATAAGAACATATGTGTGATTTCATATAATTATATAATTATAAATATTTAGGTACATAATATATTAACTTATAGTTAATATTATTAATATTTATTTCAAATTTAAAAAAAAGTTAGTTTGTTTTTAACTACTACAAATATAAGAGATTAACAGTCATTTATAACACCTGCTATTTTCTTAAAAAATTAAGTAACAATTTTAGGAGAATTTTTAATATAACCACCACTATATATGTTAGTTGATTAATTAAAAAATAAAAAAAATAATGTGGGATTTAGCGGACCATTAATTGCTTATATTATTTGCAGTTTTACTGAACCCACCACTAAAAATTAATTTAGTGGTGATTATGGTATAACCATCCCTAAATTACATGAAAATATAAATTAGAGGGGTATTTTTCATATCCACTAATAAAACAACTTTAAGAAATATATAGCTTTTATAGTTTACATCTTGTTGATTAATTTTGATATATTACGGGCAACCATGATTGAATTCTTATGAAATTATGGATTTATGAAAAAAAAAAATTTTGTATGATTATTTTTTTAGGAAAAATGGATGTTTTTATAAGATGTGATTTCAAGAGAAATTTTAAATTTGGAAATAATTATTTCCAAGCATTTGATTGATCTTATTTTGGATTTTGAACACATAGTTTTTTAAAAGGGCGTTGATGTGTTTTAAGAATTGAGAATATATATTTTCAATAAAAAATTGTGGTTTTACAAAGTGAAATTATTTTTTGAAAATTTTATTGTATAGGGAACAATTGAAATTCATATATTGGATTTGAATCCAGTAGAAGAATTTGGAAAATTGAAAATGGTTATTTCAAATTAAAGTTGACTTGATTTACCTTGGATTTTTTAAATTATTTTAAAATGTGGTTAATGTGTTTGTGTTTAAATTTAAATGTTTTTTTAAATATAATTTTTTAAATTTCATGGGTTTTTGGTTTTAATGAAAATTAGATAATTTTGAGTCAAATTAATTTTCATTTTTCAGCATTTGAAATGATTGGTTTATATTATGTAGCTTGAATGTGTGTTTTGAAATTTATCAAACTTCGTTTTTTTGAAAGTGTTAAAATGGTATTCATGAGATTGATTTTTGAAAATCGCTATGATTATAACATTGTAATGTAGGGACATAGAGTGTGGGTGTTGAGGCATGGAAATGTTGGAATGACCAAGGCATGAAAGAAACACCTTTCACAATGTGTTAGTAAAGCTAATTGTTTGGGGTTGTATAAATGGGTGATGATTTTGTTTACTCACAAAAATAAGCGAGTGAAAACTTGATTCCAGAGAGATAATGGTCATTTATACTGATATATAGGTATAAAAATAATATTTTATAATATTTTCATGAATATTCAACATGGGGTTATGTTTTTGGGGAAACAAAGAGTTTGAAATATTTTTTTCGGAAGTTATAATTTTCTAATAGATTTTATGGAAACAATGAGTTTTAGTTTGATTTTTTGAAAATTGGGAGGTTTTTTAGAGTTTTGGAAGATAATAATTTTTTCACTGTATGAATATGGGAGTTTTCATTGAATGTGAGAAAATAATTTTCTTTTTGGAATGCATGATTTCCGGGGGAAAATTTATATTTGAGATAATTATTTTAAATTTCATTGATGAAATTTTTCATAATTATAGAATTAATTTTTGAGAATCATTTTAAAGTGATAAATAAATTTTTTTAGTTTTTAAACTATTTTAGATTTATCGTTGTTTACTAGTATATCATTTTGAATTACTATTTAATGGATGTGCATTAGAGTGTTACATTAATCCAACCGATATTATATTCACCCCTATATGTTCTCCTTGGTGAACATGTTGGCTTGATTGATAATGATGGAAGGAAATAAAAGATGTCTATTTTTATTAGTGGTTAATTGTAGCTCCACATTAGAGTTATGGTGGAGGGGGTGGTATCTCGTTATTTGGGATTTTTCTTCCTTCTGTTGGCACGTGTCACCTTATAATATTTTATAATATAGTTTTGGTTTTGTTTGTTTTATAAAAAAATATCTTTTTATTGTTGTTTTTAAATTGTAATTATTTGTTAGATTTTAATATATTTTACATGATTATTCAACATTTTTGGTTTTATTATTGGGTTTAAATTATTCCTTAACTGGTGTGTTTTATCCCTTAACACTTTTCTTATACCCTCTAGTGATTACAAGATGCACTTGAGGCCACATGGAATCCTATATTTGGTATCCAGAGTTGGGTTCCCAGGTTATTGTGCTACAACCTATATTTCTCAACTCCATTGAGTGAGTGTGATAAACATAGATGCACGTGAAAAGGTTTATTTTGTGAAAATCCATTTATATATACACACACACATTCGCAGGAAGTACAATTACGTCCATAATCTTTAATATAATAAGAAATTATAAATCATGAGAAAAATAACGAGAATTGAATTTATAATCACAAAAATAATGTCCAAATTTTGTTGAGTAAAAATTATAAATAAAATCTCCTCATTAAAAGACATATCTTGTAAAATAATTTACTATATCCAGAAGAAACTAACTAAACCACCATAAGAATTCATATCCAAATAATATCATGAATGGAAACATTCCTAGAATAATCCATAAGATCATTCAATAGTAATATCATTATAGGATTTTCATTCCAAATACAGATATAGAGAACATTTATTACTAACCATTATATTAAAAAAAATAGGCAAGATATCCACAAAACCCTAATTAAGTACTCAATATCCATGCAATGATCGAATTACCTAACTATAAGGTATCATATTATAAAATTTTTAACTTTATAAGTCATGATACTAGATTTAAAAAAAACCTATATTAAATTATCACATGAAATAAACATAAAATTTGATCCTTCTAACTCATCCAGAAAGTATACCAACAAAAACAGTAGGCCATATACGAAACACCTTACATATTTACAAGCTAATAATTTAGTCTAAATTTCACAAAACCTAATTAAATTTAATTAATTATGGATTTTTGAGGTGTTTTTGGTGGTAGTGGGGGGGGAGGTATCGTATATGGAAAATTGGTTGGGTATTAGGACATATGTCCCTTGATAGATTCCACTAGGTACTCAGTGGACTAGTACTGAGTACAGAGTAGGTGAGATAGTGGAAGTTGTGCCTCTAGGTAGGACATTGAGTGAATAGTGACCCCTAGGAGGGTACCTAGTGCCTACAACATACCCGGTGCCCACTAGGTGCCTGATGGTTGGCCAATGGATACCCGGTGGGTTTCACATTGATTTTTTTAAATATTTTAAATAAAAAAAATTAATTTTTTTAGAATCTTATTAAAAGAGATTTATTCTCATTTCATCTTATGGAATTAAATAACCCCTCTATATCCCTCATCCTATTCTTATTAATTTTTTTATATACATTAATTCAATTTGTTCATTGTGTTAGGTTTCTTAGGGTGATTATAGTACTCCACTTCCCTTTCTTCTGTTTCCCACATGTTGTATAACTATGAATTATTCAATAAAAAAATATTTGTGGGCCTTTTAAGGATATTTAATTTATTCTATTTATGTTATAATCATCCTCGTCACATTGAAAAGGTCCCTAAATTTACATATCATGTGGTCCCTATCTTTAATTTAGGGTTTTACCAGCTTGTTACATGTCATATGAATCGTAAAAAACACGAATTCAATATGTATACACTAAAACTAAACTAAATTTGTTATCATAAATACATCTATTATGAATGGATCATTGAAAATCAAAGAGTGGTGTAACACCAAAATATGTATGATATATTTCACTTTTAATAAATTTAATTTCATCAATAGGATGCTTTACATGCAATACTAAGATTAAATTAACCATGATATAATATATAATTATTTAATAATATTGTTATCGCCTAGTAATTATATTAGAGGGTACAGATATAACTAAGTAAATTATTAAAAATTATTAATTAAATATGTATAAAATTAATTAATTTCGGATAAATTGGTAAGAAATAAAAATAAAATCAATTGAAGTTAAATAGATATGTTTTTATGAAAAATAGTTTGTATGCTCACAATGTGTTTTTATCTTAATAAATTTCATTAAAATTTATTAGTGATTTATTTTAATGAAACAAAGAGATTATATATTTAATAAAAAAAATTAATATTCATTTAATAGTTTTTACTAGTCATGGATGAAGAATAAATCTTGTTAATCCATAAAAATTCATTTTTATAAAAATGGTACCATTTCATTTTACATGATTATTTTAAAATGAATTTATGCAGCATAGAGAAATTGAATCTATTAAAATGGATTCTATATTATAATAATAATAATATATATATTTTAATAAGTTTAGATTAGTTTTTATTATAATTATTAGAAAAAATAGAAAAAAATTTGTGACCATTGTTTGGGTTACAAAGGTTCTATTGGGTGCTAAACTAAGTGATAAAGATCAAAATATCTTAAAACATTTCTATAATTTTATTGTTTGATAATATATAAAAATGATATTTTATTATATATTCATCTGTAAATAAATTTAATCCCTTTGATAGTTTTCTTTACATGAAACACTGAGTTTAAATAAATTATGATATACTATTGAATTATTAATTTTTAATATTACAATTATCACATAGATTTAGAATTGGAGGGTATTAATATAACCAAATAGAATATGAAAAATTATTTTTTTACACATGCATAAAAAAATTCAAAGTTTATCTATACCATCCTGACCTCGGATCCACTAAAATGGTTCTTCGATCCGATTGGTCAAATGGCATTTAGCGCAACTCCCCTTATTCCAGAGATTGTTGACTTGTAGTGAGTGTATAAAGATGGTATATTGTGGAGAATATAACCTCTTCATCAGAAATTAATATAGTGGAAGTAATAAATAATTGAAGGAATTGGAAGACAAATATAAATTGAGAAGTAATAATAAATAGACCAATTATAAATAATTTGATCATGCTTGAACAAGTTATGCCCAAAAATACAAGGCACTAATAATACAACAACTAATACATACAATAATAAAAGAACCGTAAAATAATAAATAATTAAAGAACCATCTCTTATAGTAAGTGCAAGTACTTTCTCATCCCCTAACTCAAATTTGAATTCATGGTCCATAAATTGTTATAGTAATAAGCACAGTCCATGGTCCTATTATGCAACCATGAGATCTTTCTAGGTACTAATTAGTGGCCAAAACATAGTGTGAGTAAAATTCACCAGTACATCACCACTGGTGTCTGATACTAATCCATTCCTTGAGTATAAAATGAATCCACATTTAGTTATAATAATGTTCTGAATAAATAAATTATAACAAATCCACTCGAGTTCCTCAAAGGAAACTTGGACAATGATACGTGGTTCAGCCTATGCTAGAATTTATTTGATCATAAGTATGATGTAATAATAGTAATAAAATATAATTTTTATATTGATAATGTATTCCTAGGACCCATGAATATATTCCTAATCATCCCTGCATATCAAGAGAAACATAAGGTCATACATCTGTCATAACATTATATATTAAACAGCTAAGTGTAAGCTAGTTAGTAAACATGAATTCTGTAATACATATGACTTGGGAGTCCATCCATGAAATTTTAAATCATAATCCAAGTGTCACCCAAGGAATTAGATGATCTCATTTATCCTTTTATCTCATACACAGATTTATAAATCGGAATATAGGTATCACTCAAACCTTATGCCAGGTCATGCGACTGATGAGTCTATCTGGGAAATTCCATATCAAAAACCTAGTATTGGTAACGACGCATCATAATTAATTTTAAAAATAATCCCATATAAGGGATTTCATAAATGGAATCCATGTATTGCTCACAGATTATATATATAATCTCAGTCAGCCTATGATCCCATCCAATGTATTCTGTAATAGGAATCTAGGTATCACTCAAGGTGTATATATTTCCATTCAACCTATGAGCTCGTATAAGGAATTATCTATAAGGAATCCAGGTGTCACTCATGTAAAACTACTAGAAATAGGAAAATTATGTTTAATAGATAAATGTAGGCCATGGAAATTATCCATATAAATTTACAATCATCAACAATTGATTCACTAATTCATTTACAATATCATTTCACTAATCAAATCACTCCGAAGTGATAGAAAGGTCGTTTAAGTATAAATTATATTTATGATTTATCATAGTTAATATATGAGTGAAATAGGGGTATATGATGGTATTAACCATTTAAAATTTCATTTAATTCATCTGTCCATCATTCTAATCAAATTGCTCACATAATACCAACAATTAATGCAGCGTGCTATGGAATATAATCCATTTCATTTAACTAGTTCAATTAATCATTTAAGTTATTATTTATATATTAGTAAGCCACAATTATTAATTATGTGAGTACAACATCTCTTTAAACCCCCTTTTTATTCTAATAGAATACATTTTTATTTAACATGTCCCAAGTAGGGATACATTTTTGAGAGAAATTAAACCAATTCATTTAATTGTTATTATTTTAAAAATAAGTCCAAATACATTTGAGATTATTTTTTAAACTACTTGAATTCATTATCAAGGTCATATAAGTGACACATCCATGGATTGGATTTTATTTAGGTATAATAATCTAGTAATATCAGTTGTCCTCATAATAGATCTAGATTATAGTCCAAACAGATGACTTTAAGATCAATACATTTTAGGAGTGATGTATGGAGAATCTAGTGCATGATACAAAGAAAAAATTTAATAATGTGACAACACTTTAAAGTATAATCCATAGACCACATAAATCATTCTTAGGAAGCTTTACTTCTCTATTATCATTCTTTGATTATTTCAAAAATGAGCGAGATAAGAATAATTAACAAACACCTAGAAAATAGGGCATATGAGCTTGCATAATGATCAAGATAAAAGAGAGAAATGAAGCTATGAAAAGTGGTAGGTGGATTCGTAGACTAACCAATAGAGGTCTCACAATACCAACAACATTAGGTTCATATATTGTATGAGTTATATTCATTAAACATTCAAATAGATGAAAATGATATCTTTGAGCAACTATTTATATAATGTAAGAGGAGAATGGGTTAATTTTGAGTTAGAGGATATAGGAGAAAATAGTCATTTTATGATTTTTAAGAGGTTCATGGTAAGTAAATATATTTATAAATATTTTTCAATATCTATACAACTCCAACTATATAATATCCACATCCCACAAGGTTCATGCACAGGGTTAGACAAACCATGCCCTTAGCATTGTCTCCAGCATGCCTTGCATGCATATGATGCACAATTTTTCTAAATTCACTCTAATGGTGTGACATAAATTAAGATCATAAACCACCTCACACAACCATCTAGTCCATCTTTGATGGTAAAATAATATGTTTTCCCTATCAAAATAGGCTTCATGGTTGAGACACATAGTTAACACTACCCTTTCACAACCTTTTCACCCAACTATCCCTCTCTTGAAATTGTGTTTTCGAAGTCTAATTCTGCCAAAAATCATTCAGGACATTGAAAAAAATCTCATTACTTTAAAACAATAAAAAACACTTTAAAGTGTCACAACTGTCAAAATTACATTGAGAATTCCAATTTCCAATTTGGCATTAACACTAATCCAAAACTAAAATTTGATTAGAATTTTCAACCTTATTTAAAACATGGGATCTTAGAACATCCCCACCATAAAACTTTTCATCTTGGAGATGCCTTTGGGAATAATGAAAAAATAACCTAGCCAACCTAGGTCCTACATTTCCACTCAAACAATCACATTTCGTTTCAAAATTCCCAACGATCCTCCAATAACCACTTAAAGCATACAATCCATAAACCATAACAACTCGAGGAAACACTCATTACAAAAGTTGAAACATCATAATGATACTTATGCGAGCCCAGAAATCCTAAGACATGATCACATAATTTTATCATTCACTATTTTTTCTGTGGAACTCCCCACCATAGGACCTAGCCATTAATGAAAATTCCGAGTCATGGTACTCTCAACATCTAAATTACCTATTGAAGAACATTTGTTGCATTCTATGACACTCTCAACACAATTATCAATATTATACACATGATAATAAACAATGAATATACCTCCAATCTTTAACTAGATTAAATAGTGAAATTCCTGTCAACCCAACAAATATTGGTCATGATGGCTTTTCATTAAAAATATATAGATGCCCTTTAAACTGAAACCATCAGAACCCACACTCTTCATGATACTGTTTATTAATGACCATATCAACCAAGCCTGACTATACACCCAAGGTTACCTCAAGATCAAACTACTAGAGTCTAACGAGCTCATCTAAGGTAGACCATACTATAGAGTTTATAATTGCAATGTCCGTACGTATCCAAGAAGTCCACATATAAATGAACACTAACTAAGACCAGAGGTTGTCTCTTACCTAGGGGTGGAGAAAATTAATCATCTGGTGTATGTGTGTATATCCATGGAATTCCTACAAGGGAATATAAGTGTCACTTTGGACACTCCATGCCTATATAGAGATATCAGTCCTGGACAAGCTGGAAATATGTATTCAAAAGGCTAATCTCATTCCTAAAATTTATTGATAAATCCTGCAACACACATTTCCATTTATCAAAAAGCATTCAAATTCCAATACAACCATCTAAAGATCGGTCCCATACTCTATTTTTCCATACCACACGAAGGTCGCGATTAATATCCCAATATGGACTCTACACCATGTTGAATTATTTATACCTATCATAGAGAACTACTCTCAAGTAGTTCATCCATCATTTAGAAAAATTTGTTTAGGGATCTTTGTGTCTATATGACACTCTTCAGTATACTCTGAATGATGTCAAGATAATTGGCCTAACCACCACTAAACTAGGAGTATGATAAGATTCCATAAAAATTGATGTATTTATCTTAAATCTTTGATTCATTAAAATAGTATTTACATTCATTTATCAAACTCTTAACCCAAAGTATTTTGACTTTGTTTTAAGGCCAAAACAAGGTTCACCGATATCAAAGAAACCAATTTTTTTTAAATATTTCTTTTCACACTTTCCTAGAAAAATCAAGTCATTAATCTATAAAATGGTCCTTGATGAAAAACCTAATCACCCTATTCATTCCTCAAGATAAGTACATGGAACTATTTTCAACCAACCGTATCGAACATTGAATGAAAGAGATGTGTCAAAACACCCCTCAACAACTCTTTCGAAAAAAATCACAATTTCACTACAGATGCATCAACATTACTTGAGAATTATGATTCTACTACCTAGGCACTCCAATGTTATAAAATAATAAACACTAAAGTCCATCCTTGAAACTCGGTGTCTTCTCATGGTTGTTTACACAACCAACCATGTAATTGTTATATGGACTTGAAAAAACGGACATGCCATCGACCTAAAATGTCAAACAGATCATTTAATTACCCCTAGTCTAAATATAGAATCTAGACATGAATCCATCTCATAAACAAGTTTTATATTTAACATATTTTCATGGGATAGAAAAATCAAACTTACAATGGGAATATAGAAGCTTTTCTAAAAACTCATAAATAGTTCTTCATAGTCACATCCCCTCTTAAATCAAGGAAATGATTCTCATAATCAATAAGATGCTCCCAAGCATAGGAGTCTTCTTATGTTTCATTATTGAATTTGTATCTCATCCAATGGTACACCCTCCATCACCATAAAATGCAGTTCCTAGATGTTTCTAACTTTCTTATACTAGTCGCTAACATGAGAAGAGGGGAAATTATCCACTTATCAGTGCACTAAAACAGGTTCTCTCTTAGACTCATGCATGATGCTCAACCCAAGTCACATTCATGTAGGTAATCATTATATGACATAAAACCTAAAAAACCAATATTAGTAGTGTTATCAAGTTAGATCCCAGGACAAGTCAACTTCTGATTATCAACATAAAGGTATAACACTCCCAAAAGGATTTAATGACTAGGTCACCCTACTCAAGAGATGACTTATGAATGCAGCGTTTACATTCTCATGACTATTTCCATTAAATCATGAAATCACGTTGTTTAATGTATTACATGACTTTTTCACTCCAATTATACAAGATTCAACCCATCTCTTCATAACTCAATATGAATTATGCACAATAATGTCACAATAATGGGAAAATAGAGAAACAAGCTAAACTACATCCTTTATTCCTATTCCCAACACCACTATATGTATCAGAAAAAGGAAAATATTACAAGGTCTAAAAAATTATATGAACATTCCTTAGGCATTTCTAACTCACTAAACTATATCATTGTATTATGATCGAACCCTAAACGAGGCTCATCTTACTGAGAAACCAAATGTCTACTTAGGAGGGTATTCTCACATCGTTAAGAGTCCCACTAGGAAAAATGTAACATAAAATGTAACATCTTATTACTATTTTTAGGTTCTTCTAAACCCATTATGGAATCATGAATTTGTTTGGGTTTTTTGGGGGTTATTTTTTGTTGAAAATTTAATTGTTTTGAATGTTTTAGGAAAGTGAACGGTTAGTGCATGATTTTCCCAAACCGTGAACATCTTAAGGAAAACCATGAAGACCCAAGTAGTGGGGTTTTTTCATGGTTGTTAAATAGTTTTTAAAACCATTCATCCTATAAGGAGTAACTATACCTCCCATTTAAACGGGTTCACAACTTGGGTGCACAGTTTGTCTAAGTTGTGTGACTCTTCTAAGGAAACCATTGGAGGCTTTTAATTAATCTGAAAATATTGTTTTCAAATCCTAAAACCGTTCATTTCGGTGTTCAGTTGACCTAGAATGACCCCATATGGTTTCTTCATCATCAGGATCACCCAAGAGGTGATTATGAACCCTCTACACCCACCCAAAATTAGATAGAATCTTGGAGAACAATGTTTGGTCTTTACCCAGTAGGTTTCCTCTTCGTGTTCTCTATCTCCAGCTCTTCCCCTTTCCCTCCCAAGGGTTTTATAGATTTCCATGTTAGTCGGAGGATCTAATCCCTATAGTATTGGATATTATACTTATCTCTAATCTATATTTCCCATATTCTGTGATTTTAGTTCTTCATTGGAGAATCACAACTAGGGCTTGGTGATTCGAGATCCCGTGATCCAAAGGTAGGTGGTTCTATTTTGATTGGACAATTTATTTAACCCTAAATTTCTTGATTGTTGATATAAATTCATTTATTTTTACAAATTAAATTCATTTCAATTAATTGATAAATAACTCAACTCTAGTTTATTATGTTTTTCTGAAATTTAATTTTGGCATAAAATTCGAAAAACCTTCAATTCCATTGAATTGGTGTGTGGTTGTGTAATTCATTGAAAATAATGGAGATTTAAATTATTTAATATAAATTATGAAATTTTTGAAACGTTTTGTAACTAAATTGTTTTATTTAATTATGGGAATTGAATTGTATAATTGAACTATGAATTAATTTCAAATTCTTAATTGTGAAAAAATGGATTAAAATGAAGTTGATAGAAACCTTTGGGTTTTATCCTGGAAAAAGGAATGTTTTGATTAAAAACCTATTCTGGTTTTTAAATTGAATATTGTTATATTTGAAATGGGTGAATGGGATTTAATTTCATTTTAAGGTTTCTTAATATAAATTACCCATCAAAGATTTTTACTAGAGACCATACAAACCTAGGTAGTTAGTGAGTTATTTTGGAAAAACATACTAGGATGGGAATTACATAACACTAGATTAACTTTTTACAACACTAAATAATAATTTTTTAGAATATATTATTCCCTATTGGGACATATATAAGTCTTTTATTTCTAGTTCAGAAGGATGTGTGTACACGTTTCGGTTATTATCACATGAGAGTGTGAGGATCCTATAACCTTGAACTATCTTACCTCTTGGAAGAGGACCAGGTTTCTCACTTATTTATATATGAGATATAATTGTTTTCCAGTTTTTGTAAATCGTTTTACATGACTTATGATTCATATAAAATATTTTATATAAAAGTATTTAATTAATCCACTTGTTTAAAGTATTTCAATCATTTGAAATATAAAGCCTGATTTGTTTAAATATATTTTGGAAATTCCAAACCTCATTATTTTAAAATTGAAATTTATTTATTTGGTTAACTAAATGTTGATTTATTATTATGGAATCCTTGTTGAGACCCTACTAGTATTTTATATCACACCCTACCTATTACATTAGGTGTTTTTAGATTATCACCTTCTAAGTTTGAGTAGGGGTCAATCATTTCTAAGAGGTGGTTATAGATATTGATCTATGGATTTGGAGAGTTGTGTCTATTGGAAATTTTGTTATTTACATAACTGTTTTTGGGTAATTTTCTATAGTACTTGGGTTTGTTATACCTATTTGATTTCTAGTACACTTCTCTCTATGGAGTTTCTTTTGAGAGAATACGTATTTTTTATCTTTATTCCAGAAAGTTTGTGTAAAAATCCATTCACGCATTCATTTTGTAAAATTACAGGTTCTAGTAACAAACCCTTGGGGATCGAGAACTTACATTGGGCTACTTCCAAACTGACTCGGTTATCGTGTTACCAAGTATCCTGGGCTAGTTCATGGAAAACTGGTATTATAGTAGGTTTAGATTCTGCTTCTTGTCTGGAAATCAGTATGTAGTTGTGTAATATTTTCAAGACATAGGAGGTAATTGAGACTGAGTGTATATACAGATCTCACAAAAATGAAGATTATGTCACCTCAGGTGGTTTGGGAAAGAATTATTGATGATTAGTTTTAGTATTTCCCTACTTTTAATTTGGATAGGATTGAAATCCAAATATTGTTCATCTAACTATTAAGATTAATTACCAATTTTTCTCTATTTTAGAGTTCATCTAATGTCTTCCATGATGTTTTCAGATTTTTTTCATCACTATTCCTCTAAGAAGAAGTGAAAATTGGATCCAGGAGGAAGCCGATACTGAACCTCAGTGAGAAAATCCTCTTACGGACCTGAACATGGTTGAGGTGATTATTAGTATTGTCCAAGCTCTAGGATGATCACTAACATCAGTACCTGTTCAGTCTATAAGTGTGTAATTTAAAATGGATAATTTCCATAATCGTTATCAAGAATTAATTTTCTAGAATTTTTTACCCTTCAAAGGAAAAAATGATCCCCAAGAGGCTAAGGAATAGTTGATAATGATGGAACAATTGTTTGGGTTCATAAAGACACCAGATGAAATTACGTTGAAGTGAACCTCCCTTGTGCCCAAAGTATTGAGCCTGAGATTGTGGGATAGTATGATGATGGTGAAGAATCACGAGGGATTGGAGTGGGAATGAATCAATGTACTTTTCACCTACCATTTCTATCCATATTTGATGTTTTTGTCCAAGGCTACAATGTTTTTCAAACACAAGTAGTTTGACGGCAAGATGATAGAGTATTAAAATAATTTTACTGAGCTTAACCATTTCCCACTTGAGATAGTATCAAATGATAGGATAAAATAATAAAGTTTTCATTTGGGACTTTGACATGATATTCATTCTCAAATTTTCTTACTGAAGCTTTCTTTTTATGCTAATGTAATGGATAGAGTTTCGATGGTCAAAATAAACCAGACTACAATGTTAGAGTTATCGAGAGTTTTTTTCTCCAATTGGTAGTGTGGATTCCTTTAAAGGAAAGTGGATTCATTATTATTCTATTTATGGTTGTTGATAACAGGGTCATTCTAAACCTCTTATAGTAACTGTAAGATTCACATTGATTCTCTACCAATATGGAAAGCCTAAGAATTATAAAAGGGTTTTCATTGGGGAATCTGAGGTTTGTGTTTCTCTTGGAAACTCTTTACACTTACATAAATTCTTCAATATCTATTCCACTCCTCATAGTGTTAGGAGATCATAATATTCTTCAAAATCTATAGGAAAATATGATAATTCATGTAAAAATGGGTTTCGGCCTTAGGCATCCAAAACTAAGATTATTCTCATAGTGGAAGAGTCTCCAAAGGAAAAAGATCTATACTTAGAGACTTTGAGAGGTACCATTACTATCGCTTCATCATTAGTGATTGATTTTTTTGACACTGGTGCAGATCATTTTTTTTTCAACACATATTTTCAATATACTAAATCTGCATACGAAGTTTTTTTCTTATTTAATGGGTATTAATACACCCCTTTATAAAAGAGAAATTGTGGTCCTTATAGTACTAGTTGTGTTTTCTCTCTACTAGATGTCGATATTTCATAGAAATTTATGGTTCTTGACATGAAACAACTTGAGTTCATATTCATGACGGATTGGATCATTACTAATAAATCCTAGATGGATTTTTATCTTTAATGAGCCTCCATTACTACACACAGTGGTGTGTTTTGTGTCTTATAAGAAGAATGGGACCCGAGGTTGAGTAGATACAGACCTTATTTTTCAGATTTAGGGAATGTAATATTAGTGTATGTTTCTAATCAGGAGCAAGAATCTTTGAGCAGTGATATCCCTCAAGTTGTCATCGAGTTTCCTGAAGTGTTCCCTTGTGACTTCTATAGTTTTCCACTGGAATTGGAGGTGGGGTTCTCTATCGATTAAGTAGATGGTACTCAACCAATATAAATTCCTTCTTATTTTATGGAACTAGTTGAAATGAAATTGTTTAAGACTCATATGGATGATCTTATAGAAAAATGCTTTATACACTCGAGTGTTTCACCTTGGGTGGTATTGGTTCTCTTTTCTAACAAGGATAATAGTTCACTTCACATTAAAGTTAACCACCAAAAACTAAATAGATTGATGGTAAAAAACAAGTATAAATTATCTCAAATTGACTGCCTATTTGATTTTTTGAAAGGGATGAAGTGGTTCTCAAAGTTTGATCATTGATATGGTTAGCATCAGTTGAGGATAAAATAATCTGTAATTCAAAAAACCACCTTTCAGAGTAGGTACTATAGTTATGAGTATCTTTTCATTACTATGGGTCTAACCAATGCTCATAATGTATTTATGGATTTAATGAACCAGATTTTATCTGAGCATCTAGATACCATTGTGGTGGTCTTTGTAGATGACATCATTATTTACTCTATGTCTGAGGAGGATAATGTTTGTTCTCTATGAATAGTTCCCAATTTTCTAAGAAATAACCGTCTTTATTTCATGCATTGGTAATGTGATTTATGGACACAAAAACTAAATTTCATTGGACACATGGTGTCAGATATGGGATATTAGTTGATCCAGAGAAGGTAAACGTTTTTATGACACGGAAAAATCCATTAATTATTTTTATAGATTCAAGGATTCTTGTGATTAACTGGTTATTATCCCCAGTTCATTAAGAAATTCTCAAACTTTGGTTGTTCGATGACTGCTCTAACTATAAAGGGGGTAATTTTTGGGATGAGAAATTTCAAAATTATTTTGTTGAGTTGAAACATATTTTGACTATTTTTCCAGTTTTGACTCCTCTAGAGGTCGAGCAGGGCTATATTGTCTTCTGGGATACATCAAGTTTATGTTTGGGTTGTGTTCTTATATAGGAAGATCATGTATTCACTTTTGAATATCATTATCTTAGGCCACATGAGAGGAATTATCCAAACCATGACCATGAAATTTCATCTCTAATGCATGTGTATAAAAGTTGGAAACATTACAATTATGGATAATGGTTAACCATGTATTTTGATCAAAATATCTTGCATTATATCATCTCTCAAACATATTTGAATCTTCACCAGAAGAGTTGAGTAGAATACATTTATTCTTAAAAATTTGAAATTTCCTATAACCTGGGTAAATGGAATGTTGTCATAGATTCATTGAGTAGGAAACTTCTGACTCATGCCATGAAAAAATCATCAGAAAAGTGGAACTTGATGGATCACTTTTCATAGTTTAATTTTAGAGTCCATAAATTAGGGGTTGAGGTTTATTTGGAATGTTTTCATCTGAAATTTTCTATTTTTGTGAAAATTATTCAAAAAATATATCTTGATGATGAGTTCCTTATCATGAGAGACTTTCTTTATGATGGGGAGACTGTTGCTGAGTGGTTATTTTTGAAAGGGGGCATTCTATGTTGTCAGAGTTTCTTTATTATTCCTTTAGTTGTAGGGAAAGCTGTTACAAGGGATTTCCATAATTTCTATTGGACTCTGCATCCGTGAATCATGAAGATATTATATGACATATGGGGAAAATTTTGTTGTCCATGTATGTGATGGGACACTACTGAATTTTTATAACATTGTTATATGTGTCAGTGGGTTAATGCTAATAACCAAAACATTCTGGTTTTCTCCAGTCACTTCTACTCCCTACATGGAAGTGGGATAAGATATCTATGGACATTCTTGTTGGGTTTTTACATACCCAGAGTAAGAATATTGTGATATGGGTTATGATCGATTGACTAACCAAATCATATCACTTTATACCCATTCATGATACAACCAAATTAGAGGAGTTGGGAAATATCTATGTGAAAGAGATCATTCATTTTCCTGTAGTACCATATTATATAGTCACTGATAGCAATCCTTGATTCACTACTATATTTTGGAGAGGCCCTCGGGACACATTGGGATCTCACTCCTATTTTATCACGACATACCATCAACCATTGGATGACCAGAAATAAAGATCTATACAAATTATTGATGATATGATTTGCACTTGTGTTATCAAATTTGGTGGATATGGGGATGATCATATTGGGATGGTTGAGTTTTCTTATAACAATAGTTACCAGTCTGCGATCAGAATAGATCCTTTTAAGGCCTTGTATGGCAATCCATGTAGATCTTTATTGTGTTGGTTAGAGATTGGTGAACGTTCTTTGGTTGGACCAAGTCTGCTTCAAGAGACTAAAACAGTGATTCGTTTGACTGATTAGATAATTTTGATTTCATAGATCTAGTATAAATTTATATATTGATCTTTATCATTAACTATTGGGGTTTTTATTTGGTGACTCGGTGTTCTTAGAAGTTCCACCCTGGTTGGGTCATCAAAGGCTTGGGTGTCAAAGGAAACTTGCTCCTCATTTTGTGATACCTTTTGAGATTGTTGAGTTGGTGGGAAAATTTATTATAATTTATCATTTCCACCACAATGAACATTTATAAAAAACTTGTTCCATATTTCTTAGCTACGAAAATATCTATCTGATCCATATCATGTTCTAATTTGGAATGATCTTGAGGTTGAACTTGATTTATCCATTAATGAACAGTCAGTCAGGATAGTTGATTCTGAAACCATGGTAATACATTGGTGGAAAATACAATTGGTTCAAGTATTATGGCAGAATTGTTTTGATAATCATGAGTTCTGGGATATGGAGGAATTGATGAGAGATAATTGGACTCATTTTTTTGGAATTTATTCTTTTAAGTATGATTTTTTGGTTAAAAAGTTTCTATAATGGGGTGGTTGTAACATCCTATCATAGTTTTCAGATATTTTGAACCCCCTATTTGATTTAAACTTTGGTTGGGTTTTGTTTGGGGTTGTTTTAAGTATAAATTTTAAAAGTTTTCAATGTTCTGGGATAGTGCATTGTCGGCCAACAATTTTCCCAAACAGCACACACTCTCATGGAAAACCAAGAAAACCCATGTAGCGAGGTTTGACACAATTGGTGCAAAGTTTATCAAACTATGAAACCTCTCATGAGAATCCATGAAACCCATTTAATGGGGCGAAAGACTAGGGAACATATTTTTTTCATGTTGTGTGACTCTTCCAATAAAATCTTGTTTGGATTTTAATTAATCTGAAACTCTTATTTTAAAATACAAAAACTCCCTATTTAGTCTTTTGATAGATCTATCATGACCCCCTATGGTTTCTTCTTCCTTGGGAGCATTCAATAGGTGGTTTTGACCCATACACACCCTCCCAAATGATGATGAAAGCTTGGCGAATAGCATTTTATCTTCACCCAATAGGTTTCTTATTCGATTTCTCTATCTCCCACTATCTCTCTTTTCCTCCCTAGAATTTTATAGATCTCTATTTTGGTTATAGGATACAATCCCTGCTATTTTGGATCATAAACCAAGGTTTAATTCTTGCTTTCTAGATTCTATGATCTTTTTTTTTCATTGGTGATTCTTGATTAGGGTTTGGTGATTTGAGATCCCGCGATCCTAAGGTAGGTTTCCCCGTTTTGAATAGAAAATTTAATAATTCCCAAAAATTTTGATTGTTGATTTATGTTAATTTATTATTATAAATGAAATTTCTTTCAATTGACTGATTATAAACCCAATTCCATAAAATTGGGGTTTTGGTAAATTTAATTTTTTGAATTAAATTGGGAAAACCCGCATCTCCATTGAATTGGGGTGTGATTGTGTAATTCGTGGAAAATATTGAAGATTTAAATTGTTGAATTTAAACTGTAAAACTATTTGAAAATTTTTCAATTAATTTTTTAATTTAATTTTGGTTATTTAATTCTGAAATTTAATTGTGAATTGATTTCAAATTCTTAATTGTGAAAAAATAGCTTAAATATTTTTCATAGAAACCTATGGGTTTTATCTTAGAAAATGCATGTTTTGATTTAAAACCCATTTTGGGTTTTAAATGGAAAGTAGGTATTTTTGAAATGAGGAAACATGATTTTATTGTATAATATGGTTTCTTAAAATAAATTACCCATAATTTTATTTTACTAGAGAGAATACAAGCCCAGGTAGTTAGTGACTTATTTGGGAAAAACATTCTAGGATGAGAATGTACTAGCACCGAATTGACATTTTAAAACACCAACAAAACATTTATCAGCACATCTTATTCCTCATTAATACATAGATAAGTCCTCTCATACTAGTGTTGAGGGATGTGTGTTCACATTGAAGTTGTTATCACATGAGTGTATAGGGATCCCATAACCTGGAACTATTATTCCACTTTTTAGATGAACATGCTTCTCGCTTATTTATATTTGAGATATAAATGTATGCTAATGTTTGTAAAATGTTTTACATTCCTTAATATTTATATAAAATATATTATATAAAATTATTTTCTTAATCCATTTGTTTAATGTATTTCCATTATTTAAAATGTAAATCATGATTTGTTAAAATATGATTTTGAAAATTGAAATCTCTTTATTAGGTTAATTAAATGTTCGCATATTATTATGTAATCCTTGGTGAGATCCTATTGGGATATTAGATAACACCATACCTATGAATTCAGGTATTTTTAGATTATCTTCTTCCAAGTTCGAATTGGGTTATGGGACCACATAGAGGTGGTTGTAACTATTGATTCATGGACTTGGAGTCTTGTGTCTATTGGGACATAGCCTATATACCTTCTTATTTTTCTGGTACATTTCTGTAGGACATTGGATTGTTTATACTTATTTGAATTCTAGTATATTTCTCATTATGGATATTCTTTTGTAATATTATTGATTTTTTACCTTCCTTCTTCAATTTTTGTTGTAAAATTCGTTCCCACATTAATTTTGGATGATGGAAGGCTCTTTTTATCAGCCCATGGGGATTAGGAATTCCCTTTGGGCCATGTAAGGACTAGATATTTTATCGGGTTACTAGGGTACACAGAAAAGATTGTGACATGAATAACACCTCACATATGATGCATTTCATAAGAAATTATGATTTAAATTATAAAGATGCTATAGGTACCCAAATATCCCCTTACATAGAAAAGTCATCATCCCTTAGCAAGGTAATGCTCGAAAAGGTCATTAGGAATTACACCTAACCTCTAGGTTCAACACATCATAGGAAGTAATCATAGGAGTTCCATGAAAAAAATCTCATTCCTGTCCAAGGTAACACATAAAATGACTCCTCTATGAGGATCCATGCTATATAAACATATAAAAGGCTTCTTTTTAATGCATTTTAATCGATGCTAATTGATTAAAATATTTATAATAACTTGTATAAAAGGTATATAAATTACTAGTTATAGATGAGAACTATACTAGAAATTAAACATAAAAAACATCATGCATCATTTTATGAGAGTGTTCTTAGAATTTCCTATTTAACCATCATTTATTTAGCTATAATTATTCACAACAGGTCCCAATTAAACAAAATATCAATTCCAAGATCTTTTGTAAAACACCACTTATGATGTAATTGGAATTTAAATTAACTAACACCTTATATAAAAATGTTTTTAAGAAAAAACAAATACCAGAATAATTTAAAAGGGTTTAGTTCTGTAAGATGGAATCATACATTTATATGTATCTTTTACAAGTGGATTCTATGATTTTAAATAACCATCATGTATTTTTCATATGAATACCCCAACGGGGTTAAATTTTAAGGAATATTAATATAATGGCCACCAATCGGGGTCTCATCATTCCAACTAGGTCTTTTTAAATTTAATGAAATAGCAGTTGATTTATTAAAGTTCAATTATAGACATAGTGGGATTATCATATAAGAATATCGTGTCAAGATTTTCTTACTTAGTTCGAGTCTAATTTATCTTATAAGAATAAAACACCATGATTGTCCTAATCTGGTCGATTCAATTCTATGATCCATAAGCAAGGAAATCATTTTCTTAGCCCAATTTTAATAAAATTTATATTTATTTAGTGTTCTAGTAAAATGTATTACCATTACCAAGTTAAAATGGAAAACTATTTAGAATTTAAAATTGGAATTCATGTAACTCCAACAAGACTATACATCTCATATAAGAATGTAACAGGTCAAATAACATAATAACCCTTAAAAATTTATATAAGTACAATATTTATAAATTATAATTGGAATCTATGTATTCAAAATAAACTAATGTCTCATCATATGTAGCAATAGTTCTATGTCTTAAAAATAACATAATTGGGTTATTAAGGTTCCACTATCAATCTATATGGGAAAACACAAATTAAGTTGATGTATAAACTTTAATATCAAATTATTTTTCACATTTCCCCTCCAAGAAACAATATCATAGTTTAAATATAACATTATAAGAACATATCTTATGAAATAGGCAATGCGTGAAATAAAATAGGCATGGAATGATATATCCAGGACATATAAATCCTCAGGTGTCTATAATGATGTATGAAAAATACTTAATTCCCATGATTATCCAATTTTAAAATACTAAAAAACCCATAAACCAGTAAGAAATGTAAAAATATATCAATCAATCACATTGAAACGGTCATCAAATTTAATATTCAATCATATAACAATCAATCGAATCCCCAAAAACGTGATCTTTTCCCAGTGTCTGGGTTGGCCAAACCAAGGAACAAGATATTTACCAAGTGCTAACAAATTCATCATATCCTATCTGATATCCCAAAATAGTAATACAAAAGGAAAAGTGATATTTTATACTACTTGGTAACATCCCCACTAGGGAGCCAGTAAAATAGTTCCCTGATCTAATTGGTCACGTGGACTCAAGCACACCTCCTCGTATACCAGTGGATGCAGGCTAGCAGTGAGGGTATAGAGATGGTATTATGGGGAGACTATACCATCTAGACCAATAATAAATATACTATAATCAATAAATAATGAAATCAATTAGAAAATAAATAGCAATTTAGATGTAAAAATAAATAGGCCAAAGCTTAATAATCTAATCATACATTATCATTATATGAACAAAAATACAGGGCAATAATCATACATTAGGTAATACATTCAATAAGAAAATACTCATATAAGAATAAATAAGTAAACACACAACGTCTATAGGAATCCAAATTATGTGATCGGAACCCAGATACGATGTCAAGTCTGGGTCCATATATAATAACAACATGAATCACAAGCCAATGTCTTGACCTGCAGCAATGAGATATGTCCGGGTACCAATCAGTTGACCAAATAAGGTGTGATTAAAACTCAGTAGACCCCCACCAATGGTGTCTAATGTTAATCAACTTCATGAGTATAGAATTAATTAGTGTTTAATTATAATAAAGTAGTGAATTAATAAATGAAAAAAATCAACACATGTTCCTCAAAGTACACCCAACCTACAATTCCTACTTTGGCATAAATCTTAATGTCTCTGATCACAAATATAATTTTATGGTATAAATAAAGTATAATTCTGATGGTGGTAAATAATTTGTAGAAACCATGGACATAATCCTAGGAATCTATTTATATCAATACAACCATAAGATTCTACAAGTTTCATAACATTATAGATTTATTAGTCGAGTGTAAGGTAATTAGTTTTCAAGAACAATGTAATATCATATTTCTAGGAGCCTATCCAAGGTATTCCACATCAGAATAAAAGTTTCTCCTGTAACATCACATAATATCATTTATCCATTAAGCATATACAAGTCATTCAATATTGGAATCTAGGTATCTCTCAAGGCCTATACCGCATCATGCAACTTATGATCCCATCAAGGGATTTCCATATTAGGAACCCATTATCTCTCAAGGTTTATCATAACTCGTTTACCTATTAATATTTTATATGGAATTTCATATCAATAATCCACATATCACTCATGTCATATATATAATCTAAATTAGTCTATAATCCTTCCCAATTTAATCTGTAATAGCAATCCAGGTATCTCTTAAGACATATATATTTTTATTTAACTTTTGGGATCATCCAAGTAATTCCGTATAAGGATTCCAAGAGTCACTCAAGGAAAACATCCATAAACTAGCCAGATGCATTTAATAATTAAACAAAGGCCATGGAAATTATCCATTCCAATTTTCAATCATCACAATTTGATTCACTTCTTTATTTAAAATTTCATTTCATTAACCAAATCACTCACAAGTGATAAGAATACCATGTAAGTATACATTCCATTTACAATTTATCATAGTTTTTATAGAAGTTAATGGGGCCATAGGATAGTACTAACAGTTTTACATTCAATTTTCCAGTGGTTGTTCTAATTAAATAGGTGACATAATGTTATACCCCAAGGATTTAAAAATAGTTTTAATATTAAATCCATGAAGAATTGGGTCTTTAAAAAACATAAATTTTTTATAATTTATCCAATAAACAAATCTTTTACACTTCTATGATTTGAATTTAGAAAATATGACGTACATGATTGCATTTAGGGTGACAGTTGGAGTCTGTAGAATCAACTTAATTTTCAGGGAATAATAACATACCCTTATGAATATAAACTTACCCTTTTAATTAGTAACTGACCCTTATGAATTTTAATATGACACATATGATTGGTAACCTTACCCATGAAGGTATAAATAAAATTTAGGTAACTTAAAAATGAAGAAGAAATTTATAAGTGTTCGTATTTTATGATTAAATTATGTATTTAATTAAAAATTAAATTTCTCATATTTAGAAATTTTTTTTTAAAAAATTAAGATAATTTTTGTAATTTACTCATCAAAAAATTATTAGGGTGAGTTTTTTGTATTTTTCTGAAATACATGAATTTTTGGTGAATAGTAAAATACGGCAATTACAGTATAAATATATTATGAGATAAATACAATATTACCTACATCATGGATGATGTAACAAACCATTAGTTCAAACACACATTCACTTATTACTATTTATTTTCATAGAATCATTGTTATTTTTTGTCTTATGGAAAAGTAATAAACTAATGATTAAAATATTAAGAAAACCCCCCACCTCTCTACTATAAATACCACCCCTCGCACCCTTATTTATTCAAACTTCTTAGGCTTCAATCCTTGCCTAAATTATTCTCAAATATCTCACTAAGCTCCTCCCCAAGTCCAGAATCCCTTTTTCTTCTCAAAATATAAAATCCTCTTCAATAAAGTGGCTCTCAAAGGATGAAATATTCAAGAGGAAAATTTCTATTTTTAATTCTTTTGTTTTCTTTCCAAGTTCCTTTGTTATATTTTCTTTTCTCTCATATTTTAATCCAACAGTTATGAGAACAACTGTACCTTATATGTACTAGAATTTTGTTATGATAATATAATATTCCATCGTCATCTCTTCTTCTCCCTCCTTTTATGCAATAAATGAAAACATCCTATGAAATGTGTAAATTATCATGTCAAGGAAGACATGTTCCAATTTGCATTACTATATTTAATACTAGTCATGAAAAATTTTTAATGGTTGAACCATATCATAATATATTTATTTTATCTAATGTAATGTTCTATAATCCCAATAAACTCATAATATAAAATAATAATACAAAAAATGTTCATTGTTCACAAAACCGCAAAGTTAATCCAAGCGTTCATTATTAACTTTTATCTAATGATTCAACCTCAGTTTATATAAGAAATTTCATTATAATATAATTTATATATATGTAATGTAAGTCATAATATGTATTGACTATTCTGGATGATTAACCACATTTCAAATGAACATTCATTCATGTATATAAGTAAACCGGTCATGAATAGCAAGGAGGAAAACACTCCCAAAAAATCAAATTGAACATATTAAACCCATCAAGAAGGCCATGAATGAAGTTAATAAGTCTTTAATAAATCAATTACATGAATAATAGGGTCTTTAAATTTTAATTAATGAATTTAATTTTGGAATCCAAGATACTATGCTCAATTGAATAACATCATCAGACTTAAGGTAAGGGTTTTCTACCCGAACCTCCATTTTCATTCGGGACACTCTTATTCTCTACTTATCCCAATTAAATTATTATTTATTCTTATGTACTCCCCATAAATTTTGTGTAAATTTTTTATATATTTGTATCAATCAGGTTACATCTTTATTTTATGGGGTGTTATATGTCTCAAAAGGATCTTTCAAAAAAATCTGTGATAAACGACCCCGTTTCAAGGGAACTTCTCGAATTCTTACCTATTTTATAGAGCATTATATAATCTATTTTAAGACATTATTATTTTTTAAAATAAAAATTATTATTATGAAAACCCATATTGTTTCATTTCTGGTTTTATGAAATAGAACATGCCTTTCATCTTTAAAATCCCTTTAATATTTTTATAAAATATCACTAAAATGTTTTATTTATTAAGTTTATTTAAAAACTCTATTTGCATGATTTCACTTCAGTGGGAAAACATTTATGCTTAAATATAATTCAAATGTTCTTCCCTATTCTTTTCTAGGATATAATTTTTTTTAAATCTAATTTCATGATAGATATAAATATTTTCCAAATGAACTATTTTTTCTTTAGTAAAGAGGTCCTTTTTCTCAACTAAATGTAACTTTTATGAGATATAAGCCTTGTTCACAACATAGTACTCTAATGTGGTGTATGTAATGAACTTTGGTATTTCATATCAAGAGTATTATTATTCTATTTATATTCTAAGGGATTATTATTTGAATGTTTCAAGGTGGTATGAGACACATTGGAATATATAAGGATTATCTCCTCATGAATTTTTTACTGGTCTAATTTAAAAGTATATTAATCTATGCCAACATCCTTTATTTAACCTTTTAAAAAATTGATTATTATATATTAAAATATAATTTATAATATGCTATTGAAAATTTTCTAATTATTTTGACTGTTGATGTGCTATCTTGATTCCATTAACCATATTACCCAGAATTGTTAGTGTTTATGTTTAATGATTGGGAAATGTTATTCTAACTGTTGAAATATTGATGAATATGTATCCTATACTCAATACAGATATTGAAAAGGAATACTGTTATTGTATTAAATCATTAAATAATGAATGATTTATATTGTATGTGACAGGTGGGGCCTGCTATTGCCCCTTGATTCATTAAAAACTCTTATGAGTCACACTAGTTGGTGACAAACCCTTCAAGTTTGTTTCCAAAAATCAGATAGGTTTCTACCCAAATAATTAAATCGTATCGATGGTATGATGGTTCATGTGCCAGATACATGATTTACAAATAATAATCATTCCATTTATTCACTATTTATTTATTATTATCCATGATATTTTCACTAATTCAAAATATATGGATGCACTTTCATTCTATGTTTATTGATGGTGTGTGTTTTTTTCAATTATTTACCAAGACATAATTATTATGTCCATTTGATTATGAATCAATTACCCTTGTTTCATGATTCCATTATTTGTGACACTTTACTGAGAATTTTAGTTCACCCCTTTCATTTGATTTCCTCTCCCAGGTTATGAAGAAGAGATTACTTTTTGAGTTTTCAAGGATTTAGTTTGTTAGATTTATGTTATTTATTATATGTTATTTTATTCTCCCACTATAAAATGGGTTACATGTTTGTATCATGTTTCTTAAAGAGTAATAAACTGATTGGTCCTTTTGCATCTGATTCATTTCAATCATGCCAATGTAACAAAGTAATGCACCAGCTTTGGGCTTTTAGGGTCGGGGTGTTGGAGTTGGTATTAGAGAATGTTTAGTAGAAACCTTGGGAATAGGATTTAGAAAACATAGATTAGGGACCAAAACCATAAGATAGACAATGAGGATAATTATAAAATAGCATCTTAGAATTATGGTAAGGTAATGATTATGTGGATATTCCTAGAAATACCCCCTGTCTGGATACGATTACTGGATGTGGTTCTCACAAAAATCTACTAAGGTGTAACAACTATGAAAAGTTGTTTCAAGCTTGACTTGAGGTAACCTGGTAAATGAAAATTGTTCATACTATGCACCTGGTTTGACACTATCGAGGGATATGTTTAGGATAATTCCCATTTTCTTTACAAACTGTTATAAAGGATTTATGTTTCTAAAGTAACCAAAATACATGATTCTAGGATTTATGATTCATAAATTTATGTTATATGCTATATCATGTTTAGAGTTATAGAGAGTTCATAATTTTATAAGATAATATATTATATGTAATTGATTAGAAATGGAACCTAGTAGAGGTAATGAGATCTTCCCACATGCATGTGGTGAAAGTAATAATAATGATCATATATTTCATGGTCATAAGACAAAATTTTGAAGGGAAATAGTCTCCAAGGAATCCTAATCATATGAGGAAATTGTATCATGTGTTAAAAAAGTATCTAAATAATTCTATGATTTCTATGGATCTGAAGGGAAGAAAAAGAACAAGAGGACGTTAGAGGAAAACATGGATAAACGAAAGAATGAAAATAATAGTTTTCCAACATGTGATAATTATGAAATGAATCATCCTAGAAAATGATTTAAAGGCATGGAAATTTGTTATAAATGTGTATAAAAGTGTCACTAATCTAATGAATACAAAAGAAGAGAAAAATCAATGATGTTCAATGTTTCAACTATATGTAGATATGACAATATATGAATACATGTCCCAAGAGTTAAAGTAATATGCATCAAATGATATTACTGGATAAAGATCAAGTCTTGATACTATCTTAAAAGAAGTGGAATGATTAATATGCTTCATTTTGAATCATTTCATTTGAATATTTTATCAGCACTGTACTGACTGACTAACTAAAAATTTCTTTTTTATTACAAAACACTTTTTAAGGTGAAAGTGAGAAACCACATACAACTAAAGTACACTATCAGACCACCCCATCCCAGTAAGTTTTCTAACAACAAGCCTTCACCGACCCTTGACACCTGAACATGCAGTCTAATGCAAAAGAATGGGCATAGAACTGATGGAAAAGCCATACCCTCTCAAGCATCCAATTCCAAGAGACATGCACCGACTAAGACTTAATTCTCTAATCCCCTTCCAGGGCCAGTCCATGTAGCGTGTTGTAAAAAAGCATAAACTAAACTTCAAATCCAAAAAAAGGGACCCAAAGCAAACAAAAATCACACAACACATTCACTCACACCAACTAGCCAAAACCACCAACTTAACCAAAGTTGATAAAAATAATATTTAAATTAACCAAGTCCGTTTCCCTAAAAAGTTTCTATGATAAGGATGATAAAATTAAGTCTTCTTCTTCCAATATTTGCTTCAAAAATACAATCACTAGCTGATCCGAAGACTGAATGCACTCCTCAACACTAATCTTTCCATGGATGAAACCCCCTACCAAAATTGAGTCCTGTTTTTCAATCCAATAATATTGCTCCCCATTAAGGGACACCTATAGAGACCTCCCCATAATTTCAGTAGCCTCTTCCTTAGTAGCATTGAGCAATAGGACCTATTCAATCACTTCTTCTTTGGAGATTAAAAGCAGAACTGAGGAATGAAAATCCTGTTCCCCTGCCCTCAGATGGCTCAGAGACTCCATGGCCATCCTCTTGTCACACATCTTTATTATTGATAGAGTCATCAGAGGAGGAGGTAGTGAGGAGTAATCATTATTCCCCTTCCTCCTCCAGGAGCCCCTAGTACTCTTTGGGCATAGAACCTCATCAGTATAGTGAATGTGTACACTCACTTTGGAAACCGTCACACAGACCCCATATCCCTCACCTGGAATAGCAAAATCAGAACTCAAATCATCCTCAAAAGTACTTCAAACCTATTGCACAAGGTTATTAAGCTCATACCCAATCCTTCCCACCTATATTTGGAACAACCTCAGCCACATCGGACCCCTACCTCCCTTTGCTCATGTCCACCCTTCCCACCCAAGTCTTCTTAGCCACCGAGCAAGAGAGGTCGACCTTCCCTCCATCTATAGTCTGGCCCAAGATTGTTTTTCCACCCTTCCTCTGGACTTCCACACGAGTCTCGTCAAGCTGGAATTTTTCTTCTTCATCTTGCGTGCCACTGCTGGAAGAACTCACAAGATCCCCTTTCAGCCTGCTGAACACATCCTCCACCATCAAGTTAACATGGTGTGATGCCGCACCATTTCCAAGGGCACCCACACCCACTACAATGCATCCCACTACCTCACTAACTGGTCACACATCCTCCACTGGCTGCAAAGAAGATTCCCTAACTCTAACCTCTTCACCCGCTGCATATAGACCCGAGATTATTTCCTCAAAAACCAGTGGAACCTAGACATTTCCACTGACCACCATCGGAGTCACATCCTGCCCGTCCCTATGGCAGTCTTCCATCAACTAAGAGCCAAAGCCCTTACCCTCCATCGATGCAGGTCTTCGCTAGTAGAAATCAGAAGTGTTCCCCAACCGCTTAGAGGATGAACAGGATTACGTTCAGCTCTGGTAGATTACTCTCTACCTACACCTATATTCCTTGCTAATCGTAATCTAAACATAATCAAATGGAACCCCTGACACATCCATCCTCATGCATATCTATAGGCAAACTAGGTGATAGACCGCTTCCATTCTGCTATCCGAACAAAGATACCTACCAAGTAGATTGCTGAGCATTCAGATAATTGAGGGGTTCTGAAATTGTAATAGGAGGTTTGGGAAACTAACCCAAATCACTGTGGATAGCTAGTCTCGATTCATGTGGAAATCTAACGAGCACTGGAACAAGAAAAAATGACATCCATTGCAGCGCCGGGGAGCCATCGACTAGGCGTAGATGAGGTCCTCCTATAAAGAAAACCGGATCATGATATGGTGATTATCAAGTAACGCCACCATTGACTGCTCCTAGAGATCCCAAGTGTCGAAGACGAGCCTATCAAAGGAATTGACTGATGGGTTTCGCTACTTGAAACTTGCAATCCATGTGAACATCAGAAGCACAGAGGATTTAGTGAACTTTGAAGTTAAAAAATGATGAATTGTACCAAGGATAAGTGACTCAATAGAAAGTTAATATCCTGGGAAAGTATATGGATAAGGGAAATGAAAACCTAAATATATTCTTTATGATTACGATAATTATTAATAAATGAATGAATTGGATAAATACTCACTACCTAAAAACTAATTATTGACTTTGATACAAGTGGTATATGTTATCATTGACAGAGTACAACATTTATTGATATAAGGAATATATCTGATAGCTTGTGTAAGGATGAGTTCATGTTCCCATTAAGGTTTTATGGAAAATTTATTTATTACCATATTTAAAAAGGATTTATGAGAATGATATTCACATGTTTGGAATGTGGAAATTTTGGACTGCTTCATGTTGATTAATGGTAAATAAGGCATCATATGCATTGAGCAGGATGGATCAAGGAGTTCTAAACCAAATAAGGATTTCCAAGGACTATGTGTATAAGGATATATCAAGGATGGATATGGGAATGATTCAAAAGTGTTGGATCATGATCTTTTGGAATGTTAAAATATTTATGAAATAGTTTACGTTGATCATTGTATGATGATTTAGATTTTAATGTCACCGCATGATGTAACCTGTGATAAGTGATGAAGTATACAAAGTTCAAGGCACAAACAAAGGATAATATTGTGTATATGAAATAGAAACATATATGTATAATATTATAGAGTGTTATAATTCATCAACTCTAGGAAAAGAGTCTTAAAAAATGTTGTCCTATTATTATTATTTTCCATAACTGTAGTTTATGGTTTTGAGGTAACAATCTTTCATTTGAGTGTGTTCTCTATCACTTTCCATCTGAACATGATGATTTGATTCTTCTTCAATGAACATGTTATCCAATTAGAATTCAATGTTTTGTAGTAACCAATAAATTTACATCTCCCTCTTATTAAGAGTATATTTTAACCATATTTCTGATGTGGGTTTCCCATAAGGTAATTTTCAAGTATGAACCATTAACTTTAGAAATTCAATTAAAAATTTCAAGGATGAAATTTTTGTAAGGAGGGGAGAATATAGCACCCAAAAGATTTTAAAACATATTTAATATTTAATGCATGAAACAATGAGTCTCTACAAAACAAAACATTGTAATAACCAAGTCAATAGATATAATTTTTCAACTTCTGTGATTTTAATTTCAAAAATCTGACATACATCGTTGTATTCAGGGGGATACTTGTCGTCAGATAAAATCAACTAAATTTTTAGTGAATAGTAACTTAAACTTATGAATAGTAACATACTCCTATGAATAGTAAATTACCCTTATGAATAGTAATATTAACCTTAATAATTTTATCCTTACCCATTAAAGTGTCAATAAAATTTAGGCACCTTAAAAGTGAAGATAAATATTTTTAGTGTGGGTATTTTTCGAATAAATGAAGACTTTAATTAAAAATTAAATTTCCCATATCTAGAAAATTATTTTTGAAAAATGGGGTTCATTTTTTGATTCTACTCATCGATAAAATGTTAGGGTAAATTTTTTGGATTTTTCTGAAATATATGCATTTTGTGAATAGTAAAATACAGCCATTAAGGTATAAATACATTATGATATAAATAGACTATTCCCTACATCCTGAATGTTGTAAGAAACCATTATTTTGTACTCACATTTACTTTTTACTATTTTTGTAATATAATCGTCACTATTTCATGTCTTAGGGGAAAATAATAAACTAATGATTAAAATATTAAGAAAACCCTCCTCCCCTCCACTATAAATACCACCCTCACAACCACATTTCATCACACCATTCAAGCTTCAATACTTGCATACATTCTTCTCAAATATCTACATAATATCCCCAAATTTCTATCAGCCATTGGTCTCCTCAAAAGACCAAATCCTCACCCCTAATATGGCTCTCAAAGGAAGATAGATTCAGCAGGTAAATTCCTCTTTTCAATTCTTTTTTTATTTTCAGGCTCCTTTATTCTCTTTTATTTTATCACCTCTTATAATAATAATGTTATAAAAAACACTACATTATATGTACTGGAATGTTGTTATTATATTTTAATATTCCATCATCATCTCTTCTTCTACCTCCTTTTATGCTATAAATGAAAACATCATTTGAGATGTGTTAATTATCACGTTCATGGGAGATGGGTTTTCAATTTTCATTAATATCTTCATGAATGGTCATGAAACCTTTTTAATGGTTGAACCAGATCATAATATATGTATTTTATGTTATTCAATGTTCTTTAATCCTTACACACTCATAATATAAAATAATAATAAAAAAAAGTTCATTGTGAGAGTTTATCATTATCATTTATCCAATGATTCACCCACATGGTATATAACCAAATTCATTATAAGACCATTAATATCTCTGGAATGTCACTAATAATATATATTAAGAATTATGGATGATTAACCACATTTCAAATAATCTTTTCTTTATGTATATAAGTAAACCGATCATGAATACCAAGGAAGAAAATGCTCCCAAAAAAATCAAACCTCCTGAACCCCTGAAGAACACCATGAATGAAATTAACAAGGATATAATAATTAATTAAATAATTAATACGTTCTATAAAAATTAATTAATGAATTTAATTAGGTCTTCCAAGACACTAAGATCAAGTGAAGAACACCATCAGACTTAAGGTAAGGGTTTTCTACCCGAACCTCCATTTTCATTTGGGTCACACCTATTCTCTACTTATCCCAATTAAATTATTATTTATTCTTATTTACTCCTCATAAATTCTATGTGAATGATCTATATATCTATATAAATCGTATTTATTCTTTATTTTATGGGTAGTTATATGTCTCGAAAGGATATTTCATAACTTCTTCTCGATAAAAAACCCGGTTTTAAAGGATCTTCTCCAATTCTTACATATTTTCAAGTTCACTATGTAATATACATTAAGCCAGTGTTATTTTTGTAAAATCAAAAATTTTATTATTAAAAACCATCATATTTCATTTTAGTTTTATGAAAAAAACATGCCTTTTTCTTTAAAATCTCTTAAATATTTTCCTAAAACCGCACTAAAATGTTTTATTTCTAAAGTTTCATTAAAGAATATTTTTACATGATTTTTCTTTAGTGGGACAAAATTTATTCCTAAAATATAATTTCAATTTTCTTCCCTCTTCTTTTTAAGGATATACATATTTTAAAATAAAATTTAATAACAAATATAAATGATTTTTCAAAATAACTGTTCTTTCCATAGTAAAAAAGGATCTTTTTCTTGTCTCAGTTTATCTTTTATGAGATATACGTGTTGTTCACCACTTATTCCTTACATGCGGTGTATATAATTATCTTTGGTATTTAATATCAAGAGTCTATGTATTCTAATGATATTATAATGGATTATGATTTGAATATTTCATGGTGGTATGAGAAACATTGGATAGTATAAGGATTATTTCCTCAAGAAGTTATTATTGGTATCATTTAACAGTACCTTTATCTATGTCCCCATCCTATATTAAACCTTTTACTAAATTGAGTTTTACCTATTAAAATATCATCTATAATATTTTGTTGAATTTTTTCTCATATTTTTGATAGTGGATGTGCTATCTTGATGCCATTCAACATATTATTCTGAATGGTTAGTGTTTATGTTTAATGATCGGGGAATGTTGCTTTAACTATTGAAATATTGATAAATATGTATCCTCTACTCAATAAGGATTTTGAAAAGGAATATTTATTTGTATTAAATCAATTTATAATGAGTTATTTGGACATTCAATGAAGGGTGGGACCACTATAGCCCCTTGATGCATCGACATGTCACATAAGACAAACTAGTTGGTGACAATCCCTTCGAATTTGTCTTAAAAAATAAGATGGGTTTCTCCCCATAGACTTAAACCATCTCAAATATATGATGGTTCAAGTGACAGATAAATTACATACAAATAATAATCATTCTATTAATTCATTATTCAGTTATTAATAACTTTAAGGTTTTCACTTTGACAAAATCATTGGTTACACTTTCCATCTTAATTTATTGTTGGTGTGTGTTTTTCAATTATTGACCACGACATAATGATTATGTCTAATTGATTATAAATCAATTATTATTTTTTCGTACTTCCATTAAATGTAAACCTTACTAAGATTTTGAGATCACCACTTTCATTATTTTTCCTCCCCTAGGTTATGAAGAAGAGATTAATTTTTGAGTTTTCAAGGATGAAGTTTGTTAGATTTATGTTATGTATTATATATTGTTTTCTTCCCCCACTATAAAATGGGTTCCGTATATATATTCAGTTTCTTAAAGACTACTAAAATGATCGGTGATTTAAGAATTTATTCTTTGCAATCATTTCAATGTAACAAATCAATGCACCAAATCTGGGTTTCAAGATTTGGGTCATTACATATAATCCCAAAACGGTAGAAAAGGGGCCAAGGAATATAATCAATTCCATTAAACCAATTCAACTTATCAATTATTTTATTATTTATAAATATATAATATAACACACTTTAGAGTAGTATTTTGATACATGGGCATAATTTCCATGATAAAAACATAATTATGTGAGTCTTACATCTCATTCAAACCCATATTTATTTCAAATTTATACATTATAATTTAACATGGGATAAGTAGGGAAACATTCTTGAGAGAAATTCATCCAATTCAATTAATGATTTCTATTTTAAAAGTCAATCCAAAATGGACTTAGTGGTGCTTTTTTTAATGACTCGCATTCTTCACCAAGATAATAAAAGAGACACACCAATGTAGTGGTTATCATTTAGGTATAATCCTCTAATAATTTCAGTGGTCATCCTAATGGATATAGATTATAACCTAAATATTTAAATTTAAGAGTTATACATTTTAAGAGTGACACATAGATAATATACCAAATGGAACAATGAAGACATTTTAAAAAGTGGTGATACATATATGGATAATCCAAATAACACCCATATCATGCTTAAGAATCTTAACTCATCTATTGTTAGGCATCGATTCCATACAAAATGAGAGAAATCATAGGAATAAAAATATGCCATGAAATTAGTGCACATGATCTCATGAAATGATCGTGATAAAAGTGATAATAGAATCTAAGAAAATATATAAAATGATATATAGACTAATATATAACAGTTTAATGATGACAATGTCATTAAATTTGTAGCTCATATAATGGATATCCATCAAAACCTTCAAAGAGGGAAAACATATATCTTCTAATGGCTATTGTGTGAATAAAGAAGAATAATGAGGTGTTTTTGGGTTAAATGAGTATGGTGAAAGGGTTTCGTTTTAAAAATTTAAAGAGGCATAAGGTTATGTCGTTTAATTAGACAAACTGGTCACCCAACATGCATCTCCCACAATCTAAGAGCCACACATCTGACAGTCCATGCACATGGTTAGAAAAAACATGTTCAGATCATTCCCTTGGAACTATATCCATCTTTAAACTCTTCACATGGTTATAGTGCATGGTTTGAAGAACCATTAACCAACCATGGGTCATCCTTTGAGGCCATGTACCATCTCACCTGACTTCTTTGGCTACATCACATGGTTACACAAATTGAGTTACTTATCATAATATGAAACATGGTTGAGTTTCAATGTTGTCATAAACATGAACCAACCGTGCACCCAAGGATATCTCTCTTGAAACAAATTTTTTGAAGTTATATTCTCTTGAAACTCATCATGTCCTTAAACCCCATCGAAAAATTAACACATGAAAGTGTTCTAACACTTATAATTCCATTCCAAGATGCGGTTTCTAATTTGGAATGCCCACCAACATAAATTAAAATTAATTTAGAATTTCCAACCTAGTATAAAACATGAAATTATACATTATCAATTTGTTATAAAACAAAATCAATTCATTTAAAGGTTTCAAGAATTTTTTTCAGGAAAAATATTTTTATATGTGCAATGTTACTTTATCATTAGATATTATGTTAATCAAAAATAGTTAATGATTTTAATGAATTGTTTTCATAATATTTTTAATCAAATATATTAAAATTCATTTAATTATTTTTATTAGAAAAGGAATGAGGATAATGTTGTTTTATGCTTCCAATATACATTTTATTCAAAATCGTTTCTATTAAATTTTGTGCATGAATATTAAAATAATTTTCTTCCACTTAAAAAAAATGTTTTAAAAAATGGATATCAATTTTGAAATAATATTTTAATAATTATATTATGACATCATATTATTTATTTTTTTAGTGAATGGATTAAAATATAATTTTTTCAAATACTAATACTTTTATGAAATTAAAATTATGAAATCAAGAATTAATAAATTTTAAATAATTTCTCTAAAAAAACTATGTACTTATGATTTAGTATAATTATTTAGAAATATTATTCTGAGTTTTGGAACACAAAGTTGACTTTTGTGAACATAATTTATATTTTATTCAAATAAAAAAACAATTTCTCTTTTAATTTAATGGTATGGTTAGAAGTTTCTATTTAGTTTTTTCTTGATTCAAAACTCAAAATACCTTCAATTTTTATTAAATACAATAACGTATTCTAGAAATAGCCTTTTAGTTGATTTTAATGTAAAATTATTTTTATTCATAAATTGGTTATTTTTATAAAGAATATTTTTCAAGAATTTTTTGATCTTATAATAAAAGTAATTTATATAAACTATAAAAATTTAATCCGATAAAATAGATTAATTTTTTTTTAATTAGCATGAATTTTTTTTAGAATTTACAATTAATTTTATTTCATATAATTCATTTATCAAGGTCAAATGTTATGTTATCACAGTTACTATTAAAATGGGTCAAAATGGAGTTTATCTTGGAAATACTGCTTAAAATGTTTATAAATGTTTTCTAAATATGACTGGATAAGTGTATTTTGACCCTATAAATTATTATCTTGGAATTTTATGTTATTATTTTCCACATTAAATTATTATGAAATATATTATACATAAAAAATTTAAGTAATTCCAAGGGTGTTATTTCCATCACTTATAAAATGGGAAATCATATTCTCTTTTTTTATAAAGTTTGGGTACTCTATATCAACTTATCCCTACCCTAATACCTTAATAAATTCATTCCACTCATCTGATATATTATTTTTCATCTAATAATACCATCTTAATAAGGAATTTGGTGTATGAAAAATGATTTCTCTCAATTAAGACGATGTTTGAATGTGTATGAAGTAAGAAGAGACTTGATGTAATGGTTTATGTTATAATCTCAATTCTTTTTGTGATTTTCTGTGAAAAAATTACATTGTGGGAAATTATATAGATAATAATATTAAAAAAATATATTTTCATACCATCTAGTTATTCCTATAATTTTTATGTATTATTAAAATTTTCCACTTTTAGTACTTAAAATGGTGGATAAAATGTTTTTAATGAAAATCCAACCATAATTCCTCTTTAGTCAAGGAACATTTTCATCTCTGTCCATGATCTTTAAAATTATTTTATAGATTTTTTACCTATACTCTAAATGTTTTATAAAATTTTTTATTACCTTTTAATTTATTTATAATGTTATAAAATTAATCTTCTTAAATAAAGTTTTTATAATGAAGTCATTTTTGAACTTTTACAAATGTGTGAAAAAAATTTATCATAATAATGTATACAATCTGAATGTATTTTCTTAATTTCATGGAAATATTTTTTCAGAATCTTCATATACAAATTTACATGTTTATTTTTAAATAATTAATTTTATTAATATCAATGGAATTTTAGATAAAATTTTATCAAAATAAAAGCATATTTTCCTCATAGTATAAATGATTGTTCATAACATTATTCTAAATGTATTTTCATCTATTTTAACATCCATGAAGTATTTTTTTCTTTCATATAATATATTATATCTTTATTCCTTCCAATTTTCATGGTGACATATGATGATAATGGCCTTACAATGATTATATGAAACCCATTTATTTCTAAAGGGATAATTATGATTTTATTGGATAATTAATTATCTTATTATATGATACACTTATTTTATATGGGTGGCATTTGATTTTGTGATAATGAGATTTTTATGAAACATGTTTCTTTTTTTACGTTATCTTATGATGATATGACTATTTTTTTATGATCTTGTGGCACACATATGTATGGTTTTGGTTGTGTGAAGGGTGGACCCTAAATTATATATCCCTCCAATTATTTGGGTAAATTTTGATATATCATGTGATAATATGGAATGGAATGAGGATTTAACCTAGTTTATTATGTGAATCCATCCACTATGATTATCTTGGGAGTGAAACATGAATAAGGAAATGATGGAATGGAAAGTGAACCAAATCCACTATGATAAAATTGGTAGTAAACCTTGACTAATGAAATGATGTTATTAGTTTAGGTGTATTCCAATTACATATATCTTATGATTATGATATCATATCATGGATCATTATTGATTATTTATGATCCCATACTCTTATGTCTTATTTATTTTTAGTGATAAAACCTTATTCAATAATTTAGAATCAATTATCTTTGACTGATTGTATTTGACATTATTAATTTCAGAAAATTGTTATCATATCCTTATGTTTATGCTCACTTATGATCATTGAATGATATTTCATATGTTTCCCTTATTGAGCATCTAATCTCAACCTTCCTTATATTTCCTTTTCCCTATGTAATATAGAATGTTAATAAGTAATAAATTTTTAATAAGCGTATTATGAGAGAAGATCCTTGTGGGAGATATTGAAGATATATTATGAAATAAGATGATAATGTATCTGGTATGAAAAGACTATAAACCATTATAATCATTGGGAATGTATTATTATGAGATATATTTATTATTATTCTAAAATAATGAAATATCTATGTATAAAATGATAAGGTCACCTCATTTGGTATCATATAAAAGTTTAGTTATATTGGAGATTATGATTGGAAATCATTATTGAAGAACCTAAGGATAAGTCTATGTATAGGACATCATCTAAAAGTTTTTTTAAGAGTAAATATCATGTTTTTTCCTAGAATATAAATCCCATTAAAAATATTAAAATTGTACATTGTTTCTACCTAGATACACCTTGGGGTAACAATATTCCAAGGGGAAGGATGGTTATTAACTCAGTCATCACTAGTGAATAATGAGTGTCAATATGATTGCACACCAAGTTAGTCACTCTTAAGGGATATGATTTGGTTAATTCATATTATCTTTATATACCACTAATAGGGTTTTGAGAATATGATGACCACAGACGACCTAGGACAAATATAATGTGCCATAAGCTGAGAACAATTTTTCATAATTTATGACATCCCAAAAAATATTTTTTTGATTATCTAAATTCTCATAATGATTATTACAGTTTTATGATTACATAATGTTTTAGGTTTTAGTTAATGGTTTGGACCGGAAGGAATCTTGTTAACATTAAATGTGATGGATTATATGATTCTTTTCCTCATAAGAAACCAAATAAAAGGAGTATTGGAATACAAAATATTATGATTATTTTTAACCATATATATTTATATATTATTAATAAATATAATAAAAGAGAACTTTTGAGTTAAACATAAAAAGAGAAAGATGGAGTTTTGTAAAAACCATATAGGAAATATGATTATTCTTAGAACATGTTGATAATTTTGGAAGAAGAACCCATGGAATTGTCTTAATGTAATGAGAATATGTTTTCTTTGTGAAAAAGAAGTTCATAAAAAAATTCTAAGAAAAAATAAATTGCCCAATGGGAGAAATAATTTACATCCTAATGTATGATTTATAGTCAAAATTATTATATGTGGTAAGATTTTAATTTTCCAAGTAAATCCCTTAATCCAAGGTTTAACTCTTTGAACAAGTAGGAGCCTATGATATGTAAATAATTTGAGTGAATATTGATGGTTAAGGAACATTGATCCTCCAACATGGAGATGGGGATATAATAATAAAGTGTGTAAGAATTTTACTTATGTAAATCTAATTCTTCATCCTTTAATAGAAATTTATGTGATTTTGAGCATTGACTAACTCACTCTACTAATAATGAAACTAAATTTCTATAATAAGGATGTTGTGTTTGATATTCTAAAACAACCTAGTATTATCTATATGTGTGAGGATATACATGAAATTACTTTGGAAATAATTTATGTTGTATGGGTATTATTACATATTCATTATGGGTATTTATCTCAAATGTTTGGGTGGAAACACAACATTGAACATATTCCTATTATTTAAAAATAATCTGGTATATTTCTAAAAGAATTGTCCATTCTTCCCCTAAATCGTGAGGGTGAGCTTCCAAGAGAACTCATTCCTGGTTCTATAACTATTTCAAGAACCCTATATAAAATGGAACCAATTAATTTGAAATAATTTAAGATGGAAATCTTGTAGAATCTTGATAAAATATTCATACCCATGAGTTAATCATCTTGGGTTACACATTTTTTATCAATAAAACGTGTCACTGAATCTTTTCATTGATTATAAAGATCTTAATACTATTACTACCATGAATAAGTGTCCACTACCATATATTAATGAATTTCTCTATCAAATATGATGATATCAATGTTTTTTTCCAAGAGTGATTTTACCTAGATATCCTTAGTTAAGGGTTTAGAATGAGGATATATAACTCAAAAGAAGGTGAGAAATGTTCACGAGTTGAACATTGATTTTGATAAAATTATATGATTTGGGAACCAAGTATGTTTCTTGTGAATACTATATTTGGAGAAGGACTTAATAGAAGGGTCCTTAGGTTCATCAATTTCTTTAGATTCTGGATGTATGAGGATGTGTAGAGATCTAAAAGGGTATTAATAGTGGTAGAAGATGAAAAAATATTCTACAAAGTATATTTCTCGTGGTTCTATATATAATTATGTTTAGTATGAGAGATATAAGTATAAGTTAATGTTATAACCATTACTCATAAAATAATACAAATGTTCAAATATCCCCATGGATTTCTTTGTAGGACTCCCCCAATACATTAAATAAGAATAATGTTATTTATGTTGACGTTGATCACCTTATGAAATAAATCCATTTTTTTCCATTAGATAAGATTTATCTTTTTCAAAATGTTCTAGGATATACATTAAGGAATTGGTAATGTTTCATAGAGTACTACATTCTATTGTATCATATTGGGATATGAGGTTTTCTCGATGATCTGGATATGTATTCCGAGAGATTTGAATAAAAAGATGAAATTTAGCCCAACATATCATCATTATATTAATGAAAAGTCTTAGAGGACAATATAAACCCTAAAATTTATAATTAGACAATGTTATATGTATTTCAATTGTTTTTGGGACCAACACCTTTCTCCGATCGATTATTCTTACAAAAATAGATTTTAATCAAGCATTCAAATGCCTACTTATGAATTTCTGTATGAAATAAAGTATATAACACCAATGTGTTGGGATGGAGTTTTTAGAATGAATATTAATGGGTCTTGAAATAGCTATGTAAATAAGAGAGATTTTCAAATCTATCAATAACATGTTAGGGTATCTAACTGTCGATATAAATGATATTTTGACAATTTTAAGTGATATCTAGGGTAAAAAGTGAGTGATAATATATTACTATGAATATCTACTAGGAATTAGGTTATCTAATTTTTAAATAAGTTTGTGTTTTCCATAGATATATAAGTCACTTTTAAATTATTAATTATATTAGTATGGTATCTTATCAATTGGCGTTTCCATTGAATCTCTCTCAATATTACGATATGTTCCATGTATCCCTATTAAGGAAGTACATTGTTAATCCTTCACATGAACCGAACTCAGAGTTTATACCTATAGAGAATGATATATATTATTAGGAAAATCTATTACTGATTCTAGATCGGAGAGATAAAGTGTTGTGAAACAAGTCCACTCACCTGGTCAATGTTTTGGGTGAAACCAACAATTTAAAGAATATATGTGGGAACTAGATGATGTGATGAGACAAAAGTATCCTCGGATGCTTATTTTAGATTTATGGGATTTTAAGTGATAAAAAATTATAAATGATTATAATTTAACACCATAATATTTTATGTTATATTTATATTTTAATAAATTTAATTTCTTTTATATCTTGATTTATAGGTAACATCGAGTTTAAATGTACCATAATATGTTATTGAATTATTATCTTTTAATGTAAAAATTATTAAATAGTCATGGGATTGGAGTGTTGGGATAGGAAAAACTAAAATATGTAATATTATTTTTTGCACATGTATAAAATGAATTCATTGGATTTTATTTTGTTAGATAGAAAACAAAATCATTTGAAGGATAAAATAAATGTTTTTTTAAAAAATGTCATTATCAACTCAATGTATCTTTATAAAAATAAATTTAATTAATCACGATTAATTAATTATTTTAATGAAATTTTTAGATAATACATTTCGTAATACATATTAACATTCATTTAATTAATATTTTTAGGAAAGGAAAGAGAATAAAGTCATTTTTTCTTCAAAAATATATTTTCTTTAAAATAATTTTATTTAATTTTGTGGATAAATATTTCAATTAATTAATTCCACTTTTAGAACATTTATTTTAAAAAATGGATTGCATTTTTGAAATCATGATGTAAATATAGGGTGAGGATTTGTTTTTAGGAATTTTTTTAAAAGATGGATTTTTTATTGAATAAAAAAATATCGATTAAATAAATACTGCCACTTCTATAAAATTATTAAATATAAGAATGGATTAATAAATTTTATAATCTTTGTCTTAGAAAAATATATTTTATGGTGTCAAATAATTATTTTAAAACATTATTTTTAATTCCTGAAACCAATCTTGTATTTTGTGAACAAAAGTTATATTTTATTCAAATTTAAAACTATTTTGAGTATTTGTATATAACAGTATGGTTGAAAGGTGGCATTAGGTTTTGGGTGGATCAAAAAGTCTAAAAACCTTAATTTTGTATTAAATAACCAGAAAAATTAATGTAAAATAAATTTTTATCTCATTCCAATGTAAAATTGTTTCTATATTTAAATTTTATATTTTATAAAAAATTGTTTTTCATGTGTTTTGTGTTATTATAATAAAATTAATTTATACCGACTATTTAAAATGAATATTTTAAAATATACTCCATATTTTTAATTATAATTCAATTATTTATTTATGAGAAAATATTTTTGGCCGTAAAATTATCTTACCAAGGTAAAATGTTTTGTTATAGTGGTAAAGATTAAAATGGCTATAAAAGAAGTTCAATAAAGATATAAGGCTTAAAATGTCTCCAACACAAGTTTAAATGTTATTGGATGATTTTTTTATACCCCATAACATCTAATCTATGAATTTGGGTTGATTTGGTTACAAATTATGTGATTTTTTATATTATATTTAGATATTTAGGTATTTCCATGTGTGTCATTTTCCTCACTTATGAAAGGGAACCTCCTCCAATCCTTTATTCAAAATGTTTGAGAACTATTACTTGACCAATACCTACCATAATAACTTCAAACCTTTATATCCTTCATCATATATATTCTATACTTCCCCTAAGAAAATCCTAATAAGTCATAGGTTTTAAGCTAAAGGTGGTCTCCCAAAGAAGAGGAGGTTTTAACACGTAGTAAGAAAGATGAGAAGTTAGGTAAAGGTTTATATTAAAATTTCATTTTTATGAGATTGGATATGATAAATTTATATTAAAGGAAATTATATGGATAATATTATTAAAAAAAAAATTATTCCCTATGTTCATTCTTATAATATTTATGTATTAGTACCATTTTCATCTAAAGACAACATTATTTCCACTTTTCGATTAACTTTTCCTTCCAAGTAAATTCTCTTCAAAATTAAGTATAGAACTTTTTACCTATACATAAAGTGTTTAAAAATTTAATTTTCATTACCATTTAATTTATTTAAAATGATTAATTTTTTTTAAATAAATGTTTTTAAAATAAGTTATTTTGGAATTTTTTTAAAAAAGTGTGAAAACAATGTTCTATATTAATTAATATAGAATGAATGAAATTTATTATTTCCATGACCATATTTTCAATGAATATTAATATATAAATTCACATGGATATTTTAAAATAATATATTTTTCTCACTTTTTGTGATATTTTTATAAAAATGTTATAAAAAAGATACATTTCTCATATTTTCAAGTTATATAATGAATGTTCTTCTAAGAGTATTTTTTATCCACATAAAATTCCTTTACAGATGGTTATATTTAAATGGGGATATTATATTATGATTCAACCCACTTTTATAGATGACTTATGATAATGATGATCTTATGATGATTAAAAGAAACCTATTTATTTCTCATGGTCTAATTATTCTATGATTATATAATAAATTCTTTATTGATACCATCCACTTCCATTATCTAGATGGATTATGATTATGTGATGACAAGATGCTTAAGAAATTAATTTATTTATCATTTATTATTCTATGACGACATAATTATGGTTTTATGATATTGGTGAACACATATTTATGATTTTAATTATGTGATGGGTGAGTCTAGAATTATTTATCCCTCTAATGAATTGGTAAAATAATGATATCCCTTGAGATAATAAGGACTAGAATACATAGTGAACCCATTTTATTAAAGGTATATATCCCCAATTATAGTCATGGGAGTGAACATTGACTAAAGAAATGATGTAATAGGGAGTGAACCAAATCCACTATGATATCTTTGACAGTGTCCCTTGACTAAGGAAATGATTTTATTTGATTATGTGTATTCCACAAACTTATTAATTATGATTATGATATATTCTCATGGATCATGATTGATTAATGATGATTTCAAACTCTTACATAATATTTATTTTGATTAAAAAAATATTATTCTTTGATTCATGATTAAAGATCATTCACCAATTGGGTATGAATTTCTTAATTTGTGATCATGTTCAAATACCCTTATGCTTATACTTAAACATATGTTTAGTTATAGTCATTAAGAATATGATCTCACCCTTTCTTATATTTTATTATTTATCTAGGATATAAATAAAGGTTTTAAGTAATGAATTTCTAATAAGGTTCCTATAAGAGATAATCCTTGTTGGTTATATTGAAGATATTTTATAAAATAATTGGATTGTGTATATGGTCTCCGAAGATAGTTAACATTTACGATCCTTAATCATTTTTTGTTATAAGTTAAATTGAATATTCATCTATAATGATGAAATATATATTTATGAATTTAATGAGTCACCTAAAATTTTATATTTACCTTACCTTTATTAACTTCAATTCTTTTCATTTTGGACCCATTTGACTTGAGTAAGAAATTAATATATTTTAATTTTTGAAAAATATCATTTGTTTCCTCTCCATCCTTTATAAAAGTATTGTACTTTTCCTCTATTAATCACACTTAATAATACTTTTATATTATATAATAAATTCCATAATAATTTCATAACATCACTCATCATGCCCAAGAGGTATTTTTTGACAATAATACAATCCTTTCAAGGTTTAAGGTGTAAGCTAGAGGAGGTTTCTCAATGAAGAGGTATAACTATAAAATGAGTAATTTAATATTATTTCATCATAAAGCATCTCAAAATATATGGTATTTATTATAAAATAATTAATCTGGTTTTTTAAATATACTTATTTTTTTTATGATGATGGATCATACATTTTCTTCCTTCTTTCTTTCAAATGGGAAATTAAAGTATTGCTCCTGTATATGTGTGGACTATCGCCTCCACATAGCAATATGATTCATTTTCTACTCCCATATTCCATGGATGGTTATTATGATAAATTTAAATTTTATATATGACATTTATGTCATAATAATAATTCTACAATTATAATATATTATGTACCTTTTTTACGTTTCCTTATGTTGGAAAACAATAACATTGCTTGCACATACATGTGGACTACCACCTCTATAAAGTAATGTGATTCATTTTTTATTTCAAATTTTCATGGATTTTATTAATGTATATATATAATGAATCTATATGGCACTTATTAAATAATAAATATTATTTGAAGTTGAATTATTATTTTACTTTCTTTCATTCCAACAATCGAAAAGTATAAACATCATTCATGCATACGTACAAACTGTCATCTCCACAAATTGATGTAATTAATTTTTCATCACATATTTATATCAAAAATTATAGAAGATTATATAATAAATAAATATGAATATTATTTAATTATTTAGGTTATATATAAGATGAAACTATGAGTATGATGTATGTACTAGAAACATTGAACTGAAACATGCAAGGGGAATGAATCAGCTTTCACCTGAATGTTCTTTTTAATGAAATAATTATTAATAAAATAAAATTTGAAAACAATAAATAATTGATATAAATTATATTACTGAATAATATGGTTCAGTAAAATATGTATTAAATATTTATATTATATAAGATATTTTAATGTGTACGATGAAATATGGAACTTAAGGTAAGGGGTTTATGTAACAAAATCATTTTTCTGGATTATCTTAAATAAATTTACATTGAGTGAAATTATATTGACCTAAAATTTTAAATCTAGAATATTTAATTATACATTTGTTATTTCTAGAGTTTTTGTGTTTCAGTTCAATTTTATACTCTTTGGTGCTTAAAATGACTGAGAAAATGTTTTTAAAAAAACTCACCTTATTTCCACTTTGGTCAAAAATATTTTTCTTCAAGGTCCATAGTATTCTATTTTATTATGAATGATCATAAATATAATTAAAATGATTTTCAAAATGTAATTTTTACTACCTTTGTCTTTATTTAAATTTTTTAAAAAGAATGATTTTTAATGAATTTTTTTCCGGACAAGTCATTTTTGACTTTTTATAATGGGGTGAAAGGAATTGAATTTTTAACATATAATACAAGATTATATTTTCTCACTATCTTGGCAATTATTTTATTGGAATCTTATTTTAAAAGTTTCATTTGTTATTTTCAAATAAATCCACTCTCTTAATATTTATTGAATTTTTAGTTAAAATATTATCAAAAGAAAATTAAAATTTTTCATGTTCTCAAAGAAAGACTTAAATGATATTTAAAATGTATTTCCATACATTTTAATATAATTTAAGGATTATTATGAGTCACTATAAATATTATATTATGATTAAATTAACTATATTTATTTGTATGAAAAATGATAATGATTATTTAAGGACGATTCTATGAAAATAATTAATTTCCCATGGGTTAACCATGTTGTGATGAAACCTTTATGAAACTATTTTATTTTACATGGGTTATTTTATAATGAAATTTAAATTTTATTATAAAACTTTTTTCCTTTATATTGGTTATCATATGTTGAAATGATAAATATTTTATGATATTTTGGAACATATATGTATGGAGTTCATTATATGAATGGTGGAATAGAAATTATATATCCCTAAAATTCATTAGGTAATGTTGATGGAGTTGAGATTATACTATGATATGATAGATTTAATCATCTTTAAATATTTTATGACTTTAACATTATGGAATTTACTCCTAAGAAAAATATTAGAAATGATCGAGTAGGCATTGACATTATAGTACTTTTCCACAATGATATTATTGGGAGTAATCATTTTCTAAGGAAGTGATTCTATATTCTTATGTGTATTCCAAAAAACTTATGTATTATTGTTATAGTATTTTCTCATGGATTATGATTGATTATTTTTTATTCCATGCACTTATTCCTTATGATTTTTATTTAAATAACCTTATTCCATGATTCATGATTAAAAATATTTTATTTACTTTGTATGATTTTTTTATGTTATAATAATGTTCCCATACCCTTAAGATTACGTTATGATCATTTATGATCATTGATTTATATATCCTATGTTTACCCTTTTTGTGTATTTGAGCTCTGTAATGGCTTGAACTGTTAATAATAAAATTTCCCTTGTGATTTAATTAAACGTCTTATTATATAATATGTTTATAGAAAACACATAAACTTATTTTTTATTATTATAACCTATCTAATTTAAATGAACCTTAAGAATATCTACCACTTATAAATAGACTTTTAATATTGATCACTTGATTAGTATAAATATAGTGGTTTAACAAATCTAGTTGACACAGAGAAAGAAAGTAATGGCCTTAACCAGTAGGATTGTAAACTATGAATCCCATTTATTAGATCATTTTAGGGAGATAGAATCTATTTAAATATCTCTTGACCAAGCTTGATCAATGATTCAATAAATTAATCATGAAAAAACTATTTATTATAGAAGTTCAAGCTTGTTGAGATCACGTCCAAACCTTGTATGCCGAACCACCCTATGAAAGTCTCACCATCACGAACCTTACTCTTTTGTGATTTTATGGTGTATTAAATGTATATGTATCGATACCCTAGAAATATTATTATTAACGTTATTTTTTATTGAATAATTAAAATATATTCATCATATAATTGGTAGTTTATAATATTTTTTATTTTGATATAATAAAACACAAATAATATGTTTGGTTAATATTCAAATTCAATTAAAGAATTCTTTTTTATGAGTTAATGGTTTTTAATTTTTTTTAATAATATATCATTATTAAATAACTTTTATCAAATATAAATTATCATATAATTTTTATGAAGTCAAATGTAATTACTATAAGTGTTCAAAATCTATTATTATTAGAAAACCCATCATTTCATACCAAATGTTGATTTTATTTTAAAAGTAAAAATTAAAATATTTATAAAATTATTTAAATAAAATAAATACTCTTACTGGAATTAGAATGTATAAATTATCCAATAGTGAATTTTTCATAATATTCTGAAACTGTCAATTTTTCGGGTAAAGATTAAATACTGTATAAATATACTTTATGTATTATGACATTATAATGACCTAAAAGTGGTGTAAAAATAATATAAAATGTATCTAAAAAAATATATTTTTTTAATTTAAAATAATGTGGTTTTATTTTTATTATATTTATTTTATGAATTCATTATGAATCCTCACAAACCTATAATATATTTTGTGTTTATAAATCATTTCATTAAGTGTATGACTCACTTCCACATAAGAAATGGTATTATTTTATTAATTTAGTACATTTAAATTATAAAATAATGGAATCCACTCCCATTTTTTACAAACCATGGGAAATAACCATGGGAAGGTTTGTGGGTTTGGTTATTTTATTAAATAGAGTCCAAAACAGAGGTTTGAGAAATGATAAAAAAATACCCCACACTTTTCCTATACAATCCCATACAAGATCCCATTTATCATCAATAAAAATACTTGGAGAACGTACTTACTCTATCAACCCCATTCTACATTCCTCCCAAGGTGAAAAAAAATCTCTAAAGAAGCTTCTCCCATGCATTTGGAATCACACACTCATGTAAGGGATCCCCACCTTCTCTTCTTTATTCCAGTTTCCTTATTAGTTTTTCCTTATATATCCAATTAATTTTGTTGGTATATTTCATTAAATTTACTTTTTTCTACCTATTTTATTTCAAAATTATGAGATACCCCTTTCAATCTCATCAAACAATTTTATGAATTATTAAGTGATGTCATTAGGCTACTAAACTTGCCTTGTGATTTTCCATACCAAAACAATTATTTAGTAAATACCATACCCATTTTATATCAAGGGTGTTCAAATTATTCAATTATACTTATTTTATTTTGGACTCACATCTATTTATTCTACACTCATTTATTATGGAATAAATCATTTTTTGAATGATTCCATGTTTTATGATCTATGTGGCACACTAAGCATGATAATGAAATTAATGTGACTGGTGCACCCAGAATTATATAGCACGCCAATGAATTGGATAATTTTTAGTCTCATGAGATAACATGTAGTGATAGGGATTTAATTTTATTACTTTATAGTTGTTTTTCATCATAACAACTTGGCAGTTAGCCTTGACCTATGTTTATGATGTAGTGTTTTAAGTTGTTGTCACATTTCCCATATTGCCTTTATGATTATCATGTTATATCATGAATTATTATTAATATGAAATTTATTCACCAATAAAATGCATAATGTATAAAATTTATTACCTTATTCAATTTTTATTCACTTACTTGGCCTTATTTCTCACCCCTTTCTTATTTATGACCTCAGGTTTTCTGATACAGTTTTATATACGAGCTTGTTAAGGATTTTTTCAATAATAATGATGTTTTTACCTATGCTAAAGTGTTATTTAATGTACCTAGTTACTAAAGACACTGGGAAATTATATATTTTCAATTATATTAAGTGTAATTTTATATAATAAATAATGAATTAATTTTTAATAAACAGAAGGGTTCTTATAACCTCACCATTTCTTATGTTTTTCCCTAGTTTTGAATAACATTTTTTTAAAAGGGTATGTTTAAGAAGTATACTATATGAGAAGTTATTTTTAATGTATATTTATGATCTTTCAATAAATAATATGATTATGTATCTAGTTTCTTAAGACACTAAACATTTACAGTCTCAAATGTGTATTATTGTGAAATGTATTTATTTTTCATGTAAAATGATATAATATTAATTAATGAAATGCTCATGTATCCTCAGTTGGAAACAATGTAGGGTTTAGTTAGTTTTTAGTGATTTTGGTTGGAGATACTTTTTGAAAATCATAAGGATAAGTCGAGGTATATGATAAAATTCTATGGTTTTCATAAAGTAGATATTATATGGTTTTCTTAGAGAGTACATCTCTATATAGATACTAGAATGTGAATGCGAATTTGAAACAGATTCAATTAAGGGATATAAATCTGAAAGGGGTGTATTAGGTATTGATTTTATTATATCTGGTTCATAATGAGTGGGCCTTAGACTACACACCTATCTAAATTCTGAGGTGGGATATTATTGGTTTAATTAACATTTTCTTTATGAAACACTATGAAGGATTTGAATATATGATGACTGTGAATGTACTAGGTTTTCATAGACTGAAAAAAAGGATTGGAAATACTATGAATGTTTTTCATCATTACATGATTACCCAATATGATTATTTTTATCACACTATTAATTTTTGGTATATGTAAAAAGATGGACCTAGGTGGAATCATGTTAATGCTTAATGTAATAGGAAATTAAAATAATGTCCAATTGAGAGAGTAAACAAAATGGGTGTTGAGATATGAAATATTATTATTATTCTCACCCAAATATCTCAAGATATTAATGGTAACATCAATTATGCTAATCATCAAAAAGAAAAAAGGATGTAAAAACTCATTATAGTATCTTTTAATTTGAAATTACCACCTTCCTTTATAGGTTTCACTGATCCACTAATTAATGAGAAATGGATCAATACTGTTGAAATTATTTTTCACTAATTATTTTATAATGAAAATGTTTTCTTAATAGAATATCATTTGAAAGGAAAAATAGATCAATGATTGACTCTTTTTAACAATAAAATGAAGGAAGAGGGAATTGAATCCATGATATGGGATGAGTTTAAGAAGGTATTTTTCAATACATATTTTCCCATAATACTTATCTTGAAAATGTAAGTTCAATTGTTGGAACTAAACTAGTAGAATAGTGAATCCATCAGTACATATGAGGTAAATTTCACCAAATATTTATGGTATGATTTCAGTTTTTTCATCAATCATAAAAGAAAAGTGGACTGATTCATTTTCCAATTAAGACCTAGTTATTGAATGGAACTCACAATAAGATAATTTTAATACTCTGATGAAATCATTTCATGTTTTATCAATATTTAAAATAAAATTATTGACTCACATAGTTATAAAGGATTTGTTGAATAAGAGAAAGATGGAATTTATGGTAAATTTTTATAAAAAACCCATAGTGAAATGAAAATTAATCTTACTTCATTTTAGAAGTTTAGAAGGAATCATATGGGAAGTTTCCTTAGGGTATCTCTTAAATATTTTATGTGTGGAAAGGAATACCATCTAGGAAAATAATGTCAAAGTGTTGTAAAGATTCCAATTAATCAAACGAATGATGAGAAATATCAACTGAATGTATGAACCACACTCCAATGGTAAAATTAAAAGGTGTGTGTATTTTATTAAAATTGGTTCATTAATATAAGGGTTATTGAATAAAATTTTCATCATAAAACACTTAATTACCGAGGAAAAGGGAAATATCATATGATCACAACTACTAATGTGGGTTATGAGAATGACAAGGTGAATCTCACACATACCATCCACTTAAGAAATGATTTTTTATTTGATTCTTTATCATCCCACTTTTTATATCGAAATAAATTTCAATGGGTATCATATTACCACCTCAAAAATTAAATATTGAGTTATTAGTAAAAATACTAATGGAAAGATAAACAAATATGACGTTTATAAATTATATCTAATATATGTTTGTGGGAGTGCTCTTATTTAAAATATTATGATTCTCCCTATAGTTGAAATTGATTTGATTTTTGGCATGGTTTGGATATCTCTCTATAGATTACAAAAACATTTATGAGGTAGGTACATCATGTTGGATAATTTTATTCAACCGATGATCATATTTCAATGTGGAGATGTATATGAATTTATAAGGGAATTTACATTCATCATAGGGGTCTTACTTCCAATTTACGAGTGATATTTATCTCAAATTATTATGGTGAAACTCAATATTGAAGATATGAACATTATTTTGGATTATGGTAATATATTTACTATCTAATTTCTTAGTCTTCCCATGAATCATGAAACCAAGTTTTTAATAGAAATCATACATGCTTCTATACATATTTTAAAGACTCTATATAGAGTGACCCTAGTTGAGTTGTAGGAATTGAATAAGAATCTCCAAGATCATATCAATAATAGATTTATACACCATAGGGTTTCAAAAAAGGGTTGCACCTATTCTTTTTGTTACGAAGAAAGACAAATCAATTCATTATTACATTGATTATGGAGAACATAACATGACCAATATTAAGAAAAAGAATCATCCACCTTATATCTGTTATCTATTGGATCAATTATGATTAGATAAATGTTTTTAAAATATTTTTATTGGATATGGATATCATAAATTTAGATTCAAAATGGAAGATATACCCATGATAGACTTCCATATGAGGTATGGTCATTATGAATTTACAGTGAATCCATTTTGACTTACGGATGCACCTGTTATATTCATGGATGTAATGAAGAGAGTCTCTTGAGATATCCTAAATTAGTTTGTGGTTGTGTTTATAGAGTATATTCTTATATATTGGAATAGTAAGGAAGTATATGATGTTTTTTTTTGAATTTTAATGCATACCCAAAGGAAGGATAATTTGTATGAAAAATTGTATAAATTCTATCATGAGAAAGATCCATTTTTTGGTCATATAATATATTGTGATGGAAAATAAATGTATCATACAAAGAATAAAGTTATTGACCTATGTCCCAAACCTACAATGGTAACCAATATTAAATTTTTCATTGGTTTTTAAGGATAGTACTAACACTTTGTGAGGGATTTATCAAGGTTATCTAATCTAATAACCAAGTTGACTTGGAAGGGATCCAAGTTCCTAATGTTAAATGAATGTGAGGAAAATATAAAAGAGATGAAAATAAGATTTTTCAGCACACCTATTCTTATAGTACCCTACAATTGAGAAGCATCTTTTTTATTAATTCATAGAAAAAGGGATTGGGATGCTTCCTCATGAATAATAATATGGTGATAGATTATTGCATGCGCTGATTGAAATTCATGACAAAAATTACACAAATAATGATTTGGAGTTAGCATAATTAATTCTTGAATTGAAAATATGGATTCATTTTTTTATTGTTAAATAATTAATTATATTCCGATCATAAAATATTGATGTATATGTTCAAACATAAAGAGTTAAATATGAACCAAAGGACACTGGTGGGTTTAGTTAAATATTATGACTACCTAACACATTACCATCATGGGAAAAAGAAGAATGTGGATGATTCTGTAAGTCATAATCACTATGGTATTTTATCCATGATATAGATTAAAATATATCATTATTTATGGATTTATATAATATTATTCTTGAAATCATGAGAAAAGGGGACATATCCTATCATTACCAATTAAATTATCAGTTTTATATCCTTGTTAGGATTAAAGAGGTGTAGAAGGGGGATGTGGAACTACATAACATGGTGAAAAATTTTATTTAGTTTAACCATGATTATGATGGAATAATAAGATTTATAAACCCAATATATATTGCATCAATATCATACTTGAAAGATAAAACAGTTGATGAAGATCATAGTTCATCATTCTCTTTTCAGACTAGAAATATGAAGATATATAGATATCTGAATGAGTATTTCTAGTGGGATAATATGAAAATGGATATTAAAGAGTATTTATCTTGATACCAAGTATGTCATTATGTTATGGTTTAATGAGGATGATATAATTTTTACTAAGATAAGAATAGAGATGGAAATAAATTACGATGAGATTCTTTTATAGAATTCCTAAAACTTCTAAAGGTGAAATTATATTTAGGTTGTAGTAGATAACATATTAAAATAATTACATTTCATCTCCATCAAAGATGATTTATATTTTTATTAAAGTGACTGAATAGTAATTAAGGATTTGGTAAGGATGAATGTAGTACCATATTCTATTATATCTAATTTGGATTTGAAGTTTAACTTGATATTCTAGAGAATTATTTAAATAAAGTTGAATATAAAGTTGAAATTGATCATTTCATATCATCCTCATGTAGATGGTCATTCTGAGAGTTCTATTAAAACCCTTAATGATATTTTTGATAGAATTTTCTATGGTTTTAAAATGTAGATGAGGTCAATACATTTCTCTGGTCATGTTTTTAAAAAAAATATTTCTCTCAAGCATTATGATTGATCTTTATAAAGTAATATATGGTATGAAATAGGGAACACCAATATTCTAGGATGATGATAGATAATGAAATCTATTGGTACTAAGATAGATAAAGAAATGGAAGAGAACATTAGAGCCATTCAGTACTGTCTCAGGGAATCTTAAGGTCTTCAAAAAAGTTATAATGAAAATTATCATTGAGATATAGAGTTTGAAGTCAATGATATGGTGTTAATATGAATATATCCATGGAAAAAGGTTATGAGATTTGGAAATAAGGGAATGTTTAGCTCTAGATATATCACTTCCTTCAAAATTATTGATCTTATTAGGAATATTTTTTATTTCTTAGAAATTATTAAGAATATATATCAATTTTATGATTTACTATATATATCTCTACCAATTAAGTACATGACTAATCCTTCACATGTACAAAACTCAGAGGCTATAAAATTATAGAAATACATATATTATGAGGACTAACCATTGCTGGTTCTGTATCAAAGAGGTTAATTAGTGAAAACCATGACCACTCATCTTGTCAAAGTGTTGTGGGGATACAATAAATTTGAGGAATCTATGATATATTTCAAAGAAGTGATGAGGTATAATTATCCTTAGTTTTCTACACAACAATGATTGAATTTAAAGGATGAAATTATTAAAGGTTTTATAATGTAACAACACTATATTTTATGATATATTCCAATTTAATTAAATTTAATTTATTTGATAGATTTCTTGGAACAAGACACTGAGTTTAAATGAACCATTATATACTCTATATATAGGTATAAAATTCATTCATTGGTTAAAAATCCTTTACAAATGAAAATAAATGAATTTGAAGCTAAATAGATATATTTTTCTAACAAAAAATAATGAGAAAAGTGTTTTTTTATTTTAATATATAAGAATAATATCTATTAATTAATGAATTTAATGAAATTTATAGATTTTATTTTCAATACGTTTTTTATCATTCATCTAATAGTTTTTATGAGGCATGGGATATGAATAAATCTAATTTTATGCTTAAAAATACATTTTTATAAAAATAGTTTTCAATGATTATTATAACTTAATTTCATCCAATAATAGAAATTTAATCTTTTTAAATGGATTAAATATTTTAAATAATCAAAATTAATATAATTTAATAGGTTCGACTTATTTTTTGTTAATTAATTGTAAAAATAGTAAAATTTTGTTACCACTCTTATGTTTAAAGAGGGTTTACCGAGTAGATTAACCTAAGATATAAGGTTTAAAATATCACATAAAATTATTTAATTCTATTAGTTATTGTTATTTTAAAATGATAATTATTATATTAGAATATTATTCAATTTTGAGCGACAATATTTGAGTAATACATTAATTTATTTTAATCCTTTGAAAAATTCAATGTGTGTCCTCTCCATCCCTTATAAAAAGATTACAATTATGTTATATTACTCACAATTAATTATATGTCTAGATCAAATAATATCTTAATTAGTCCCTTAATAACATCAGTTCCCACATCTTATAAGTCCAATTTTGATCAAAATACCATGGTTTCAAGGCCTACAGATTTAGCTAAAAGAGTTTTCTCAATTAAGAGGTAAAACTCTTAACCAAATACTTTCAATTTTATTTATTCTCCCCTATTATATAAATATGTGTTATCCAATATAAAATAATTAAATTTATATATTTAATATAATGATTTTTTATTCTGTATCATGTATTTTACACCTCTTTTCCAATCAATGGGAAACAAAAGTATCGCTCATTCTTATGAGTGGACTAGCACCTCTATGTAGCAATATGATTCATTTTTCATCACCAACCATAATGGATAGTTATTATTTTGTATTTAATATTCAAATATGATATTTATGAAATAATTATACTTCTATAATTACAATATATTATCCACACTTTTTCATTTTCAACCATTGGAAAACTAAAATGTCACTCATGCATACATATTGAATACCACCACCATAAAGCGATGTGATTGATTTTCATTTATATTTTATATGGATGTAATAAAGATATATGTATTTAATATATATTGTATTTATGATATAGTAATGAATTTTTTATGGTCTAGTATTATTTACCTATCTTTGGTTCCAACCATTGAAAAGTGGAAATATCTATCATGTGTGTGTACAAACTATCGTCTCCAAGAAGTTATATAATTCGTTTTTTATCATTAATTTATATATCTAGTTATAAAAGAATGTATGAAGAATAAATATTAAACTTATATTTTTATTATTAATATCAAGGTAATGAATTTATGACCATGGTTAATGTATTGGAACCATCGAACTGAAACATTCAAGGAAAATGAACAAGTTTTCATCTAAATGTTAATTTTTCTATTGAAATAAAAAAAAACTATATTTAGAAGTTATAAGGGAATTATTTGTAGTATTTTATGTATGAATGTTCATTCATAATATGTATATAATAAATTAATATTTAATATATAGAATTTTGTAATGTGTATTAAGAAAAATGAGACATGAGGTAAGGGGTGTGTGTTACAATCTCATTTATTTTCAAGATTATCAATGTTAAATTTTAATTGATGGAAATTATATAGGTCTTATTAATTAAACGCATTATATTTTATTCTCCTACATTTATTTATGGAGTTTTAAAATATGGGTTCCATGTTCCTCTCTTTGGTATTTAAATTGATGATTATTTTTTTTATAAAGAAAAGTCGTCCTTATTTCTTATTTGGTCGATAAACTTTTTCATCCATGTCCAAACTCTTCAAAATTGTTTTATGAAATTTCATATAATTACATGAAATGTTTTAGAAAATTAATTTTATCTTCATTTGAATTTATTTACAAATGTTTAAAAAGGAATATTTTTAATAATTTTTTTGGACATTGTTTTATAAATTTAGAAATATATGAAAGGAATGTTTTCATTTAACATATATGACATGAACATATTTACCTCCAACGTGAATAATATTTTATTTGGATATTCACTTTCATGATTACTTATTTATTTCCAAATAAAATAATTTTCCCAATATTCTGGGAATTTTTTGTAAAAATGATATAAAAAGAAACAAATATATTTTCATGTTTTTAAATAATTGTTTGATTGATATTTTTACACTAATTTTCATCTATTTATAAATCCCATAAATATTTTTATTCTATATTTGAAATATTATATCACGATACCATACACATTATTTCTCTAGATGTCTTATGATGATTTTGAATTAAGGATGATTCTGTTAACCCCTTCTCATTACCACGAGTTAATTATTTTATGATGATAACTTTATGAAACTTATTTCTTTTCCATGGTATATAAAATGATGAAATGATAATATATTTATGAAACTAATTACAGTTACATGGGTTATGATATAATGATATGATGAATGATGATGTTTTGGGAACACATATATATGGTAATCATTATGTGATGTGTGGGTCCCGAATTTTATAACCCTCCCATGCATTGGGTAATGATGATGTTGTTGAGAATATCATAAAAGATGATGGATTTAAGACACTCTTAAAGGAATATGGGTTTTAGAAGATTGATGTTACTCCTTAGAGAATGTTATAAAAAAATATGTAAGCATTTCCAATATTGGTATTTTTTCACAATGATAGTCTTAGAGGTAGACCTTGACTAAGAAAGTGACTTTCTATGCTTATGTGTATACAGAAAAAATATGAATTAATATTTTGATATGTTCATATTTCATGATTTATTGTTGATTATTCTGCACTCTTATGTATTATGTATTTTTATTAAAAAAAAATTATTCTGTGAATCATTAATGAATATATTTAACTGATTAGGAATTATAATTTTATGTTATGATCATTTTATCATACCCTTAAACTTAACTTATACCCACTTATGAACATTGATTGATATATCCTATATTTACAAATACGTAACATCCAAGATCACAATTTCAGATTTTTATTTTCTCCAGGTTATGAGGAATGGTTTTATATAAGGTATGTCTAATAATTATACTCCATGAGAAGATCATTCTGGTAGATGTTGAAGATATTTCAAGAAATAATATACTCATGTATCTAGTACACAAAGACACTAGTCCCAGTCCTTAGGCATGTAATATTGTAAAATATATCAAATATTGATATAAAATGTTTCCATATTATTGTATCAAATTCCTAGGTCACCTCAAGTTATCTGTAAGAGATGTTCATTATAACTAAATGTTGTATATGACCATTATTCATGTGAATTAGAATGGGTAACCATGACTTTGGAATTAGTATACTTTCTTATGATTGGGAATTGACCCTAAGAGCCTATGATAGGGCTTAATGTGTTCTTGAGAGGATTTGGGCATGAGAAAAGTTTAGTATTAAGGTGAGTTTTCTAGGCGTGGTACTTTGACATAGGTTAATGGATTACAATAATATCACTTTATGCTCTGGTAATATTAAATGATTTATATTTATTTTAATTGATAAACCATTCATTTGGATCGTTCAAGGCTTCTGGTGGTAACCCATCCACATAAATTGTGTTAGTAATCCATCATTCATTGTGAGGCTGATGAATCAAAAAAACCTATTCCACAAGTGTTTCCATGTTAGGGGTATATCAACCAATTGAGGTTTTTTATTGTGGAACATCATCTACATATGGGATTTGTTATTGTGGTACATTATCTACTTGGGGACTTTTTAAAGTGGTGCATAATCAACCTAATATTTGATTTAGGTGCTGTATTGGACACATTTTATTTGATTCTATAGGTATATCATCCACTTAGAGTATTTTATTGGGGTTGAATATTAGACATATAGAATTCATCTTAGGGGTGCATCATTCAAATGGAGATATGATAGGATGGTATGTTGTCCTCCTTGGTAATGTTATTGTTTTTTTATCATCAAACTAGTTGAGATGTCTTGGTTGTGTTTCATGAACCTGAGAATGGATAGTGGTGGCATGTCATTCAATAAAGATTAGTGATTCCTCTTTCACTAGGAGATGACTAGTTCTCTATTGATACAAGTTTGGTGATACATCATTCACCTAGATAACATTTTAGTGATAGCTTGTTCACCCTAATTAATATATGAAGAGTGAAATATAATTCATACTAACTTTTTTCAGACCATGGGTATATCACCAAATAAATGCACTGGTTGAAGTAGGTATAGTCACCCATGTTTTTTCAAGATAACTCTATAAGGTGAAATTTTATTTATATATTATTTTTTACTTCTAAGAATTTTTATATTGATAATTCACTAGTATATTCTATATTTTAAGGGATACTATTCATGGTGGCATAATAAGTTGTACTCAAAATCTTTTTGGGCACTCTGGTAAATGAGTAAGCATTATGTCATATTACCTAGGGTAGAGTATAACATCTCGACCTGGGTGACACACATTGGTGACCTAAGTCAAATGGTCACATGTCCTCAGGCATGCCTCCCCATACACTTGAGGCTTCCAACTAGAAGTAATGGTCTAATATCGATAATGGGGAAACTATAAACTCTTTATCTGAGTAATAAAACAAAATAAATAAACCAGAAATTACCAAATGAAATATAACCATAACCATGATAATTCCAGTATCACAAGATGATCAGAACATGAAATAAAATATCAAAAAAAAAAGAGTATATATGCTATTCCAAAGTATGTTCCAAGTGAAAAAATCAAAACCAAAATTTAAAGACACTGAAAACTCCCTAGTGCATCCCAAACCACTTATAGTTCCCTCATAAATAATCCATCCCAAATTAACCATCTAACATAGGGTAAATTCCCTTATCCTGTACTACTTACGAGAATTATATCGGGTACCAATTAGGTATTTAGAGTTGGGTGTGAGAAAAACATAGTTGGCCACCACCAACAACATATAAATCAATATCCTATTAATAACTATGTATGTAGTTTTATAAAGAATAAAATACAATCAATAAAGTAAAAAAATTACATTTATTCAATTAACCTTTATTTAACCATCTAACACTCAGGTTCATTAGGACACCCATACTCTCAATACCAACTTTGTCTCCTGTTAGATTTTGAACTATTCATAAGTAATATAATATATTTGAATTCCATTTTTACCAATCATCAATTAAATTCACATATGAATTCAAATGTTATGATTTGTAAATTTAATTCACATTTGAATTCCATTGCTACCATTCATCAATTCAATTCACATGTGAATGCCACTATTTCCATTCCTCAATTTTTGTCATGTATGAATTCCACTGTTTTTATTCCTCATTTCAATTCACATGTGAATTCCATTGTTATCATTCACAATTTTAGGTCACATGTCAATGTCATTGTTACTATTCACCATATTATGTCATGTGTGAATTCCATTGTTACCATTCACCAAATCGAGTCGCATGTGAATTCCATTACTACCATTCACCATTTCATGTAATCCATGAATTCATGTGTTCCCATTCACCATTTCAAGTCACGTGTGAATTCCAGTTTTACCATTCACCATTTCAAGTCACATATGAATTCTATTATAACCATGCACTATTTCAAGTCACCTCTGTCACAAAATCACATTAATTAATTTACCAATTAATTAATCAAACTGAAAAATTTCACAATCACATCACTCCCGTAAATAATTCCACAATTAATTAACATCATCAATTTCATTACTAAATCAAAAATTAATTTATTACATCAATCCAATTAATTAATTCATCAAATAATCAATCATCTCAGTCCCATTAATTAATTCACCAATTATTTAATCATGTTAATCAAATTAATTAATTCAAAAATTAATTAACCATTTCACTTACATTAATTAATTCATACAATTAATTAATCAAATTCACAATCACAAAAATCCCCATAATTAATTCATCAATTAATTATTCAAAATCCAAAATCCCAATACCCTCATAATTAATTCATCAATTAATTATTCCAATTTAATCAACTCAATATCCCCAATTTTATAAGTCCTTAATTAATTTATATACCACATTTATTAATTCAAATTAGAAAATAGAATTTGTAATCAACCAATATAAATTCTATAATTCCATACAGAATGAAATTGAGACTTTTGGATTTAAAATATAGACCAGATACCTCAAAATTGTTGAAGAACACTCAGGAAAAGATATCAGCAATTTGAAACAAATCATTGAAGAAAATGTTGAGGAATAAAATCTAGATCCAAAACCTAGATCTAGAAATAAATAGATCAAGATCCAACAAACCTAATTCTAGATTTATAACCAACATTAGATAAACATATCGACTTTATTCAATAAGATGAGTGGAGGAAAGATAGAGAAAGATATCTAAACAAGATGAAATTATATACCCAGGAAGGTGAAGATCTTCAATCATCCATTCAATTCAATAATATTGGTGGATGGGAGGGATTTGAAGGCATTCAAAAACCATTAAAATGAGAGAAAATGAGCTGGTCTGAGTGGGGTTAATTTTTTTTATATGGGGGTTCAAGTATTTAAAATATTAAAATTTAGATTAATTAAAACCACATGGATTATTTTCCAAACCATGTGCCTTAACAATGTGACTAATCAGGGGGTGAACAATTTCTATTAATTGGGTGCATAGTTTGACAAACCGTGCACTAACCAGGCAAAACCCACTGTATCAAGGGTGCACAGTTTATTGGTCTAGGGTGCATAGTTTGGGAAAACTATGTTCCAACCATGAACTTAACCACTTCCATCAAGAAATTTAAATTTTCACCAAAACAAACCCAAGGTCAAAACAAAAAAAATTAATCAAAATGAGCCAAAATATTTCTTGAAAACAAGGCTGATACATATTTATAAAAGGTAGGGATCATACAATATCTGTACCTTATAATATCATATCCTTGAGTTGTACTCCTAAGCCTCTATAATATTTTTGTCAAAAATAACAGACCATTGAGCCCTCATATCTATTTATATCCCCCATGTTTCGTCCTAAAATTACTCATATTTCTACAATGCAGTAACTATTTTCATGATCTTACCCTAATACACATTCACATTTCCATTCAACACACAAATCAGATGCTCATCAAAGGATGCATTGGCCTCAAGCTCAACATCATCCACATTGATCACTTGAGAAGGTACGAGGTGATATAGATAACGTTATGAAACATTGAAAACTACATGCATAACACTATATCTCCATGGAAGTGACAACAGATACAGCCCCTTTCTGATTCTCACTACAACATCATATGGTTCAATAAGACTGGGTTCCAACTTGCCCTATCTCTATATCCTTCAGTAACCCAATCTATGTGGCACTGAAATGAATACATGATCACCCTCTGTAAACTCTATGGGTCATTGAAATATTTTTACTTATTAAGTATACCTACTCTGAGCTATAGCCATACATTTTCATATCAACTAAATTTTATTCGATGTCTTTTTCATGAGTCTTTGTCCTAAAAAATCTAACTCACCCATCTTCATCTAGCATAGAGGGGATTTATAGGGCCAACCATAAATTTCCTCATATGGTTCCATATGAATAGTTTCCAAAAAACTTATGTTATAATAAAAATATACCAAATCTAGTTTCTTCTCACAAGACCCACCAATGTCATGAACACATGATCAATGAATATACTCAAGCACCTGAAAGATAAACTTCTACTTCCTATATGTCTTTCAATAGAAAGAGATACTCAATAAAACTTATGTACCAAGTGCCTTCATTAATCCCTTCCAAAAGCATGATTTAAAATGTGAGGGATGGTCTAAAACAATTGTTTGTGGAATCATGTGTGGGCATACTATCTCCTAAAGATACAATTCTCTCAAATGATCCATTGAGAATGTCTCCCTTATAGTTAAGAAATGTGATACCTTTGTGAAGTGGTCTAAAATAATTGAAATAATTTCATTACTCTAAGGTTTCCTCAAGAGACCCACCAAAAATTCCATAGTCACTTTATTCCACATGTATTTTAAAATGGGACATGATTGTACTAAACCACTAGGTCATTGATGTTCATCCTTCACCTGGTGATTGGTGTAACATCATGTCACGAACCCTTTTATTTCATTTTTCTTGTCCGGCCACCAAAACTATCATTGTTGGTCACAATAAATTCTGGTCACACCTAGTTGAAATTCCCACTTCGAGGCATGAAATTATCACATCAGCTCCTCCCGCATGCTCATAGGAACAAAAACCCAGTTTTTGGAAAAGATGATACCATCCTCATCTATGGTCTAATCAGAAGGTAACTCACCACCTTCAGGGCTTTCTATCAAGTCCAAACACACCATATCATCATAAGGTATACTCTAATTTATCTCAAAAGAGTAGAATCCACAGAAACGGTTATGAGATTCATCTAATTTTAAAACCTTTGAGCCACAATATGAATATCATCCAATAGAGTCATCATTTTTCACTCAACACTAGACTCCTAAATACCACGATTCAACGCTTTCCTTCTTAACACATCAAAATGTTTATCCCTTTCCAGGCATATATTAAAGATCAAAATATAATGAATACATATAACTGAACACTATCTACTACCAAATATTTAAGGATCATTTTGAAAATATGAACTTTAGGATTTTTTTATCAGTATACATTGTAAACTTTTCACCCAATAGATAATTCCACCAACACATAAATGAAAAAACAACAGTAGTTAACTCAAGGTCATGTGTAGGGTAGTTCCATTCACGTAGCCTCAACTATTAAGACCCATATGCCACAACTACATATCCTTACATCAATACTACTCCAATACCTATTCCAGAAGCATCACAAAACACTGTGTACTCCTCACCTGACTTGGTTAGGACCAATATTGGTGTAGATGTCAACTACTTCATCAACTCCTATAAATAATTCTTATATGATTCAAAACCACTAAAACATTACCCCCTTCTTGGTCAATCCCTAAAGTGATGCCTCCAAATAGAAAAATTCATGAATTAACCTTCAATAATATCCTACTAACCCAAGAAATCTATGGATATAAAACACATTCTTTGACTGATCACAAGAATAAACTTCCTGGACCTTCTTAGGATCAACCAAAAGACGTTCCTTAGAGATGATGTGACGTATGAAGTGTACCTGATCAATCAAAAAATTACACATAGATATATTGGAATATATCCAATGCACTCTCAATTTACTCATTATGTTTTCAAGATGTTCGGAATTATCATCACGACTCTTTGAGTATACCAAGACATCATCCAAAAAGACAACATCAAAATGATCTAGGTATGGGTGGACGATTTGGTTTATCAAGTACATAAACAATGTTGGTGCATTCATCAATAAAAATAGAATTATGAAAAATTAATATAGTCCACACATTCTTCTAGAAGTATTATTCATAATATCATATGTTTGAACTCTCAACTGATGATACCCCAATCTAAAGTCGATCTTGGAGAAAAAACAAGCTCCTCCCAACTGGTCAAAAAGATTACTGATACACGAAAGCGGATACCGATTTTTCACAATCATCCATTTGAACTTCCATTAATGAGAACAAAATCATAGATTCCTATCATATTCTTAGAAAATAGTATTAAGGAACCCAAAGTTAGCATACCTGGGAGGATAAATACCTTATCCACCGACTACAATAGTGGAGTCTTGAGCAATTGAAGCTCTTCTCGTGTCATTCTATATTGTGAAATATAAACTAGCTCATCCCACCACATAAGCTCAATTTTAAATTACACGTCTCTATTAGGTGGTATCCCTTAGAAATATTCATGAAAAAAAATACTATAATATATCCATTACAAGTGTAAAAATATCTTTCTTTCCACATCTATCATCTAATAATAAACTTGCAACCAAGGACCTACATGACCCATCTTGATATCCCACTCTCCCAACTGAGTATACATGTCACCCTAAGGAGATGTAAATGTCACCATCCTATGGTAAAAATCTATATGGTCTTGGTATTCTATAAAAAAATACATACCCACAATTTGGTTGAAGACTAAAATGTCATGAATATAGAGATCCCAAAGAAAACAATACTCTGCAACCTAGAGAGAATATCCCTTGGACAAGTAGATATCTCTAAACACTACTCCTAATGGTTTATCTATCATCAATACCCTACTCAAAAAATATACCACCAGGCTCAAACCACTCACAAGTTTTTATGAAACAGAATAATGAGAGGAAACGGTATCAAATAAGGAACTATCTAGCGTAGAAGCTACAAGAATAATACCTCTCACATTTGTTACTCCATCATCAATATCCACAAGATTATGATAAATAGAATGTAACTGTCCTACCCCTCTTACTTGTTATGTGGTTTTAATCCCTTGAATTGAACCACCCTACTGATACATGACCTCTTTCCCAGAATCCCCCCGCACATTGCATCTACCCACTTGGCAAATAGGACTCCAGTTGGTAGACTGATACGGTGTAGGAAATCACCTTCCTATACCCTGGTCTATCTAGAACACACATCATTTCCTATCTATCATGGGTTCATATAGAAATTATATTTAGGTCACATATTTCCAAAATATTATAACTCTACCATTGGTTCGGTATGTTTCTACAATAGTGGCCCAACCTACCGCACAAGTGACAAACAATTTGGTTAAGGTCCAAGGTAACTAACGCTTCCCCCTGGACACTCTATATGATATTTCACTTTCTAACATTCTCGTAGCGATGACTCTTACTCAAGGAATATGTTCCTCTTAATCTTCTATGAATAACAATATTTCTTGCATTTGAATCCTCTTTCAGGTTATCATCAACTATGAGAGCCTGATCCACTACCTCAACAAACTTCTTTAACCAAATGTTTTTCACTTGGGACTTAATATAACATTTAATTCCATCCTATAAACAAATTTTTGTTTCTATCTCATCCACATAAAACACTAGATCAAATAGAATCAAGTCTGTAATGCCTTCAACATAGTCTATCACAAACATACTACCCTGGGTTAACCTTATGAACTCAACTACTCTCCCCTACCTTATCATATAGAGATAAAAGTACTCCAGGAACTTCTCTAAGAAGTCCTTCTATAATATACCCTTAGCCTATCAAAACTGAGCATGAATATTCCATTATCACTTCACTGATCCTCATGGGATGTAATCATCAAACATGACCCTATTTATATTTGGAGTATCTAAATGGTCAACTATATTCTGGATAGACTCGATTCAGAACTCTTCTCCCTATGGTCCACCCACTCTAGTAACAATTGGAGGGTGATGCAACTGAAATTCCGAGGTCAATTCAGACTTTCTATTCACAACTCACTCTAGGTATCTTTCTATAAACATACTGAATCAAGTAAAGTTCATTCAAAACCGCTCCCCTACTTTATCACCAGGCACTATCTGTGCCTCAAGTACCACTACTGGTATATCATCTCTATCTGTATCCTCATTACATCCTCTCAATAAGTTTAATCATAGAGGAATATATCTATAATTATTTATATAAATCTTAGGACACATAACACCACATATTCATGTTTAAATAATAGGAATACAAAACAAGGCACAATAAGTCTTTCCCCCCCCCCCACACTTTCAAAACTGAGGCACTATCACTAACCTCAACCACCATACAAATAGTTCATGGAAAATAGGGTAAAATAATTACCATATTCATGTTACTAATAAGACACCCATCATTATCACCTTCCATAATATTTGAATTTTCAACATTACATTATGTACATTTTCAAATTTAACTTAACAGGAAAGGGAAATATTTTCAGTTCAAAAACATACCCAAATCCCATTTTCCTATGCATGTCTATAAATGATGGATGTCACAATAATCCTCAGTAACTATAATTATGCATCCATTACCAACTCTCATGCCTTACTAGGACATAAGTCATGTCACAAAAAACCTCTAAAACAATAATCACATCACAAAACAATTATGTCACCTCTGGGGAAATGACATCCAACTGTATTTGTAAACAGTTGTAACAATAATCCCACCCTGGGTACTTGGGATTTCCTCAATTCATGGGTTATCAACTCCCATGAAAAATCTTATAAAAAATTACTGACTCTTCCTAGTCTCTTATCCACATTTCCAAAATAGTAAGACAAAATAACATAAAAGAGAACTCCTTTGATACCACTTTTTGACATCCCAACCAAGGTGCCATGTAGTTGGGCCCTGATCAGGTCTGTCACATGACCATAAAAACACCTACCTTTACACCAGAGGCTACTGACTAATAATGAGGGTCTAATATCGATCATGGGGAGACAATGCAATCCTTATCAGAGTAATACCATATTATAAATAAATAATAAATAACCAAATGAAATATAACAATAACTAGGATAATACTAGTATCATAATATGATAAAAACTATAAATATAGTATCAAAAATGAATAATAGATATGATATTCCAAAGTACATTCCATGTTTCAAATTATAAACCCAAATGTAAAGACACTGAAAACTCCCTTGAGGGCCCCAAACCACATCTGGTCACCTCATCCATGCTCCATCTCAAATCAACCATATAATATATGGAATTTTCCCATATCATATCGTAAAAACCTGAAGTCTATTCATGTTCCAATCAGGAAGCTTGAGTAGGGTGTGAGTACAAATCAGTAAGCTACCATCAGTGCAATCTAAATTAATATCCATTCAATAATAGTGTATCCAATATTATAATTAATAAAACACAAGTAATAAATTAAACAATTTACATTTATTTAATCACTCTTTATTTTACCACATAACACCTAAGGTCCCAAGGACACCCACACTCTCAATAACTGATTATGCTCGTGTCAGAGTCTAAACTATTACCTTAGAATATTATATATTTGAATTCCATTATTACTATTCCTCAATTCAATTATCATGCAAATTACACTACTAACATTCATCAATTTAAGTCGTGTATGAATTTAATTTTTACCATTCAATAATTCTTTTCACATGTGAATGACACTATTATCATTCATCAATTTAAGTCATGAATGAATGACATTATTACCATTCATCATTTCAAGGCACATGTGAATTATTTTGTTACCATTCACCATTTTAGGTCATGTTTTAGTTCCATTGTTTCTATTCATCATTTCATGTCACGTGTGAATTCCATTATTACCATTCACATTTTCAAGTCATATGTGAATGCCTTTTTTACCATTCACCATTTCATATCATGTGTGAATTCCACTATTATCATTCCCCATTTTATGTAATGTGTGAATTCCATTGTTACCCTTCACTATTTCAATTCATGTGTGAATTCTTTTGTTACCATGCACCATTTCAAGTCACACGTGTCACCAAATCACAATATTTAATTTACTAATTAATTAATCAAACTCAACAATTTCACACTCAAAGTATTTTGTTAATTAATTCAACAATTAATTTACTTCCTCAATTTAATTTCTAAGTCAAAAATTATTTTATCAAGTCAATCTAATTAATTAATTTACCAATTTATTAATCACCTCAATCCCATTAATTATTTCACCAATTAATTAATCCCATAAATCCCATTAATTAATTAACTAATTAATTAATGACATCACTTTCAATAATTAATTTAAGAAATTAATTAATCAAATTAACAATAAAAAATAACTATAATTAATTCATCAATTAATTATTAAATATTTACAATCACAATATCTCCATATTTAATTAATGAATTAACTATTTGAACTCAATCAATTCAATACCCCTAATTTTACAATCCCTTAATTAATTAATCATCCAAATTAATTAATTAAATTTACAAAACATAATTTCTAATCAACCAATAGAAATTCTACAATTTCTTACACATAATGATATCAAAACCTTTTCATTTGAATTATATACCACTTACCTCAAAATTGATGAAGCACACATGCCAACATATATCCCCAAATTGAAGAGAATCAACTAAGAACACGATGAAGAATAAGATATAGATATGAAACCCAAATCCACAATTAATTATATCAAGATATAAAGAACCAAGATCCAAATATATATCCAATATCAAATAAACATTCCTATTTTATCTAGGAAGAGGAGCGACAGAGAGAGGGAGAGAGATCTAAATGGGAAATAATCACACACCTGGGAAGGTTTAGATCATTAACCCACCATTTGATTAACTAAGAATGGAGTTCAGGAGGGATTTTAATGAGTTTGGAAGCCTCTGAAAAATGTGAGAAAAAAAGTTGGTATGAGGGGGGGGGGGTTTATTTTATGAAAATATGGGGGTTTAGGTATTTTAAAAACAAAAAACAAAATTAATTAAATTTTTTTTCCATGATTTTGTGGGAAGAGGTGCACGATTTTCCAAACTACGCACCTCCTCTATGGGGGAACAATTTATCTTACTAGGGTTAATAGGTTAACAAACCATGCACCAACCATGACATCTCATTATCTCAAGGATGTGTGGTTTGCGAAAACTGTGTGCCAACCATGAACTTTCCCACTTTCCAAAATATCCAATTTTCACCCAAACCCACCCCAAGGTAAAACCCAAACAAAATGTACTCAAAACTTTTCAAAATATTACATGAAAGTAAGATTGAGACATATCTAGAAATTTCCATGGTCTTATACAAGTTGAAGGACCTACTTCTTTGGATGGATGAGCTAGTTGAGTTTGGTTAGATTTGAGACATGGTTTTGGAATAAGACTCAGGACAACTAGGTGAATGTTTCCTTTATTTTTATTACATTTAGACCTAGTTGAATATAATATACCCCTAGGAGAACATATTGATATTTAATGAATTTTATAACATATACAGCAGTTCGTTGTGATATAATATATTTTTTTATTCACTATTGGATATCATGTTGTTATTTTGTATTTTGTTATGATAAAGTTTCATTTCAAAGATTTTTTCATTGATTCTTCATCCATTGTGTTTTTATGGTTATCTATACCTTAGGTTATAGTGTTCCCACTAATTTATATCAACTCTATTTGTTGTAAAATAGCCTCTGGAACACAAATAGGTGCACATGAGGTAAGTAGAAACCCAATTCCATCATAGTGTTGGTGAACCAGATTAGGGATGTAAGAAAGTGGTATCAAATCCTTATTCTTATTTGGTATTACTATTTGGGATATGGTAGAAAATAGATAAGATGTGTATGGATCTTATTTATTGGTGTATATATCCTTTTGATAAGGGATTTATATGTTAACCTTGATTAAAATTTCATTCTTGGTTTTCACTTTTATGGTTGGGTTATTTTTTAAAAACATGATCAATTTCTGCATTTATTTATGATCAATTAGATTTTAATATTTACTGATGGTGACATGATGATATTATTTCATTCATCATTTTTTGGAATTATGGGTCACATGACATGAGTATGATTTCTAGTGATTGATATTCTAATTATTGTACATTGTATGGTCATTTAAAGTGGTAAAAAGAACTTATAAGTTTTTCCTATATAACTTATTGTTGAAACTCATGTTGATTAACCTATGATTTATGATTATGAATTGTTTATTTTCTATGACTGTTATGTCACCCCTTGTGATATTATACCTAACATAAGAGTGGGTAGGTTTTGTTATACTCAATTCTAGATATGTGTGCCCTTGTATTATAGGATGTGCATTTAGGGTGAGTTATGCATACCTATTATTACTTACACTAAATTGGGATATTTGTACCTATGAAATGTTTATTGATTCACATGCTTTTTATTATTGATGTATTACATTTTAGTGACCCATGGTTGGGCTACAAGAGTGTGTGGATGAGAATTACCCTTCTGAAGTGGAGATGGAACTACCTATTATGCATGTTTCCTATATTAATCAATATCTTAGAGAGGGTATGATTTGGGTCTTACAAAAATAAGGAATAAGGTGATTACAGGTAGTCTAGCTATATCTAAACTGACTCATGCATTCCTAGTGTAACATACATCACTCTTTATGGGTGTGGGTGAAAAATAGGCTAAAAAGTTCTAGATAGATTCCATGAAGACTATATTTGATCACCTTAAAACATGCACTGAGAGACTTGTGGAGCTTTTTATTTATTTTATTTAAGGACCCACAAAAAACTATTAGGAACTTTTGATCTAGAAATAATATCATGTGTGTATATCCTAGATAAATGTTTTGAAAAATTTATTTGAGAACTTCTTCCTTGAGACTATGAGGGATTCTATGGATAGGGAGTTTCAATATCTCGTATGGGGTGGGATATCAGTAACGGAGTATGTGACACAATTTAGGGATTTTATCTGTTTTCACATATGGTGGAAGATTTTGATATTTCATGGTTTTGGAATTCTGAGGATAACCTAATTCATTGTCTACTATCCTAGGTTGACACCCTTTAATTACTTTCCTTTTTATAGGACGTGAATCAAGAACATACCCTAGAATTAAACTATAATTATGGTAGGTAATTTTGGTAGTCTTCTTAGCTTTTTGGGGAAACAAGTGGGTGATTTTGTAGTATGAACTAATTTTTTTATAAGTATATATTGTGTAGAGATATGAAAAAAAACAATTGGTAGTTGTTCTTCACTTCTTTTGTGAGGGAGGGCCTCAATTGAGTGTTTTCATCGTAGAAATTAGGGATATATTCATCCAAATTATGGTAAACCACCAATTAGTGACTTTTTATTATTTTTTGGAGTATTTATATCTGTAATGTTTTATGACACCACATAAATATAGTTAAAAATGTTCTGGTGATACCCATGACTAATGGGAAGGTCCAAGAGAATAATAAAAATTAGGTAGTTGGGGATCTTTCGACCATTAAACTTTTGGTGGAGGTAAAGGTTTCTAGATTTAGTGGCATTAACCCCATATGGTGATGTAACTTATGGTAGAGGGGATATTTTCTCTATAATGGTTAGTAGGTGGATAGTGACTACTAAGTGGGTATATTGGGACCATCAGGTTATATATGGTAGGTCAGTAGGCACTCATTGGGTGCCAGTTTAGTCTTTTTATCATTTTGATTATTTAATAAATTATATAATAATCATATTACATTTTAATTCTTCTCATTTTATTCTTTTCACATCTGAGCTCTCCATTCTCTCAATATTATTCTTATTCTTTAATTGGTGATCTCCATTCATTCAGTCTTAAATTAGAGTGTTATTTATCATATTTTATTTCTATGGGTGATTCTAATACTCTTCTTTCATTTATTCTAGTTTTTAAATTATAATTTATTATGAATATTCATTCAAATATTAATTTGGGGGTTTTGTTTGGTTTATCAAATCTCGTTAGTTTGAGGTTGAATCAACCAAGGATCTTTAATAAGTAAGATGTTGCTAGTCCCAAATAGGAAGTACCTTATTTTCATGAGATTTTTTTTAATTTTGGGAAGCATTTTATGAATTTAGGGAAACATAATTTTTTATTCATATCACCTAAAACTAAATTAAATTGGTTCTCTTAAACCCTTTTATTAGGATTAGATCCCATAAAGCCAAAGAGTGGTCTTTAATTGATGTGAACTATCATTTATTGTCACCGATGACTATTCTTCATGTTAATTACAATGGGTAGCCATTACTTTAGATGTGGTATGGGTTACTATGATTGATAATTAACCCTAGGAGCTTATTATAGTGACCTAGTGTGTTTATTGGTTAATATGACCTTATAAGTACACTTTGGAATGATTTCATATCGTAAGAAGATAACCATTGATGTATTAGAAATAAAAACCTTAATATTGATTTTAAATTATTAAATTTCTATTTATATCATGTTTAGGATGTAGTGAGAACCCATTCAATTGGATTTAGTCATTGATCTATTGTTCATTATGATGATAATGAAATGGGGGAAGCTCATCCAATTTTGATTTCATGTTAGTAGTAAATCATCCACTTGAGGTTTCAAGATGGTGAAGAATCAAAAACTTATGAGATCTGTCATGGTGGTATGACATATACGTAGGGGATTTTTTCAATGGTGTACCATTCACCTAAGGTTTTATTCTTCTGGTGAATCAATCCCTTAGAATGCGATACCTGTGGAACATCATCCACCTAGATAATGTTATTGTTGTCCTATTATCCAATTATGGATGTCATATTAGTGGTTATATCTGCATTGATAGTTGATATAATTGTATATCTTCAACCTTAACAGATATATTGGTAACATATCATCCACTTAATTGAGATGTCTTTGTGTTGTTTCATCTACCCATGAATGGATAATGGTGGTGTATAATCCACTTGTGATCGATATTGCCTTAGTCACCATGTGATGAAATGTTAACATTTGATAACCATTTTGTGATGATTATTCACCATCATGAAACATAAAGTGGATGATATACTACTAATATCATGAATAATATTTTATTTGTGGTATTTTTAGTTCAATTTGAAGCTCTATATTTAAATATAGTTTTAATAAAACCATTCTAAAGATATAGAATATTCCTTTACCAATATTAATTCATTAAGACTTATACAAAATTCTCCACTTGTTTAATTTTTTTGTGGTGTATATAATAAATATTGTTTTATTTTTATCATGTTAATCATGAAATTAAAGGGGTTTAAAAACCTCCTCTTTTTTCTACCTTTCAATGGAATTTTATTCAAAATATAAAAATGTTGTAAGGTATTTTGTTAACTTAAACCCCATTTATTTGAAATATAATGCATAATATTGAACTTCTTACTTATATAATAGTTTTATTCAACCTAGGTATTTTATTTTTAACTTTATCATCCTCAATGGAGAAATGGATAATTTTTATTCAAATATTCATCCTTGATGAATTTATTCCATATAAAATTATGGCATTGTTCACATTCTTTGGAATGAAAATTTCACTTCGATGTCTATATTTTATCTTCTTGAAAATGTTATCATTTTTTGAAACATAATTAACATTTATATAAGGTGGTCATCATATTCTTCATTTCTTCTTTTCAAAATGAAGTTTTGTTACTTTTTTTAGGATGAGGGTGTTTAACATAGTTATTTCAAAGTATTAAAAACAATTTTAAATCATTACATAATCAAATGTTTTATCTTCCACTTTACATTTCCTTTATAAAACCATTATTTCTCTTCTTGGATGTACCATTTAATTTTATATTTAAAATTATTTGTGTTTAAAATATTTCACTTCACCTTTTAGAAAATGAATTTTTAATTTCACCCATAACATCCTCTTTTTATGAAGATGTTAAATATGTTTCATGATATCTATTTTTTTCTCTGTGGAAAAATTTCTCACCATTACAACCTCTCTTATCAATGAAGTTAAATTTCCATATTTACAACGAATTAAAATGAAATTATTTATTAATTATTTTGAAAATAAAATGTATGTTTTATATTATTTATCAATGTATTTTACCCATTGATACAGAAAATTTTCTTCTCATATATTTCAACATATTTAATGATCATTATATAACATAAGGGTTATGTTCTTATACCACCATATATATTATTTCTATAGATTTATTATTAAATGTTTATGTATGTTTTCTGGATACTATTATCTTTTCCATGGGTAAATTAAGTGATGTTTGAAATTTGAATGTTTTTATATTCTATTGGAAAACAACTATATGGATGAGTATTAAAGATGTGTGGGGTATTATATCACCCTTAATTTCTTTATTTGACTTTTTATAGCTTATGTTCTCAAAAAGGTGACATGAGTAGCAGTCTAAGCTCTAGAGGGTACATCCCCATCCTAAGTGATTATATGGTTAGTAGCCCATGTTCAAGAAGGTACATGGTTACTAGACCAATACCAAGAGGGTACAAAGGTTGTTATACCAATAATAAGAGGTTATATAAGTTTTTATCTCATGACCAAGAGGGTACAAAGGTTGTTATACCAATAATAAGAGGTTATATAAGTTTTTATCTCATTACCAAGAGGGTATAAAGGTTGTTATCCCATGCTCACTTTGTGATGAGAGTCAAGTATCAATGCCCACTTCACTATGATAGGATTTCCTATGTGTTTTCTTATGGAAAATTTCTATGTTTTATGCTTATTTAATTCTACCATGTCTAGTATTTATTGTCCCTTGTTTCTATACTCCTATTACATGGTATATGTTTGATCATTTTATTACAAAGGTCGTTATATTATGCCTTATAGATAACACTTATTATTCCATGTCCTATTCAATAATATATGTATCCCCTGATAATGGTTTTTAATATTCTCATGATATTACTATTCATGTTATGTTAATAATTTCTAACTATCTAGGAGTATAAGATCAACCCTTCGTTATGTTTCAATTCCCTAGGATATTAAGATGAATAAAACATATAAGGAGTCTAGAAGGATGTCTAGCAGGGATTTATTTTTTAGAAATGTTCAAAATTATCATAAAATAAGTTTCTTATGTAGTTAATACTAAAAGTAACTAAACATTCCATTCATTGGATTGGGTTATTATTTGAGGGATGTAATGTTCAACTTATGTAAATGATGTAAAATATAGACAGGTTCATGTCAATTTTTATTTGAGACAGTTTTTAAAAGAAACTTTTTTTAGCATTAGATATTGGAGTTAATGTTTGGAAATATTCAGTTGGTATCAGAGTAGGGTTTAGTTATTTTTACGGTTAATTATATTTAAATTAAAATATTATAATGAGGTAAATTTAGTTCAAACCATAGGGATGAGTATATGTTTAGAATAATATACTCATGTTTTGGTGAAGTATATAATTTTTGGATTCCTAAAAATTACATCCCATTTTTAGATAATTGCAATTGATTGTGGTTCTGGTACAGATGCACCTTGGTGTAATCACCAAGAAGAGAATGTTTGAGTATCAACTCGATATTCACATGGTGAATGATGGGTGTAATTAAGACTGTACATTTGGATAGACTCTCCTAGGGGATATTATTTAAAATTAAAACACTCTAGGAAAAATTATTATGGATTTGAATATATTTTGGTAAGATAACATAGAGGTAAAATATTATAGATAACACATATTGAAACATAAAGATTCTTAAGAAAGGATATATATTTAATTTACGATATATTTCATATAAGATTATAATTTTCCCTTCATATCTAACAATTAATGTATTCTCAGACCCCATCTTTACCTTATGTAAAGTAATGATTTAAAACTAGAGGAACCGAGTTAAGAATTAGATAAATGGATAATGTTATGATTATCCTAATGATAAACCAAATGGGTTAAAATTCGTAGGTATAAATTTTTCTAGTCATGCATACATAGTTTTCATGACTTATGATTAACTACTAGAACCAAAAAATATCACAAACTCTCTAAAGAAGAGAATGATTCATATTTATGGAAATTTTGTGTGTAAATACCATATAGGAATGAAAATTCATCTTTTTATGTGTCAATAATATGGAAATAAACCCCCAAGGTAATTTCATAAATCAATAAAGAAATTGTTCAGGTGTGGAAGAATTGGATATGGAGCTCATGATTATTGAGTTGTGGTGAATAAGATGACCAACGAAATGAATTGAAATAATATCCAATTATTAAAATGTAAGGAGTTTTAGCATTATTAAAATTGATGATCCAATATAAGGTATAACAAGGACTATAAGCCTCAATAATTTCTTAAACCCAAATAATATGCTAAATCAAATAAAATACTAATATTAATATGGATAGTGATAATTAATTGTTGAAAGGTACACAAATCTTCCCCCTGTATTTCTAAATTTCATATTGTATTATATTTTATCCACTCTAGTATATCAATGAAGTATTTTAAGTATATCAATGAATTATTTTAAGTTTATCAAATCAACACCCCATAGAATTTGTATTGGATGTACAAAGAAAATTTATAATTGTTTTATTATTGTATCCCAAGATGATGTTAATGGGAATTTCCCTTGATAAAATTTTATTATCCACATTTTAGATGAATTTAATGGGATTTTTGAAAATGGATTAGTCCTCTTTACTTAGAGGAAATTTTTTTTTTGGAATAAGTAAGCTATATTTATTATCAACCTGTGATAGTATATCAATGAAAGGATGATTATAAACACAATTTAAAAAACTATATAATGTGGATCGTGATACTGAATAATGATATACTCGTGGAATAACTAATTATAGAAAAAACTCAATATTAATTATAAGACTATTATGATGAAAAAGTTATATTTTTTTGTATCAAATTATATCTTTAGTCATTTTTATATATTATATACCCTTGTGTATTTTTTCTAGAATGTGATAATTAAAATTGAGGGGATGCAATTCATATATGGTGAGAGAGAATGTAACACCCTAGTATTTTGGAATATATTTTTCTCCAAATTAATACTATGTTTGATAGCATGGTGTACACGGAAAACTAGACTAAAATGAGAAACAATTAATTAGATGAATATTATTAAGTAAATTAAAAATATAATCAATCCTATAGTAAAAAATAATATGTTACTCGACAAAAATTGTTTACATTTAGAGGATAAATAATTAATATGATTTCTTATAAAAATGCATTTTTCTTAATAAAATATTTTTTTAAAGTGTTATAAATTTTATCCGAATAAATTAAATTGAAAAAAATTATAATATGATAATAATATATGAATTAATATATTAAAATTAAATAAAATATACTTTCATATTATTTAATATTAATAAAACCTAATAGATAAAAAAATTATTTTTCTATAAAAAAGTTTTTTGTTTATATTTTTTTATAAAATTAAAATATATAAATTTTAGAACATGAATTTTATAAAATGAAATTCATTTTTTGATTTATAATTTTAAAATTATCGTAGAGTAATTTTTTCATGAACCAACCCATACAACCTAGTACCCTGATACCCAAGCTGATCCTGACACATTCTGAAGTGATTTCCTTGTCCCCATTGGTTGGCGATAAGCACCTAGAATCATAAAAGATAAAATAGGGAAAAAATTTCCACATAAATAGTTTAAGAAATAGAAACAAGTAAATACGCTCAAAGAAAACTCTCAAAGGAGACTGTACCAAAAGTCAAACATGTTTAAAACAAACCAATTAGTATAATTAAAGTAACTGAAAGAATGAGATAAAAAACCCAAGCCCCAAAAATCACATCTTCCCAATCCCAAAAGATCCAGAGCTACACTAGTAAAAAAATTATTTATCACATCATATTTTTCACATCAATTATAAATAACTAACGTGACAAAGCCATGTTGATTTCCTTATAACATCAACTATAATATAACTAATGTTAATAAGCTATATATTCCACTTTATCATGGTAGTTAGAAAATAATTGTTGCGCCAAAGAGGTTTTTTCACATCGTTTATGTAATAACCAATGTGGTAAAGCACTGGAAACTACTTTTTTACATTGATTGTCATACAACCGAAATGAAAAATACTATTTGTCATTCCATTTATATAATAAGAAACATTATATTCCATATAAAATTTTATGAAGCATCCTTTGAATCATTTTGGTGTTATTCATTCTCACAATCACAAACTCGTTTCCCTCAAGAGGAATCCCTAACCCCCTTTTCTTCATCCCTATAGACTCCAATCGCAAATTTCCATATTCATATTTTCTCGTATTTCATTGGATCATTATTGTGCATTTGATCTTCTCATCTCTCAAGGTAAGCCCCACACATCAAACCTATCTTTCAGACATTTAATGGTGTAGTATCCCTATCTCTCATTTTTTTCAATTCCAAGGACTCGAATCTCACATTACCATCTTCATTAACCCTCAACGTTTTTCAGCCTCATCATGAATTGTTTGAATATAACATTTCATGTCTCAAATCTCACATTACCATCTTCATTTACCTTAAGTTTGAATTTATCAAAGTATAAAAGTGTGTGGAATGAATTATATATCAATGTTAAATTTTAGATCATAAATTTACTCATTATATCTCGATATTTTTTAGTTTCTACTATATAGAAATGAGTTTGCGTAAAATTGCTTCATAGATGTTATACTATGTCACATATTAAATTTATGAATTTAATGAATAATTGTTACTTAATTGGATGATGATTATGAATCATTATTTTTTTAAGTATACACTTCTATATTAATGGATAAATCTAAATTAGTGTTATGAATTTATTAGAGAATTTTTAATATTATATATTAATATATACAATACCATAAAATTATTGTATATGCATATCAAAACTCATCTTCTGAGGTAAACATATTCTTATCTTGAATGTCATATACTAAATATGGACTCTACAAATTATGAGTTACTATCAATATAATTTTTACATTATCGGTGAATACAAAATAAGAACATTAAATTGGTTCCATTACATATATCTTTAATAATCTGATATATTGGGTATTAATGGTGATTGGGAACTTCAACTAAATCATGTATTCAAAAATTAAAAATGTGTAACATAACTAGATATTTCTTAGTGATATATCTAGATACTTATTTGGAATATATAGATAATTAGATTCACTTACACAATTATTCAGGAATTACAATTCCTTTTATGAATGAGATATGATTATGACTCACATGATAGATGACATTTGGGGTAAATTATACAACATTAAATTCTTATCAATTTTTTTTGTGATGTATATTTTAATTTTAGGAATAATTTTTAATGTTTAAAGTTATCATAGACCATGAAATTCGAAAAATTGAATTAACCATAGTCTGTATAATATTGAAAAATTAATTAAAATCCATCAATAAATTCACTTATTCTATGGGAACAATCAACCCTCGTATTCTAAATATGAAAACAAATAATTTATTCCAAAAAAATTATACCACCAACAAGGATTTGAACCAACTTCCATTATAAACATTATTCAAAATTAATAGAACATTGAGGCTTTATAGAAGACTATAGTCCATGATTCAAAATCCCCATTTATATAACCCTAACTTCTCTTCACATTTAATATTGAAAAAAATGAGCATTTCAATGATAATTCACATAATAAAAAAAACACACTAAACCAAATTACAAATTTATAATATACCATTCTATGAAACACTTGATGAAGTCACTATTATTTGACTGGAAAAATGAAATTCTACTCTTATAATAGAAAAAAACTAGGGGAAGTGGGTCCCTTATCTATGCTATCTAAGTGGATTCGAGTCAATAATATTCAATTTCATGTTTCATCTAATTTCATTTAGAAGAAAATCATAAGAAATTATATAATGGTCAAGATATATTTTATTTTTTAAATTACTTCCATGCATTTATTTTTATGATTTACCAATAATATATTATCATATATTAAATTATTGTCCATAATTTATAATTATACTTTTTAGATACACATATATCTTTAAAAAATCCAAATATTGTTACTTCTAAATTATGACATCTTTTATATAAATTTCCTTTTTTTATATTTTATTGTTTTATAATCATTACAATTACTATTCAATTTTATCTCCAATTTCATTGAATTTTTAAACACAATATTCACTATTATTGAAAATCATAGAACCATTATACTGATGAATTACACCAAAAGTGTGTCTTCTTGATTGTAATTGAAATAATCAATTATTTCAACGACTTCATCACTTTTATCACTAATATATTATTTTGAAAATATATATATTTTTTATGTTTATTATTAATAATAATGAGTCGAAGTTGCAATATGACACTTTGAATAAGTGAAGAATATGAGGAAGTTGTTGATTTTCTTGGAATTCTATAAATACAACCTTCCAAACAATGACATGTTTTTTTGTCTAATACAGAAATGTTCTATATGAAGAAGTTGAAAAGGAGAGAGTTCAGTGGTGATTTAATTTTTCATGGTTTTAATCCGAGTTACAACCCTTGTATTTGGCATGGTAAAACTGTGAATAATTTGGGATCTATTAATGATTATTCATTGTAAGATGATAAATATGATCAAATTGAAAAAATTATTTTTGATATTAAAGTAGAGGCCATTGAGATAGAACTAAAAATTGGCCATCTATTTGGTGATGCTGAAAAACCATTATATTAGGGTTGTAGAAAATTTTAGGTTTTATCAATGTTGTTAAAATTTATCAATGTTGTTAAGATTTATTAACTTGAAGGAAAAACAAGGATTGACTAGAAATAGTATTATGGAGTTTCTAAAAAGTTTGAATGATATTTTTCTTAAAGAAAATGATTTTCCGGATTCACATTGTAAAAGTGAAAGAAATAATATAACCCATGGGATTAAGGTACAAAAAAATACATGAATTTCTGAAGAACTGTTAACTATATAGGAATAAATTTAAGTTTTTATCAGCATGTCCATATTATGGGACATAAAAGTTTAAGTTCAAGGAAAAATCATAGGATGATTTAGCTATTACAGAGACCCATGCAAAGGCATTTTGGAATATTCCTATAATTCCTCATTTGAAACATTTATTTTCAAATTCACATGATGAAAAAAAGGTTACGATGACATGAATATGAGCATATATGTGATGGAAAATATGAAATCTGATTGATTTTTCACACCAAAAGATAACATATCAGTGGTTCTCTATATTTAGAAATGATGTTAGAAAATATCTGATGTAGACTATGCGTGGATGGAATGAATCTATATTAAAGACTTTGTATCACACATAGTCTATGTCTTGTTACATTCGTAATGTAAAACCTATCTCTTGATTTTTTTTATTAAGTGAAAATATGTCATGTTGAGTTTAATGATATATGAATGAAAATATCCCAAAAATTATATTACTGTTTTGTAGTCACCATTAATTGATGATTTGAAACTTTCATTGGATGATGGTATTATGGTGTATGATTCTTATAAAATGGAATATTTTAAACTGCATTCAATGATTATGTTCACTATAAATGAATTCCCAAAATATGTAAATTTTTATGGATATAGTGTTAAGTGGCTTAAATAATATCCAATTTGTGAATAAGAGAATTCAAATTATCAACTACCTCATATGGTAAAATAGTTTTCATGGGTCATCAAAAATTCTTGTCTATGGATCACTCTAAGAGAGGATTAAAAAATGGTATTTAATGGCTCACAATAATTTGATATTTCTCCAAACAATTTATCCACTGATCTGTATTTTGGAAGGGTGAAAAATATTGATGTGGCATTCGAAAAGACACATAAATCCTATAATGATAGAAATATATTGAAGAAATGGTTAATAATGTTTGAGATTCCATATTCAAGATATCATGAGGTAAATCATAACATTGATTTCATGTATGTGGATAAAAATATCAGTGAAATTTTGATTGGAAAATTGTTAGATATTAAAGGAAAGACTAAATATTGGTTAAATGAAAGACTGTAATTACTATCAATGGGAATACATTGGGATTTTTCTCTCACCCCTAATTGAAGGTGAAAATTCCTACCCTAGATATTTCATACATTATCCAAGAGTGACAAAATTAGTTCTGTCAGTTTCTTCATGATGACAATGTTTCATAGGTTTATTCTTAAAATGTAAAACAGTTTGCATCTTTAAAAGATTCGAAGTTGAAAAGTATGAAATCTCATGATTATCACATCATGAAGAAACATCACTTACTAGTTTTATTTCATGGAATATTTCCCATCCAAGTCATAATGACTGTCATGAAGGTTTTTAATTTTTTAAATTCTATTTTTAATAATTTGAATGATCCGAATGCTTTTAAAAACATATAGAATGAAGAATTTTTTATAAATTGTTAATTGGAAATGTATTTTCAGATTTTTTTTGATATCATGGTGCATTTAATGGTTAATTTGTTGCAATAAATAATAATTTGAGAACCTTAATATATAGATTGGATGTATCATTTTGAAATTAATATGATGATATTTAAGGGGTATGTTAAGAATCCATATCGACCAGAAGCCTCTATTGTTGAGAAGTATATTTCTATGGAAGTTGTAGAGTTTTTACATGATTATTTTCTAAAGTGGAGTATATTGGGTTTCCTACATATCTCCATGAATGAGTTAATGTAACACCACAAGCTTCTACGGTACGCTTCTTTTTGAATAATGTGATAGCATTTGTTGTACGCAACATCGAGTTCTAACACACCACAACTAATCAAACTAGCCGTTATGAATAGTAATACCTACTTTTTGACATTATATATATTTTATATTTCAAAATGGACTTCATTTTTTGATTCAGAATATCGAAATTATCCTAAGTTGAATTTTTGGTATTTTTCTGAGAACTTCCAATTTTTATGAATAGTGAAAAATACAAAAAAATAACTTTTTTAATCAAAATAATTGATAGTGATAAATTATATTATTTAGTGGTTTTAAAGTATAATTAGAATATATTTTTACCATTTTATCCAATGGTGTTCATTAGAATTAATTTCACTTTGAAATTGGACATAAACAATTGTCAATCTTTTGATATATATTGTTTCTTAAAAACACGCTATTTGTTGTAATAGTGGGAATTAATTATAAAATTAATTAAAGAAACTTATATGTTTGGAATTTTTTAAAATAGAAATCATTTTTGAATTCAGAATACCAATTATATCTTAGGGTGAAAATTTGGCATTGTTCTGGAAAAACTCAATTTTTGGATAATAGTGAAACCACTAAGTGGTAGTTAAAAAACTGAATTTTTCATAAAATATAATTTTACCGCTTCTGTGAATGGAATTTCGAAAATCCGAGAGACACAGTTAATATCAAGTAGTAAAATGTGGTTCAATGAGTTGAAAATATTTTTTGGTGAATAGTAACTTTTTACTTTTATTTACCACGGTTAAATGTAAATAGGATAATTAAGGGTAAAAATGATATTAATATTTCCCTAACACCTGTCCTAATTCTATTGGACAAGTGTATCTCGACGAATAACAACCTTAAGAATAAAATTTTATCATTTAGTTCCACTTGGATCAGATTAGGACATTTATTATTATTTAATTCAAAGAAGAGTTAAAAGAGTTAAAATCACACTTTATTTACTAAAACATTTTTAATATAGGGTTATAAAAAAAATAAATTCGATTGTAAATATTCATTAGAAATATAAAATTATTTCCTACATAATGATATTTTATTTATAATTTTTAGACATTAAATAATTTAATTTATTTATGACACAATTATGATGCAGTTATTACCATAATAGTGAAAAATTAAAATAATTTATATTATAAATACCCAAATAAATATAATTTGAGACTTTTTATGAATTAAACTAATTTTCTAGGTTAATATGACATGTTAGTATTGACTTAAGTAACGTTTTTCGAAGTAATCATTTTTTTATGAGTTTCAAAAAAATCAATTTTTTAATAGTGTCAAAATTGACATAAAAGAGTTTTTAAAACAAATATTATATTATTAATTGATATTAAATTACTAAAAATATAAGGTTTGTCCAAGATACTTATATAATGATAGGTGTATCATTAATGGACCACTTGGGGGTCTCTTGGATGTATATAGTAAGTTTATTAACCATATAATATAAAAATACAAAGAGACATTGTAAAAGTGAAACTAATTAACTAAGAGTTAATACTTAATGATAAGGTTAATATAGTAACCCAAACCTGTCTAAATTCTATTGGTTGAGTGGTTTTCGACCCATAACCACCTTAACCTTTAAATAATCCACTTTGGAGCCATTACAAACCAAATATGAATTTATTATAAAATAATATTTCTAGCTTTTCTAAAGGTGCCCCTCACCCCTCTTATAAAAGGGCACTCCCCCTTCTCATTAATTCACACCTTCAAAGCCTTTTGGCTCGGAAAAAATCTACCCATATACTCTTTAAACTTCCCTCACTTCATTCTATATACCTTCCTTTAGTCATAAAGCCAACCTATGAGCCCTTTTGATCAAATCAAAAGGAAGAACCTGAAGAAGAGGTAATGATTTCACCACCCTTTTCCAAGTTCCTTTCTTCTCCCACTTCTTCCTTCTTTGTTATTACCATTCTAAAATAATAACTCTAGTGTCTTATATATATTGTGATGTTATTATAAATATGTTACAACCATATTCAGTATTATATCCATCCTTTGAATAACATGTCACCATGCGTGCGTACGTACGGCTTACCGTCTCCACGTCGTGGTGTAATTGTTATTCAATAAATTATTATTTGGATGGGTAAAATAAAGATGTGTAACTCATGTAAATAATAAATATAAAATGATAATGGTTATGTATATATGATATACCGTCCTACTGTATATTATTTTAATATCAAAAGAATGATATTTTCGCTCGTGCGTACGTACGGACTACCGTCTCCACGAACGCGATGAGATTCATTCTCAATCGTATCCATTCAAGTATAATTATCATTTGATGATTAGTAATAGTATCTAAGGACTTTATATAATTCTGTATATGATTAAGATACAACCTATCCATGAAAAACACAGCTTACGTAACAAAACATATAAAAGATAACGAGTAAGTTAACACCCAAAACTACGATAATACTAAGATATTATTATCAAATCAATGTTAAAAGATAATATATGATATCATATTAATGTATATGATTCTTGTATAATTTAATAACAAGTATATCACCATTATACAGGAGGTTAACCTACCCCAACCAAGGAAAAGTACAAGGTAAGGGTTATTTCACAATCTCTTCGTTATGGGAGGTTGTTTATACGTAATAATCTACTGGGATTTTTTTATCGTCCACATCCATGTTTCTCAAGAATGTATTTCAAACATTTTTACTATTTACAAGAATATGGGTTAAAGAAATTTATACCCTTTTTTGACTTTTTATAAGAGGTTTATAAAGTAATCTTTCTGTTGTTTTCCCAAACAAGGTGCTTTTTAACCTTTTCGGTAGAATTAAGGTAATAATGTTTTTTAACTTATACGGCGGGTGTGGCTATTTTCTGCCATTATAAAATCTTATAAGCTTCCCTTACAAGCTTATAAGAAAATTTTCAAAGTAAATGTTTTATTTTATAATTATGTGACTTTTAAAAGATTAAAAAAAAAGGATATTTCTCTCAAATAGTTTTGATTTCATCTATATCAACATCCTTTGATGGATTTTAAGATTATTTGAAGTTGATTTATTATGATAAAAAATTTCCATATTGTATTGATAGTTTTGTGATAAGTTTGACTTTGGATGTGTTATTTTTATATCATTCATTGTTTATGAAAGAGTATTGACATTTCGTATGCTAGTTTTAATACAAATGTTTATGTTATGTTTAAACCTGTTCATATGAGGAATGCATTGGACTTAATAAGTGACGGGTGGAGCCCGCTATAGCTCCTCGATGCATCGGTAGGTCTCATGAGACAAACTAGTGTCTTGGTACAAGGCCTTGGCAAAATCTTATTTGTAGTCCTGGCACGAGGCCTTGGCTATGTGGTTATGATAATCTGGAATTATGCATTCCATCATTATGAAATTGGTTATTGATATTGCATGTGATTATTCGATTAGTAGAATATTCATGTGAATAAGTAAATGGAATTGTTTCATTTGTTCCACACTATGCTGATGTTCAAGTTTAAAAGGCTTTTGTTTTAGTTAAACATTGCCTTAAAAGTTTATTCTTATTTATGAAAGTTTCCGCTATATTGTTATCCTTATTGGGCATTTGAGCTCACCCCTTTCAATGTTTTATTTTTCCCAGGATTTGAAGAAGTAATTTATGAATGACCTGTAGGGATAGTATGTGGGGATATGAGTGTGGAATATGAAGAAAATATGTTGTTGTAGTTTTCATTTTTTATGATGTAATGTAAGACTTATGAATATATCTAGTGTTTCCAAGGCTACTAAACTAATCGGTATTTCGAGATTTGATCTTTCTTGTGATTATGCCAATGTTATGTAATAATGCACTGACTCTGGGTAACTGGGGTCGGGGCATTACAGTTGGTATCAGAGGAAGTTTAGTACAAACCTTGGAAGCTAGATTTAGATAAACTCTGATTAGAGCACATAGACCTAAGACGGACTTTGAGGATTATTATAGAAGAACATCCTAGAATTTTGGTGTTGTAGAGATTTTGTGATTTTTTCGAGCAATACATCCCTGTCTGGATACGAGCAGGTAGAGGCGGCTCTGGTATAGATGTACCTAGGGGTAAAACTCGAAAACACCGCTTTGAGCTAGACTCGAACGGGAATTGGTGCATGACAATGAGCCTTATTGCACTCTTGGTTACAACACTCCTGGGGGATATGCTTAGGCTAACTCTCATTTTATTTTAAGATTATTATTAAGGGTTTATGAGTATATACTCTCTCAATGAAAACATTTTTTATGATTATGTATTATATCCATAAATAGTTCAATTTATGTTAAGTGTTTTATAAGTACGAGATTATGTATTTTGATTCATAAACAGATCTAGTTTATGCCATTGTTTAAAAATGGCGCCTAGTGGAAGAAATGGAAACTGTATCAATGCACGCACTCCATGTAGGGATTACCCTCCTGCTCAAGATAATTATAGTGGAGCTGGTGAGGCAACTGGTGCCGATCAGCAAATCACCATACTGGGAGAACGCACTCCGATTATGAATAACAACCTTACCCGTATGGAGCACCCTGATCCGCAACGTGGAGGATCAATGTTAGATCTATTCATGAGGCAACAACCGTCTACGTTCAATGGGAGTAAAAATCCCTTAGTAGCTGAGCAATGGATAAATTCCCTAGAGAAAATATTTCAGGCTTTGGGGTGTAGTGAAAGGGAAAAAGTTATCATGGAAGTTTACTGCGTCACTTGAGATGCTGATCAATGGTGGTCATTGATTCAAAACATGAAGGAAGATGATGAAGTATCAAATATGGAATAGAGGGAGTTTAAAGATCTGTTTTTAGAAAAATAATTTCCTCGTGTCCATCGAGCAGATATGGAAAGGCAATTTCTGAGTCTGAGACAAAAGGATGATGAGAATGATGCAAAGTATGAGGCTCACTTTACAAGGATAGCAAGGTATGATGGAGATTATATACATAATCCAAGAAGTAAGATTGATCATTTATTTGATGGGTTAAAACCATTTCTCCGTCGAGCATTAGTCTCACAATCCTTCTCGTCGTACGAAGTCATTGTCTCATGGGCTATCAAGACCGAAAAGGAATTCTCTAAGTCTTATGACTTTAAAGCAAAGCAAGATAAGAAGAGATCTACTGATCAATCTGGGAATGGAAATAAGGGGAAGAAGGGAAAGGTTTAATATCCATCCTGTGGTAAATTTGGGAAGAAACACCCCGGTACTTGCTTGCAGGGAATGGGTGTTTGTTACAAGTGTGGTGAAAAAGGCCTCCAAGCTCGTGATTGCAAAGGAAAGATGGAAGCTACCAATGTTCATTGCTACAATTGCAGGTATATGGGACATTATGCAAATGAATGTCCTAAGAGTCAGGGGAACTTACCTTAGAAAAGGCCAAGGGATCAAGGCGAAGCTTATGCTATCAGTAATGCTGAGGTAGAAGCTCTGAAAGACGTGGTGGAAGGTAATTTAATGGTTTCCTCATGTTTAGAAAATGCATTATTTGATTCTGGATCATCGCATTATTTCTTATCTTTCCAGTTTTCTAAGAAAATTAGATATTTCCAAATTTATTTTACAAGGGAGTTGTCAGTTAAAACTCCTAAGGGAAGTATCATTGAAACAATGTTTTATGAATCATTCCTCATTAGAGCACATAAATGTTCTTTTTCTGCTAATCTCATCGTCAAACCTATGATTTAGTTTGATATAATCCTCGGTATGGATTGGCTTTCGGGCTATGATGCGAAGATTTATTGTAAGAAGAAGGAGGTTATGATTTTTGATGATGATGATAAAGAACACCTTATCTTTAGAGCAGAATTGTCACCACCTAATTCTTATCTAGATCCACCCCCAGTAGCTCAACTAAATTCAATTATTGGGGAGGAAGATAATGAAATGATTGTGGGTGAGGAAAGGAATGTGAAAATAGAGGATGTACCTGTTGTGAAAGAATATGTAGATGTATTTCTGGACGATTTGACTATATATCCTCCAGAACGAGAAGTTGAGTTTTCCATTGATTTAATTCATGGATCGAGGCCTATATCGAAGACCCCTTGTACAATGGACACTGTAGAATTAGTTGAACTAAAGAAAAAACTAGAGGAATTGAGTAATAAAGGATTTATTCTACCTAGTGTTTCTAAATGGGGATCCCCTATTCTTTTTGTTAAAAAGAATGATGGATCTATGAGGTTATGTATCTACTATAGGGAGATCAATGCCATAACAATAAAGAAAAAGTATCCCCTACCTCGCATTGATGATTTATTTGACCAACTGCATGGAGCTCAATACTTCTCAAAGATTGACCTTCGATCTGGATACCATCAGTTGTGTGTAAATAAGGAAGACATTCCGAAGACAACATTTCGAACCAGGTACGTGCATTATGAGTTTACTGTAATGCCTTTTGGATTGTCTAATGCACCCTCTGTATTCATGGATCTGATGAATAGAGTTTTCAAGGAATATCTCGATGAATTTGTGGTGGTATTTATTGATGATATCTTGGTATAATCTAAAATCTATAAAGATCATGAAAGTCACTTGCGCATTATCCTGAAGACTCTGAGAAGACATGAATTATATGGGAAGTTTAGCAAGTGTGAATTTTGGCTTCATGAGATTTCTTTTCTTTGCATATTGTCTCTAAATATGGAATATCTGTTGATCCTTCTAAGACCAAGGCAATCCAAGAATGGCCAGCACCTTTGAGTATAACTGAGGTACACAGTTTTATTGGTTTGGCAGGTTATTATTGACGTTTCATCCAGAATTTTGCCTGATTGGCTAACCCATTAACGAAGCTCACACGTAAAGGGGTTAAATTTGTTCGGAAAAAAGAGTGTGAAGAATGTTTCAAAGAACTGAAGAGAAGATTAGTCAATGCTCCTGTATTGACTCTACCATCGCGGAATGATGAGTTCGTTATTTATAGTGATGCATCGAAGAAAGGACTTGGTTGTGTCCTGATGCAGAATGATAGGGTTATTGCCTATGCATCACGATAGTTGAAAATTCATGAGAAAAACTATCCTACTGATGATATCGAGTTAGCAGTTGTGATATTTTTTTTGAAGATATGGAGGAACTACCTCTATGGTGAAAAATGTTAGATTTATAATGATCACAAGAGTTTGAAGTATATTTTCTCACAAAAAGAACTCAACATGAGGAAAAGGAGATGGCTTGAATTACTCAAGGATTATGATTGCACGATACACTACCACCCGGGGAAGGAAAACAAGGCGGAAGATGCTTTGAGCAGAAAAGACCATGGAGTTTTGAACAATATGAGAATTGAAAGGGATCCAATTTTCATGGATCTAGTGAATATCGACATGGGAATAACCAGGGAAGGTGAAACATCAATGCATTTTCAAATGGTTTCCGAACAATCTTGACTAGAATGGATTAAGAGTTCTCAGACCAATGATGAAAAATTTCAAAAGAAGATTAAAGCTGTGAATGATGGGAGATTGAGAGACTTTGTGTATGAAGATGGAATTTTGAAATTCGGGAAGAGAATTTGTGTTCCCGATATACCTGATCTAAAAAGGGAATTGATGGATGATGCTCATAGATCCAATTTCTCTATACACCCTGGAAGAACCAAAATGTATAGAGATTTGAAGGAACATTTTTGGTGGGACAACATGAAGAGGGAGATTGCTGATTTTGTGTCAAGATGTATGGTTTTTCAACAAGTGAAAGCTGTAAGGCAATAGCCTGGAGGAGTCATGCAACCTCTTCCCATACAAGAGTGGAAATGGGACAATATTATGATGGACTTTGTCATGGGGCTACCAAAGACTCCTAGAAGGAAAGATGCAATATAGGTAATTGTTGACCGTCTTACCAAGTCAGCACATTTTCTAGCTATAAGGGAAGATTTACCACTTGAACGACTATTAAGACTATATATTAATGAAGTTGTGAGACTTCATGGAGAACCCCTATCGATTGTTTCTGATCGTGATCCTCGTTTTACTTCAAGATTCTGGAAAAGTCTTCAGAGTGCCTTGGATACTGAACTTCATTTGAGCACTGCCTACCACCCTCAAACAGATGGACAATCATAACGAACTATTCAAACCTTAGAAGACATGTTGAGATCCTTCTCACTTGACTTTCAGGGTATGTGGGATCAATATTTACCTCTGGTAGAATTTTCCTATAACAATAGCTTCCATTCAGGTATTCAGATGGCACCATATGAAGCGTTATACGGAAAGAGATGTCGTATACCAACTTGTTGGGATGATGTTGGTGAAAGAAAACTTGTAGGCTCAGAACTGGTGGAGGAAATGATGGAAAAGGTTAAGTTAATCCAAAACCATATCAAAGTAGCTCAAAGTAGGCAGAAGAGCTATGCCGATAATCGAAGGAAGGATTTGGAATTTCAAGTCGGTGATCATGTTTTCCTGAAGGTATCTCCATGGAAGGGAGTCATACGTTTTGGTAAGAAAGGTAAATTGAGTCCCAGGTACATCGGACCTTTTGAAATTCTAGAACAAATTGGGGTTGTAGCTTACCGATTGGCAATGTCGCCAAGTCTCTCCAAAGTTCACGATGTGTTCCACGTATCTCTATTGAGGAAATACATGCCTGAACCAACGCATGTACTCGCCTATGAAGATTTAGAACTAGAACCCGATCTGTCTTATTGCGAAGAGCCCGTCAGGATTCTTGATACGAGAGAAAAAGTACTGAGAAACCGGACGACGCGTCTGGTAAAAGTTTTGTGGAGAAACAATAAGATGGAAGAGGCAACGTGGGAACCCGAGGAACTTATGATGAAGAACCACCCGAGTCTTTTCATGCATTAGTATTCTAGAAATTTCGAGGACAAAATTATTTGAAGGAGGGGAGAATGTAACACCCCAAGCTTCTACGGTACGCTTCTCTTTGAATAATGTGATAGCGTGTGGTGTACGCATCATCGAGTTCTAACAAACCACAACCAATCAAACTAGCTGTTATGAATAGTAATACCTACTTTTTGAAATTATATATATTTTATATTTCAAAATGGACTTCATTTTTGGATTCAGAATATCGAAATTATCCTAAGTTGAATTTTTGGTATTTTTCTAAGAACTTTCAATTTTTATGAATAGTGAAAAATACTTAAAAACAACTTTTTTAATCATAATAATTTATAGTGATAAATTATATTATTTAGTGGTTTTAAAGTATAATTAGTATATATTTTTACCATTTTATCCGATGGTGTTCATTAGAATTAATTTCACTTTGAAATTGGACATAAACAATTGTCAATCTTTTGATATATATTGTTTCTTAAAAACACGCTATTTGTTGTAACAGTGGGAATTAATTATAAAATTAATTAATGAAACTTATAAGTTTGGAATTTTTTAAAATATACACCATTTTTGAATTCGGAATATCAATTATAGCTTAGGGTGAAATTTTGGCATTGTTCTGGAAAACTTCAATTTTTGATGAATAGTGAAACCACTAAGTGCAGTTAAAAAACTGAATTTTTCAGAAAACGTAATTTTACCTCTTCTGTGAATGGAATTTCAAAAATCCGAGAGACACGGTTAATATCAATTAGTAAAGTGTGCTTCAATGAGATGAAAATAATATTTGGTGAATAGTAACTTTTTACTTTTATTTACCACGGTTAAAAGTAAATAGGGTAATTAAGGGTAAAAATGATATTAATATTACCCTAACACATGTCCTAATTCTATTCGACAAGTGTATCTCGACCAAAAACAACCTTAGGAATAAAATATTATCATTTAGGTCCACTTGGATCATATTAGGACATTTATTATTATTTAATTCAAAGAAGAGTTAAAAGAGTTAAAATCAAAGTTTATTTACAAAACATTTTTTAATATAGGGTTATAAATAATATAAATTAGATTTTAAATATTCATTAGAAACCTAAGATTATTTTGTACATAATTATATTTTATTTATAATTTTTATACATTAAATAATCTAATTTATTTATGACACAATGATGATGCAGTAATTACCATAATAGTGACAAATTAAAATAATTGATATTATAAATATCCAAATCAATATAATTTTAGACTTTTTATGAATTAGACTAATTTTCTAGGTTAATATGACAAGTTAGGATTGACTTAAGTAACTGTGTTCGAAGTAATCATTCCATTATAGGTTTCACAAAAATCAATTATTGAATAGTGTCAAAATTGACATAAAAGAGTTTTTAAAACAAATATTATATTATTAATTGATATTAAATTACTAAAAATCTAAGGTTCGGCCAAGAGACTTATATCATGATAGGTGTATCATTAATGGACCACTTTTGGGTCTAATGGATGTATATAGTATGTTTATTAACAATATATTATAAAAATACAAAGAGACATTGTAAAAGTGAAACTAGTAAAGTAAGAGTTAATACTTAATGATAAGGTTAATATAGTAACCCAAACCTGTCTAAATTCTATTGGATGAGTGGTTTTAGACCCATCTCCACCTTAACCTTTAAATAATCCACTTTTAAGCCATTATAAACCAAATATGAATTTATTATAAAATAATATTTCTGGCTTTTCCAAAGGTTCACATCACCTCTCTTATAAAAGGGGACTCCCCCTTCTCATTAATTCACATCTTCAAAGCCTTTTGTATTCACCAAACTCTGCCCAAATACTCTCTAAACTTCCCTCACTTCATCCTAGAGGCCTTACTTTAGTCAGAAAGCCATCCTAAGAGCCCTTTTGATCAAATCAAAAAGAAGAACCCATAGAAGAGGTAATGATTTCACCACCCTTTTCCAAGTTCCTTTCTTCTTCCACTTCTTCCTTATTTGTTATTACCATTCTAAAATAATAACTCCAGTATCTTATATATACTATGATTTTATTATAAATATGGTACAACCATATTCAGTATTCTATCCATCCTTTGAATAACATGTCACCATACGTGTGTACGTATGGTTTACCGTCTCCACGTCGTGGTGTAATTGTTATTCAATAAATTATTATTTGGATGAGTATAATAATGATGTGTAACTCATGTAAATAATAAATATAAAATGATAATGATTCTGTATATATGATATACCATCCTATTATATATTATTTTAATATCAAAAGAATGATATTGTCGCTCGTGCGTACGTACGGACTACCGTCTCCACGAACGCGATGAGATTCATTCTCCATCGTATCCATTCAAGTATAATTCTCATTTGATTATTATTAATAGTATCTAAGGGCATTATATAATTCTGGATATGATTAAGATACAACCTATCCATGACAAACACAGCTTACATTACAAAACATATAAAAGAAAATGAGTAAGTTAACACCCGAAACAACGATAATACTAAGATATTATTAACAAATCAATGTTAAAAGATCATATATGATATCATATTAATGTATATGATTATTTTATAATTTAATAACAATTATTTCACCATTATACAGGAGGTTAACCTACCCCAACCAAGGAAAAGTACAAGGTAAGGATTATTTCACAATCTCTTCCTTATCGGAGGTTGTATATACGTAATAATCTACTAGGATTTCTTTATCATCCAAATCCATGTTTCTCAAGAATGTATTTCAAACATTTTTACTATTTACAAGAATATGGGTTAAAGGCATTTATACCCTTATTTTAATTTTTATAAGAAGTTTATAAAGTAATTTTTCCGTTGTTTTCCCAAACAAGGTGCTTTTTAAACTTTTCTGAAGAATTAAGGTAAGAATGTTGTTTTAACTTATATGGCGGGTGCGGCTATTTTACGCCATTATAAAATTTTCGAAGCTTCCCTTACAATCTTATAAGAAAATTTTCAAAGTAAATGTTTTATTTTACAATTATTTGACTTTTAAATGATTTAAAAAATGGATATTTCTCTCAAATAGTTTTGATTTCATTTATGTCAACATCCTTTGATGGATTTTAAGCTTATTTGAAGTTGATTTATTATGATACAAAACTTCCATATTGTATTGATAGTTTTGTGATATGTTTGACTGTGGATGTTTAATTTTTATACCATTCATGGTTTATGAAGAAAGTATTGACATTTCATATGCTAGTTTTAATACGAATGTTTATGTTATGTTTAAACCTATTCATATGAGGAATGCATTGGACTTAATAAGTGACAGGTGGAGCCTGCTATAGCTCCTCAATGCATCGGTAGGTCTCATGAGACAAACTAGTGTCTTGGCACAAGGCCTTGGAAAAATCTTATTTGTAGTCTTGGCATGAGGCCTTGGCTATGTGGTTATGATAGTATGGAATTATGAATTCCATCATTATGAAATTGGTTATTGATATTGCATGTGATTATTCGATTAGTAGAATATCCATTTCAATAAGTAAATGGCATTATTTCATTTTTTCCATACTATGTTGAAGTTCAAGTTTAAAAGGATTTTGTTTTAGTTAAAAATTGCCTTAAATGTTTATTCTTATTTATGAAAGTTTCCGCTAGATTATTATCCTTACTGGGCATTTGAGCTCACCCCTTTCAATGTTTTATTTTTCCCAGGATGTGAAAAAGTAATTTATGAATGACCTGCAGGGATAGTATGTGGGGATATGAGTGTGGACTATGAAGAAAAGATGTTGTTGTAGTTTTCATTTTTATGATGTAATGTAAGACTTATGAATATATCTAGTGTTTCCAAGGCTACTAAACTAATCGGTCTTTCATGATTTGATCTTTCTTGTGATTATGAAAATATTATGTAATAATGCACCGACTCTGGGTAACTGGGATCGGGGCATTACAGTTGGTATCAGAGGAAATTTAGTACAAACCTTGGAAGCTAGATTTAGATAAACTCTAATTAGAGCACATAGACCTAAGATGGACTTTGAGGTTTAGTATAGAAGAACTTCCTTGAGTTTTGGTATTATAGAGATTTTGTGAGTTTTCCGAGAAATACATCCATGTCTGGATACGAGCAGGTAGAGGCGGCTCTGGCACAGATGTACCTAGGGGTAAAACCCGAAAACACCGCTTTGAGCTAGACTCGAACGGGAACTGGTGCACGACAATGGGCCTTGCTGCACTCTTGGTTACGAAACTCCCGGAGGATATTCTTAGGATAACTCTCATTTTATTTACAAATTATTATGAAGGGTTTATGAGTATATACTTCCTCAAATAAAACATTTTTTATGATTATGGATTATATCCATAAATAGTTCAATTTATGTTATGTGTTGTATAAGTGTGGGATTATGTATTTTGATTTATAAACTGATCTAGTCTATGCCATTGTTTAGAAATGGTTCCTAGTGGAAGAAATGGAAACCATATCAATGCACGCACTCCATGCAAGGATTTCCCTCCTGCTCAAGATAATTATAGTGGAGCTGGTGACTCAACTGGTGCCGATCAGCTAATAACCATACTGGGACAACTCACTCAGGTTATGAATAATAACCTTACCCGTATGGAGCACCCTGATTCGCAGCGTGGAGGATCAATGTTAGATCGATTCATGAGGCAACAACCACCAAAGTTCAATGGGAGTAAAAATCCCTTAGTAGCTGATCAATGGATAAATTCCCTAGAAAAAATATTCCAGGCTTTGGGGTGTAGCGAAAGGGAAAAAGTTATCATGGCAGTTTACCGCCTCACTGGAGATACTGATCAATGGTTGTCATTGATTCAAAACACGAAGGAAGATGATGAAGTATCAAATATGGAATGGAGGGAGTTTAAAGATCTGTTTTTAGAAAAATACATTCCTCGTGACTATCGAGCAAATATGGAAAGGAAATTTTTGAGTCTGAGACAAAAGAAGGATGAGAATGATGAAAAGTATGAGGCTAACTTCACAAGGATATAAAGGTATGCTGGAGATTATATACGTAATCCAAGAAGAAAGATTGATCGTTTATTTGATGGGTTAAAACCATTTCTCCGTCGAGCATTAGTCTCACAATCCTTCTCATCGTACGAAGTCAATGTCTCATGTGCTATCAAGACCGAAAAGGAATTCTCTAAGTCTTATGACTTTAAAGAAAAGGAAGAGAAGAAGAGATCTACTGATCAATCTGGGAATGAAAATAAGGGGAAGAAGGGAAAGGTTGAATATCCATCATGTGGTAAATTTGGGAAGAAACACCCCGGTACTTTCTTGAAGGGAATGGGTGTCTGTTACAAGTGTGGTGAAAAAGGCCACCAAGCTCGTGATTGAAAAGGAAAGAAGGAAGCTACCAATGTTCAGTGCTACAATTGCAGGGAGATGGGACATTATGCAAATGAATGTCCTAAGCGTTAGGGGAACTTACCTCAGAAAAGGCCAAGGGATCAAGGCCAAGCTTATGTTATCACTACTGCTGAGGTAGAAGCTCTGAAAGATGTGGTGGCAGGTAATTTAATGTTCTCCTCAAGTTTAGAAAATGCATTATTTGATTCCGGATCCTCTCATTATTTCATATCTTCCCAGTTTGCTACGAAAATTAGATATTTCCAATTTTATTTAACAAGGGAGTTATAATTTAAAACTCTTAAGGGAAGTATCATTGCAACAATGTTTTGTGAATCAGTCCCCATTAGAGCACATAAATGTTCTTTATTTGTTGATCTCATCGTCATACCTATGATTGAGTTTGATATAATCCTCGGTATGGATTGGCTTTCAGAATATGATGCAAAGATTTATTGTAAGAAGAAGGAGGTTACAATTTTTGATGATGATGATAAGGAACACCTTATCTTTAGAGCAGAATCGTCACCACCTAATTCTTATCTAGATCCACCTCCAGTAGCTCAACTAAATTCAATTATTGAGGAGGAAGATAATGAAATGATTGTGGGTGAGGAAAGGAATGTTCAAATAGAGGATGTACCCGTTGTAAAAGAATATGTAGATGTATTTCCAGAAGATTTACCTAGACATCCTCCAGAACGAGAAGTTGAGTTTTCCATTTAATTAATTACTGGATTAAGGCCTATATCGAAGACCCCTTGTAGAATGGCCACTGTAGAATTAGTTGAACTAAAGAAACAACTAGAGGAATTGAGTAATAAATGATTTATTCGCCTTATTGTTTCTCCATGGGGATCCCCTGTTCTTTTTGTTAAAAAGAAAGATATATCTATGAGGTTATGTATCGACTATAGGGAGATCAATGCCATTAAAATAAAGAACATGTATCCCCTACCTCGCATTGATGATTTATTTGACCAACTGCATGGAGATCAATACTTTTCAAATATTGACCTTCGATCTGGATACCATCAGTTGTGTGTAAAGAAGGAAGACATTCCAAAGACAACTTTTTGAACCAGGTACGGGCATTACGAGTTTACTGTAATGCCTTTTGGATTGACTAATGCACCCTCTGTATTGATGGATCTGATGAATAGAGTTTTCAAGGAATATCTCGATGAATTTGTGGTGGAATTTATTGATGATATCTTGGTATAATCTAAAATCTACGAAGATCATGAAAGTAACATGCGCATTATCATGAAGACTCTGAGAAGACATGAATTATATGAGAAGTTTAGCAAGTGTGAATTCTAGATTCATGAGATTTCTTTTATTGGCCATATTGTCTCTAATGATGGAATCTCTTTTGATCCTTCTAAGACCAAGGCAATCCAAGAATGGCCAGCACCTATGAGTATAACTGAGGTGCGCAATTTTATTGGTTTGGTAGGTTATTATCGACGTTTCGTCCAGAATTTTTCCTGATTGGCTAACCCATTAACGAAGCTCACACGTAAAGGGGTTAAACTTGTTTGGACAAAAGAGTGTGAAGAATGTTTCGAAGAACTGAAGAGAAGATTAGTCAATGCTCCTATATTGAATCTACCATCGGGGAATGATGAGTTCGTTACTTATAGTGATGCATCGAAGAAAGGACTTGGTTGTGTTCTTATGCAGAATGATAGGGTTATTGCCTATGCATCACGATAGTTGAAAATTCATGAGAAAAAACTATCATACTCTTGATCTCGAGTTAGCAGCTGTGATCTTTTCTTTGAAGATATGGAGGCACTACCTCTATGGTGAAAAATGTGAGATTTATACTGATCACAAAAGTTTGAAGTATATTTTCTCACAAAAAGAACTCAACATGAGGAAAAGGAGATGGCTTTAATTACTCAAGGATTATGATTGCACGATACACTACCACTCGGGGAAGGAAAACAAGGTGGCAGATGCTTTGAGTAGAAAAGACCATGGAGTTTTGAACAATATGAGAATTGAAAGGGATCTAATTTTCATGGATCTAGTGAATATGGAAATGGGAATAACCAGGGAAGGTGAAACATCAATGCTTTTTCAAATGGTTGCCAAACCATCTTTACTAGAAAGGATTAAGAGTTCTCAGACCGATGATAAAGAATTTCAAAAGAATATTAAAGCTATGAATGATAGGAGATTGAGAGACTTTGTGTATGAATATGGAATTTTGAAATTCGGGAAGAAAATTTGTGTTCCCGATATACCTGATCAAAAAAGGGAATTGATGGATGATGCTCATAGTTCCAATTTCTCTATACACCCTGGGAGCACCAAAATGTATAGAGATTTGAAAGAACAATTTTGGTGGGACAACATGAAGAGGGAGATTGCTGATTTTGTGTCAAGATGTATGGTTTGTCAACAAGTGAAAGCTGGAAGGCAACAACCTGGAAGAGTCATGCAACCTCTTCCCATACCAGAGTAGAAATGGGACAATATTACGATGGACTTTGTCATGGGGATACTAAAGACTCTTAGAAGGAATGATGAAATATGGGTCATTGTTGATCATCTTACCAAGTCAGCACATTTTCTTGCTATAAGGGAAGATTTACCACTTGAAGGACTAACAAGACTATATATTAATGAAGTTGTGAGACTTCATGGAGTACCCCTATCGATTGTTTCTGATCGTGATCCTAGTTTTACTTCATGATTCTGGAAAAGTATTCAGAAATCCTTGGATACTGAACTTCATTTGAGAACTGCCTACCACCCTCAAACAGATGGAAAATCAGAACGAACTATTCAAACTTTAGAAGACATGTTGAGATCCTACTCACTTGACTTTCAGGGTATGTGGGATCAATATTTACCTCTGGTTGAATTTTCCTATAACAATAGCTTCCATTCGAGTATTCAGATGGCACCATATGAAGCGTTATACGGAAAGAGATGTTATAAACCAACCTGTTGGGATGACGTTGGTGAAAGAAAACATGTAGGCCCAGAACTGGTGGAGGAAACGATGGAAAAGGTTAAGTTAATCCAAAACCATATCAAATTACATCAAAGTAGGCAGAAGAGCTATGCCGATAATCGAAGGAAGGATTTGGAATTTCAAGTTGGTGATCATGTTTTTTTGAAGGTATCTCCATGGAAGGGAGTCATACGTATTGGTAAGAAAGGTAAATTGAGTCCCAGGTACATCAGAACTTTTGAAATTATAGAACGAATTGGGGTTGTAGCTTACCGATTGGCAATTCCGCCAAGTCTCTCCAAAGTTCACGATGTGTTCCACGTATCTCTATTGAGGAAATACATGCCTGACCCAACGCATGTACTCACCTATGAAGAATTAGAACTGGAACCCGATCTGTCTTATTTCAAAGAGCCCGTCAGGATTCTTGATACGAGAGAACAAGTACTGAGAAACCGGACGACGCGTCTGGTAAAAGTTTTGTGGAGAAACCATAAGATGGAAGAGGCAACGTGGGAACCTGAGGAACTTATGATGAAGAACCACCCGTGTCTTTTAATACGGTAGTATTCTAGAAATTTCGAGGATGAAATTATTTGAAGGAGGGGAGAATGTAACACCCCAAGCTTCTACGGTACGCTTCTCTTTGAATAATGTGACAGCGTGTGTTGTACGCATCATCGAGTTCTAACACACCACAACCAATCAAACTAGCCGTTATGAATAGTAATACCTAATTTTTGAAATTATATATATTTTATATTTCAAAATGGACTTCATTTTTGGATTCAGAATATCCTAATTATCCTAAGTTGAATTTTTGGTTTTTTTCTGAGAACTTCCAATTTTTATGAATAGTGAAAAATACTTAAAAACAACTTTTTTAATCAAAATAATTTATAATGATAAATTATATTATTTAGTGGTTTTAAAGTATAATTAGAATATATTTTTACCATTTTATCCAATGGTGTTCATTAGAATTAATTTCACTTTGAAATTGGACATAAACAATTGTCAGTCTTTTGATATATATTGTTTCTTAAAAACACGCTATTTGTTGTAACAACGGGAATTAATTATAAAATTAATTAATGAAAATTATATGTTTGGAATTTCGTAAAATATACATCAATTTTGAATTCGGAATATCAATTATATCTTAGGGTGAAATTTTGGAATTGTTCTGAAAAACTTCAATTTTTGATGAATAGTGAAACCACTATGTGGTAGTTAAAAAACTGAATTTTTCAGAAAACTTAATTTTACCGCTTCTATGAATGGAATTTCCAAAATTTGAGAGACACGGTTAATATAGAGTAGTAATTTGTGGTTCAATGAGATGAAAATAATTTTTGGTGAATAGTAACTTTTTACTTTTATTTACCCCGGTTAAAAGTAAATAGGGTAATTAAGGGTAAAAATGATATTAATATTACCCTAAAACATGTCCTAATTCTATTGTACAAGTGTATCTAGACCAAAAAAACCTTAGGAATAAAATATTATCATTTAGGTCCACTTGGATCAGATTAGGACATTTATTATTATTTAATTCAAAGAAGAGTTAAAAGAGTTAAAATCAATGTTTATTTACTAAAACATTTTTAATATAGGGTTATGCATAATATAAATTCGATTTTAAATATTAATTAGAAATATAAGATTATTTCCTACAGAATTAAATTTTATTTATAATTTTTAGACATTAAATAATTTTATTTATTTATGACACAATGATGATACAGTAATTACCGTAATAGTGAAAAATTGAAATAATTGATATTATAAATATCCAAATAAATATAATTTTAGACTTTTTATGAATTAAACCAATTTTATAGGTCCATATGACATGTTAGGATTGACCTAAGTAACGTTTTTGGAAGTAATCATTCTGTTATGAGTTTAAAAAAATCAATTATTGAAAAGTGTCAAAATTGACATAAAAGAGTTTACAAAACAAATATTATATTATTAATTGATATTAAATTCCTAAAAATATAAGGTTCGGCCAAGAGACTTATATCATTATAGGTGTATAATTAATGAACCACTTGGGGGTCTCTTGAATGTATATAGTATGTTTATTAACCTTATAATATAAAAATACAAAGAGACAATGTAAAAGTGAAACTAATTAACTAAGAATTAATACTTAATGATAAGGTTAATATAGTAACCCAAACCTGTCTAAATTATAATGGTTGAGTGGTTTTCAACCCATCCCCACCTTAAACTTTAAATAATCTACTTTGGAGCCATTATAAACCGAATATGAATTTATTATAATATAATATTTCTAGCTTTTCCAAAGGTCCCATCACCCCTCAAATAAAAGGGAACTCCCCCTTCTCATTAATTCACACATTAAAAGCCTTTTGGCTCGTCCAAAATCTGCCCAAATACTCTCTCAACTTCCCTCACTTCATCATAGAGGTCTTCCTATAGTCAGAAAACCAACCTAGGAGACCTTTTGATAAAATCAAAAGGAAGAACCCGAAGAAGAGGTAATGATTTCACCACCCTTTTCCAAGTTCCTTTCTTCTTCCACTTCATCCTTCTTTGTTATTACCATTATAAAATAATAACTCCAGTATATTATTTATACTGTGATGTTATTATAAATATGTTACAACCATATTCAGTATTCTATCCATCATTTGAATAACATGTCACCATATGTGCGTACGTATGGCTTACCGTCTCCACGTCGTGGTGTAATTGTTATTCAATAAATTATTATTTGGATGGGTATAATAATGATGTGTAACTCATGTAAATAATAAATATAAAATGGTAATGATTCTTTATATATGATATACCATCCAATTATATATTATTTTAATATCAAAATAATGATATTGTCGCTCGTGCGTACGTACAGACTACTGTCTCCACGAACGTGATGAGATTCATTCTCCATCGTATCCATTCAAGTATAATTCTCATTTGATGATTAGTAATAGTATCTAAGGACTTGATATTCTTCTGGATATGATTAAGATACAACCTATCCATGAAAAACACAACTTACGTAACAAAACATATAAAAGAAAATGAGTAAGTTAACACCCGAAACAACGATAATACTATGATATTATTAACAAATCAATGTTAAAAGATCATATATGATATCATATTAATGTATATTATTCTTGTATAATTTAATAACAATTATTTGACCATTATAAAGGAGGTTAACCTACCCCAACCAAGGAAAATTACAAGGTAAGGGTTATTTCACAATCTCTTCATTATCCGAGGTTGTTTATACGTAATAATCTATTGGGATTTCTTTATCATTCACATCCATGTTTCTCAAGAATGTATTTCAAACATTTTTACTATTTAAAAGAATATGGTTTAAAGACATTTATACCCTTTTTGACATTTTATAAGAGGTTTATAAATGAATCTTTCCGTCATTTTCCCAAACAAGGTGCTTTTTAACCTTTTCGGCAGAATTAAGGTAAGAATGTTTTTTTAACATATACGGAGGGTGCAGATATTTTCTGCCATTATAAAATCTTCAAAGCTTCCCTTACAAGCTTATAAGAAAATTTTCAAAGTAAATGTATTATTTTATAATTATGTGACTTTTAAATGATTTTAAAAAGGGATATTTCTCTCAAATAGTTTTGATTTCATCTATGTCAACATCTTTTGATGGATTTTAAGCTTATTTGAAGTTGATTTATTAGGATAAAAAACTTCCATATTGTATTGATAGTTTTGTAATATGTTTGACTGTGGATGTGTTATTTTTATACCATTCATGGTTTATGAAGAAAGTATTGACATTTCGTATGCTAGTTTTAATACGAATGTTTATGTTATGTTTAAACATGTTCATATGAGGAATGCATTGGACTTAATAAGTGACTGGTGGATCTCGCTATATCTCCTTGATGCATCGGTAGGTCTCATGAGACAAACTACTATCTTGGAACAAGGCCTTGGAAAAATCTTATTTGTTGTCTTAGCATGAGGCCTTGGCTATGTGGTTATGATAGTCTAGAATTATGCATTCCATCATTATGAAAGTGGTTATTGATATTTCATGTGATTATTCGATTAGTAGAATATCCATGTGAATAAGTAAATGGAATTATTTCATTTTTTCCATACAACATTTATGTTCACGTTTAAAAGGGTTTTGTTTTAGTTAAACAATGCCTTAAATGTTTATTCTTATTTATGAAAGTTTCCATTATATTGTTATCCTTACTGGGCATTTGAGCTCACCCCGTTCAATGTTTTATTTTTCCCAGGATGTTAAGAAGTAATTTATGAATGACCCGTAGGGATAGTATGTGGGGATATGAGTGTGGACTATGAAGAAAAGATGTTGTTGTAGTTTTCATTTTTATGATGTAATGTAAGACTTATGAATATATCTAGTGTTTCTAAGGCTACTAAACTAATCGGTCTTTCGAGATTTGATCTTTCTTGTCATTATGCCAATGTTATGTAATAACGCACCGACTCTGGGTAACTGGGGTCGGGGCGTTACAGTTGGTATTAGAGGAAGTTTAGTACAAACCTTGGAAGCTAGATTTAGATAAACTCTAATTAGAGAACATATACCTAATCAATGGTGGTTTATCATGGTAGTTTACCGACTCACTGGAGATGCTAATCAATGGTGGTCATTGATTCAAAACATGAAGGAAGATGATGAAGTATCAAGTATGGAATGGAGGGAGTTTAATGATCTATTTTTAGAAAAATACTTTCCTCGTGACCATCGAGCAGATATGGAAAGGAAATTTCTGAGTCTGAGACAAAAGTAGGATGAGAATGACGCAAATTATGAGGCTAACTTTACAAGGTTAGCAAGGTTTGTTAGAGATTATATATGTAACCCAATAAGTAAGATTGATCGTTTATATGATGAGTTAAAACCATTTCTCCATCGAGCATTAGTCTCACAATCCTTCTCGTCATACGAAGAAATTGTCTCATGTGCTATCAAGACCGAAAAGGAATTCTCTAAGTCTAATGACTTTAAAGAAAAGCAAGAGAAGAAGAGATCTGCTGATCAATCTGGGAATGGAAATAAAGGGAAGAAGGGAATGGTTGAATATCCATCATGTGGTAAATGTGGGAAGAAACACCCCGGTACTTTCATGAAGGGAATGGGTGTCTGTTACAAGTGTGGTGAAAAAGGCCACGAATCTCGTGATTGCAAAGGAAAGAAGGAAGCTACCAATGTTCGGTGATGGGACATTATGCAAATGAATGTCCTAAGTATCAGTGGAACTTATCTCAGAAAAGCCCAAGGGATCAAGGCCAAGCTTATGCTATCACTACTCCTGAGGTAGAAGCTCCGAAAGACGTGGTGGCAGGTAATTTAATGGTTTCCTCAAGTTTAGAAAATGCATTATTTGATTCTGGATCATCGCATTATTTCATATCTTCCCTGTTTTCTAACAAAATTAGATATTTCCAATTTGATTTAACAAGGGAGTTTTCAGTTAAAACTCCTAAGGGAAGTATCATTGCAACAAAGTTGTGTGAATCAGTCCCCATTAGAGCACATAAATGTTCTTCATATGTTGATATCATCGTCATACCTATGATTGAGTTTGATATAATCCTCGATATGGATTGGCTTTCGAACTATGATGCGAAGATTTATTATAAGAAGAAGGAGGTTACGATTTTTGATGATGATGATAAGGAACACCTTATCTTTAGAGAAGAATCTTCACCACCTTATTCTTATCTAGATCTACCCCTAGTAGCTCAACTAAATTCAATTATTGGGGAGGAAGAGAATGAAATGACTATGGGTGAGGAAAGGAATGTTCAAATAGAGGATGTACCTGTTGTGAAAGAATATGTAGATGTATTTTAGGATGATTTACCTGGACATCCTCCAGAAGGAGAAGTTGAGTTTTCCATTGATTTAATTCCTAGATCAAGGCCTATATCGAAGACCCCTTATAGAATGGACACTGTAGAATTAGTTTAACTAAAGAAACAACTAGATTAATTGAGTAATAAAGGATTTATTCTCCCTAGTGTTTCTCCATGGGGAGCCCCTGTTCTTTTTGTTAAAAAGAAAGATGGATCTATGAGGTTATGTATCGACTATAGGGTGATCAATGCCATAACAATAAATAACAAGTATCCCCTACCTCGCATTGATGATTTATTTGACCAACTACATGGAGCTCAATACTTTTCAAATATTGACCTTCGATATGGATACCATCAGTTGTGTGTAAAGAAGGAAGACATTCTGAAGACAACATTTCGAACCAGGTACGGGCATTATGAGTTTACTGTAATGCCTTTTGGATTGACTAATGCACCCTCTGTATTCATGGATCTGATGAATAGAGTTTTCAAGGAATATCTTGATGAATTTTTGGTGGTATTTATTGATGATATCTTGGTATAATATAAAAGCTACGAAGATCATGAAAGTCACTTGTGCATTATCCTGAAGACTCTGAGAAGACATGAATTATATGGGATGTTTAGCAAGTGTGAATTATGGCTTCATGAGATTTCTTTTCTTGGCCATATTGACTATAAAGATGGAATCTCTGTTGATCCTTCTAAGACCAAGGAAATCCAAGAATGGCCAGCACCTATTAGTATAACTGAGGTACGCGGTTTTATTGTTTTGGCCAGTTATTATCGATGTTTCGTCTACAATTTTTCCCGATTGGCTAACCCATTAACAAAGCTCACATGTAAAGGGGTTAAATTTGTTTGGACAAAATAGTGTGAAGAATGTTTCTAAGAACTGAAGAGAAGATTAGTCAATGCTCCTATATTGACTCTACCATCGGGGAATGATGGGTTCGTTATTTATAGTGATGCATCGAAGAAAGGACTTGGTTGTGTCCTTATGCAGAATGATAGGGTTATTTCCTATGCATCACGATAGTTGAAAATTCATGAGAAAAACTATCCTACTCATGATCTCGAGTTAGCAGCAGTGATCTTTGCTTGAAGATATGGAGGCACTACCTCTATGGTGAAAAATGTGAGATTTATACTGATCACAAGAGTTTGATGTATATTTTCTCACAAAAATAACTCAACATGAGGCAAAGTAGATGGCTTAAATTACTCAAGTATTATGATTGCATGATACACTACCACCCGGGGAAGGCAAACAAGGTGGCATATGCTTTGAGAAGAAATGACCATGGAGTTTTGAACAATATGAGAATTGAAAGGGATCCAGTTTTCATGGATCTAGTGAAGATGAACATGGGAATAACCAGGGAAGGTTAAACATCAATGATTTTTCAAATGGTTTCCAAACCATCTTTAATAGAAAGGATTAAGAGTTCTTAGATCGATGATGAAGAATTTTAAAAGAAGATTAAAGTTGTGAATGATGTGATATTGAGAGACTTTGTGTATGAAGATGGAATTTTGAAATTCGGGAAGAGAATTTGTGTTCCCGATATACCTGATCTAAAAGGGGAATTGCTGGATGATGCTCATAGTTCCAATTTCTCTATACACCCTGGGAGCACCAAAATGTATAGAGATTTGAAGGAACATTTTTTGTGGGACAACTTGAAGAGGGAGATTGCTAACTTTGTGTCAAGATGTATGGTTTGTCAACAAGTGAAAGCTGGACGACCACAACCTGGAGGTGTCATGCAACCTCTTCCCATACCGGAGTGGAAATGGGACAATATTACGATGGACTTTGTCATGGGGTTACCAAAAAATCCTAGAAGGAATGATGAAATATGGGTCATTGTTGATCGTCTTACCAAGTCAGCACATTTTCTTGCTATAAGGGAAGATTTACCACTTGAACGACTAGCAAGACTATATATTAATGAAGTTTTGAGACTCCATGGAGTACCCCTATCGATTGTTTCTGATCGTGATCCTTGTTCTACTTCAAGATTCTAGAAAAGTATTCAGAAATCCTTGGATACTAAACTTCATTTGAGCACTGCCTACCACCCTCAAACAGATGGACAATCAGAACGAACTATTCAAACCTTAGAAGACATGTTGAGATCCTGCTCACTTGACTTTCAGGGTAAGTGGGATCAATATTTACCTCTAGTAGAATTTTCCTATAATAATAGCTTCTATTAGAGTATTCAGATGGCACCATATGATGCGTTATATGGAAAGAGATGTCGTACACCAACCTGTTGGGATGACGTTGGTGAAAGAAAACTTGTAGGCCCAGAACTGGTGGAGGAAACGATGGAAAAGGTTAAGTTAATCCAAAACCATATCAAAGCAGCTCAAAGTAGGCAGAAGAGCTATGCCGATAATTGAAGGAGGGATTTGGAATTTCAAGTCAGTGATCATGTTTTCCTGAAGGTATCTCCATGTAAGGGAGTCATACATTTTGGTAAGAAAGGTAAATTGAGTGCCAGGTACATCAGACCTTTTGAAATTCTAGAATGAATTGGGGCTGTAGCTTACCGATTGGCAATGCCGCCAAGTCTCTCCAATGTTCACGATGTGTTCCACATATCTATATTGAGGAAATACATGCCTGACCCAATGCATGTACTCACCTATGAATAATTAGAACTGGAACCCGATCTGTCTTATTGCGAAGAGCCCATCAGGATTCTTGATATGAGAGAACAAGTACTGAGAAACCGGACGACGAGTCTGGTAAACGTTTTGTGGAGAAACCATAAGATGGAAGAGGCAACGTGGGAACCCGAGGAACTTATGATGAAGAACCACCCGAATCTTTTCATGTGGTAGTATTCTAGAAATTTTGAGTACGAAATTATTTGAATGAGGGGATAATGTAACACCCCAAGCTTCTACGATACGCTTCTCTTTGAATAATGTGATAGCGTGTGTTGTACGCATCATCGAGTTCTAACACACCACAACCAATCAAATTAGCCATTATGAATAGTAATACCTACATTTTGAAATTATATATATTTTATATTTCAAAATGGACTTCATTTTTTGATTCAGAATATCAAAATTATCCTAAGTTGATTTTTTGGTATTTTTCTGAGAACTTCCAATTTTTATGAATAGTAAAAAATACTTAAAAACATCTTTTTTTAATAAAAATAATTTATAGTGATAAATTATATTATTTAGTGGTTTTAAAGTATAAGTAGAATATATTTTTACCATTTTATCAAATGGTGTTCATTAGAATTAATTTCACTTTGAAATTGGACATAAACAATTGTCAATCTTTTGATATATATTGTTTCTTAAAAACACGCTATTTGTTGTAACAGCGGGAATTAATTATAAAAATAATTAATGAAACATATATGTTTGGAATCATCTAAAATAGACATCATTTTTTAATTCGGAATATCAATTATAGCTTAGGGTGAAATTTTTTCATTGTTCTGAAAAACTTCAATTTTTGATGAATAGTGAAACCACTAAGTGGTAGTTAAAAAACTGAATTTTTCATAAAACATAATTTTACCGCTTCTGAGAATGGAATTTTGAAAATCCGAGAGACATGGTTAATATCATGTTTTAAAATGTGGTTCAATGAGATGAAAATAATTTTTGGTGAATAGTAACTTTTTACTTTTATTTACCACAGTTAAAAGTAAATAATGTAATTAAGGGTAAAAATGATATTAAGATTACCCTAACACATGTCCTAATTCTATTGGACAAGTTTATCTCAACCAAAAACAACCTTAGAAATAAAATATTATCATTTAGGTCCACTTGGATCTGATTAGGACATTTATTATTATTTAATTCAAAGAAGTGTTAAAAGAGTTAAAATCAATGTTTATTTACTAAAACATTTTTAATATAGGGTTATACATAATATAAATTCGATAGTAAATATTAATTAGAAATAATAAATTATTTCCTACATAATTATATTTTATTTATAATTTTTAGATATTAAATAATATAATTTATTTATGACACAATGATGATGCAGTAATTACCAAAATAGTGAAAAATTAAAATATTTGATATTTTAAATTCACAAATAAATATAATTTGAGACTTTTTATGAATTACACTAATTTTTTAGGTTAATATGACATGTTAGTATTGACATAAGTAACTTTGTTCTAAGTAATCATTCTATTATAATTTTCAAAAAAATCAATTATTGAATAGTGTCAAAATTGACATAAAAGAGTTTTTAAAACAAATATTATATTATTAATTGATATTATATTCATAAAAATATAAGGTTCGGCCAAGAGACTTATATCATGATAGGTGTATAATTAATGGACCACTTAGGGGTCTCTTGGATGTATATACTATGTTTATTAACCTTATAATCTAAAAATACAAAGAGACATTGTAAAAGTGAAACTAATTAACTAAGAGTTAATACTTAATGATAAGGTTAATATAGTAACCCAAACCTGTCTAAATTATATTGGTTGAGTGGTTTTAGACCCATACCCACCTTAAACATTAAATAATCTACATTGGAGCCATTAGAAACCGAATATGAATTTATTATAAAATAATATTTCTAGCTTTTCCAAAGGTGCCCCTCACCCCTCTTATAAAAGGGCACTCCCCCTTCTCATTACTTCACACCTTCAAAGCCTTTTGTCTCAGCCAAAATCTTCCCAAATACTCTCTCAACTTCCCTCACTTCATCCTAGAGTCATTCCTTTAGTTAGAAAGCCATCCTAAGATCCCTTTTGATCAAATCTGAAGGAAGAACCCGAAAAAGAGGTATTGGTTTCACTACCCTTTTCCAAGTTCCTTTCTTCTTCCACTTCTTCCTTCCTTGTTATTACCATTATAAAATAATAACTCAAGTATCTTATATATAATGTGATGTTATTATAAATATGGTACAATAATATTAATTATTCTATCCATCCTTTGATTAACATGTCACCATACGTGCGTACGTACGGCTTAACGTCTCCACGTCGCGGTGTAATTGTTATTCAATAAATCATTATTTGGATGGGTATAATAATGATGTGTAACTCCTATAAATAATAAATATAACATGATAATGATTCTTTATATATGATATAACATCCAATTATATATTATTTTAATATCAAAAGAATGATATTGTCACTTGTGCATACGTACGGACTACCGTCTCCACGAACGCGATGAGATTCATTCTCCATCATATACATTCAAGTATAATTCTCATTTGATGATTAATAATTGTATCTAAGTACTTGATATCATTCTGGATATGATTAATATATAACCTATCCATGAAAAACACAGCTTACGTAACAAAACATATAAAACAAAATGAGTAAGTTAACACCCGAAACAACGATAATACTAAGATATTATTAACAAATAAATGTTAAAAGATCATATATGATATCATATTAATGTATATGATTCTTGAATAATTTAATAACAATTATTTCACCATTATAAAGGAGGTTAACCTACCCCAACCAAGTAAAAGTATAAGGTAAGGGTTATTTCACAATCACTTCATTATCCGAGGTTGTTTATTCGTAATAATCTACTGGGATTTCTTTATCATTCACATCCATGTTTCTTAAGAATTTATTTCAAACATTTGTAATATTTACAAGAATATGGGTTAAAGACATTTATACCATTGTTTGAATTTTTATAAGAGGTTTATAAAGGAATCTTTCTGTCGTTTTCACAAACAATGTGCTTTTTAACCTTTTCGGCAGAATTAAGGTAAGAATGTTTTTTTAACTTATACGGAGGGTGCGGCAATTTTTTCACCTTTATAAAATCTTCTAAGCTTCCCTTACCATCTTATAAGAAAATTTTCAATGTAAATGTTTTATTTTTTAATTATGTGACTTTTAAATGATTTAAAAAGGGATATTTCTCTCAAATAGTTTTGATTTCATCTATGTCAACATCCTTTGATGGATTTTAAGCTTATTTGAAGTTGATTTATTATGATAAAAAACTTCCATATTGTATTGATAGTTTTGTGATATGTTTGACTGTGGATGTGTTATTTTTATACCATTCATGGTTTATGAAGAAAGTATTGACATTTCGTATGCTAGTTTTAATACGAATGTTTATGTTATGTTTAAACCTAATAATATGAGGAATGCATTTGACTTAATAAGTGACGAGTGGAGCCTGTTATAGCTCCTTGATGCATTGGTAGGTATCATGAGAAAATCTAGTGTCTTGGCACAAGGCCTTGGAAAAATCTTATTTGTAGTCTTGGCACGAGGCCTTGGCTATGTGGTTATGATAGTCTGGAATTATGCATTCCATCATTATGAAATTGGTTATTGATATTGCATGTGATTATTCGATTAGTAGAATATCCATGTGAATAAGTAAATGGAATTATTTCATTTTTTCCTTACTATTTTTAATTTCATGTTTAAAAGGATTTTGTTTTAGTTATACATTGCCTTAAATGTTTATTCTTATTTATGAATGTTTCCGCTATATTGTTATCCTTACTAGGCATTTGATCTCACCCCTTTCAATGTTTTATTTTTCCCAGGATATGAATAAGTAATTTATGAATGACCTGCATGGATAGTATGTGGGGATATGAGTGTGGACTATGAAGAAAAGATGTTGTTGTAGTTTTCATTTTTATGATGTAATGTAAGACTTATGAATATATCTAGTGTTTCCAAGGCTACTAAGCTAATTGATCTTTCTAGATTTGATCTTTCTTGTGATCATGCCAATGATATGTAATAATACACCGACTCGGGGTAACTGGGGTCAGGGCATTACAGTTAATTATCGAGGAAATGAGATCCATATATTTAAATTCAAATCATGTACAAGTGAAGAGATAATAAATTTACATTTATAAATCTGGAAAAACATATATAACGATAAACCATATATAACATTGCATATTATTATGTTGAAACAATGTTATCCAAATAATAAAGATACGTTGATTTTGAATGAGTATAAAAAAACTATTTTTCTGTGGTTTAAAGAAATTGTACTTGGTAGATAAGATGCATAAAAAATATGGATATGATTTGTGGGTTCTCCGTGTATAAATTTGATAACATGGTCTGTGTGTAATATTAAGGGATGTATATTAAATACAAAATATAAATAGAATAAAAGTTCAGTTTACATTATTAGTGTATTATCATTCGTATAAAAAAATCCATTTTTGGAGAGCCAAAGTTAAAGAACCAAATCTCTATAAAAACTGAATATTATGGAGTCGTCGAAGAAATATGGGAGTTGATTACATTAAATTTCAAGGACAGTGTTTAACTAAAAATGGTTTATCAATAAAAAAAGTTTAAAACATGTTGATTTTGGAACAACACTAGTTAATATGAATAGATTAGAATACACAAATGATCCTTTAATAATGTAAACACATGCCTAAAAATTATATGTTCATGATCAATATGATATGTAGTGGTATATTGTTTTACAAGGAAAAATTGTAAATTTTCAATGATAAACTTTTGAATTTTATTATTTATGTGAGTTATATATTTACCTAGAATGAATAATAGATAATATTGATGAGTACATCATATACATGTTTTTTCCAAATATAATGACCATGCTGAAGGAATTTGGGAAAACAATAATTTAGTACATTCTTAATATTAGAGGTAACATATTCATATTTCTCATTTAATTTTTTAAATTTCATATAATGTTAGATGTTTTAATTTTATTTTATCTATATAAACACATATTATAACTAATAAGATGATTTTTTTGTTACATTAGTTTAGTTTTATTTAGTTTACCATGTTTAGAATTTCATAAAATATAAATTAATTGTTTTTTTTGAAAAAAATTATTATAAATATAATATGTTAAATAAAAAAACAAAAATATAGTATAATATTATATTAAAAAAACTTCTTTTTGTGTAGAAACTGATTTATTAGGTAATATTACAATTACAATTCACACACCTTTTAAGATTTTTTTCATTTTTTTATATTTTATTTCTTATCTAATTAATGTTGTTAAAATTTCAATTAACTATAATTAATATGAATAAAAATGTGTTATGTTTAGTTTAGTTAACTTTTTTGTTTGATATTTCTTCATTTATTACCTACATTAGTATATAATAGTGGAATTTGAATATTTGTGTAATGATTTTTTTTCATTTATTTTTAGTATAATAAAATAAAATCAAACTATTCCACCAAAAAATTCTATTGATGATCATACTCATACCTTTAGGGAGAATCATACACATGATTCTTTTAATGAAACTCAACTTTCTTTAAAAGATTCATCTACTACCATGGGTCCAAAGAAGAGTTCAAGGGTTGGAAAACATGAGATCACTCATTTACCAAAATTATCATTTTCCTATATCTAGTAATGGAGGATAATTATGGAATATGATGATAATGATATTCCAATAGGTACAAATTCTAAACAATTCATGACTTTAATAGAAATTTAGGATAAAAGTATATTTAGTATAGTGATTTATGATTAGAGAAGTGTTGGAAAATTGACAATATAACACTTATGGAAGAACTTTTTTCAATAATCATTTTTTATTATTTTACTTATCCTGAAAACTTTATAGTAATATATGTTCTCCCCTTTCTTATTAGTTGAAATATTATATATCTAACTCTGGGGAAGTCAAGAAGAAATATTCATCATTTTCATCTAAGAGATGGAAGCATTTTAAATCAACCCTCACATCAAAATTAATTTTTGGCTCTAGGAAAAATCCTAATCCATTTGTTATACATCCATTTACTAAAAAAGAGATATTAATTTTTGGGAAGTGCAATGTTACGTTTTTGAAGTTTTTTAAAAAAAATTAATGATATGAGCGATTTATTAATGATTTATTCATTATTAATTGATATATATTGAGGAGATCTCATCAAAAGATCCAATATCGAAATTTATACCGACATACTTCATCTCATGGAGGTTATAGGTTATTGGAAGAACAAATTATGGAAGAAAAATTTCAAAAACTGTGAGCTGATCATTTATAATCTATAGTGGTTGACCCTCCTCCCCACGCATGAAATGAAAAATTGATGAGGGCTAAAATGATCAAAAAGTAAAATATCTTAAAGAAGAGTCAAGGTATGTAGATGAGATGATTATATGATATTTAATTTAATCATTATTTCAGCTAATTCAATTCATAATATATTGTGATTCCTTAAATATTTTCTCAAATATTTCATATGATATTCTATTGAGGAGCAGAGCACACAAGGTGTCTTTATATTTGTGGGTAGAAAGGATATTTTAGATAAAACATTGAAAAATCTAGAACACTTGGGTCATGTACGGTGATTCCTGGAAGGTTTATTAGTGAAAAAATCATTTCCACATTCTTCATCATTTTCAATAGAGAATATTTATAAAAAATTGAATCCTTGGAAGTTGAAGTTTAGGATATTCATGTGAGATGGATGATGAGGTCAATGATTTGTTACAGTGAATGTTTATTGACATGGAAATATGGATTCATACTTCTAATCCCACTCCTCCACCTGCACCATAGCTCCTAATCCTCATACTTATCTGACCGCAACACCACTTCCTCTAGACCCTAATATTTATTATCCTAATATTACACCCCTCCTCCATAAATTCACAATTATTTTGAGTTATATATTAATGATCGCAATCATATTATTTCATATGGGATGATATTTTATATTAGTGATATCATTAATCATCAAAAAATAGATATAAAGAATCATAGGGTCACTATACAGGATATTATAGATACATCTAGAAGAAAACCATGTCCTCAAGAAAAGGTGAGTATAGTTGGAAAAAGTATCTTCCATTTTTTATTTTTTCCATCTTTAGTTGTTTGACATATTACCATAGAGGTATGTGTATATTTTATCATTTAATTCTTTTTTTATTGATTTTGTATCATTTTAATAATTATATATTTATCTAATTTTTTGCATGAATACTTTGAAGTTAAATAAATATTTTAATGACGACAAAAATTTAAAAGTTTAACTTCAAACATAGTTTCTGCCATTCTTGATAGATTGTCGACATATTTAATTTTTTATATTAGATGTATACAAGATTCCGATTAAAGCTCATGTTTAATGGTGTTTAATGATTTTGGTGCTTTTACAAACCTATGTAATTGAGCATATAGTTGGAGATGAGTTTGTCATCAACATAAAGATACTTTTTCCCATGTAAGTCATTTAATAAGATTTTTCCGTTCGATTAATTTATTGAAAATTTATAATTATGTTTGTTTTTTGTTTGGTATCTTTATACAATTTATATGGAGCATGAAAATAAAATGTTTTATGCACTTATGGACCTACATTTTATTTATTATATTTTGAGGACAGTGAAAAATAAATAATAAGTAGTTTATATTGCAGAATGGTTTTTTAAGAATGTAATTTTTCAATGATAGATGTTTTCTTATCTACATGAGTATGAATCATATATCTTAAAAATTGTTCTATATCTATTAAAATAATCACTACTAACATTAAATTTTCATTTATATCAGGTTCCATTATACTTTGGTTGTTTTTTCATGGTAGAAGGCATTTTACTAACAATTCTATATCCATGGTAAGGTGATGAAAAATTTTAAGAATACATTAGACATGTATGTTTGAATATTTCAATACTTCTTTATATCATAATGAATTTTAATTTTATATATTCATATTATATTCACATAGGGAAGGAAACTTATTTCAAAAGACTATAATAAGGAAGAGTGTGAAGATCAAATATATAAAGGAAAGGGAGAATTATAATTTAAAATTACTATATTTAGGATATATTACATAACAAAGTTATTTTGAATTTAAAATTAATTTAAATATAAATTTAATAAACAAGGAGGTGTAAAGTAATGTGGATAATTTGTTATAATAATTATTTATGAAATAATTACCACTATGATCGTTATAAAGTTCTATCAAGTTACAGTTCTTTATAAAAAATTCCTTAAAATTTCATTCATTTTATTCAGAATACATGTTAAATGATTTCCTTTTAATTTGTAGATTTCTTATGAACATGTGCCTTATAGTTCATAAGACATGATAGATATACAAATAGAATGGGTGAATTATTTTACTCGTCTGATTACATTTTCATTTATTCGTGTAATATTTTGTAAAATTTAAATTTCAAATTGTAAGTGTATTTATTTGGTTGTTCTGAAGCTTTTTATGATAGTATTTTTGTTGTTTTCTACTCCTCTTCTCTATGGAGTGGAGGAATCAGATGAAAATTATTTTTAAAAAAAATATATTTTTCACATCATTTATTTGGTGACCGATGTGAAAAACCAATAATTATTGGTTTATCATGTTAGATACTTGATAAATGACATGAAAACCCTATATTGATTTGTTTTTCACATTATTTATCAAATAAATGATGTGAAAACCCTAACCATAAATTTATTTATAATTCCAATTTTTAAACCAATGCTAAAAAAATATTTACAATGTTACCTTCAATAATGTCACCTAAAAACCGATGTGAAAAAGAAAAAAACATAATTAAAATCATTTTTATGTGCTAGTTCAACCACCTCCAAGTGTTTCTTTCCTAGTTCTCAAACTTAGAAGAAGGAAATCTACAAATTCTCGAAGGAAAAAGTAGTATGTGAACTAATATCCCAGTAGTTTCTTACAAAGTTTTATATAATATGATCCCATAATTAAATAAAAAAATAATTATTTCTTTATTAATAAAATGGGAATGGAAGAACAATTTCATAATTAAATAATGTTTTAACATTTTAATTAATGGGGAAAATTAAAAAATGTGGATTAATTAAAATTGTATATAAAATACTTTATATAAAATACTAATCATGAGTAAGGAACTTCACACTCAAAGAAAAATATATCAGTAATCACCATGAGCCACAAGATCATCTTCAAGGATGTTTGACAGTTCGAAGTTATTATATCCTCACACACTCATATTGTTAATCATGGAAATATGTATACAGACATCCCTCTAAAACATTCTATAGCGGACTAATCAACATCCCACTAGTGATAAGATCTATTTCACTATGTTTTTGTTAGAGTTTTAAAGATTCAATCATTTTCTATGGTATTACAATCCTAGTGTGTCTTTGTAAATAATTCACTAATTATTAAGGATTTTGTGTGATCAATAAATCAATCAAAAATAGGAAAAATATTTTAAAACTTACTAAAATAGAATTTCCCTATTCCTAGTTTTAATATTCCAATTTCCATTTTAAAATAAAAAATGGTTTTTTTAAAAAATTCATGATTTTTTCCAAGATAACACCAATCATAATTTCTTATAAAAAATTAATGTTTTTTTACAAATCAATTTCAAAAATAAATTTCCCAAATTTGTAACATCCCAAGTTAATAAAGAACATGACTTTTTTCATATTTAGTAATATTTGTGAACTAAATATTAATTATACTTTAAAGGGGACACTATGTTCGATGGTATACCAGATACACAATAATGGGTTTCCTTGAAATCTTACGTTGCACACTAATAATATAATTTTATTATTATAAATGGTAGTTAACACCTAGACATTGTAATGGAGTGAATGAACAGAACTAACTAAAAAATTATTATATATGTTTGTTAAATGTTTTTACATTTATCTAATAAATGTTATAGGCTTCAAATATGAATGAATCTAATTTTAAACATAATTTACTTTAAAGGTTTGATTTACCGCCTTTTAATGGAAAAACCTCATTAAATCTAGTTTTGGTCACTTTTATATATTCCATTTGACAAAATAAAATTCCTCTTTAGAATCAGGACATGAAAATTTAGTTTGGGTAAATTTTTTGTATTAATATAATAATATTCATTTTTTATGAATAGTGAGAAATAATGTATTTTAATTCAAAACTGCCTTTTAATATAAATTGTTTATGTGGTTAGATTATATTTTAAATTGGTTTTGAAGTGTAATTAGAATGTATTTTTACCCTTTAATGAAATGTTGGTCATTGAAATTAATTTCATTTTGAAATTATACATAAACAGGTGTCAATCTTTTGTTAGTAATTGTTTCTTAAAAACACGGTATTTGTTTTGACTTTTATTTACCACAATTAAAGGTAAATAGGGTAATTCAAGGTAAAAGGAATATTATAATAATAAAAAATTATCTTAACACTTGTCCTAACCTTATTGGATGAGTCATGGCCGTCCATGGTCATCCTTGGGTTAATTTTGGGACCCCATGGATCCAATTAATAATGACAATGACACATTATTTTAATTAACTTAAAGTAATGAAAAAAAATAACATTAACAAATATGTTTTAGTATATCAATATTTACATGGGGTTATATAATTCATCTTTTCGACTATAAAAAATAATTATAAATCTAATAATATTTCTTAAATTAAAATAATTTTTGTTATAATTTTTAGACATCAAATAAAATAAATTATTTATGTCACAATAATTATGAATTATTTACCTCATTAATAAATGATTTAAATAAATATGATTATTAATATTAAAATAATATCCAAAACATGTCCAACTCTTATTGTATGATTTTATTTCGACCATGAGTCATATTATATTTTACTTTAATTATTTTTGGATCTTTATAAACCGAATATCACAATATAATAAAATAATATTTTCACACTTTTCTACAGAGCCCCTCCTCCCCCTTATAAAAGGAAACCACTTCTAACACCTTCCACACACCTGTCAAGCCCCTTGTATCATCCAAACCCTGAAAAAATAATATCTCAAGATCCCCCTCTTCCTTCTATAAGCCTCTCCTTAGGCCGAAGGCACTTCAAGAAGTCCTTTTGGTTTAAATCAAAGAAAGTTACCCAAATTAAAGGTAATGCTTTCTCTTAAATTCTTTTGTTTTATTTTACTTATCCAACCCCCTAAACACTTTTTATTACTTTATTTTATAAAAAAAGTATCCTCAATATACTAGGATGTTTTTAAGAGAAGGATTCGAACTACACTTACATGCACCTCCATCTAATGGGTGAAGAACATATTGTTTCTGTGGATGGTAAACTAACGCCTCATGAAACGATGATTGTTCGATTATATCCTACCACATATAATGGTGGACATTAATATGGAACTGTATTTATAAATGATATATATATTAGGTTTATATTTCCTTTATACTTCTATATTTTCCATTTATATCATTATTTTATGGTTTCCATTATGGGTAAAACGCGATAATTTCATTTGAGGAAGTGCGGACTACCGCCCCCTAAAAATGATATGACTTGTTAATTCCTTACATGGGCCATATATAGGATAGAATTAATGACATTATATATGATATTATGCTCTAATTATAATATACTTATGAATAAAAGTGTATTAATTCCGTTAAAATACAAAATAGAAATGAATGTAACGTCCATGTGTACGTACGACTTACCGTCTCCATGAACGGTACATTTAATTTGTTATCTCCAAATTTTATGTACTGTTATAAATAGATCTATATACTAGATATATAATATATATATATGATATATAATTTTTTTATATAATTATGGAGATAATGTACTTCTGACAACATGGAAAAATACTAATTATAACAAGTTCATTTTTGACTCAAGTTCCATACATCGATAAAATATCCATTATAAAATCAAATAAATAACTAATTGTTATAGAAAGGTAATAAGTGATATAAAAGAAATAATAAAATTGAAAAATGATCATTATAAAGTAGAAATTTTCATATGTTTATTATTCAGGAAGAACAAGGAACATAAAAGACAATTCAGACTTGTGGTAAAGGGTTTCTTATCTCACTTTTAATTCTATGAGATTTCCATTGTTCACCACTTATTTATTTCATGTGGTGTATTGTGTATTTCTATTCGATATATATTATCATGATTCTATTTATATTCATGGTATTTTGTGATTCATTTGGTGGTTATTAACTTTTTTTCTTACGACTCGATTGATTACAACGAAGTAAGGGTTTTTCATCTCACTTTTATTCCCATGAGATTCATGCTATATTAGACACTATTTTTGTGTGTGGAGTATGTAATGCCCCTAATTGTATTAATTTTGTAATATACTTTAATGTATCGGTATTTAAATTTTCATTGTATGATTCTTCTTTCATGGGGTGTATGTTTCATAAGTTACAAAATCAGTAAGGGAATTTCACATTTCAGTTTCTACTCATTGGGATTTATGCATACTTCATTGACTATTTTACTCCATGATTATGTGTGGAATAACTATTTATTATTTATTTAGTAATTTCCACTCCCCTTTATATGGATATACTTTCGATACACATAATGACTCCGTTGATAAATTCTGAAGTCAATGATATGAACTTGATAAGAGTAATTTTAACTCAATCTCCATTTATTGAGTTAAAAATCCAATTCATTGGTGTTGCTTTTACAAGAATATGTTTGAATGTACTATGATTTATTTACACTAAATATCCAATCATATTGAGTGTATTTATATTTTTCACACATAATTATTTTCTTTACTTATCGTTAACCAATGGATATAGTCTTTATAAGAGATTTCATCTCAATTTACATTCCATTGAGACTTATTTGTTGTTATACACCAATTCACTTTTATATGGTGTATATAATGTAATTTGATATAGTATATCATGAATCCCTTTATTATCATGATATTATAAAGTTTTTATTACCTCAATTATTTATATTTATGTGTCTCTCTTTCGGTTAGGAACTCTAACTAAAATGTCATTCTAAATTTTTTAAAGATTTATTATTCGAAATCTTTCTCATTAATGACCATGTTTTAAAAATGGTTTTAACGATTTATTTATATGGATATTAAAGTTTTAAAATTAAAATTCCTTTTAAATGTTTCAAAGTGGTATGGGACACTTCAATTCAAAAATCTATTTTTAAATAGATTCTTGACAAATAGTATTACTTTTAAATGTTTAAAAAAAGGGAGATATTTCTCTCAAATATTTTTGATGATTATTTTCATCTATGTCAAAATCCTTCATTATTTTTGATTGAGATTAATCTGTTACAATACAATCTTCTATATTGTATTGATTGAGTTAGGTTTGACTGTGGATGTGCTATTTTTTATACCATTCATGGTTTGTGGATAAATTATTGACATTTCATATGATAGCTTTAATATGAATGTTTATGTTATGTTTGAAAATTTTCATATGAAGACTGAATTGGACTTATTATGTGATGGGTGGAGCCCTCTATAGCTCCTCAATGCATCGGTAGGTCTCATGAGACAAACTAGTGTCTTGGCACAAGTCCTTGACAAAATCTTATTTGTAGTCTTGACACGAGGCCTTGACTATGTGGGTATGATATCCGACATTATGCATTCCATCATTATGAGATTAGATATTGATATTTCATGTGGTTATTCGATTAGTATAATACCCATGACTATGTTTTATTATGGCATTATTTACTCAGCTCATATTCCTACCATACAGTGTTCATATTAATTATTTGTAAAGGCATGTGTTTTGAATTATTCACCATGACTAATGTTTATGTTATCTTCCACTGTATTGCTTACTCTTACTAAGAATTTGAGCTCACCCATTTATCATGTTTTATTTTCCTAGGATATGATGACGTTAGTTATGAGTGACTTACAGGAATAATATTGGAAGCTTGTATATTTCTAATGGAATAAATTAGTGTTGTTTTTATTTTCAAGTTGTAGTGTTGAACTTATGAATGTATCTGGTTTCCAAGACTACTAAACTGATCAGTCCTTCAGGATTGGATTCCTTGTAATCATGCCAATGTATTAAAATAATGCATCGACTCTTGGATTATAGGGTCGGGGCATTATAGTTGGTATCAAAGTAAGTTTAGTACGAACCTTGGAAACTAGATTTATATCAACTATGATTATAGAACAATACCCTAAGATAGATGTTGATGATTGGTATAGAATAACTTCCTAAAATTTTGGAAATATAGAGATTTTTTGATTTTTCCAAGCAATATATCCCTCTCTAGATATGAGCTGGTAGAGAAGGCTTTGGCACAGAAGTACCAAGGAGTGAAAAATCTGACAAGGAGTTTCGAGCTTGACTCGGGGTATCCTGGTACATGACAACATGCCTTACATCACTCTTGGTTACGAAAATCTGGGGGATATGCTTAGGAAAATTTACATTCTCTTTAAAAAATGATTTGAAGGATTTTAATATAATATTAGAATAAATTACCTTGGTTAATACTAAGATGTTTTAAATTGAAAATAAGGTGTAATGATATGATCTAAATGATTTTATGACTGTTATTACTTACACAATGCTTTCTGCTTTAAGTCAATGGCTGTATTCTAAGGAAGTCATAGTAACTTTGGGCATGATGTACAAGGTTTGACCGGTGGTGGAAATGAGAAACAAAATATAATGTTCACAGGCATAAATGATATCATGTTCATACTAGATCAGTTTTCAAAAAATATGATCAACAACATATATATTAACCAACTCCCGGAATCAACAAGGAAGAAAAAAGTGGTGAATCATAAGATCTCCAGTAGTGAAGATCATGGAGAAAAGAAATCTCATTTTTCATCATACAGGAAAGGTGGAAGGAGACACCTAGGAAGGTGTCTTAATGGAAAAAATAAATTCATTATGTGTGGGAAAGAAGGGCATAAATTAAATAATTGCTGAGGAAAACTGAAGAGTACTATGGAAGAAAATAAAAACGGTTCTAAGAATCCATTTATAGTCATTTTCCATAAATGTAGGGGACCTGGCCATTACCTGCGTGAATTCCCTATTCTATAGGATATCCTCTTGGTCATGGAGGAAGCTATGTTGAAATAAATGGATGGAGAAATGTTTAAAAAGTATTAGTGGCCTTTATTAATGGGATTACTTTGGATGAATTTTCTCTTTTAATTTTAACCCTGCAGTTTTTCATTTGAAAAATGATATTTGAGGAAGAATTATATTTTCTCTTGTAGATATAGTTATAAATAACCATTTGGTTTTATAAGATCATTGAGTTTGAGGAAATTACAAGTTGTTATTTTTTTAATAAAAATGTGAGGTATGAGAAACAATTTGTGATGAAATTATGTTATAGTTATTTCGAAGAATATGTCTCATTTTTGGGAATATTATAAAATTATATAGTTTTTAAAAAAGGTCAACACGTAGACCATGTGAGAACCCGTCGTGTCGGACAAAGCTGTGGGAATCGAACCCACAACTATAGTGCGATTGAGATTTATCGCCTACCACTAGACTATTTGAAGTCCCTAGTTAGTGTGACTAATTATTTTTAGTTAGATGATATTATTGATCAATAATTAGTTGATTTGGGATCATATGTCTTATATAATGGATATCCTTATTATTTTAAAATTATTTGGTGATTAAGTGATAAATGCTATTTTGGAAGACGTTCTCTCTGTTGGGAACACTATATAACTAAGGAATATAGAATACTATGTGATTTCATTTGAGGAGTAATGGTGGGTTTTTATCTATATTTTGGGTTATTTATGTAAGTGATTAACCTTTCATAAAGAATATGTGATTAGGTTAATTAATTTTGAGTTTGTGAATTTAAGGGAAGTTGATGTCATTTAGAGATACAATTTAACGTGGAAGACTACATAACCAAATTCTTCTATGTTTTGGGTTTCAATATTAGTTTGGATTGTATTGAATGATTTTAAAGACAATTGATTATTGAATTGTATTTATTTAACATTGGGGTATAGTTGGTTTAATTTTATAAATTAAGATTAGTATTTATTTCTGTAAATGATTATCTTTTTTGGGGATCATCTGATCTTGTACAAACCATTTTGGTGGTGCCTAATCTCTAAAGACAAGGTAAATATATTGTTTATCCTTTGTGGATCGTGTGATTCTATAGAAGTTGATTATATATCTTCCATTGTGACCAAGTCATCTTGAATACTCATCATTTGAAAAAAAATGAGTTGGTAGTATAAATTTATTAAAGAATGAAACTCTAATTAAAAATAAAGAATATCTCTTTATGTTCTTATTCAATCTAGTAAATAAATTCCTCAACTTTATGAAGTGTAACTTAAAACAAAAGAACATCATTTGATTACTTTTCCTACTGGGAAACTAATGATCGTTTATCCCATCACAAGTTTGTGGTTTTCTTGTTGTTAACTTTCTCTTGATCATGTTTTCTATCCCTCTACATCATAACTTGACACATAGTTTATCATTCATATCCATGTTCTCATACATGAAATCCTAGTATGGGTTATCTCATGTGACCTTTGTACTTTTATTTCATTTTTTTAAAGTGATATTTTTACTCACTCTTTTATGATGAGGGACTTTTAATGAAGTTTCCATGCCCAGTTTGAAAATTGCGAGGACGCAATTCCCAAAAGGTGGGAAGGATTTAACATCCCAGGTAAATAAAGAACAAGAAATTTTTCATATTTATTAATATTTGTGAACTAAATATTAATTCTATTTTAAAGGGGACACTATGTTAGACGGTATACCCAATACGCAACAATGAGTTTATTTGAAATCTTATGTTGCACACTAATAATATAATATTATTATTTTAAATGGTATTTAACACCTAGACATTGTAATAGAGGGAATGAACAGAACTAACTAAAAAATGATTATATATGTTTGTTAAATGTTTTTACATTTATCCAATAAAATTTAGAGGCATAAAATCTGAATGAATCTAATTTTGAACATATTTACTTCAAAGGGTTGATTTACCGCCTTTTAATGGAGAACCCACATTAAATATATTTTTGGTAACTGTTATATGTTCCATTTGAAAAAATAAAATTCTCATTTAGAATTGGGACATCAAAATTTACTTTGGGTAAAATTTTGTTATTTTTCTAATAATATTCATTTTTTTATGAATAGTGAAAAATACTATATTTTAATTCAAAACTACCTTTTAATATAATTTATTTATATGGTTACATTATATTTTAAATTTGTTTTTAAGTTTAATTAGATTTTATTTTTACCCATTAGCCCAATTTTGGTCATTGTAATTAATTTCACTTTGAAATTATACATAAACAACTCTCAACCTTTTGATAGTTATTGTTTCTTAAAAACACGCTATTTGTTTTGACAACGGGAATTAATTTTAAATTAATTAATCCAACTTCAATGTTTTGAATTTGGTAAAATAGACATCATTTTTGAATTCAGAATATCAAATTTAGCATGGGCTTATTTTTTGGTATTTTTCTGAAAAAACCTCTATTTTTGATGAATTGTGAAACAACTAAGTAGTAGTTAAAAATAAGACTTTTTCATTTAGATGGAATTTTACCACTTATGGGAAATTAATTTCGAAAATACGAGATAAATTGTTTTTATTATTAAGTAAAATTTGGTTCAATAAGATGAAAATAATTTTTGGTGAAATGTAACTTTTGACTTTTATTTACCGCGGTTAAAGGTAGATAGGGTAATTCAAGATAAAAGGAAAATTATAATAATACCAAATTACCTTAACACTTGTACAAACTTTATTGGATGAGTTATGGATGACCATGGTCATCCTTGGGTCAAGTTTGGGACCCCATAGAGTCACTTAAGAATGATAATGAAACTTTATTTTAATTAACATAAAGTAAAGACAAAAATGACATTAACAAATATCTTTTAGTATATCCATTTTTACATGGGGTTATATAAGTCATCCATTCAACAATAAATAATAATTGGAAAACTAAAACGATTTCCTACATTATGGTAATTTTATTTATAATTTTAGACATCAAATAAATTAAATTATTTATGACATAATAATGATGTAGTATTTACCTCATTAATAAATGATTTTAATAAATATGATTATTAATATTAAAATAATATCCAAAACCTATCCAATTATTATTGGATGATTTTATCTAGACCATGAGTCATCTTATCTTCGACTTCAATTAGTTCTGGACCTTTAAAAACCGAATATCACTATATAATAAAATAATATTTTCACACTTTTCTAAAGAGCCTCTCCTCCCCCTTATAAAAGGACACCACTTCTAAACCATTCCACACACATCTCAAGTTACTTTTCTTGTCCAAACCCTACCAAAATAATCTCTCAAGATCCTCCTATTCCTTCTAGAATCCTTAACGTAGAAATAAGGCACTTCAAGATGTCCTTTTGGTTCAAACCAAAAGAAGTTACCCAATTAAAGCTAATGCTTTCTCTTAAATTTTTTTGTTTTATTTTGACTTATTTTACTTCTCCAACCCCCTAAACACTTATTATTACATTATTTTATAAAAAACTAGTATCCTCAATATACTATGATGTTTTTATGATAATTATTCAAACTAAACTTACACACACCTCCATCTAATGGGTGAAGAACATACTGTTTCTGTGGACGACAAACTAACGCCTCACGAAACGATGATTGTTCGATTATCTCCTACCACCTCTCATGGTGGCCATTAAGATGGAACTGTATTTATATATGATATATATATTATGTTTATGTTTCCTTTATTCTTCTTTATTTTCCATTTATGTCATTATTTTATGGTTTCCATTATGGATAAAAGGTGATAATTTCATTTGAGGAAGTGAGGACTACCACCCCCTCAAAATGATATGACTCGTTAATTCCTTATGTGGGACATATAAAGGATGTAATTAATGATACTATATATTATATTATACTGAAATTATAATATACCGATGTATTATTATGTTTTAATTCCATTAAAATAAAAAATATAAATGAAAGTAGCGTTCATGCGTATGTACGACTTACTGTCTCCATGAATGGTACATTTCATTTCTTTTCTCCAAATGTTATGTACTGTTATAAATAGATATATATAATGAATATAATATATATATATATATATATATGATATCTAAATAAATTATATCTTTCTGGAGATAATGGAATTTTGACCACATGGGAAAATAGTAATTATAACAAGTTCATTTTTTTACTCAAGTTACGAACATCGATAAAATATCTATTATGAACTCAAAAAAGTAACTAATTATTATAAAAAGGTAATAAGGGATATAAAAATAATAATAAAACAGAAAAATTTTATTAATAAAGTATAAATTAACTTAATATTATTATATATGAAGAACAAGGAACATACAAGACAAGTTGGACTTGAGGTAACGAGTTTCTTATCTCACTTTTAATTCCGGGAGATTTACATTGTTCACCACTTATTTATTGCATGTGGTGTATTGTGTACTTACATTTGATATATATTATCTTGATTCTATATATATTCATTTTATTCTGTGATCCATATTGTGGTTATTATCTTTGGTTCATACAACTCGATTGATTACAATTAAGTAAGGGTTTTTCATCTCACTTTTATTCCCGTGAGATTCATGCTATATTGGGCACTATTTCCTTTTGTGTGGAGTATGTAATGCCACATGATTTTATTAATTTTGTAATATACTTCAATGTATGCGTATTTACATCTTCATTTTATGATACTTCTTTCATGGGGTGTATGTTTCATAAGTTACCAAGTCGGTAAGGGAATTTCAGATTTCAATTTCTACTCATTAGGCTTTACACATATTTCATTGATTATTTTACTCCATGATTATGTCTGTAATAACTATTTATTATTTGTGTATTAATTTCCACTACCCATTATTTGGATATACTTTTGATACACATAATCACTCCATTGATAATTTTTCAATTCATCGATATGAACGTGATAAGAGTAATTTTAACTCAATCTCCATTTATTGAGTTAAAAATCTAATTCATTGTTTTTTTTACCAGAATATGTGTGAATGTCCTTTGATTTATTTAAACTAAATATTAAATCATATTGTGTGTATTTATATTTTTCACAGATAATAATTCATTGATTTCTCCTTAACCTAAGGATACAGTCTTTATAGGATATTTCATTTCAATTTACATTCCATTGAGAATTATTTGTTGTTATGCACCAATTCAATTTTATATGGTGTATATAATGTACTTTTAAATTTTATATCATTAATCCCTTTATTCTCATGATATTATTAATTTTTATTACCTTAATTATCTGTAGTCATGTGTCTCCCTTTTGGTTAGGAACTCTAACTAAAATATCATTTTAAATGTTTTAAGGATTTATTATTATAAATCTTTATCATTAATGCCCTTATTTTAAAAATGGTTTTAAGGATTTATTTATATAGAAATTAATGTTTTAAAATTAAAATTTCGTTTAAATATTGCAATGTGGTATGGGACACTTTGATTCAGAAATCTAATTTTAAACGGCTTCTTGACAAATAGTGTGACTTTTAAATATTTTTAATAAAAAGGAGGATATTTCTCTCAAATAGTTTTGATGATTATTTTAATCTATTTCAACATCCTTCATTATTTTCTATTGAGTTTAATCTGTTACAATACAATCTTCCATATTTTATTGAAAGAGTTATGTTTGACTGTGGTTGTGCTATTTTTTATACCATTCATGGTTTGTGGATAAAGTATTGACATTTCGTATGCTAAATTTATTACGAATGTTTATGTTATGTTTCAAATGTTTCATATGAGGAATGAATTGGAATTAGTAAGTGACGGTTAGAGCTCGCTATAGTTCCTCGATGCATCCGTAGGTCTCATGAGACAAACTAGTGTCTTGGTACAAGGCCTTGACCAAATATTATTTTTAGTCTTGGCATGAGGCCTTGACTATATGATTAGGATGTATGAAATTATGCATTCCATAATTATGAAATTAGCTATTGATATTTCATGTGGTTATTCGACTAGTAGAATACCCATGACTATGTTTTATTATGGCATTATTTACTCAGCTCATATTCCATCCGTAAAGTGTTTATGTTAATTATTTGTAAAGGCATGTGTTTTCAATTATTCACCAAGCCTAATGTTTATGTAATCTTTCACTTTATTCCATACTCTTACTAATCATTTGAGCTCACCCCTTTCTCATGTTTTATTTTCCCATGATATGAAGAAGTTAGTTATGAGTGACTTGTAGGAATAATCTTGGAAGCTTGGATGTTTCTAATAGAATAAATTAGTGTTTCTTTTCTTTTCCAGCTGTAGTGTTGAACTTATAAATGTATCTTGTTTCAAAGACTACTAAACTGGTTGGTCCTTCGGGAATTTATTCCTTGTAATCATGCCAATTTATTAAAATAATGCACCAACTCTTGGATTCTAGGGTTGAGTCGTTACAAAATTCATTCAATTTCAAAATCACACCTCAATTTCCAATTCTAATGGAATTGGGGTTTTCCCAAAATCCATTACCAATCCAATTCAATTCAAATTCCCAATGGATTTTTTTTCATAATTAAAATAAAAGGAATCATTTTACATGACTTAATTCCATGGTTTATAAAAAGGAAAATCTCAACATAACCACTAACACAGAGATCATGTATCACAACGCTCACAATGAGAATTGTCAAGGAATAATGATGGAAACAAAGATCAAGGAATAAACCCAAGATTAATGATTCAAATCAATGGAGTTTTGACCCATCAACAATAATATGATCTAAAAAACTCTAATGAGGATATATAAATAGAGTGAGAGAGAAGAAATGGGAGAAGATATCTTACTGGATAGGAATTAAATGATGTTTTTCTAGCATCAATACTTCTTTAAAGGGGTTTGGGGGAGCCATAATGCGACCCTGAGAGAATAATTACCCTTGTAAATGGGTATATGGAGATTTAGGGTAAACAAGGTGCATGAACTTGAGTTTGATATATTTAAAATAAATTTTCTGAATAATAAAAACCCACACACATTATTATTTGGGTAGGGCCACATGGTTTTTTGAACAGTTTTCCCTAACCATGCACCCCTATGATAGGGTCCAAAACTTCTACTAGTTTGTTGTATAATCATTCAAACTATAATAACCATTAAAATCCCCGCTATTTTTTCCAACTATTTTCCCTAGGTGGTCGCTCAATTTGGAAAAATTATGCCCCAACTGTGTATAGCCGAGAAAAGTTCTGAATTTTTATATTTCCTCTCAAAACCACCCAAGATAAACCATAACCAATCACGGTTAAAAATAAGGGTGAACAAATACCTGAAAATAGTAACGGGATTTTACAACTTCCCCACTATAGAAACTGTTTGTTTTTATAAATACTTTTAATAAGTCTATATGCCAAAAAGATGAGGTTGATTCTCTCTCATTAGCACCTCTTTCTCCCATATATCATGAGTACCAGAACTATTATTCCATTGAACCTAAATAAAAGGTATCATATACCCATTATGTACAATGTTTTTAGAACCAAAATTTCCCTGTTCGATGCTCAGTCATGGAAAAATCTAGCTTAACCTTTAAATCATTCAAGATTAGAGCATGAGATGGATTAGTAGGATACTTTAATAGCTATGATACATGGAAAATATTATGCATGGACATCAACTATGGTGGATGTTATAAAAGGTAAACCACTTCCTCCACCTTATCAACAACCTAAAAATGTCACAAAAAATAATCATAAGGCTTCCTTTACCTCCCAATCCATTGATGACCCAAAACAGATAAACTTTTCAATAACACCTGATCACTAACAGAAAAATCCTAAGGTCTATGAAAATGAAAAACATAAGATTTATATGGGCTCTATTCTATCAGTATAGTTTTATGAATCCACTAAATATTTATTATCATCTCTTTACCGAATATCTTTCCAACCAAATAACTTTCACCGATCTCCGACCAACAAAATTGAAATTTACAAAGCTAGCCATAAAATGGCTCAAAATTAGCCATTCTAATCATAGACCAGTAGGTATTGTTATAAGAAAAATAGAAATTCCCCAAATGGACATCCCAAGCTCTAAAAATGGTAAAAACATTGATGAAAATCATATCCTCATGAATCTATATATATCTGTTTTTTTGGCCATCCATTTTTAGATTGTATGTCGTACTCAAATGAATATGAGACCCCAGTGCCTCCTAGGTGACTCTCCAAAAGGGAAAAGTAAAGAGGGGGTCTCTATCAGAGACTAAAGTAGATGGAACTCCATGAAAGGGATCAATCACTATCACACAGATATTTCCAAACTCCTAAACTTTGGTTATATCACAAAAGGGTAAAAAGTGATCAGATTTGGTTATCCTATCGATCAAAACCCATATGAAAATATATTTTCACTGGGTACATGGAAACCCAACCCAAAAGTCCATAGATATCTCATCCCACATCCATGTCACCATTGGATGTGGTGGAAGAAATATTGAAGGTATCTAGTGCTTAAACTGGACCTTCTGCTAAGTATAATAATAATAGGAAAAATCAGAGATGTCTTAACTCATACCTAGAAACAAGAATCATCACAACATGCCATAGAACATCTTTTTGGTCCTGGGACCATATTCCATTAAAAGTTATAGAAATCCACATCACATATTTTTTCATAGCTTACAACACAACAAAATGATTCAAAAAACATAGAGCACCCTCTATGGAGAAAAATGACTCAAAAATAGTCTCTGAACGATAAATAGAGTCCTTAATTATATGGAATACTTCAATATGTTTTTATTCCTGAAATAGCATCTCTATAAGAGAATATTTCAACAAAATACTAGCCAAAACAACTTCAACCCTTGTTTCTTGAAATCTAATATTAAACTAAGAAAAAAGATCCATCAACTTCTACTCTTATGGTGATTCATTCATGACCTAGGTTGGAAGTTTCATTATAAAATAATTTTCAATGAAATTACATTACCCTAGGGTAAAGGAATTTTTAAAATCAAAGGATTTTAGGTACTCCACCAAATGACTCTAGAAGAGCTTCAAATATTTTTTATAGAATATATTACTCAAGATTTTGTGGTTGGAATTCACGATAAAACATTCCCTGAAAATGTAATGTACCCAAATCTTAAGTGCATGTATCACAACTATAAGTTAAAGGTCATGGGTAAGGTAATTAATATCATGAGGCCTAATCAACCAAGATCCATATGAAAAGACTCAATCACCCTACATAAGAACATGACCCAAACCCAAACTTGATACATCGTAGAAGACTACATATTACTACCAAACCTCTAGAAGAGTCCACGCCAGTGTAGTAGTGAAAATAATTTTCAAATAAACAAAAAAAACTCTCAAATTTCGTATACCAAACAAACTATACTCCCTTTTGAGTTTAGGTAGACATCAGAGAATAAAAAATCAATAAATTATCTACAAACTGATTATAATACCCAACTAAACCCAAGAAACATCTAATATTGAAGAAAATACATGATATTTACCATGTCATAACAAATTTCACCATCTCAAGATCAATTGAGATACCATTTTTCAATCCCAAGTGTCCTAAGAACATCACTTAATGAATCCAAAAATCACATTTCAACATCTTGTCATAAATTTAGTGATTTCTCAAGAATTCTAGAACATCATTCAAATGATGCACACAATCCTTCACAAACATAGAGTAAACTAGGATTTCATCCACAAATACCACCATTAATGTATAGATATTATCATGGAATATAATATTCCTAAAATAGATGAAGATTTCACAAGCATTGGTTAGACCAATTGGCATGATAGGGTGATCATAATGGTTATAAATGCTCTGGAAAGAGGTTTTAGGAATGCTATATTCTTTTATTCTCAACTAATTTTAATGAGATCAAATAACAATATTCGAGAACCATTTCTTCCCTTTCACCTAGTAAAAGAGTTCATAAATCAGATTAAATGGATACTTTTTCTGGACTATAACTCAGTTGAGTTTTTGGTAATCAAAATAGAGGTGAAGTGACTAAACATATTTCTTGGCAATGAAAATTAGCACCGCCCATGGTGAAACACATTAGAATATAAATCCTTTCTTTAAAAGATCATAACACTGAGTATTCAAATCTTTCATTTCATCTATTTCAATACAATAAGATGGAATAAATACTAGTTGATTACTTAGAACGAAATAAATAGAAAAAACTACCCCCTTACTAGGGAAAAATAGAAATGTTAAAAGGGAAAACATAAGGAAACTCAATGACAAATGGAGGGAGATTAAATCTCAAAGATTAAATCTCTAAATAAAAATAAAAAAATTATATTACTTCCCCCCAACTCAAGATAATATGTTCCTGATCTACATGACATCAATTCCCATTCTCCCTAAAAATACAGCACACCCTACCAGACGTATTAAAGGAGACCTTTCAAATATGAAAATAAATTTTGGATTTATTATCAATAAGAAAATATATCTAGAATATTATGTCAAAAAATTTCATTTCTAAAACCAGAAAATATAAAGAAATATCGATATTGGATCATGAGAAAACACAAGTAGGATAATGGAGACCCTTTTATCTCTTCATTCTGAGGGGTGTAGTAATATCCATAACATATGATAAAATCTATGTTGAAATATTTAATAGATTCAGAATATGAGCCAAAATCAATGAATAATATGAAACAGTATTAAATAATTTAATCACTGGAGATGAAGCAGTAGTTATAATACCTCTCATAGTCACTGGGCTCATATCTTCTTCTAATAGATACTCTTCTACTGTGTGAAGAGTATTCAATACGAAGGGCTTTGGCTAAAACCTCTTAGTTCATGAAGAATCTGATTTCACCTAAGTAGTTTTAGGTGCTAATGATCCTAATCCAATACATGGAGTAGATTAGATATGACAGAACCTTCTCATGTTACTTGATCATACAAAAGAACAATATTAATATGGTGCTTCAGTGAATACCTATTTCAAGTACACAGGCTTTCCACTTTGTTTTCAAATCAAAGTCCATATTCCTATCACTATATAAGTTATAGAAAAAGTTATTATCAAGATCCACCCTAAGAATAATCATGATTTCTCTTTCTTTTGAATGAACTCATAGAAATACCCTCGGAGAGAAATAAAATCTTGTCAACCTTGACTTACCTTCCATATCAAGCTCTACCATCAACCCATATCCCATATGTCATCATAAGAAGAAATATTCAACAAGAAAACCTGAAAAAATATATCATACTGAAGTCCCATATTTAACTATTGAGTCTTCATCTTCTCAATTTATACAATCCTAGGTGAAAATATCACAATCCCAGTAAAGCAACATTCATACTCATTCACATTCCTCTCAGTCTGCACATGTTTGAAAAACTCGACATCCTTTTCCAACACCATAAGATGTTGATAGAACTAGTCAATGAAAAGGAATTTAATTTAATTCCACTAAAATCCCTCCCACTTCTTGTCCATCACCATCATGTCCCACCATATCCTATTAGGTCCTTTCATCTTGAAGGTGTCACAACTCACCTTTATTTCATTAAGAATCCCCAATAACTCAAAAAAAATCTTAATTTCCCTCCCACAATCCTAAACTTCTTGATGATCGTATTAGCCTAGGAACATTGGAGGATTCTAGAAAATAAACATATGTACATGATTCTAGGGAACAGCTATCTAAGGTCCAACTTTTGGATATTTAAAGGGAATGGGTGTAGGTGCACGTTCTATTGCATGGTCAACATGCATGACAATATCAACAAGATTCTAGTCCGTGGGAGGATTTTATCACTATGATTCAGCATATGAATCCTCTTAGATCCTATTCACATGTCTTCTCAAAATCATAATGCTACCAAAACATCAAAAAACATTGAATAAATTATATGATTACTCTGAAAACACTGAAAAAAGAGAAATAAGGGAAAGTAATCCCATCAGATAGGTAATCTAGATTTGAATTTCAACTATTCAAATAAAAAGTAGGTAATGGACTATAACTAATCCTTAAGGAATATTTACCAAACCACACTAGGTGAATTAAGGCTCATTAATAAGAGATTTTTTAAGAAACTCACTCACAACTACCTCCTAATTCCCCATAAGATTTCTTAACTACATACTGACATCATGTAAAGATGAAAACCCCACACCTTTGATACTACTTTTTCCTGAACCATCCTAGACACAATGGTACTATGATACCTATTCTGATCCTAACAATCCCAAAGGGAATTACTGATCCCCATGGGTTTGAAAAAATCACCAAGATTCATGAAAGATAATAGAGGGAACTATTTTTCAACTTAAATAGTAGAAGAAATAGAATTAAGTTAGTATCCACAATGAAATCTCCCAATGGAGACAGTACCAAAAGTCAAAAAGGTATAAAACAAGATAAGAAATACATCACCAATGTATCTTATAAATAATGATATAAAAAACCAAACTACTAATGGAATCAAATCCCAAATCATGAAACATCAACACCCACCACCTCCATATGGTGCTTAACCCTTACATGAACCTACCGGAAGGAAACCTACAAAAACCTAAAGGAAAATGTAGGGTGTAATATAAAATCCTAGTAGGGTCTCACTAAGTGTTCCATAATAATATTCCACAATAAAATAATGCAAACCATTCTTTCAATTCTTGTAAAATATGAATGTTAGTACAATTTCATATTTAAATAAAGACATGCTTTACATTTCAATTGGTAGAGACAATTCATATAATGTCTTAATAAACATTTTTTATTAAAAATTTTATATAAAATACTAGTATTGAGTAAAGAAATTCGAAATCAAAGGCATATATATCAAGTTAATCACTACAATCCACATGGTCATCTTCACGTATGTATGATAGTTTCAAGTTATGATATCCCTACACATTCATATTGGTGGCCATGATAATTTGTGAATACGCATTCCTATAAGACTAGACAAAGAGGAATAATCAATATCTCAAAGAGGATAATATATGATGAAATATGTTTTTTTAGATTTGTAAATAGTTAATCCATTGATAGGGCACTACTAACCTATCATTTTTATCCCAAATAACTCACTAACTACTTCGTCTAGCATGTTCTCAATAAATAAATAAATGATGGTAAAATATTTTAAAAATATCTAAAATACAATTTCACGATTTCGAATTTCAATATGCCAATTTCCTTTTAAAAACCAAAACATGGGTTTTAATCAGTTAATTCATTTTTCAATGAATAAAAGGATTATAAGATTTTATCAAAATAGTTTAATGCATTTTTCACAAACCAATTTAATAAATCAATTTCAAAAATAAAATTTTAAAAATTCTAGAAATTTCCAAATCACACCCCAATTTCAAATTCCCCAAGAATTGGGGGTTTTCCCCAATGTTCATCCTAAATCCCATTACCCGAATAGTCTGAAGGCTTTATTTTTATTGATTTTTGATAACCCCTCATTCAAGGGATGAGGGGGAACCCTTACAAGGATCGTAGTCTTAGAGATTACATGACCCATAGGTGTTAGAAAATATGTAGACTATACTTGATAATACTCATCCCAAGCTTCTTCATCGTGATATCATCTCTCCACCTTTGCATGGCTTGTTCAGATAGGCTTATCATCCAAGTACAAGCTGGTCCCGAGGGCAATGTCATACCCTCTTTTTTTGACAAATCTTTTTAGCTTCTACTCTGGTGAATGTACCAGCTCTGAATCCTTATCTAGAGTCTACTAATGGTAGATTTTGTCAAATAAAAGAACAATTTTGGGTGCCCCAAAGGCCTTGATGTGTCCCAAAGGCCTTGAGGTGGCCCAAAGGCCTTGAGGTGTCCTGAAAGCCTTACTGGCCCGAAGGCCTTAAAAGAAATGATGCCCAAACTGGTGGCCCAAAAGACCAAATGGATGAATAGTCATGGCTACTACAGTACCGAACAGTGTTTGCAATAGCACCTACTATAATTCATGGTACAGTTCCTGCTACATTACTCAAAAATATTTCTCCACCCGATTTTGATCTTGGGTCTCTTGGAAGCACTTGTCGAGTACTCACCAACTGGGTTGAGGCTCTTGTGCTCCCAAATCCAATTCAATTCCAATTTTAAATGGATTGGGTTTTCACAATTCCATTGATAGAAATAAATTTAAATCAAGTTTAACACCCCAAGATTTCATAGTATGTTATTTCTTCAATGTAATCCAATAACTTGCACTACACGCAACACCAAGTTCTAGTGCACCACAACTTACCAAACTAGCTATTAAAAAGTAGTTATGAATAGTATTAATTGAATTTTGAGCTATATATAATCCTTATAATTTTAGAATCCATATTATGAGTTTCTTAGACATAATATAAGAACAAATTCATTTTTTCATATAAAAGAAGTATTTTTCAAAAAAAGCAATTTTACCGCCTTTTAATGGAGAACCCTTTTTAAATCCAATATTTGAAACTTTTATATATTAAATTAATCAAAATAAACTTCTCACTTATAATTGAGACATAAGTGTTTAGTTTCAATAATTTTTTTTGTTTTTCTGATAACTTTCATATTTGGGTGAATAGCGAACAATACTATATTTTTACTAAAAAAAAATTTTTTAATTAAAATAATTTTAGTGTTAAATTATACATTATAATGGTTTGGTATTATAAATAGATTATATTTTTTCCATTTAATACAATGTTATTCATTGTAAATAATTTCACTTTGAAATTGAACATAATCAAGTATCAATCTTTTGTTAGTTATTATTTCTTTAAAAAATACTTTTTTGTTTTCACGACGAGAAATAATTTTAAATTAATAAATGAAACTTCTATGTTTTGAATTTTTTAAAATAGACATAATTTTTAAATTTAAAATATCAAAATTAGCTTAGGGTAAAATTTTGGCATTTTTCTGAAAACGTTCAAATTTGGATGAATAGTGAAAAACACTAAGTTATTGGTTAAAACTGATTTTTTATTTAAATAATTATTTATTTTATTTAAATTCATTTTAGGTAAAAGTTGATACATAATACCTATATAAGTTAAATGTAATTCATTGGAGTCAGTTTATAATAATTTTATATATATATAATTTTTATTGAACTTTTATCTGTTTTTTACCCACCTCCTTGGAGCATTTGCAAATTTACATAAAACATAATTTTACCGCTTCTGTGAGTTGAATTTATAAAATACAAGACACACGATTGATATCAGTAAGTAAAATGTGGTTCAATAAGATGAAAATAATTTTGGTGAATAGTAACTTTTTTACTTTTATTTACCACGGTTAAAAGTAAATATGGTAATTAAGGGTAAAAATGATATTATTATTACCCTAACACATGTCTTAATTCTATTGGATAAGTGTAATTCGACCAAAAACAATATTAGGAATAAAATAATATCCTTTAGGTCCACTTTTATTAGATTAGGATATTTATTATTATTTAATTCAAAGAAGAGTTAAAAGGGTTAAAATCAATGTTTAATAACTAAAACATTTTTAATATAAGGTTACATAAAAGATAAATTAGACTATAAATATTCATTATAAAGATAAAAATATTTCCTACATAATATTATTTTATTTATATTTTTTATACATTAAATAATTTAATTTATTTATGACACAATGATGATCATGTAATTACCTAATTAATGAAATATTTAATTTATTGATATTATAAATATCCAAATAAATGTAATTTTAGATTTTTTATGAATTACACTAATTTTATAAGTTATTATGACATATTTGGGTCGGGTATATGAATTTTTTTTGAAGTAATAAAGCTGTTATGATTTTATAAAAAAACAAAATTCCAAATAGTGTCAAAATTTACAAAAAGGTGTTTTTAAAACAAATGTTATATTATTAATTGATATTATATTCCTTAAAATATAATGATTGGACAAAAGAATTATATAATTATAGGTGTATAATTAATGAACCATTTTTGGTTCACTTGGAAGTATATAGTTAGTTTATTAACAATATAATATAAAAATACAAAGAGACATGATAAATGTCAAACTATTTAACTAAGAGCTAAATAAAAGAGATAAAGTTAACATAGTGACCCAAACCTGTCTAAAACCTATTGTTTGAGTGTTCTTTGACACATAACCACCTTATCCTTTAAATAATTTATTTTTTAACCATTATAAACCAAAAATTCTTTTATTATAAAATAATATTTTATGTTTTTCCTAAGGTTCCCCTAACCCCTCTTATAAAATAGAACATCTCTTTCTCTCAAATTCACACCTCTAAAGCCATTTGGCTTGGCCAAAACCTGACCAAATATCCTATAAACTATCATATCTTTATCCTAGAGGCATTAATTTGGTCAGAAAGCCATCCTAAGGATCCATTTTGATCAAATCAAAAGGAAGAACCCAAAAAAGAGGTAATGATTTCACCACCCTCTGTCAAGTTCTTTTATTCTTCCACTTCCTCTTTCTTTGTTATTTACAATATAAAATAATAACTCCAGTATTTTATATATACTGTGATTTTATTGTAAAAATGGTACAACCATATTCATTATTCTACCCATCTTATAAATGACAAAGTCACCATATGTGCGTACATACGGATTACCGTCTCCATGTTGTGGTGTAGTTTGTTATTCAAACACTTCATTATTGGGATGGGTATAATGATGAGTAAAACTTATGTAAATAATAAATATAAAATGTTAATGATTTTTTATATATGATATACCATCCAATTAAATACAATTTTTTCATCAATATAATGATATTGTCGCTCGTGCGTACGTACAGATTACCGTGTCAACGACGCGATGAGATTCATTTCCACGTTCACTATTCAACGATGATTATAAAATATATATCATTAATAAGTATGTAATATATGACATAATAATTCTACTTGAGATATAAATATATGTATACATATGTACCTACATATATCTTATTCACTTAATTTCGTGCAATACGATATGAAAACAGAAACTGCATTTATGCGTACATACGGACTACTGTCTCCATAAACGGTGTTTTTCATTTCTTATGTATGTCTATTATACATATTTATATTCTAAATATATATGATATATAAATAATTTTTTATATTCTGGAAGTATTTAAATATTAATCTAAGTGATTCAATCAAGAGTAACAAGTTAAAACACGTACGATAAAGGAAGCGATTATTACCCGAAATGTTAATTTAAAATGGAAATTATTATTAAATGGGTAGTATAAAGTCATAAATTAATCATGTATGATATCACAAATATTAATATATTTATGGTAAAATCTAATAACATAAAATTTACATTCTAAAGGTGGTTAAACGTACCCTTTACTAATGAAAAGTTCAAGGTAAGGGTTAATTTCACAATCTCTTTATTATTAGAGGTTGTTTTTACATAAGTATCTACTGGGACATATTTATTATCGATTTCCATGTTTCATAAAAGAGTATTAAAATGGATTATTTTAAGGGACATATTACTAAAACAACTTTTAAATGATTTAAATAGTTATTCTTCTAAATTGTTCTCATTAATGTGCTTGTTTTCAAAATGGTTTTGAAGGATATATTTATATGGCCATGAAATGTTTTTAAAATGTTAATTCCTTTGAAAAGTTTCAAAGTGGAAATGGACACTTTGATTAAAAAAAGTCTTTAAATGAATTCCTTTTTAAATTGTGTGACTGTTAAATGTTTTCATGAAAAAGAGATATTTCTATCAAAGAGTTTTACAAATCATTTTCATCTATTTCAACATCCTTTGATGGATTTTAAACTTATTTGATGTTGATTTGTTATGGTACAGAACTTCCATATTGTATTGAAGGTTTTGTGATATTTTTTACTATGGATGTGTTATTTTTACACCATTCATGGTTTATAGATAAAGTATTGACATTTCATATGCTAGTTTTAATACGAATGTTTATGTTATGTTTAAACCTTTTCATATGAGGAATGCATTGGACTTAGTAAGTGACGGATGGAGCCTTCTATAGCTCCTCGATGCCTCGGTAGGTCTCATGAGACAAACTATTGTCTTGGAACAAGGCCTTGAAAAAATCTTATTTGTTGTCTTCGCACAAGGCCTTGACTATGTGGTTATGAATGTCCGGAATTATGCATTCCATCATTATAAAAGTGGCTATATATATTGAATGTGATTATTAGAATAGTAGAATATCCATGTGAGTAAGTAAATGGCATTATTTTGATTTATATTTTCCATATTATGATGAATTTTATATTGAAAAGGCTTTTTTTTAGTTTTATACATTTCCTTAAATGTTTATGCTTATTTATGAAATCTTATGATATATTGTTATCCTTACTGAGAATATGAGATCACCCATTTCAATGTTTTTTCCCGGGATGCGAATAAGTATATTATGACTGACCTACAAGGATAGTCTATGGGATATCAGTGTTGCCTATGGAAACATTGTTGTTGTAGATTTCCATTTTATGATGTAATGTAAACCTTATGAATGTATCTAGTACTTCTGAGGCTACTTTACTAATCGGTATTTCGAGACATGACATTTTGTGATCACGCCAATGATACGTAATAATGCACCAACTTTGGGATTAGGGGGTCGGGGTGTAACATCAAGCTACTCAATGGTTTATAACAAAATAAATCTCAATAAAACCACATACCTCTCACATGGATATCATGTATCATAACATTCTCAATGAGAATTACCGAATAAGAATGATGGAAATAGAGATCAAGTAATCAAACCACGATTCAAGAATCCAAAAAACTAATTTAAGATCCATCAACAATAGGATGATCCATCAAACTATAAGTATGAGATATAGAGAGAGTAATAGAGAAGAAATAGAAGAATATCCCTTACCACAGAGGCATCATAAGACACTATCCAAGATTTGATCTAATATGGAATGGGTTTGGGGGAGACAAAATGGGTCCTTGAGAAACTTATCAATATTTGGAAACAAATATATGTCGAGTTAGGGTCAAGTACATTCATATATGATGGTTCATTAAATTTAAAATTAATTTTCAGAATAATTAAAACATGCGCTCATGGTTTGTCAAACCGTGCACCCTAACCATGCGCCCCTCTGAAGGAATGTACAGTTTTGACTAGGTGGGAATTTTTTTTTCAACCCCTTTTCTAGCCACGCAAACTCCCATTATTAATGTTTTCATGGTTTTCCAAGGGTGAGAAAATTGTCTGGGAAAACAATTCCCCAATAGTGCACAACCTAGAAAATTCCAAAATTTTAATGTTTCGTCCTGAAACCACCCGATACAAACCCCAAAAGAGAATGGTTAAAATATGATTCAAATATTACCTTAAAATAGAAATAGTATGTTACAAAATTTTGGGGATATTTATTATATAATTTATTTTTTGGTGAAAAATTAAAAATAACGTTTTTATCAAAATATTACTTTTTATGACATTATCATTATATAAAAAAATCCTATAACTGTATGAAAACATTTAAATTTTTAAATAATTATTTTAAAAATAAAAATATATATTTTAAAAACATAATGATGAATTTAGAAAACCTATTATTTACATCTTATGGACTTATGAAATGTTTTATAATAAAACCCATTTTGGTCTTTTCATTTAAGTATATAATTTTGGGTAAAATTCTTTTATGGATTAATTTATAATACAAACAATTATTATTTTATTTTATAGTAAACCAATTTAATTTATTAAAATAAAAAACAATTATAATTTTGTCCTACATAAAAATATTAATCATAAAAACACATTTTTTTTCTTCTAAAAAATGTTTTCTGCAAATTATGTTCATTAATTTATTAATTGAATTTTGTTTCTATTTTAAATATTATTTGGAAAAATTAATCTCTTATTTGAAATGATAATTTTCAAATAATTTAATAATATATATTTTATATTTTTTTCATTATTACTAATTACCAGGTCTAAAAATGATTTTTTGTTGTAAAAGTCAAATTTTTTAAAAGTTAAAAGTAATAAAAAATATTAAAATCAACCAGACGTCTCCAAAATGAATGTTCAATAGGTTTATAGACCATAAAATTTCCCATATTACTTTATTTTTCATTTTTTGATCCTCTTACTATGTATTTATTAATGAAATTATTATAATGTGTGGAGTATTTATAAAAATTCCATTATCTTTACTTATAAAAGTATCCATCAATACCCCATTTCTCATCACACCCCAAGACACTTATATTTGAACATAATTTTACCAAAAAAATTAAGATAATCTAAAAATATCATAGAGGTTTTGTTATTTTCAATCATACCACCTCTCATCTCCATAATCCATTTTGCAAAGTATCTTTTCCCGGAGCCAGGTAAAATTTTAAATAACTCATTTTCTATTTCTTATCCTTTCATTATTCTTATATATCCTCCAAATATAATATTAACATATCAAATTAATTACATATTTATCATATGTATATGAATATTTTATTATGTTTTTTGAATAACCATTTTATACCTTCCTCCCAACCATTCAGAAAATGAAAACATGGCTTTTGTTACTTGAAGACTATTGTGTCCTTGAAGCGACAAGTTTTGTTTTTATTAACAACCTTAAGTTAATGGTTTATAAATAATTTTCAATAAATATAAATTTATTTATTAAATTTTTATGATTCTTCAATTATAAACCACTCTCTATCATTGTGTCATTCTATAGAAATCAACGCCTCACCCATGCATATGTGTGGACTACCACCTCAATGAATGTGACATATTTTATTTTTCATATAATATTTTATTATTTATCAAAATTTCATCAAATTTTATGAAACACCTCAAAACAAATAAATAATTTTATTATACTTATTTAGTGATGAAATTATTACAAAACAATCGCTTTCTTAAATATACCAACCATAGATTTTAACTTATTATTGTTTGGGCCAGTTTAACCACCTACTTAGTCAATGCTATAAATCCTATAATAGATGAATATGGAAACTCAAATATTTTTGTTATAATACATTAATTATCAAGTATTTTTTAGTTAATAGTTACGGAAATGATATATTAATATTTAACTTATTATTATTTCACCACATTTTTTTTGTTAAAGATTACCGAAATAAGATTGACATCATCTTTGTCATCATGAATCATAAACAAAATACTATGGAAATAAAATTATAAAATTTTAAATCATTATAAAATTAGATATTTTAGTATCCATAATCTTATTTTAAAAATGAAATTTGAATCTATAAACATGAATCGACACTTACATTATGAATATAGTACTAAACAAAAAATCAAAGATAATAACATCCTATGGTATAAAAAATATAAATAAATATTATATGTATACTAAATGAGTTTATATAATTTTTATAAAAGGTTATCAGTATGAATAAAGTTATAAAATAATATATTATGATAGTTATTTTTTTTATGTAGTAGGTTAGATCATGTTACGCTAAACATTATTAAAGGTTAGGGTATTTCACCCCAAATTTCCTTATTTGGTACATTATTTGTTCTTCCCACTTAATCTCATTTAAATAGTGTTTATAATTCCTATCAGATATACAATTTCATGAATTTTCTTTTCTTTTTGTTATTTTATATTCAATTTCAAGCTCTCTTATTCATAGGATTTTTATTTAAACATTTCTTCAGTTGTAAGGGATTCTTGTCACAATTCTAATTATTTGAGACTTATTCCATATTCAAAACTTGTTTAAATTTTTAGTAGTGTATATACCAACCATTTATGTATTTTTATCATTTATTTCAGGAAATTCAAGGAATCTAATAATACATATTATGTTCTTCCTTTCATGGGGTTTATATTAAAAAAATAATGATTTCTGAAAGAATTTTGCTAACTCAAACCCCCTTTCATTGTGATATAAAGTTTCAGGTTAAGTTTATTAATTATATAATTTATTTATTTCACCCTAAAAGATTATATTTGACACACTCTTCATCTCTAGGGAAAATAACATTTTTTATTCTAAAATTTCCTCATTGTTTAATTTTTCCATATATAAGTATAACTATATTAAGAATAATTTTAATTCTATTTAACAATGATTTCTATTCCATGTCTAAATTTACTTATAAATCCAATTTTCTATTTTCTTGATTACCTAATTAATTCTTATACCATGTGGTCTTCATATTTTTATTTTTCACTTAAAAAAATAATTATTTATTACACTTTTTATAAAGTGGGTTTTCAATAAAAGTATTTAAAATGTATAAAAATATTTTCCATCCTATCAAAATTAAATGTACAATCTTACACTACAAATTTTCATTAGAGAACCTTCTTTTATTTTTATGGACCTATTAATAATTTTTTTTTAAAACTAAGTTTATTCAAAAGTTTTCACTTAACCTTATTGAATTAGTCTTTTTAAATTTACACATAAAATCCCATTTTTATGATAACATGAACGATGTTTTATGAAATATCATATTAACTATTTTCCACATTAACAAATTATTTCACCATTATATCCATTCTTCTAAATTAATATACCTTTCCATATTTTAAATTTTTTTCTCAATAAAATTTTTTCCTAATAATTTAATGAAGAAATATGTTATTTACTATAATTCTTCAAAGAGATTTACCCTGTGATCTTGAAAAGGAATTTTACTTTAATATTATTGTCCTTAATTATAATTTCTTTACACTTGGGATATGTTCTTATACAACCATCCACCATTTGAGTGGCTTCTTAAACCACTTTATTATTTAGAAACTAAAAAGATATATTTTATTTATTTAGTTTGACAGTCTTGATGTGTTGTATTGTGTTTTTAATTAATTATTCTTAACATTAATTATATCATAATATTTTTTACTTAAAATATATCTAAATTTTACGTTTTTATGGTTCATAACAATGTCTACAAGTTTTATATAGTGTTCCTATTCCAAATAATTCATATAGAACATATAAATATCAATTTTATATTATTTTTACTCTTCCCTTGTAGCCAATTCTTGTAGCCAATTCCACCACATAGCTGATTCACATAGTCAAATTACTCACATAGCCATTTTACTATTCACCATGTAACTGATTTTATAGAATCTGATGCCTTCTATATTTTTTCCATAACATGGGATAAAGAAATGAAAATTATATGATGCCTATTTTGATGGAAATATAAAAAAAATTCTACATTTCATTTGAAGATATAAAATTAAAAATTGATCATTATCATGTCCTAAATTAGGTTATTATTCACTAAGTGTTTTTCAATCTAAAATATACAATTTTACAGATTAATTTTCTACTAAATTTTAAGGATAACATGAGATATAGAAGTTTGATTATTCTTAATCATGAATCTATGTAAATATAATGAAATTATATAAATATAATTCAATTGGAGATAATACTGATTCTGTTTTCTAGAAGGTATTTTTATGTCTTAAATTATTTAAGTCAAGATTTGTATTGTTTTCATAATTTGGCTATGTTGATTTTTTGATATGCGATGAATTTATTTATATGGTGAATCCCCTATGTGGATCCCCTATATGAATCTCTAATGTGATTTTCCTAAGTACATTCCCTTATATATATTCAGTTATATAAATTCACTTACATAGTTAGAAATGGCTATATAAAATACCCTTATGTGACTTTTCTTGTATAGATCGACTACATATTTTCACTTACATGATTCATCTACATATATTTTATTACATGAATCCCCTATGTGGATTTTCCTATGCGGTTTTTTCATTTTATAAAGGATATTATAAAATCTGAAAGTATGGTCTATTTTTAATAATTAAATGATAAAAATGTAAAATGTATAAATTTTGTACAATATGGAAGCATTTTGTGTCATAAGAGGCTTGGAATAGCTGATTTCTGGTTGTTACACATGCTTTCCAAGAACCAGACTATTTTGTAGTTACTAAATCTAAAAGAGGATAAAACTTTTATATGTGACTCTTAATTTAAAGGAAAACAACACAAAACATATTTCATGTTAGTTAAAGAAGAAAAAATTGTAATTCCCCTTGATATCATTAAATTAGACTTATTTTCCCATTTTAAACCAATGAGTTTAGGACTTAAGAGATATATATATTTTTTACCTATGATTTTTTATGATACACTTGGGTTTACTTTCTCGACCTTAAATATAAAAATTTATCTAAGTGTATTAAATTTTTTAAATTGGTTCAAAATGGTAAAGTTTATTTAATTAATTTAATTATAATGGATCGTGGTGATGAATTCTAGACTCTTGGTTTTATCTATTTTTGTGAGTAAAATAAGCATTTTCACTACTTCTATGCCCTTATAATTCTATATAAATTGTTTAATTGAAAGGAAAAAAATAAAACACTTCAATAAATGGTTAGGAAAATGATAAATGAGTATAATTTACTTATATATTTCTATGAAGAATCGGTGAATACTTGTTGTTTTTTCTAATAGAATCGTTTGAAGACCCTTGTTGAGGAATACACCATAGGAACTTTAAAAGTGAATAAAACCTAATTTTTTTTATTTTAGAGTATTTTGTTATAATGTTTTTATTCATAATACTAAGGATGCATCATATATATTTGATGAAAAATATATTGATTGAATTTTTTAGGACATTCAAATAATAGTAATGCATATAGAGTATACAATAAAAGAACCATCGTCATTGAAGAATTGATTCATATTAACTTTTTTGAAAGTACATTGAATAAAAGGGATGACGATATTCAACAACATGAGGAGTAATTTAGAATCTATAATTTAGAAGAGGATGAATCTAAATATAATGAGTCACATAATGAGGGGCAAGATATTTCTTCAAAATATGAACTTATTCATAAAAATCATGGATGACTCATAGATATCATCTCATAGATATCATCCCATAGATAATGTAATTGGAAATGTTGAATCAGAAATATAAACTAGAAAACCATTTTTGAATTTTTGTCTTTGTCATGTTTTTATTTATAATTTTTTAATAAATAATAATGATGTGAATTTTAGAGATTCTAATTTGATCATGTCTATACAAGATGTATTAAATTAGTATATAAGGAATAATGTGTGGAGTTTTTTTGTACCACTATAAAATTCTCATATTAATGGAACAAAATAGATCATTATTAATAAAAACTATGAATCTGGAAATATAGTTATGAATAAAGAGTGATTAGTTTATTAAGGTTATTCACAAGGAGAAGTAATTTTTTAGGAATAGTTTTCCACTATTTGAAGATTATAATCAGTTAGGATATTATTGGATTATATATCTTTTAATGGTTTTAAATTATATCAAATGGATGTAAAAACATATTTTCTAAATGGATGTATTTTTTAAAAAGTGTATGTTTGAAAACCCACTATTTCTTAAAATTAGAAGCATTATTATCATGTTTTCATGATATCTAAGGAATTATATGGTTTGAAACATGCTTCTCAAGATTGGTATGAAAGGATAACTTGTTTTATTTTTTAAAAACTTTTTTGAGAAGGGAATGGTTAATCCCAATTTTTTTATCAAGAAATATTATAATGATATTTTTATTGTTAAAATTTGTGTTTATGATATTATATTTGGATATTATAATGAAAATATATGAAATAACCTTTAAAAATTGATGAAATTTAATTTGATATGATTATGATGGTGAACTCAAATTATTCCTGGATTTGAAAATTTCTCAAATATATGATGGTATTCTTGAAAATCACTCCATTTATGCTAATAAATTAGTTAACATTTTAGGTTTATAATCATTTAAACAATTTAAATACTCTAAAGAGTACTTTTTATATTAGATTCAGATAAATTTGAAAAATCTATTGTAGTTAAAATATATAAAAGAGTAATTTAAAGTTTATTATATTTAAATAATTATAGTCCCAATATAATGTTCTCAGTTTTTATGTGTTGTAGATATCAGTGTGACCAAAAGGAAAGTCACATTAAAACTATTAAAAGGGTTAACATATATGTTAAATTATCTTTAAATCCTGGTTAATTCAACTCTTCTAAAACCAAATTTGATTTAACAATATATTTTTATTATGATGTTTTATATAAAATATTAATAAAATGATTACTTTTGGTATGTTCCATGTATATGTAAATATTTATTTTGATGTTATTCATAGAAAAAGAATTCTATTTCACTTTCAACATCCAAATTTGAATATATAGATGTTGCACCGTGTTGTGCTCAATGTTTGAGGATTAAGAAAACACTTTATAATTTTTTTTAATTTTTATATATTCATATTTTATGTGATAATAATTCTTCCATTTCTATTTCAAAAAATCCCTTACAACACTCATTAACTAATCATAGTGATGTAATGTTTTATTTTCTTAAAGATCATTTACAAAAAGGAAATAAAATTATAGAATTTGTTCAATTGAAAATCAACTTGCTGATATCTTTTCCAAGACCCTAGATTTTATTAAGTTTGAGAAAATTTAGTTAGAACCAGGTATGATGGATATTTAAATCGACATTTATATAGAATTAATTTTGGGAGAGTTTTTGTGTGACTATATACTAACATTTTTCAAATTTTTGAAATAAAGTACCAATCTTTAATATTTTTATTACTAAATTTTTGTACATGTTTTTGAATTATATATCTTTTATAATAGTTATCATACATACTATTTGATATTAAATTATTTTTTAAACATTTATTTTTTATAAAATATTACCTTATGAAGAGGTTTTCATTATATTTTACAAATATCCTTTTATATTTTTACCTTAATTAAAGTGGCTCCTTGACCCATGTTTTGATGTATACATATTTATAAAAATTATTCATACTGTTTGTATTTATAAAATATAATATGATAAATAAATATATGAATAAAATAAATCATTTCAAAGATAGGATAATTAATTAATTTAATCTTTATCATTTGGATAATTTCAAAAAGGGTGAGTAATTTTTAAATTATATTTGATTTTGTAATCATCCCAAAGGGGAAGAATGTTGAGTGGATCATTGAACCATTTTATATTTTGATAACCAAAAATATTTTTTTCATTTGATTCAATATTATTAATACTTTTTATTATGTTTTGAATAATGTATTCTTATCATTGATTATATATTTATATTCATTTTCTTAAAAATTCATTAAATTTTATGTTTTGATTAGTCTTAACAAGTTCTACAAGTTTAATACAAGGTTACTAAGGAAAAAAGTCATATTGACCTCTAAATATAATTTTGTAGTGTTTTTTAATATTCCTATGTAGCCCATTCATGTATCCAATTATTCCCTGAATCTCATTCACATATCTTATTCTCCCACAAATCTATTTAACTATACACTATATGGAAAATTTTCTAAATAGGGTATCTTATGTATTTATACCAAAACATTGGATAAATAACTAAAAATTATGTGATTATTTTTTATTTGGAATGATAATGAAATTTTCGTCATTTAATTTGAATACGTAAAATTCTAAATAACCCATTATCAATCCCTAAATTAGTTTTCTAGTTCACTAAATATTTTCATTCTGAAGTATGCAGTTTTCAATAATTAATTTTATCCTATATTTTGATGATAACTTGAGTTATAGTTGTCAAATTAATGTGATTATTAATTATAAGAATTCTAATGAAATTATATAAATGTAATTAAACTAGAGCTAAAGTTGATTCAATAATTTGGAAGCTTTTTTTTAATGGTGGAATTTTTTAAGTCAAGTTACCTATATTTTTCATAATTCCTCTATATAAATTTTGTGATACATTATGAATTTACATGCATGGATATTCTCCTACATGAATCTCCTATGTTATTATTCTATGTAAAACCCCTATGTGAATTCCCTTATAAATATTTTACTATATATATTCACCTATGTAGTAGAAAATGGATTTGTAAAATTCCCTTACATGAATTTTCTTAAGTATATCAGCTACGTAGATTCACTTACTTGATTCTTCTATGTCGATTCAATTTCATGAATCCCCTAAATGAATACTCTATGAGGATTTTCCTATGTTGAGTTGTGATTTTATATAGGATATTATAAAATGTGGATGTATTCTATGTATTTCATAATATTTTGTTTTTCATTTTTCTGCATGTTTATTATAGATATAATTAGTGTTTTTTTGTTCTATAATTACTAATTAACTATATTGAATAATTGAATCTTGTTTTAAATTTTTTTATGAAGAATTAAATTTGATTCTACTGAGGTTAATAGTTTATTGATACTCATGATAAGATTTTATAAATTAAAATATAGAATTTCATATAAGATGAAATATAAAGGGTATTTCTCTATTATTATTAGAGATTATTCCAAGGATATTAATTGATTTTAATTACTACTAAATTAAGTGTTCTAATGGGTTCTACTATGTAGTTTTTTCATTTTAAAAATTATCTAAGTTATATTTCTTTAATATATTTTTTTCCTCTATAAATAATATTCATGTGAAATAGCATCTGTGAAACATGTGTGGAAACCAATAAAGAAGTTCATTGAAGTTGTTTGCAAGATTCATTATTTGAGGAAAAAAATGAAATGGTTTTTAGATTTTATTGTTTTTGTGTACAAAGAAACATAATATATTTTGAGTTGACGTGATCAATGTAATAGATGGAGGTTGAGTATTACATGAACTGTGAAGGTACTACATTTTTATCCTGGTCAACACTATTCATGTTGAACTCAAAATAATTTATACATGTGATGCTAGATATTTAACTGCTGCCTCAATATTTAGATACTTGTTATATTCATCTATTTATATGGTTCTACTTTTTCTTATTCTTCTTATATTTACATAAATATCAATGGTTATGCATCCCAAAAAAATTCAGACATTTTGGTTGTAACTCTAAGGGAAAAACGTAGACTCTTCGTCTTTTTCTTCTAGGGGTTAAAAATGCCAGAAATATTTGGATTGAGCCTCTAGGGGAAAAATTATTTTAATCATTTTATGTCTCAAAGAGGTAGAAATTCATTTTAAGATTCCATTATATTAGTTATAGTGGGTTACATATCTATCAGTTCATAAGAGGGGTGAAGAGTGGAGTAGGATCATATAAATATGAACAAGTATAAAAATCTCTTGTGTACAACAACTTTAAAATTTTTCTACACTGATTATTTTTAACTCTGATATAACATTTAATTAAAATAATTTTTAAAAATATTATTTATCCCCCTATTGGATTTTTTTCCATCTTAACTTCATACCAAAACCACCATCTTTCTATAGATGGATTATGAAATGTTATATGGATGTTTTCATGAAAACAAATTCTGCTCAATTTTTTAATTATGGGATGTTTGAAATTTGAATTTGTTGATATTCTATTGGAACAGAAATGTATGAGAAATTATTATAGATGGGTGGGGTCCTATATCTTCCTCTAATTAATTTTTGAAGTCTTATATATAATGATATTAAAAAACGTACAAAATTTGTATCCCAACACAAATAGAGTATGCATGTTGTTATCCCAATCCCAATTGGGTATACTAGTAGTATCCCAAAACCAATAGGGTACACAGGTAGTATCTTTATTCCAAGAGGGTCCATGGGTTGTATCCCAAGACAATTAGGGTATACTAGTTGTTGTAATAAGCTCAGGATTGTATATAGGTTTGTAGTTTAATCCCAAAATGGTAATTGGGATATTATTGTAATCTCATTATATGATGAGAATCATGTAACAATGCCTACTGCTTTGAGTTATTAATTCATATTATTTCACTTGTACCACATTTTTTTTCATTTGAACATATTATTCTACCATGTATCATGTTTATTATCCCATGTTTCTACACTCATATGACATGATATATGTTTTATCATTTCAAACTATGGGTCCTTTTATTATTCCATGTTGAAAACTCTTATTATTTAATATTTTTTCCAATTAGATATTCCCCCATGCCCATTTTCTATCATATTTATAATATATAACCCTTAATATTATATTTATAATTTTTCTATTTTTGAATATTTGAGCTCACCCCATTCTTATGTATCCATTCCCTATGTTATGAAGATGAGTACAATATATGATGAGTCCAAAAGTGGGTCTAGTAGAGTTAGATTGTAGAGATATGTTCACAAGAATTATAATATAAGTTTCTTGTGTAACTGATCCACAAAGAAATTAAAACATCTATTCCTGGTAACATGTGATTATTTGTGATTATTAGCTTTAAATTATGGAAATTATGTAAAATGAAGATGGGTTTGACTCCATTTGTATTAAATATAGGGCTTAAAGAAAGTTTTTTTAGCCCTAGATCTGGGAGTGTGGGTCTAGGGCACCTCAAGTTTGAGTAGTGATATGGGGTCCATCCATGACTTGGGGCTATTGGTTGGATTTGTTTCCTTTAATTTTTTTACTAGTTGTATATGACCCATTGATGGGTGTTCGTGTTTATATTATATGACTTGTATGTCATGTACAACAATATATTTTTCTATAGAATGTTATTGTAATTTATGATTGGTTGGAATTTATCATTGTAATATTTTTTAGGAATCTATTATATCATGATGTATATTTATTTTATTCAACATTCAATGTGTTTTGATTATTTTATATAGCTAAGGACTTAGTCTCCCCACCTATTTATATCAACATGACCTATGGTCAGTATCCTTGAGTGTATGGGGAGTCGTACATGATGTATTTTGTAAAACAATATCATCAAAATAAAGGTGAATTATATTGGGGATTTTATAATATATACATCTCTTTTATATCATACCTTAAGTATTCCAAAAATAAAGGCAAACCACATAAACTCATTTTATTCATATTCCCTACCTCTTGAAATAATCCTAAAGATAATCTCTTCATCCACCTAAGAAAATTTATATTAAATGTAAAATTAGATTTATCTCTCTATTAATAATATAGCCCACTTGGGAAATTTTAAAGATGCATCATGTGTCACCCTGACATAGTTCTAGTTTTAAGAACTAAATCTCATCAACTACATAACCACATGCACACTCCCTAACTACAAAATTTTATAGGCGAGAACCGTGTTATTATGAACACATCATTGACGATAGATATAATTTTAATTCATTATATCATATTCTAATTAATAAAATAGAATAAAAATTACACTGTAGATAAAATACATGCCGATTAACTTTGGAAATATATCAATAACAAAAAAAAATCCATAAAATATTATATCAATCTCATTTAATTTTATTTAAGGCATGAATAATATGTTTTACTTGATAAATATATTATAACCATGATTTAATTTAAAAATTGAATAAAAATGTGGATACAACACTACTAAAAAATATTATAAACATTTACTTGATATAGTGTCTCCATAACCCCATTTTCATGTTATCTTTATCTTAACCACCTATTATTGTACTCTTTATAGATGTTATAATGTGATTTTATAAGAGTTTGTACAAATTTTAAAAGTATTTTTATCATTTTCATCTAAAATATAATAACAATCATTTTATTATAACAGATTATATCATATTTTAAATATACTGTTGTCATTATATCTTATGGGAGGTGTTTACCCTTATGTTTTTTTCATTGTGATCAATATATTTTAACATTCTAGTTTTATGAAGTTACTGGGGACTTTTTAGATAATTATGGGTCATGAGAATATAAACGTGTCCTTGATTACTTATTTGAATTTATTATCCCCCATCTCCCTATCTTATAATTTCTCTCTCTACGTTTTGAGAAGATTTAAAGTAAGAGTACATATTAAGGAATTCAGTGAGAGTTGATCTAATTTTTTTGAGGTTCTATTTTACTAGGGAAAAGTTTTTGTTACCGTTTTATATAGATCAAATAGATTAGATAATGTTAGTGGATCTAATAGCTTGTAGGATTTTGAAAATATTTATATAAAAAATTCTTCATTGTTTTCTATTTTTTTAATGTATTTTATTCCATATCTATTCTTTTGAATCCATATTGAATAACAACATGATTATGTATTCAATTAGTGTAATGTTATATCATATCATCTAGATATGAATATTTTTATTGTGTTTTTTCTTTCACATTAATTTTTATATTGTGGTGTATGAAATGTGGATTTTTCTGTAATATTTTTTGAAACATATGAAATAGAAATAGAGTGTGATCTATGATATTATAAACAAAGTATCAAATGGTCGACTTCAAATAGTATATAGGATCTAAAAAAGGATTTTCTTTACTTTTATTTTGTGAATGTAATGAACCATTGGTTTCAATTATCATTTAAAAATTGGGGACCTTTTTGAGGCTCTTGTAGTTGGTTTAGGGAATTAAATGCCTTTATTATTGTAACTCCAAATAGTTCATAGGATCATTATTTTCAAACAATATATTAATAGTGTTAGTCATAAGAATTAAACTAAAGGTAATTCATATTTGAATTAATTTGTAGAGGGTGTTTAGAAGTCAACGTGGTTTATAGAGATTTTTTATTTGAGATATCCCATAGTTTTCTTCATTCCAAATTTTATTTTTAAACTAGGTCACAGATAATGGGATGTTTAAATGAAAATATTTAGATAGTAATTAGTAATATAGGTTATAATGATGATGTATAGAGGGTGAATCCAATGGTTTTAGTATTTTAATTATTCTCATTGATTTATAATATTAATTGAGAAATTTTCAAACAAGGTTTATCTTATCACATTTAGGGGATAGTGATATAATGAGAGAGAACACTGATCTTTTGTTTTACTTCCACTATCATTTCTCATTTCATGATATGGTATCCATGATTGAGTCCAAGGGTTTAGTTCCAAAAGGTTACATTTCTAAAGCTTGATCTATTATTTTTCTTACCTTATCTTTTCTTATATTAGATAAAGGATGATCCATTTTTTATCCCATTCACTTTGATACTAGACATTATGTATCAATGGGAGTTTGTGGAATCACTATTATAAGAGGGTAATGTATTGAGACCCAAAATTATATTCTTAAAAGATACATTTATAATGTAAATTCTTTTTTCGAAGGGAAATTATATCCTAAATTATTTTTCTAGTGGGAGATTAAAACCAAAATTGTTATTCTATAGGGTAAGATATGAATTTTTTTTAATATATACAAGGATTTTGGAAGGATATTATCGAATAATATATAATAATGAATCTGGATTTAATTTATCTTTTGAATTAATTTGAGATAGATATTAACATGATATGTGTTTTTTCATGATTTTATCTCTAGGATACTAATCAAAACAAAGTGGAGGATAATTTGATTGATTGTTGTTCTAGGAGATTATCTCATCCCCATAAGGCCAATGAAGTAAGATGTAGTGAGATGTGTAATATTATTTAGAACAATATAGATTCCATGAATGTGGTGTTAAATTTAGATTATGAGGTTTACGTGTATATTTTTTTTTACATTATATTATTGGAGTGATGATATAGTGTCATTCACTGTATAAATCATATCCTAGGTAATGGATTTATGGATCGTTCTAAATATATAGGGATGATGTATCCTAATGTATAACAATATGATTAAGCCATTATTCTTACTCAATTAATGGATATTGATTTATTTTTATTGGTGAGATAATATTAACTACCTATATCATTATAGGTTATGAAAATCCAGGGGGAGGCTTTGAATTATTTGTTTTGGAGTATGGGTATTTTAAGAATTAGATATTATATTAGAATTCCAATCATTGGAAAATAAAAAAGTGATATTTTTTACTTGGGTTATGAACCAGGAAGATATTTAGATGGTTGATTGAACATCTAAATAAGGTATGGGTTACCCCTTTTCTAATTTTGTCTAAAAATACAACATATTGGGATGGCTGTGTGTCATCCTACAAAGAGTGCTGATAAATGGTTGATTTCACAAGACTATGTACCTCATGGAATGGGGATGCTATGTGAGGATTTATTTGGAATGGGATGATTCTTACAAGATGTACTAGAGGTCCTTACACATTGATTCAGGGAACCTAGAATATTGTGATTGAAGACCCTTAAGTTTTTGTGTTTTTAATTTTCATGGAGGAAGGACCAGTCATGTAGTGACCCCTTTAGTCATGTCGTGAAGGTTGTCCGAGAGGGGTTTCATGGTTAGTAGTGTGTAGGAGAAATATATTTAAGAAGGGAGTGCCACCTTAGAGTCTAGGTGTAATGGACCATGCCTCCACGACTCTTTAATTTGTTGGTTTGGAGTGTTAGACATGTTTCAGAGGAGGTTTGAGGAAGTTTCATGCTAGTTGGAACTAAAGCAGAGCTATTATAAGAAATTCACATTGTGAAAGGGGTACATGATATTAATTGTTGGTTCATGGATTGTGTAGTCATATAATTTCCCAGCCTATATGTGGATGAATGGGGGACCTATGAAATGGATTCATGTAATGAAAAAAAATTATGGTGAGTAATTGAATAAATGTAAAGGTGATGTAAATTTTGGACGAAGATGGCATTTTTTAAAAACCCATGTATTTTCGTATCAAGAATGGTTTAAATGATGTGAATGATTTAAGATCTATGTTTTAAATACTTTTGTTCGGTATATTTTTAATCATTTGATCACACCTCTATTTATCATGTTTCTAGGTGAACCCCAAGGGAGTTTGGAGGATCTTTTAACCCTTCTTCCCCTTCTTTGATCTGTTGGTTATGTTTGATTCCCATTGGAAATCCATGGTCAATTCTCCTCTCTTCCTTTTGGTTTTACTTCCATTCTTCTTAAGTGATCCATAATGATGGTGACGTTTTGGTTTGGGGTGTGTATGTCATTTATTTTTGAGAACCCTTTGATGAAATGTAGGCTGATCCATGATCTCATGGTGAGATTTTGGATGTTCGGAAGTTCTTCTTCACCCAATGGTGTCAAGCGAGATTAGAATTCCAATATTGAGGCATGTAATCCCCCATTTATCACTTTTTTGCATCATGTGGGAGGGGTTTACTCATGTTTATATATGGGGGGATGGTTTGCACTATCCAAATCAAGATTAATTAATCAGTTAATTGAAATTGACGGGGAAGAGGAATGCTTCACATGCTTTTATATCTTTGATAAAATATCAATGTTGTGTTTGTATGGGCTAAATGACCCATTGAATATAATGGATGTTGGGATCCATTTCGTTTTTTCTTTAGCTATTGTGATATGGAACCCTTATTTCATGTTGTTTTGATATAACCCCAAAATAGAAATTTTCTAACCACTTATATTTAGATAATGAAATGGATGCCCTTAGATTTTTAAATAATGTGATAATTCCCCTAATAATTTGAAAAATTATAAAACCCCCTTTATTAAAATTGTAAAATTATCTATGATATGTTGGAATGTGATCATGCTTGTGGGGCGGTGATGTGTGGTTTTGATGTAGTGTGGGTGATGTGATGTTTGTTTGTCCATGCTTTTGGGGAGATGAGTTTATGGTTGTTTGGTTATAATTTTTGGTAGTTGAGGTGGTGTTTTTTTGGATATGATTTTAGGGAAGTGTGGTGATAGTTCTTTGTTCATTGTTTTTTGGTAGGTAAGGCAATAATTTGATCACAATGAGGAGCTTCTTGTGTGGTGTGGTTGCGTTGTTCCAGATTCTTTAATGGTGATGAAATAATTAATTAATTATGATTGATTTTTTTTGGGTTTTTGTTAATTTACTGGGATGAAAATGATTAATAAAAAATAGATTATGGATTGTGTGGTTAAATGTGGTTTATTATTAATAAGGAATCAAATGGTCTAGATAATGGAATTGGTTGGAAATGTTAATAGTATATTGTGGCTTCTGTGGTGTTATGAATTTATAGGTGGAAGGATATGGGGGATGTTGTGAGTTGGTTAGTTCCTGGTTGTGACCCATATATTGGGATTGTGTGTGGCTATATGTATCACTACTAAAAACCGGACCTATAACAATAGCTTTTTTAAACTACTGGTATAGGTACCATAAAATTACCCTATACGAATATTTTGGGGAAACTATTGGTATAGGTACCCTATACCAATGGTTTTGGAAAAACTGTTGGAATAAATTCAATAAAGTGAGATTATACCAACATTTTTGAAAAAATATTTGGTATATGAGATAGTTAAACCAACAGTTTGGCTAAAACAGTTGGTATAACCTCTATTTAATGACCCTATGCCAACAATTTTCCAAAACTATTGGTATTTGTCCCAAAATATAAAATAATTATACCAGTAGTTTGGAGAACCATTGGTATAGCTATTTTGATATTCAATGGATTATTTTATCAAATAACATTGAATAAACCAACAATTAATTTACTTATAAATATACATGTACATATCTATCATATTATGTTTTAAAAAATATTTCAGCTCAGTGGGTTGGTTGTTGGGAAATAAATCGGAGGTCTGGGGTTTAAAACTAGGTGATATTTTTTTGAATTGCCTATACCAACGGGATTCAAATCCATTAGTATAGGTATTTTTTCACTCCTTGTCCCTTTGAATTATTTTATTTTATGATTTTATTGTCTTTGGATGTTTTGGTGAAGGTTCATATTGAGTGCACTGCTTAAAATTTTTATTTTTTGAGTTTTTAGGTGAATATTTGTCCTACTTACGGTTTGAGTAAATAGTTTATCAAACTGTGCTTCCCAACCTAGCTATTCATGTGGTAGGTGTATGATTCATGATAGAACCTACTGCACAATTTTCATACCATAATTCAAAACATGTGGTAAGGCCATATGATCGATCCTTCTAAGGAAGTAGATACCGTGCTGTCTGACAAACCATGTGGCCAAACCGTTCGAGCTTCCCAATTTATTAAAAGTGGGAGTTTACACTTTTTCCCCTCCCTCATTTTATCCCAAACTCAATATTCTTACCCTTGTTATATTTTGGCACAAGAAGTGGTCTGAAACCCTCTTCCCTTTGTCTCTCTTCATTCCATGAATGCTCCTCCAAATATAATGGGTGAGTTTTTAGGGTTTTTTGCCTCTTTTCCACTCTTCCTCTTCTCATCATTCTATTTCTTGGGTCTTCATTGGTGGGTTCTCCTTTTACAAAATCCAATATGTTAGGGTTTGTGTGTGACATTATTTTATTTTGGATCTAGGGTTTACGGTTTGTTTTGGAGGGCATATTCTTTCCTCTCAGTGAGTTTCATCGTATCCTTACCCCCTTGAGGGAGGTGTTTCAATTATTTTCCTTTCTAAAGCATTCAATTAAATTCTTGGGTGTTATAAACAATTTTTAAAATTGTTTCACATTCTTGAAATAAGTTTTTTTAATTATGTTAATTCATTCATGTTGGTATAATTTGGTAAAAATGGTTTTCAAGGGGCCCGCTGCATTATTCTTAAAATTGATTTAGATAATGAATTCGATGAAATGTCACTTGGTTCCTTTTTTATGAAAATATGTTTCTTAAAGGTATATTTGGCATTTGGTACATGTTTGTGGTTTATTTTTATTGTTATGTTAGCCCAATGTGTGGATTTTAGTGATTTTTATTCATTTTCACTTATGTGTATAGATTGTTTGTTGATGATAGAGTTAGTGTGGTTTTCATAAAATGGTTTCTGGTAAATTCATGAATATTTTGGGGTTCCATTTGATATGGGAAAATACATGTGTGAACCGGGTGTAGTAATTAATTGGACAACAAATGATGACAATATTGGATTAATTTTATCAACTTAAAAATTGGATTTCAAAACACTTATTCCTTCTATTTTCCTTCTTCAAACACTTAATGATTTACTAATTGTTCCAATATTTCCAAATGACATGAAATATTGTTCAATTTTTTTTTGAAGTAATGGATCATACGTCACCATGAGAAATGGTTGGTTTTTAAATGGAGTGAATGCATATTCAGTATCTTTATGTTTATTTTGTGTCTTCATCATGGTTTCGAGTGTGATGAGAAATGTAATTGCATTTGAAAGGTAAAGTTCAAATTGGAATTATGTATTTAAAAGTGGTGTATTGTTTTTATTTTTAAAAATAATGTGGAAGAATATTTGTGAATGTATGAAATGCACTGTCATGGGAACCCTCAAATGATTAGTGGTTTTTGGGTACTTGACAGCAGCAGAGTGGCTGACCAAGGTCGTCTCTCAAAGGAAGAAGTAAATTTGACAACTTATTAAAGGTTTATAAAAAATAACAGAAAATGGAATAATAAAAATACTTGAATGTATTTGGGGGTTTTTTACCATTAATAAAGATATAATAAGTTTTATGGAAGAATATTGTATAATTTTTTTTTGTTTTTATTTTTTAAATAATATTTGATTTAAAAGACACGACAATAAGATGTTTTTTAGAAAATATTTTAAAAGGTGTAATCAATCTAACTCTACCTATTTACTCAATTATTTATCACTATAATCTAAATCAAAATAAACTTAATTCTTATCCCCTAACTTGTTAACCCCCAAACCCTACGAGAACTAACATTACCACAATGATGAAGTGAATTAAACCCTAGGTTATCTTCGAAACATGCAATTGCAACACCCTGCTTTGTTTGATGTTCTAAGGATAGCTTATGGTTAGTGGTAAATTAGGGCACATATCAATTCTAGAATATTTGGATGAAATGTGTTTATGGATTTTATTATAACTCGAAAAATTTATCTCGTGTGGCCTTGTATTACCAATTAAGATCACGCTCTCACAATTCACACAATACTCGACCTCACGTGTTTTTGTGTTAATTATTCAATTGCATGATTAGTTTCTTCTAATTTGAAAAACTCAATTCATGGATCATATAAAGTGTATTACAGTATCACAATTATTCAAAATAATTAAATGAAGTGGGTAGAAGATAGATCGGTCACTAAGAAAACATGTCTTCCATGGGCGGTGTGGTAATCGTGGAGACATTTTGCATGAGAAAAGGATTGAAAGGGTAGAACCCAATCTCATATCCACTATTGATTTCAGACCAACTATAAAGATTAAGAGAAGAATAAATTTTAACAAAATAGAATGAAATAGAATAAATAAAATAAGAACAAATTGGTTTATTACACAAACAAAAGTATTGCAACAAGTAGAAGATGAAGAAGGAGAATAAGAAGGCTTCGTCGAAGGGATCCGTTAATCAAGATATAAACTTATTGAAATTGTTGGATAATGGGAGTGGATACACTTCTCCTCTACCCTAAACATTGAAATGCACATCCCCACCCTTCCAAAAGATAAAATTACATATTTATAGAGTGGAGGGAAGGCTAGGTTAAAAGTGGTTTCAAGTGTGAATGAGAAGATTCAAGAAAATATTTTAATCCCACTTTCACCGCCTTCTTGACCACCAAAACACGTGAATTAGCTACCCTTACCACAAGTTAATATGTGAGAAATTGGGTTTTCGATCCCCTCTCAAAACTTGGGATCCATCCATGGACGGATGTAGATTATATGTCCGAAACACTAAAGTGATGTCCAATCTCGCATGTCCATCCCACCATTGAATTAATGGACCATTTACTCCATCACAATGCACTCTTTAGCTCTAGTGTCCTGAATAAAAGTTGTATAAAATTAACTTTGGAACAATTTTACAAATTTTTATGTTCAAATAAATCATATTAAAACATTTATGTTTGAAATACTACAATTAATTTTAAAAGGGTAAAACTGGAATTTTCACCGTGTTTTCAAATGAATGATCTAATCCCAAATATTTTATAAACAAACATATTTAACAAAATGTGAGGGAATTATATAATTTATTATCAATAAAATATTCAATAAAAATGTCTTTTATTGTAAGAACCCAGGTTTTGGGACTCTGAGACTTTGAAATTTTTTTGATATCATTCCCGAGCTGGGCGTTCAGATGGCGTGCAATTCCGAGACTTCGATGTGCCCAGAATTAATTATATAAAAATGTTAAGTTTTTTATGTTATGCACATGTGGGTAACTAAAGGAAATGTGATATCTATTATACATTTGATCAGACGAGAAATCTGAGACCACGGTTGGGTCCGGAACGTGGTGTTTACCCTAGGCGTGACATAAGATGAGTCAACGCAGGACGTTCGCACGCCTTGCTCGTTGGCGGTGCATTAAATGGATAATTAAATTATCAAATTATTCATTTAATTTCTCGAACCTGAATAAATCCTAAATAGTTGCTCGTATTGAAAAACTGAGGGCATCATTGAGTCTGTAGCGTGCCGTTTACCCTAAGAGGGGTGTAAAAGTTACGGGCAGGGGCCTGTTGTGAAAAATGTCACCCAGGGGGAAAATGGTTATTTCGAAATGTCCACTTAGTGATTTTTATCACTGGCATTCTTTTTGAATATCTTTCAAATGAAGTCTTCGCATTGAAATTGGAGACTTCTGTTGAGTTCAAAATAGGGAGTTTTTCCTAGGCATGATATAACTTAGGCGGGCACAGATGTTTCAGAGTCCGTGCTCATTGGGAGAGTTTTAGTGAATTTTTTTATAAATTCACAAAGTGCTGAGAGAAGACCCATTTATTTATCTCTCTCTCTCTCCCTCTCTCTATCTCTCTAGACTTTCTTCACCGTTCTTCACCGGATCGAGGGGCGATCTTCGCTGAAACCTCGGAGGATCGAAGGTGGAGCACAACGAATGCTTCGCCAATGATGAACGAATCCAACGAGGAAGGATCTAATTTTTTAGCTCCGATTTAATTTCTACTCCGGTTTCACTATTTGTTCCCTCATTTATTTGCAAAAATCATCGATGGCCACATGAACACGACCATCGATCTCTATTTAGAACCATGTTTTTCATTCTATTCATCATGGATACCTGTTATAATTTTCGGATGTACCAAATCATGTCGGATCAACGATCTGGGGCAGGCGCTGTGAAGGCCTCACCCTGAGGATCCCAAACCCACATTCGGTGTTGGAATCGGGCCACTAGAGCAGTGGAGGAGGCCGTCAGAAGTCCCGGCTCCGGGAAGGACGATGGTTGGAGCTCGGAGTTGCACAGTGGGGGTTCGGGCCTTAGGCAGCGGTTGTGGCTGAGGGTTCAGATGAGTTTTCAGTGTCAGGAGTGACTGGCACAGACGAGGTAGCTCAGGGAGGAGCTGAGGCAGTTGGGTGGTGTCTAGGAGGTCGGGCGGAGGCAGCTGCGACTACGGGTGTGGTGTAACAGGAGGTGAGGGGTTAGGTTTGGTAGCGGAGCACCTGGAGTCCGGGAGCGTAGGTCTCAAGTAAGACGGGCGACGCTGGGGAAGCCTGGTCGAGCAGGGGAGCTCCAGGCGGCCAGGGCGTTGGCGTCAGGTGGAGCCGGCGGAGAGGCATTTAGCGGGCCGCGACGACGTCGCAGCGGAGCACTGTAGGCGAGGGGCAACCGCGGCCTTGTTGCGGTCAAAGAAGACCCCCCGAGGTCAGCGCCTTAGGGTTGCAGAGGAAACAGGGACCCGCGGTTTGCAGGTACTGCTGCGCGACGCTGAGAAGACCGGCGTGCATGGCCGGTTGGTGGAGGCGGCACCCCGGGGGAACAAGGACCAGCATTCGGCAGGTCCTGCTGGTGCGATGCGAGGAGAACGGCCTTGGGCTGGTCTGTTTAAAGAACTGAACCCTAGGGTTCGGCGGATTGAGGCAGGTCGCGCCCAGCGGGCTGCGGAGTGATGGGCCGGACCCATGGGTCGGCGGTTCGGACCGGGCAGGCCAGGGTGAACCGGCCCGGTTAGGCCCCCTTGCGTTCGGGGGGGGGGGCATAACTTCTAAACGACGCGTCCGTTTGACACGTTGTCTGTGACTGTGGGATCATGTCGGCGAGGTGGTCTTTTTAAAGTAGTTTTTGGGGTTTTTGGAATCTATTCCTGAATAATGGTGACCTGAAGATCTTTAATTTAATAATAATTAACTATTAAATAAAGCCCTCGATGAACGCACTTCGCATGACAGCCATCCGTTTGATGTGCCGTCAAAGGAACTATGGCCCTAGAGTTGAGACGGACCTTCTGAAGTTCATTCGGAACCTTTGTGGTTTGATTTCATTGCTCAGAGGCACGAAACTCTTAATGTGAATGAATAATTAATTAATTGATTAATTAATTATTCTTGCGTCGAACCTAACTCCTGTTTGGGATGTCTGATTGATTGGACGTCAGTGGCAACGTGATCCTAGTCCTCGTGTGGACTTTTTGAGATGCTCCTTTGAGTATTCGTGCCAGAGAGAGGGATCGGGCACCACAGGGCCCGGTTTTCACGATTTGCGATGAAATACCGTTTTTCCACTCGACATCCATTTGGGGTGTTTGAGAACTTCATTCTGTGTGTTTTTCTGAGGGGATTGAAATAGTGCATTCTACCCTCCTAAATTGGAGTTGAGGTGTGGGCCCCACGAGCCTTCTTTTAAACGGTGTGCAGCGTACTACGACTTTTTCATCAGACATCCGTTTGGGGCGAATGAATAGTCATTTTGATGTGTTTTTTTCAAGACCATCATGGTGGCGCAGTTCGCCCGCCCTTTATCGGGATCATGGTGTGGGTCCCACCTGTGCTAGCTACGGTGAATAGTACCTTTTTTAACTGGTGTCCGTTTTGGGGGATTGAGTAGTAAATCCTGTGTGTTTTTTGAAATGGATCGTAGTGGTGTGATCCGTTTATTCAGTTTCGGGATCGTGGTGTGGGTCCCACCCGGGCTAGCTATGGCGAATTGTACATTTTTCACCAGTTGGTCGTTTGGGGTGAGTAAATGGTCTATTTCGCATGTTTTTCTGTGAGGATTAAAACGCTACGTTCTGTTTGGGCATGTAGAGACTTGTTTTATATCTTATTAAATGCGGAAACATGAAAGGGTGTTGGATGGAGGTCCCTAAGACGCACTCTGAACCAATGCACGATAGCGATGTTGGTAACACCCAGTAATGTCAGTTGTAGTGCTGAGTTATTGGAACAATTCCAGGTCTAACCTCTATCAAGGATGGGCAGTGGGTCGCCTGTCGACTTATTCTAGTTCTACCATTCAGTAGTGCTGGGCAGTGGGTTTCTTGCCGACTTCTTAAGGTCTACCCTCCAGCATGGCTGCGCAGTGGGTCGCCTGTCGACTTTTTTGAGGTTTACCCTCCAGCAGGGCTGGGTAGTGGGTCACCTGTCATCTTCTTAGCATCTACCATCCAACACGGCGGGGAAGTGGGTCACATATCAACTTATTCAAGGTCTAACCTCCAGCAGGGCTGTGCAGTGGGTCACCTATCAACTTCTTAGGGTCTACCCTCCAGCAGGGGTGGGAAGTGGGTCACCCGATGTGTTATCAAGGTTTACCCTCCAGCCGGGCTAGGCAGTGGGTCACCCGTTGGCATTTCAGACTCGGTCCTTACCTATGAGGTTAGTCAGTGACTTTTTTTCTCTTTTCCTACAAGAGCGGGATACTTGGTCGTACGGATCGGCGATGTGACAACTTTTATGTGACCCTAGGACATACGATAATGAGGGGCGCTTTTCCCACAGAGATGCGTCCTTGCGTCGCAACCTAAAATTAGTACGAGCGAGACAGTGCCGCCCAAAGTGGATAGTATCAATGTGGGGTGATTTATCCCCTTTGACGTGTACCTCATAGGTTGATGTGCAGGACGTATGGGTTCTGTGTTGGATATCCTTTGAACTATTGGAGACTCTTCTAGGGCTGAGCATGGAGATAGAGATCCCCTTACACACTCATTTTGGTATCTCCTTGAGCATATATATATACACAACCTACTGTTGTTTCCACTCTTTGGGTTTAGTTACTCATCTTCTAGGAGGAGCGAAGACGCGAGGGGTATGCCACCTGTTGTCCGTGTCTAGCTCCTCTTGGTTGGAAGAGTGTACTCTTCTGCTATAGGCAGCGAAGACTCGACGAGAAGTTCGTCTTCTCAATATCTCTGGCTCCTTGCGTCTAGACAAGTCTGTTTCCTTTCTCTTGTTGGGCTGATCTACACACACACTCTCTCTTTTTTACTCTTACACTGTTTATTGCTCTGTCTACTGCTCACCATTTTAGTACCTCCCTTGTTTCTCCCTCGAGCTTTCGGGGCATCCTATGGAGTATTTTTACACTCACCCCTGCTTGGGCTTTACCCGCATTTGGTGTGCCCTTGCAGACGATGGACTGGTCGGTCCAGACTATGAAGGAGCGTAGAGGAAACAAGAGTTTGGGCAGCATTTAGTAGTCATAGCAGGACTTTCTGGGTGTGACTCACCAGGGGTTTACTTCTGGTTTAGCTATTGTCGGGTTGTGGCACCTTTCTGGTTAGGCGCGTGTTTTGCCCACTTTTTCTATTCAGTTTACTTGTCAGTACTTTTCAGCACTTTACTTGTACTGGTTAGAGGTCGATGCGTGTATGTTGGTTTTACTTTTTGTACCAGTGTTGTATTTTTCATTCTTTTCTCTGCACTTTTGTATTGAGTTAGCTATGTGGGTGTGTACAGTTTCTCTGGAAAAGGCCTCCCCTAGTTTGGTGTGCCTTCGGCACTGGTCGCCCGCCCCTAGCCTATGGAGGCGGGCTTGGGGTAGTTGTGGCTCGAGCCCCGGTACGGGTCGAGTCGTGACAAAGTGGTATCAGAGGAGGTTTGTTACTTGGGGAGATGTTCGGACGTCCCTAAAAAGGAATTGGTTGAGTTTTGGGGAAATAGTGTCAACATGTCTCGAGAGCTGCTCTCTGGCTAGAGAGTCCAGTGATGGTGTGGCGGCCGACGTATCCATTCACGAGGACTCTGAAAACCCGCTTGACGACATGGAATACTGAGACAATTATTGTAGGGAATTTGATTCATGCATCATATAGGATTGAGTCTTTGACTGTCCTTCTTGAGTATTCTCCCCATCGTTGTTGTTATATATATATTCTCATTTGACCAAGGTGCTCCTTGGTCGAGTTTAGGATGTCTCTGTGATGATAGCCAGCCAGAATACTAGCTTTGGTTCGTGATGGTGATTCCATGAGAGAAGAAGCCTCAGTTCAAGACCCATCATACGATTACCCTTTCTCTAGGAGGACATGTAGTATCACCTCCACCTGTAGAGTGGTGGATAGTACTGGCAGCGAGGGCAGATGACGAGCATAGGCTAGGTGCACTACCTGAGTTCCAGCTTCAGAGACCGCTGAGGTTCCACGACGATCCGTACCCTCAGACAGTGAAACATTGGCTAGAGTCGGTGGTCTACCTCTTTAGTCTTGTTCAGACACTAACAGGTTAGATGGTGGCTTTGACAGCAAGACTTTTTCCACCATGCAGTTTGGTGTAGTACTGCCTAGGTTACTCAGATGCACGATGAGTTGGTACTCTTTTCAGATGACTTCTAACAGCTGTTTTGTGAGGAGTACTATCCCTCCAACTTACGTTTTTTGCGGTTTCAGGAGTTGCTGGAGCTTCAGCGGGGAGTGATGGCAGTGGCTGGGTACGCGACTAGGTTCACAGACCTTACTTGGTACTCTTTGGACATGGTCCATGATGAAAACTTCCGATCACAGAAGTTTGAACGAGATCTCTGTAGAGGAGATTTGTGCCAGTGTAGTGCCCTTGTGCATCCTCACCCATCTCAGGGTACTGGAGAAAGCACTGGTGACAAGGAAATTTCTGGGAGACGGATGTCGATTGGTGGAGACTCGACGCCAGAGGTTTCCCCTTGATTAGACTCAGGCACATGTTAGGGGACATCATAGAGCACCGAGATAGCCTAGGGAGGACTAGTGATATGTTTGTGATGTGCGAGATCACATGGCGTGAGACTACTGGACCAAATGTGATGAGTCTTCCAGATAGTTGGTAGATGAACCGCCACGACAAAGGCAATGTCGTGATAAGAGAACTCCCACGTGAGGACAGGGTGATCCCCAGGGAGGCGGTGTTGGCAGAAATCAAGAAGAATTGTGGTCGGCGGAAGACGTTTCGAGGTCCTTCCACCACCACTAGGTGGCCCATGTCAGGCTCAGGGAGCTGATGGACGGAGCCGCGGGCGGCTATGTGTTGTGGTTGTTTACAATCCTGTAGCGCAAGAGATGATATGAGGTATTTTCTATGTTTTTTTCAAATTTTCTCAGTAGAACTTGTTAGACACTGCTTGAGGTTCTCTTTTGTCTAAATTCTTGATTGAGGAGTTACCGAGGGTGACGTGGGGCGTCGGTGTAACCCAGTGTTGGTGCGGTGGTGGTAGTTTTTCCCTAACAATGTGGAGACACTATCTTTAGGGAGAGCACTTCGTGGTTTTCTCAGACCACCAGTTTCTCAGGTGTGTCCCCAGGCAGAGAGACTTGAATAGGAGATGATGGTGCTGGCTAGAGTTTCTACAGGAGGGTATGGCTTGTCTGTATTTTATGAAGCCGACACCTTCGCTGGTAGAGCATGTAAGAGAGTCTCGGTCATGATGCATCGACTGTAAAAACATGTGTGACTGGATATCCTTGCGTGTTTCACCAGATGGTTATTCTGAAGGAGGGAATCACGAGACCATGTTCTAGGAACAAACTGTGATTTCGGTCGTGACGTGGAAAGTAGAGGTGCGGTCGGGAAAGACCCCAGAGTTTCTTTGGACTGTTCGGGAATTGTGAAAATGGTTGAGAGGTTGCCTACCGTCTTTCCCTACCCTCCCAACAGTAGGAGTGGGCGCACGATGTCTTCCATGTGTCGCAGCTGATGAGGTGTGTTGATATTCCTACGCATGCCCTCGAGATTAGCAGACCTTATGAGTACGAACCATACCTGTGGTTCCCGTGTTGTTCCAATTTGGTGTTGTGCAAGTTTTCTTGGGTGCGAGAGAGCTAGGTGTGAGCTATGTATCCTGAGTTGTTTTTCCTAGTTTTTTCTTTTTGGGGACAAAAAGATTAAAATAGGGAGTGATGTAACAACCCAGGTTTTGGGACTCAGAGACTTTGAAAATTTTCTTGATATCATTCCAGATCAGGGCATTCAGACGGCGTTCAATTCCGAGACTTCGATGTGCCAAGAATTAATTATATAAAAATGTTAAGTGTTTTTATATTACACACGCATGGTTAACAAAAGGAAATGTGATATCTCTTAGATGGTTGATCAAATCAGAAATCTGAGACCACAGTTGGGTCCGGAATGCGGTGTTTACCCTAGGAGCGACATAAGATGAGTCGACGTGGGACGTTCGGACCCCTCACTCATTGGCAGTGTGTTAAATGGATATTTAAATTACCAAATTATTCATTTAATAGATTAAACCTGAATAACTCATAAAAGATTTCCCGGATGAGAAAACTGAGGGCACCATTGAGTCCGAAGGGTGCTGTTTACCCTGGGTGGGGTGTAAAAGTTGCGGGCGCGTATAACGACCCACACTGTACATACATTGTTATTACTTTAGAATTAAAGCACACTTATTACAACATATAACAAAACCAGGAAAGGACCGTATATGTATAGAGTCTTTAGAAACTGGGAAACATAAACAACTGGTTCATAAATCATCAACTTTGCCTCCCATTTATTTCATCATATCTAGAGTCCCTTTTGGCATATCCTTCTTAATAACCTTCTTCTTGACCTGGGGAAAGAGAACATACAAAAGGGTGAGTTCAAATGCTCAGTAAGGGTAAACAAAAGAAATATCAATCACATCATATACATAAGAACATAACTTTTGGAAATCTTAACCTGCAAAAGAGATCATAATTTCATAACATGGGATAAATCATAGTAGTGAAATGTAACACCAATAATCATAACTTAAAACATGAAAAATTGTGGCATACACACATAATCATATAGATTCATTTCTTATTATTCATGACTCATTGCCAAGACTATCTTAGTGGACAAAGTCCATTTCTGAACTGAGTTCACTCCTTGTTTTAGTTCGGTTTCACTGAACCGGTTTAACCTGCCGTTCCAGCCATGTCTATCTCATGAGATATAAAATCTTTACCCAATGCATTGGAGGGAGATATAGGTCCCACCCATCTCATAATAATACCATTCTTATATGTGCCACAAAATCAGAAATCATACATCATTGCATAACCCATGTAATAAAAATGGGATTCTTAAACATGACATCATAAAACAATTTATATAAGATAAATGAATTCATAAAAATAATTCCATCACAACATAATCAAATAAATGTAATAATAGGGATAGATACAGAACCCTATATTATCTTAGATGGAAAATAATTTTGATAAAACACTTGAACTCCATTCTTGAGGAAAATATCCTTTCTACTTCAAAAACATTTCCTTTCTTAACATGTCATATAATTTTGAACTAAAAGAAGTTGATTAAAAATAAACTTGAAAACATGTAATGTAAGCTTCTTGGAAATAGTGTTTTAAAAAACCCATTCATGCCGTATAAGTTAAAAAAACGTTCTTCTCGTACTTTTGTTGGAGAAGTCAAAAAGTACTTCATACGAAAAACGACAAAAGATTCCTTTCATATCTTTTACTAAAAACTCACCGAAGGGTAAGGTGGTGGTGGAAAATAGATTACACCACGGTGTGGAGACGATATTCCGTACGTACGCACGCGCGGTGATTTCGTTTTCCATAGGATGGATAAGAGGTGAAATAGGGTTGTTTCATATTTATAATAACAGATCAGTATATGAGGGATACTGATGTTATTACCACATAATGAAACAACTAAAGAAGTGGGAGTAGAAGAAGAATGGAACTTGAAGAAAACGGTAGAAGGTATTACCTCTTTCTCGAAGTGCCTCCTTTAAACTTTCTCTTAAGGCACTAGAGTTGGTCTTTTGAGAATACCAGTACCTCTAGAAGGTTTATAAGGAAGTGGGGAAGTGAAATGGGCAGGGGTTGGCCGTGCTTGAAGGCTCAATTTTGTGTGAGGAAGAGAGGGAGGAGGTTCCCTTTTATAAGGGAGGAGAGGGGCACCTTTGGAATAACTAAAAATATTATTTTATTATAAAGTAAAATTCGGTTTCTAATAGCTCCAAATTGATATATTTAGAAGCTAAGGTGGGGATGGGTCGAAATTCTCTCATCCAATAGAATTTAGACATGTTTAGGTTTCAATTTTAACCTTATCATTTAGATTTAACTTTAAGTTAGATAATTTATATTTTACCGTGTCTTCTTGTTTTCTTACACTATAAGGTTAATAAACTTACTATATCAAGCCAAAAGAACCCGAAGTTGTTTATTATTAAAATATCTAACCTTATCTAAGTCATTTGGCCTAACCTTAGATTTTTAGGAATAATATAACAATAAATAATATAGTATTTGTTTTAAAAACTATTTTATGTCAATTTTGACACTATTTGGTAATTGATTTTTGTGAAAATCATAACAGAATGATTAGTTAGAAAACAATTAATTAAATAAATACTAACATGTCATATGAACATATAAAATTATTGGAATTCATAAAAAGTCTCAAATTACATTTATTTGGGTATTTATAACATCAATTATGTAAATATTTCATTAATAAGATAATTATTGCATCATCATTGTATCATAAATAAATTAAATTATTTTAAGTCTAAAAATTAAAAATAAAATACAATTATGTAGGAAATGTTTTTAGCTTTCTAATTAATATTTATAGTCGAATTTATCTTATGTATTACCCTATATTAAAAATTCATTAGTTATTAAACATTGAGTTTAACTATTTTAACCGTTCTTTAAATAAATTGATAATAAATGTCCTAATCTAATCCAAGTGGGCCTAAATGGTCATATTTTTTTCCTAAGGTTTTTCTAGTCAAATTAAACTTATCCAATAGAATTAGGACATGTGTTAGGGTAATAATAATATCATTTTTACCCTTAACTACCCTATTTACTTTTAACCGTGGTAAAAAAAAAGTAAAAAGTTACTATTCACCAAAAATTATTTTCATCTCATTGAACCATATTTTAGTCCTTGATATTAACCGTGTCTCTCGGATTTTCGAAATTCCACTCATAGAAGCGTTAAAATTAAGTTTTATGAAAAAATTCAGTTTTTTAACTACCACTTAGTGGTTTCACTATTCATCAAAAAATGAAAGTTTCCATAAAAATACCAAAAATTAGGCCTAAGATATATTTGATATTATGAATTCAAAAATGATGTTTATTTTACCAAATTCAAAACATATCAGTTACATTAACTAATTTATAAATTAAATCCCGTCATCAAGACAAATAGCGTGTTTTTAAAAGATAATAACTATCAAAAGATTGACACTTGTTTATGTCTGGTTTAAATGTGAAATTACATCCAATGAACAACATTGTATTAAATTGAAAAAACTATATTCTAAATATACTTTCAAACCACTCAAATTAATAATTTATCACTATTAATTATTTCGATTTCAAAATTTGTTTTTAATTAAAATTTAATAATTTTCACTATTCATCAGAATATGAAAGTTATCCGAAAAGTACCAAAATTTCACCCTAAACTAATTTCGATATTACGAATCCAAAAATGAAGTCCATTTTTGAAATATAAAATTTACAAAATTTCAAAAAGTGGTTATTACTTTTCATAACGGCTAGTTTTAATAATATTTTAATAGCATATCGTTATTTAGTGAAACTCAGTATTGCGTACGACGCAAGCTATCAAGGAAGGTCGCGGTTGCGTGTAAAGCAAGCCAAGATAGTGTTGTGTGTAGTGAAAGATTCCTTTGATGATTTATATAACATAAAAATATTTCTCATAAAAGTCTCGAGTGTTACATTCTACCCCCCTTAAAATGAATTTCACCCTTGAAATTCGTCACTTTGTAACAAAAAGGTGAGGATAACTCTCCCTCATCATATCCTCAAGCTCCCATTTAGCTTCTTATAATTGGTGGCTCCTCCATAAATCTTTCACCAAGCGAGTGACGTTGTTGTGTAGGACTTTTTCACTACGATCCAGAATCTCTATCGGTTGTTCTTCATAAGAAAGATCTTGCTCCAGCTGTACAACTTCTGAGCTGAGTACATGTGAAGGATTAGTTATGTACTTTCTCAGGAGAGATACATGGAACACATCGTGAACTTGAGAGAGATTCAGTGGAAGTGCCAATCGATAAGCTACCTTCCCAACACGATCCAGAATTTCAAAAGGACCGATATATCTAGGGCTCAACGTTCCCTTTTTTCCAAATCTCATGACCATCTTCCATGGAGATATTCGTAAGAACACTTTATCACCCAATTCAAACACTAAGTCTTTTCGTCGGTTGTCAGCATAACTTTTTTGTCGACTCTGAGCTGCTCTTCTGTGTTGTTGAATAGATCTGACCTTTTCTGCCATCTCATCAACAAGATCAGGTCCTAATAGCTTTCTTTCCCCAACTTCATCCCAGCAAGTTGGAGTCCTACATTTCTTTCCATAGAGAGCTTCATAATGAGCCATCTGAATACTGGAGTGAAAGCTATTATTATAAGAAAATTCCACCAAAGGTAGGTGTTGATCCCAACCACCTTTGAAATCTATAGAGCAAGCTCTCAACATATCTTCTAGAGTTTGAATTGTTCTCTCAGACTGACCCTCTGTCTGAGGATGATATGCAGTGCTGAATCTCAACTCTGTATCCAGAGTATGCTGAAGAAATCACCAGAACATCGAGGTAAATCTCGGATCCCGATCAGATATAATAAAAAGTGGTACTCCATGCAATCTTACAACTTCCTTTACATATATCCTGGAAAGATGATCTAGAGAGAAATCCTCTATAATAGAAATGAAGTGTGCAGACTTTGTAAGACGATCAACTATAACCCAGATAGCATTATTGCCTTTGGATGTTTTAGGAAGTCCAGTGACAAAGCCCATAGTGATGTTTTCCAATTTCCATTCAGGTATGGGTAATGGTTGTAACATCCCCTTAGACTTCTGTCTCTCAGCTTTAACTTGCTGACACACCAAGCATCGAGAGACATATTCAGCAACATCTCTTTTCATTCCATCCCACCAGAAGTACTCTTTCAGGTCCCTATACATCTTCATGCTTCCAGGATGAATAGAGAATGAAGAACTATGAGCCTCATCCAACAGCTCCTTCTTTAATTCTGGGATGGGAGGAACACAAACCTGATTGTTGAACTTTATTATCCCATCACAATCAAGGTTTAATTCAGGAATATTTCTCACCTTCTTTTGTAACATGACATCTTTTTTCTACACCTCTTTAATCTTTACATGTATAGATGGTTGAACATTCATTTCAGAAAGATACAGTTTTCCCCTTCCATTATAATTCCAAGATCCATCCTTTGTAAATCCGTAAATATTGGATCTTTTGTGATCCTCATCATGGATAAGCTAGCATGGTCTTGTCGACTTAATGCATCTTCCACCTTGTTTGCTTTCCCAGGGTGGTAATGAATTGAGAAGTTGTAATCCTTAATCATCTCTAACCCTCTTCTTTGGCACATATTCAGCTCCTTTTGTGTGAAAATATACTTTAAACTTTTATGATCAGTATAAATGTCACAGCTTTCTCCATAAAGATAATTCCTCCAAATCATTAATGCAAAGATTACCGCAGCTAACTCCAAATCATGTGTTGGGTAATTTTGCTCATGGACTTTCTACTGTCGTGAGGCATAAACTATCACCATATCATTTTGCATAAGAACACACCCCAACCCCTTCTTGGATGCATCACTATAGATCACAAACCTTTCTCCACTACAAGGCAGTGTGAGCACAGGTGCACTGGATAACCTTCTTTTCAACTCCTTGAAATTCTCTTCACATTCCTCCATCCAAACAAACTTAACTCCTTTCCAAGTCAACCTGGTGAGTGGTTTAGATAATCGTGAAAAATCCTTCACAAAACGTCGATAATATCCAGCCAAACCAAGAAAACGTCGGATCTCAGTTACTGTTGTTGGTCTCGACCATCTTTTGATAACCTCTGTTTTTGCTGGATCCATAGATATACCCTCTTTTGAGATTATGTGACCCAAAAATGAAACTTTTTGAAGCCAAAATCCACACTCGGTAAATTTGGCATAAATCTTCTCCTTTCTCAGGGTCTTCAATAAAATTCTCAAGTGATCTTCATGTTATTCCTTACTCTTTGAATAGACAAGAATATCATCTATAAAGACTACCACAAATTGATCAAGATAATCTCTAAAGACTATATTCATCAGATCCATGAAGATAGTAGGGGCATTAGTAAGACCAAATGGCATCACTATAAATTCATAGTGTCCATACTTTATACGAAAAGTCGTATTTGGTATATACTCCCTTTTGACCCTAAATTGATGATACCCTGAATGAAGATCAATCTTGGAAAAGTATTGAGCTCCGCGTAGTTGGTCAAATAAGTCATCAATGTGTGGGAGAGGATATTTGTTCTTGATAGTGATCTTGTTAAGTTCTCGATAATCAATGCAGAGTCTCATTGATCCATCATTCTTCTTAACAAATAGAATAGGTGCTCCCAAAGGTGACGCACTAGGGCATACGAATCCCTTATCAATATTATCTTGGAGTTGCTTCTTCAATTCCTACAACTGAATTGGGGCCATTTTATAAGGTGTCTTTGAAATAGGCAAAGCACCCGGTACGAGTTCTATTGAAAAATAAACTTCACGATTTGGTGGAAGACCTGAAAAGACATCATCAAACTCCCGTACAATGGGAATATTCTTATTTGTGAGTTTCTCACCAACCATCTGAGATAAATAACCTTCATTCAGTGGAATCAAGACCCACAAGATGGAAGAAATTTCCACTGGAAGGTTATGTTCATCCTTGCATCGATAGACGATCATAGATTGATCTGGAATATGAAATGCGACTTCCCTTCTTTGGCAATTGATATGAGCTCCATATAAATAAAGCCAATCAATGCCAAGAATCACATCAAATTCCACTATAGGAAGGATCACAAGATTTGCAGGAAGCACTTTTCAACAAACTTCAATCGGGGAAGAATTATAAACGTTTGATGCGACTGTTGTGCCATTAGGTGTTGTCACAGCTAACTCAACATCTAATTGTTGAGGTAATACGGTGATGCCCTTAGAAAAATATTCTAAAATAAAAGGGTGGGTGGATCCAGAATCAAATAAAATATTTGCTACTTTAAAGTGGATTGTAAGTGTACCTTTCACCACATCGTTATCGTACTCCACATCACTGATAGATATTGCATGTGACTTTCCTTTGTCTTTAGCCTTAAGAGTTTTTTTGACGTCGACCATCATCATCAACCCTTGGATTAGGGAATTTATTGGCATAATGCCCCATATCCTTGCACTTGAAACATTGAAGTGTAGTAGTTTCATTTTGTGTGTCCCTTCCTTTGTTTGCATCATTAGACATCTTCGTCCCATCATTGCGGCATTCAAATGCCCGATGACCTTCTTTTACACATTTGAAACATTTACTTGCCCCTTTAAGACAACTCCCTCCATGTTTCTTTCCACTCATTGAGCATAAGGGAAAGCTCATCTTATTTTCAGTGTGCTCTTTAGATTTCCCTTTGAATTTCATTTTCTTCTTCTTATCAAACCGATATGACTGATGGGTTACTCCAATCTCCATCTCAACTTTGAGAGCACATCGAACGATTTCCTCGTAGCTATTGAAGTCCATTATGGCTAAGGCCCTTAGAAGACTTGGTTTTAAGCCACTAAAGAATCAATAAATCTTACTCTCAGGTTGGATAATAACACCAGAAGCGTACCTTGAATGTCATGTAAAATTTTCTTCATAGGTACCAACAAATTCATCATCCTTTTGCTTCAGTTCAAGAAACACTTTCTCCATCTTTGTTCGGAGAATAAGAGGGAAGTACTTATTGAAAAATAAGTTCTTGAACACGTCCCATTCCATGGACTCAATTTCATCCCTTTTCCTCGTATTCTTAATAAGATTCCACCATTGATCAGCATCTCCTTCCAAACGATACACTGCTAGGATGACTTTATCATGTTCAGAACATTGAAGAACTGAAAATATCTTTTCAGTAGTACTAATCCGTTGTTCAGAAACTAATGGATCAGTAGACCCGCTGAAAGAAGGTGGACACTGCCTCATGAAGGATTCAACAGAATGTTGCTTCTTCCTTTGCTCGTTTGGAAGTCCTACATGATTCATAGCTTGAGAACGTTGTGTGAGCATGAATACAAGATTATTCATTCCAGCTCCCATAACGTTTGGTTGCTCAGGGGGACAATCATTGCATTGCTCGTCGCATTCCGCATTAACATGGTTCCATCGGGTTCCATCCATTGACTAAAACCAAGAAGAATAGTGTGACCAACACTAATTATAATAGGAAAACCACATAATCAAGAATAAAATTTCACACTTAAGGTATTATCCTAGGTTATTCATGGCCATTTCTAAAACACTAAGATTGTGTTCTATGCTTAGACTTATCCTTAGGGTTCTTACCAAGGCTTTCACATCCTAGTTTCCAAAGGTTGACTATACCGTTCCTCTAATACCAACTATAACGACCCACACTTTACATACATTGTTATTACTTCAGAATTGAAGCACACTTATTACAACATATAACAAAACCAGGAAAGGACCGTATAGGTATAGTGTCTTTAGAAACTGGGAAACATAAACAACTGGTTCATAAAGCATCTACTTTGCCTCACATTTATTTCATTATATCTAGAGTCCCTTTTGGCATATCCTACTTAATAACCTTCTTCCTGACCTGGGGAAAGAGAACATACAAAAGGGTGAGCTCAAATGCATAGTAAGGGTAAACAAAATAAATATCAATCACATCATATACATAAGAACATAACTTTTGGAAATCTTAACCTGCAAAAGAGATCATAATTTCATAACATGGGATAAATCATAGTAGTGAAATGTAATCCCAATAATCATAAATTAAAACATGAAACATTTTTTCATACACACATAATCATAGAGAATCATTTATTATTAGTCAAGACTCATTTCCAAGACTATCTTAGTGGACAAAGTCCATTTCTGAACCGAGTTCACACCTCGTTTCGGTCCGGTTTCACTGAACCGGTTTAACCTGTCGTTCCGGCCATGTCTATCTCATGAGATATAAAATCTTTACCCAATTCATGGGAGGTAGATATAGGTCCCACCCATCTCATAATGGTACCATTCTTATGTGTGTTACAAAATCATAAATCATACATCATTGCATAACCCATGTAATAAAAATGAGATTCTTAAACATGAAATCATAAAACAATTCATATAAGATAAAGGAATTCATAAAAATAATTCCATCACAACATAATAAAATCAATGTAATAATAGGGATAGAAACAGAACACTATATTATCTTAGATGGAAAAGAATTTTGATAAAACACTTGAACTCCATTCTTGATGAAAATATCCTTTCTACTTCATAAACATTTCCTTTCTTAACATGTCATATATTTTTGAACTAAATAAAGTTGATTAAAAATAAACTTGAAAACATGTAAAGGAAGCTTCTTGGAAATAGTGTTTTAAAAAATCCATTCATGCCGTATAAGTTAAAAAAACATTCTTCTCGTACTTTTTTCGGAAAAGTCAAAAAGTACATCGTACGAAAAATGACAAAAGATTCCTTTCATATCTTTTAATAAAAACTCACCGAAGGGTAAAATTGGATTTAAACAATTGTAGGTGGATGGGAATAATATTACATATTGAGGGAGCATGGATGTGGATGATAAAATACACCCCAGTAAATACCAAAGTATAAACAATCTCGAATAAAAGTGAGATTCTGATATTTTCCCTTACCTTAGGTCCGATATGATTTGTACGTGCCCTAACCTCCTGTATAACGATTTAAATAATGCTATTGACTTATTACAGAATAATATTCATTGTTATGATATCATATATGGTCATATTATTAGCTTCTTATTAGTAATATTTCATTACTACTTGTTATTTGGGTATTTATTACTTTTTGTTCTTATGCGTGTTTTGTCGAATAAATTCTTATTCCTCCTTATAGGATATAGATAAATCATTTACAGAATGGTATTAGTGTAATATATATCATATTCATTAATTCAATTCATTTATATAATCATTATTCAATTAAGATCATATAGAACGAGTCGCATCACATCGTGGAGACGGTAGGCCGTACGTACGCACAAGCGATGATATCGTTCCCATGATCGTGGAATTGTATTGAAGTGTATGTATACTATTTCAGAATCAATATCACTTTAAAATAATCATATATAGTTATTCTTTACACTATTATACCCATCCATGTAAGGAGGTAGTGGAAAACAGATTACACCACGGCGTGGAGACGGTATTCCGTACGTACGCACGCGCGGTGATTTCGTTTTCCGTAGGATGGATAAGAGGTGAAATAGAGTTGTTTCATATTTATAATAACATATAAGTATATTAGGGATACTGATGTTATTACCTCATAATGAAACAACTAAATAAGAGGGAGTAGAAGAAGAATGGAACTTGATGAAAACAGTAGAAGGTATTACCTCTTTCTCGAAGTGCCTCCTTTAAACATTCTCTTAAGGCACTAGAGTTGGTATTTTGAGAAGACCAGTACCTCTAGTAGGTTTCTAATGAAGTGGGGAAGTAAAATGGTCAGGGTTTGGATGAGCTTTAAGGCTCAATTTTGTGTGAGAAAGAGAGGGAGTAGGTGCCCTTTTATAAGGGAGGAGAGGGGCACCTTTGGAATAACAAAAAATATTATTTTATTATAAAGTCAAATTTGGTTTTTAATAGCTCCAAATTGATATCTTTCGAAGATAAGGTGGGTATGGGTCGAAATCCTCTCATCCAATATAATTTAGACAAGTTTATGTATAAATTTTAACCTTATCATTTAGATTTAACTTTAAGTTAGATAATTTAACTTTTACCGTGTCTTCTTGTTTTCTTATAGTATAAGGTTAATAAACTTACTATATCAAGAAAAACGAACCCCAAGATGTTTATTTTTAAAATATATAACCTTATCTAAGTCATTTGGCTGAAAATTATATTTTTATAAATAAAATAACAATTAATAATATAGTATTTGTTTTAAAGACTATTTTATGTCAATTTTGACACTATTTGGTAATTGATTTTTGTGAAAATCATAACATAATGATTAGTTCGAAAAAAATTAATTAAATCAATACTAACATGTCATATTGACATATAAAATTATTTTAATTCATAAAAAGTCTCAAATTACATTTATTGGGGTATTTATAACATCAATTATGTCAATATTTCATTAATAAGATAATTATTGCATCATCATTTTATCTTAATAAATTAAATTATTTTAAGTCTAAAAATTACAAATAAAATACCATTATGTAGGAAATATTTGTATCTTTATAATGAATATTTATATTCGAATTTAGATTATGTATAACCCTATATTAAAAATGATTTAGTTATTAAACATTGATTTTTACTATTTTAACCCTTCTTTAAATAAATTGATAATAAATGTCCTAATCTGATCCAAGTGGGCCTAAATGGTCATATGTTATTCCTAAGGTTGTTTTTGGTCATATTACACTTATCCAATAGAATTAGGACATGTGTTAGGGTAATAATAATATCATTTTTACCCTTAACTGCCCTATTTACTTTTAACCGTGGCAAAAAAAGTAAAACTTTACTATTCACCAAAAATTATTTTCATCTCATTGAACCACATTTTAGTCCTCGATATTAACCGTGTCTCTCGGATTTTCAAAATTCCACTCACAGAAGTGGTAAAATTAAGTTTTATGAAAAAATTCAGTTTTTTAACTACCACTTAGTGGTTTCACTATTCATCAAAAAATGAAAGTTTCCAGAAAAATACCAAAAATTAGGCCTAAGATATATTTGATATTATGAATTCAAAAATGATGTTTATTTTACAAAATTAAAAACATATCTGTTATATTAACTAATTTAAAAATTAATTTCCATCGTCAAGACAAATAGCGCGTTTTTAAGAGATAATAACTATCAAAAGATTGACACATGTTTATGTCTGGTTTAAATGTGAAATTACATCCAATGAACAACATTGTTTTAAATTTCAAAAATATATTCTAAATATACTTGAATACCACTCAAATTAATAAATTATCACTATTAATTATTTCGATTAAAAAAGGTGTTTTTAATTAAAATTTAATAATTTTCACTATTCATCAGAATATGAATGTTATCGGAAAAGTACCAAAATTTCACCCTAAACTAATTTCGATATTAAGAATCCAAAAATGAAGTCCATTTTGAAAAATAAAATTTACAAAATTTCAATAAGTTGGTATTACTATTCATAACGGCCTGTTTTAATAATATTTTAATAGCATATCGTTGTTTAGTGAAACTCAATATTGCGTACGACACAAGCTATCGAGGAAGGCCGATGTTGCGTGTAAAGCAAGCCAAGATAGTATTGTGTGTAGTGAAAGATTCCTTTGATGATTTATATAACATAAAAATATTTCTCATAAAAGTCTCGGGTGTTACAGCGCGGGCCACCTGTGAGAAATGTCACCCAGGGGAAAAATGGTTATTTCGAAATGTCCACTTAGTGATTTTTATCACTAGAATTCATTTTGAATAACTTTCAAATGAAGTCTTGGTATTTAAATCTAAGACATCCACTAAGTTTGAAAAGGGGTGTTTTTCCTAGGCGTGAGATAAAATAGGTGGGCGCGGAGGTTTCAGAGTCTGCACCCATTGGGAGAGTTTTAGTAATTTTTTTATAAATTCACAAAGTGTTGAGGGAAGACCCATTTCCTTATCTCTCTCTCTCTCTCCCCCTCTCTCTATCTCTCTAACCATTCTTCACCGTTCTTCACCAGATCGAGGGGCGATCTTCACCGAAACCTCAACGGATCGAAGGTGGAGTGCAACGAAGGCTTCGCCAATGATGAACAGATCCAACGAGGTAGGATCTCTTTTTTTGAGCTCCAATTTAATTTCTAATTAGGTTTCCCTATTTGTTTTCCCTCATTTATTCACAAAAATCATTGATGGCTGCACAAACACGACCATCGATCTCTATTTAGAACCCTGTTCTTCATTCAGTTCTTCACGGATACCCGTTATAATTTTTGGACACGCTAAATTGTGTCATATCAACAATCCGGGGAAGGCATTATGAAGGCCTCGCCCCGAGGATCCCAAAACCGCATTTGGGGTTGGAATTGGGCCACCGGAGCGGTGGCGGTGGTCGTCAGAAGTCCCAGCTCTGGCAAGGACGGTGGTCGTAGCTCTTGGTGGCGCAACGGGGGTTCGGGCGTCAGGCGCCAGTTGCGGACGGAGGTTCAGACGACGTTCCGGTGTCGGGAGCGGCCGACACAGATGGGGTAGCTCCGGGAGGAGCTGAGGCGGCAGGGCAGTGTCGAGGCGGCCAGGCGGAGGCGGCTGCTGCTGCGGGTGCAGCGTAACAGGAGGATGGGGGTTTGGTTTGGGAGTGGAGCAGCTAGAGTCTGGGAGCGTAGGGATCAGGCAAGATGGACGACACAGGGGAAGTGTGGTCGAGCGGTGGAGCTCCATGCGACTGGGGTGCTGGCGTCAGGTGGAGCCAGCAGAGAGGTGGCCAGCAGGCCGTGGGAGCATCGCAGTGGGGTGCTATAGGTGAGGGGCAACTGCGGCCCTATCGCGGTCGGAGAATACCCCTGAGGTCAGTGCCTTGAGGGTGTAGAGGAAACAGGGACCCGCAGTTCGCGGTTCCTATTGTGCGAAGTAGAGAAGACCGGCCTACATGGCCGGTCGGTGGAGGCGGCACCCCTGGCGAACAATGACCCGCATTCGGTGGGTCCTGCTGGCGCGACGCGAGGAGACCGGCCTTCGTCTGGTCTGTTTGAAGAAACAGACCCTGGGGTCCGGTGGTTTGAGGTGGCTCGCGGCCAGCAGGCCGTGGTGTGACGGGCTGAACCCATGGCTGGGCCACAGGCCAGCGGTTCAGGTCGGGCTGGCCGAGGTGAACCAGCCGGGTTAGGCCCCCTTGGATTCGGGGGCCGTAACTTCTAAATGGCATGTCCGTTTGATGCACTGTCTGTATCTGTGGGATCGTGTTGGCGAGGAGGTCTTTTTAAGGTGTGTTTTTGGGTTTTTAGAGTCCATCCCCAAAGACTGGTGACCAGAATAACTTTAATTTAATAATAATAAATTATTAAATAAAGACCGCGATGAACGCACTTTGCGAGCCGGATGTCCGTTTAACGTGCCGTCAGATGCACTGTGGCGCTGGAGTTGAGATAGACCTTCAGATGTTTTTTCGGAACCTTTGTGGTTTGGTTTCATTTCTCGTAGGCACGAAACGCTTAATGTGAATGATTAATTAATTGATTGATTGATAATTATTCTTACGTCGGACCTAACTCCTATTTGGGATGTCTGATTGACTGTTCGTCAGCGGCAGCGTGATCCTAGTCCTCGTGCGGACTTTTTGAGATGCCCCTTTGAGTATTCGGGCCATAGACCGAGAGCGGGCCCCACATGACCCAATTTTCACGATTTGCGGTGGCATGTCATTTTTCCACCTGATATCCATTTGGTGTGTTTGAGAACTGAATTCTGTGTGTTTTTCTGAGGGTAATGAAACAGTGCATTCTGCCCACCTAAATTGGAGTTTAGGTGTGGGCCCTATGAGCTGTCTTTTAAACGGTGTGTAGCGTAGTGTGACTTTTTCATCAGACGTCCATTCGTGGTGAATGAATAGTCGTTTTGATGTGTTTTTTTCGAGATTATCGTGATGGCGCAGTTCACCCGACCATTATCGGGATCGTGGTGTGGGTCCCACCCGGGCTGGCTACAGTGAATAATACCTTTTTCATTGGGTGTCCGTTTTGGGAAATTGATTAGTCAATCCCGTGTATTTTTTCTAGGGGATTGTAGGGGTGTGATCTTTTTGTTCAGTTTCGGGATCGTGGTGTGGGTCCCACCCTGGATGGCTATGGTGAATAGTAACTTTTTCACCGGTTGGATGTTTTGGGAAAGTAAATGGTCTATTTCGTGTGTTTTTCTTTGAGGATTGCAACAGTGTGATCCATTTGGGCATGTGGAGCCTTGTTTGAGATCTTATTAAATGTGGAAAAATGAAAGGGTGTTGGATGGAGGTCCATTTGACGAACTCTGAACTAATACATGATAGCGATGTTGGTAATACCTGGTGATGTCAGTTATAGTGCTGAGTTATCGGACCAATTCTAGGTCTAACCTCCAGCAAGGCTGGGCAGTGAGTTGTCTGTTGACTTATTCCAGGTCTACCCTTCAATAGGGTTGAGCAGTGGGTTTCCTGTTGACTTTTTAGGGTCTTCCCTTCATCAGGGTTGGGTAGTGGGTCCCCTGTTGTCTTTTTCGAGGTCTACCCTCTAGCCGGGATGGGAAGTGGGTCACCTATCAACTTCTTAGGGTCTACCCTTCAGCAAGGCTGGGCAGTGGGTTGCCTGTCGACTTATTCTAGGTCTACCCTCCAACAGGGCTGGGCAGTGGGTCGCCTGTCAAATTCTTAGGGTCTACCCTCCAGCGGGGCTGGGAAGTGGGTCACCCGTTGTGTTATCAAGGTTTACCCTCCAGCCGGGCTGGGCAGTGGGTGACCTGTTGGCATTTCAGATTCGGTCCTTATTTATGAGGTTAGTCAGTGAGTTTTTTTCTCCATGCCTATTGGAGCAGGATCTTTGGTTGTACGGATCGGCGATGTGACAGCTTTCACGTGACCTTAGGACATATGAGAACGAGGGGCTCTTTTCCCATCGAGATGCATCCTTGGGTCGTGACCTAAAAGCCATACGGGCGAGTTAGTGCCACCCAAAGCGGATAGTATCGAGGTGCGGTGATTGAGCCCCTTTGACTTGTACCTCCTAGGTTGGCGTGCATGACGTTTGGGTTCAATGTTGGATATCCTTTGAACTGTTAGTGACTCTTCTTAGGCTGATCTTGGAGATAGAGATCCCATTACACACACATTTGTGTTTCTCATTGAGAATATATATATACACACCCTACTATTGTTTCCACTCCTTGGGTTCGACTACTCTCCTTATATGAGGAGCAAAGACGAACGAGGTATGCCACATTCTTTCCATGTCTATCTCTTCTTGGTTGGACGAGTCTACTCTCCTACTATAGTCAGCGAAGACTCGATGAGAAGTTCGACTTCTCACTGTATCTAGCTCCTTGCGTCTGGATGAGTCTACTTCCTTTCTCATATTGGGTTGAGCTACACTCTCTCTTTCTCTTTTTTACTCTTACACAGTAATTTTCTCTGTCTACTTCTCACCATTTTAGTACCTCTCTTGTTGCTCCCTCAAGCTTTCGGGGAATCTTACTGAGTATTTTTATACTCACCCCTACTTGGGCTTTGACCGCACTTGGTGTTCCCTTGTAGACGACAAAACATGTTAGTCGAGACTATGAAGGTGCGTAGAGGACACAAAATCTTGGGGTGGGTTTAGTGGTCGTATCAGGGCTTTCTGGGCATGACTCACCAGTGGTTTACTTCCGGTTTACCTATTACTAGGTTGTGTCACCTTTCTGGTTGGGTGCGTGTTTTTTCCTTTTTTCTATTCAGTTTACTTGTCAGTACTTTTCAACAATTTACTTGTACTGGTTAGAGGTCGATGCATGTATGATGGTTTCCATTTTTGTAGCACTGTTGTATTTTTCTTTCTTTTCTCTGCACTTTTTCATTGAGTTAGCTGCGTGGGTGTGTACAGTTTCTTAGGCAAAGGCCTCCCCTAGTTTGTTGTGCCTTCGGTGCTGGTCGCCAGCCCCTGGCCTATGGAGGCGGGCTTGGGGTAGCTGTGGCTCAAGCCCCGGTATAGGTCAGGTTGTGACGTTTATCAACTCCATGACACATACCCTTTTTCAATCCTAGAAAAAAACATCATATCATTTATTCAAAAAAATTGTGACAAGATATGCATATTCAAATTTCTCATTCCACAGTGAAAATATAGGCAATGTATGAATCTCATCAAGAGTCAATGTCAATAAATTTTAAATTCATTGTGTCATAAATTGTGTGAAAACAGAATCCTGTTAGATTCATAACACTATTCATAGGAAAACAAGTCATGGGTCTATCATGCCACTAATTCTCCACGTGTGTGTGTGCCAACCATTACAAGCTCATAAATCCACCATTTATTCAGTATATCCAGGTCAATTAAAAACTTTTCTTCTTACCTAATTCTATTCCACAGAACCTGTTTAACATCCTTTGTAATCAAATTCCAAAACCCACTCATTTAAGCATTCCTAGATATCAAACCATGATCTCCCGACCAAAATATCCCCACATGTTGTACATTTATTCACTCCTGTCTTTATTGATTGTTTTTTTTGGAATTTTTTTTGGAATTTTTTAGAGGGTGTACAATAGTCAAACATTAGTTTCACACACATAGGTTAAATAGGTACAGTGATGGAAATAATTAGAATGGAAATGAACGTATGGAAATATCATGTTACAAACTGAAAATAATTACTTACCCTAAATAAACATTCAATTAGGTAAGAGAAACTCAGAACTCAGGATTGTTTGAAAAAATGTGTGGAAAAATCAATTACACAATTTACCATGAACAAAAATCAAAAATAATTAAGTCAAAATCTAAAAGGTTCTATAGTGACACAACCATTCGTATCCTTGAAAAGTTCAATTTTAATAAAAGTAATCCCTTGATGATGAAATCTTACTCATTATTATATTTGTACCAATGAATTTTGAAAATATGCATTTTCCATATGTTACACATGATAATGTTACATGATATATTTGTTTCTTTTTTTATTTATTTTTTTGGTTTTTTTTACTTTTAACCAAAAACATTATAAAAATACACATAAAACACCCAAATGAAAATCCTAAATATCTACTCCAAAATGTTGTCCCCTCCCCCACACTTATAGTATTGCATTGTCTTTAATTTGAACATATGAGATGATATATGCACATGAAATGTATAATATTAATTTGAACAAAGAATATAAAAGTGAATGGGTTAGGAACAACTTGATATGCTCAAGTGATGATGCTGTAATGTAGTGTGATGAAATCCACTACATCAGTTGGAAGTACCTCAATGTATTTCTTCAAACGTTTCTTGTTGACTGTAAAGATACTTCTAGTGTCCCCTTGTGCGATCTCTACTTCACCATATCGAAAAACATTAGATATAATATAAGGACCAAACCATATGTAATGAAACTTACCAGACATTAGCTTCAGTTGTGAACTATTGAGAATGAGTTTCTCTACAAAATGAAATTACTTTTTCTGGATCATTTTGTCATGATATGTTTTGGATCATTCGTTTTAGAGCCTTGAGTTGTTATATTAGGATAATCGAGTCTCCTCAAGGTCTTGAATTTGAGGATTCCTTTGGATTCCAACTTGGTCCAAATACATGTTACATTTCTTTATATCCCAATAATACTGATGATCTACATCCACAAGAAGATGACACACATTCCCAAAAACAATCAAAAATGGGGATAGACCAATCGGTGTCTTGTATGCTGTCCTATAAACCCACAATGCATCACCTAATAGCTTGCTCAAATCCTTCCTATTTGGCTACACAGTTTTCTCCAAAATTTGATTCAACTCCCTATTTGAAACCTCATCCTGGGCATTTGTTTGGGGGTCGTACGATTTTAATGTTTTTTGTGTCACCTTATACATATGAAGGAGGGAAGCCAAATTCTTATTACAAAAGTGTGTCCCTTTGTCACTGATGATGGCCTTTGGTACTCTAAACCTACAAAAAAATTTCTTTGACAAATTCCACAACAACATGAGAATCATTAGTCCTGGTGGCCTTAGCCTCCACCCATTTTCTCACATAATGAATAGTAACCAAAATATACAAAAAACTGAAATGAACTAGAAAAAGGTCCTATAAAATTGATTCCCCCTAAATCAAAAGTCACAATGAATAGTATGGGCTGTTGGGGCATCTATTGTCTCCTAGAAATGTTCCCAGTGTGTTGGCAGCGAGAGAATGACTTAAAAAACACATGGGCATCATGGAATATGTTATGCCAATATAATCCAGTGTCTAAGAATTTCCTAGTTGTCCATTGGGGTCCAAAGTATCCACTATAAGAAATTGTATGGAATAATTGTCGAACAGACTCAAACTAATGATTAGGAACATACGTATAATAACATGGTCACTACACATGCGCCATAAGTAGGGATCATCCCACACATAAAATCTAGACAAACTCTTTAACTTTTAGACTTGATATTTATTTAAATTTGCAAGAATTTCATATGCAACAAGGTAATTCACTAAATAATCATACCAAGGATGCATACCTTAGATGGAATAAATATTCTCATTGTGGAATGTTCCCTGAAGTGGTACCTTGTCCATGGTGTCGTCCTCTAGTGTGTGAGTAATTCAACTCATGTGGTCCGCCACCAGTTTTTCTGACCCCTTCTTACCCTTTATCTTAGTATCAAATTCATGAAGAAGGAGCATCCATTGGATATGTCTAGGATTTACATCTGGCTTATTCTAGAGGTACCTCAAAGCTGCATGGTTAGAAAAAACAACTACTTTAGAGCCCAATAAATATGAACGAGATTTATCTAAAGAAAACATGATTGAAATAAACTCCTTCTCAATGGTTGAGTAGTTTGATTGGGCTGAATCCAGTGTCCTTGATGCATATGCAATCCCTTGTGAACATCCCTCCACTCTATAAGATAAAACAACTCAATCAATGAAGTTATAGGCATCACAAATAAGCTCAAAAGGAAGCTCCCATCATGGAGGATGTATGATAGGTGGATTGGCCAGACATTTTTTTATCTCATGAAAAGAATTTCTTCAAGAAACATCAAACACAAAATCAAAATACATTTGAAGTAATCGTGATATTGGAAGAGAAATATTACTAAAATCATTAAGGAAGTGCCAATAAAATTCTACATGCCCTAGAAAAGATCTCACATCACGCACACATGAAGGATATGGTAGGTATGAAAAAAAATCTACCTTAGATCTATCAACCTCTATCCCATGTGTTGGCAGTACATTCCCTAATACAATTCCATGCTCTACCATAAAATGAAACTTTTCAAAGTTTAAGACCAAATTATTCAAATAAAATGACTCAAAACCTTTCCCAAACTATAGATACAATCATCAAATAAAGACACATACACTGTAAAATCATCCATGAATACCTCCATGAAGGTCTCAATAAAATTAGAAAAAATACTCACCATGCATCTCTGGAACGTACCTGTGGAATTTCAAAGTTAAAATGGCATCCTTCAGTTGGAAAACATACCAAATGGACTAGTGAAAGTTGTCTTATCCTGATCCTCTAGAGCAATAGGAACTTGAAAATATCCAGAAAATACATCCAAGAAACAATAGTGTGATTTCACAGTTAGTCTTTCAATCATTTGATATTAAATGGGAGGGAGAAATGGTCCTTGCGAGTGGTGTAAGAATCTGGATCTTCGTTTCAGGTATGTTTTTCCTTTTCTGGTCATTTTTGAGAAAAAGAGGAAAATCTAAAACATTTCTAAGTACACGTCGTGTACATTGATGCAGCGCCAGGCTGTGTGCTGGCTGTGTCTGGGCCACACACATAGTGTGTAGGGGCGATGTGGAGGCCGCTTAAAGTGGAGTATGAAAAGGACAAGTACACGCCGTGTTCCCCTGAATTACATGTCGTGTACTTTTTTTCATTAAACGGACCAGGGTCGCGCCTGGCAGACATAACTTGCTTCTTCTTCTGGTTCTTTGTCCGATAGAACCCGTACGGCTACGGAACATCTCTGTGCCCCCGAACCTCTGTCCATTCTCTGAATCTACCGTCGTTGATTGCGTTGGAACCACAATGGTAAGCCCTTCCTTCTCCTAGATCTTTGTTTTCCAATTCCAACTCTTTCTCAAGATATCGTGGTTTGAGCATTTTGTGTGTTTTCGTAGATCTATGCCATTATAAGGAGAATCAATCATCGTGGTTCAAGTATATTGATCTTCTAGGATCGAGGTAGGTGGTTTGTGCCTTTCTGTAGGATGTCTTTGAATATTTTGTGCAATTCCACCAATTCCCTTGAACAGGGTATTGTGTGTTTCCTATTTTTTCCCTTGTTGTTTTCCTGCTTTTCATGATTGCTTGAGTAGAGTTCAATTCTTGTGAACATGGTAATTTTTACTGTGCTCTAGATGTTTTTCCATGCATATTTTCCCTGTTAGGCATTTTTCCAGTTTCCATGCCTAGTTGTAGGATAATGGAACTGTTGTACTTCTATGCTTTTGTGCCTTAGAATGATAGCCAAGTAGTTTTTGAGGTTTACTGGGGGCGATACGTTTGCTATTCATGTTTTTTTACACAGGGCTATGAGAACCGAGTGTAGTAGACCATAGGGAGAATGGACGTAAGGGATTCTCTAGAGTGTCTTTAATTTACGATGCGAGACCACATGGGGAATTGACGTGGAGTGCTTCCTCAGAGAGTCTGTAGTTCCTCGATGTGGGCCATAGGGGGAATGAGACGTTGAGTGCTTCCTTAGAGATCCTTTAGTACGATATGAGACTATAGGGGGAATTGAACGTGAGTGCTTCCTCAGAGAGTCTTTTTATTTTTTTACTATATCTGAACCAGAGGGGTGAGATTGTGTGTACCTCCTAGACGGTTTCTAGTACTTGTAGGTTGAATCGTAGGGGTTAGGCTGTGAGAACTACCCAGAGGTTTCCTTCTTGTTCTAATTTCTTGAGTGGCTATTTCTTGTTTGTAAACTATATGGTAGAAATTGTGGAATGTTACTCCGATGTATTATCTTGTTTACTACTTACTGTTTACTGCTTACTGTTTACAGCTTACTGTTTACTGCTTACTGTACTTCACCTGCCATATGCTCACTGACTGTTAGGCATAGATCTTTGGGTTGTTTCTTACTGGGACTTTGTCTTACACCCTATTTGGGCCATGTTTTTTGGGCCCAAATAGATTAGATTGTTGCAGGAATAGATAATGGAAAGCACCCTTCTACTTCAGGTTTTTGATTTCTATGGAGCTGTAGAGCATGGGACCAAGCCGAGGCTTGTGATGCTGAGGAGTCACTCATCTGTTTTTCTATTGTACTTCGGTTTAGTACTATTTTCATCATTGTGACTTGTTTGACTATTTTCCTAGACATATATATATCATGAATCATTATTATATATGTGTGCTCTAGTTTTCTTCTTGCACTCTCCTGCTGTTTATTTATGTATGGATTATTATTACTTCCGATGTTGTATGTTGTTTACTTCCATTGTGTACTTTGCCAATGAGGGCATAGTTTCCACACTATCACACCCAAGGCCCTCACTGCTAGTCAGCAGCTTCTGGCATTCGGGGAAATGAGCTTGAGGCCATGTGACCAACCGGGTACGGGGTGCCTCTGGGTGTCTTTCGAAACCGGGACGTTACAAAGTGGTATCAGAGGGTTTCTTTTCTCTTGATTTACTGTTTGGAGCCTTAGGCAAGTATAGGAAGGATTTTTTACTTGGTGTTAAGCTATTCTTGGGAGTAGATAACCCGTGAACAGGGAAAATCCAATCTACCTTGCTTATTACAGTTTTCTGGTTTTTCTATTTTACAGTTGATCTTATTTCTCCTAGAGTGATTCACATGCTTTGTTTTGTTATGGTTGTTGATATTGTGGTTCTATTTCTGTCACAACCCGATGAGATGAGGGTATGCCATCTAATGCATCATATAGGTACTTGTTAGAAATCACATGCCATGCACTATTGCCATTCCATCTAGGGTGCATTAGAAATTTCATGTTTTTGTGATAAAAATTGTGTAGATTATGAATTATGTTTGGATAGATGCCTTGTTATAATCCATTCAGTTTGATAGAGAGGTTGTTTGTATTGTACCTTTCTTAAATGAATGCCAAATTTTGGTTCTTGAAGTGTTATGAGCCCCATGAATCAGAACATGGTGGATCATTTACTTTTTTTTTCTTATATATGATATATAGGAGATTCTAAGATTTGATTCATGGGGAGTATGGGCCCCCATGGATCGGAATTTGGAACCTTCATGCTTGTTTTTCAGTGTTTTCTGGACTTTAGTGCAGTTTCAGAGCTACTGCCCGGAAAAACACAGAATACCCGGTGTGTACTTTATATATACACGCTGTGTAGTTTTTAAACCGTGTCACTAACTGTGTGAGAAGAAAAACGGGTTGTGAACAATCTCCAGGAACATGCCATGTATGGTAGATACACGTTGTGTAGTAGTGATCCGTTTACCCGGTTGTGTCACTAACAACACGGGTCGGGGAAGCTCATGTAATACACACCGTGTTTTGTATGAACATGCCATGTAGCCTTGTTCTAGGTACCCGACCGTGTCATGAACAACACCAGATGATGTTATCTCCTCCTATACATGTCGTGTTTTTTCGGAACACACCGTGTAAGGGTCAGTCGTGTCCCGACTGTGTCACCGACAACACGGGTCGGGAAAAATCTTCAAGTACACACCGTGTTTGTTCAGAACACGTCGTGTAACTGGTCGTGTAACTAACAACATGGTCCATTGTAACCTTTTCCACTACATGTTGTGTCCATATGGAACACGCCGTGTAGTCTCTGTTTATGAAGACCGTGTGGGTTTGCCGTGCAAGGAGACTCGGGAAGGGGAATAGAGTTAAGTACATGTCGTGTAGTCATGTTTTGTAAAACTTGAGTGTTTGCTTCTCCTATTTCCATTTTATACTCCTTTGTTCTCTTCCCTTGATATTACTGATCTAAGGTATGATTTTGATCTTTTAGATCTATGCCTTCGAGACATACTCTGGTTGTACGTTAGTTGCATTATTGTGATCAGATGCCAGATATGGCTGATCAGGGACTTCCTGCCGATCCTGCATTCATGCCAGCCTTGGCACCGTCTGTCGTACCAGTTTAAGGCACTGATGCACAGTTTAGGGAAGGATTTATGAGGATGATGCCAACCTTTCATGGAGCACCGCCTCCTGCCACGACTGTGGTAGACTTGACGCGGGTTTTCCAGCCGCATCATCCTCCTACTTTCTTGGGGGAAGGAGAACCACAAGATGGAGAGTCCTGGCTTAAATCCATGCTGTCTATCTTTTAGCATCTGTAAACACCTCCAGAGAGGCGGTTCAAGCTCGATACATATATTCTATGAGACTCTGCCAAGAGGTGGTGGGACGTGATCTCACAGGCGGGTCCTCAGCAGGTTATGGCTTGGGAGGAGTTCCAGTGCATGTTTTACGACTACTTCTACCTAGAGACCCTGAGGGCTGATTGAGCCCAGGATTTCCGGAGTCTAGAGCAGAGTACTCTTTCTGTTATGGATTATTCATCTCGTTTCACTGAACTGAAACATTTCACACCCCTCCGGGGTGGAGATGGGATGTTCTTAGCAAGAAAGTTTGAGGATGGTCTTAGGAGGGAGATTCATTCGTAGGATAATATATTTCAGTTGACTTGCCTCAATTCCATCGTCAACCAGGCACTGATTGCGGAGCACAATCTAAGAGACACCGAAGCTGCAAACTACGGTGTTTCTAGTTCCAGAGATAGTATTCCTCCGTTTGACAGTAGGAAGCACCATAGAGAGTTTATGTGCGGTGATCCGAGGAGGTGAGATAGTTCTTCAGGTAGCCAGGTAGTATGATACTAGTGTGGAAGGGAAGAGCACACGAGGCCGTAGTACAGAAGAGACCTAGTGGAGTACCGATCTTCTGGAACGATGGGTCACCTTCAGCTTTTCTGCCAAGTTTTCTCAGAAGTAGCTGGTGACAGGGGTTCTTCCATGACTCCTCATTCAGGAGTAGCACCACCAGTTTCTCACCAGTCAGGGAACTAGAGTTATAACTGCCGTTCGAGCCAAGGTGGAGGTCGAGGCCATGGTGGTCAGTCACTAGTATTTCAGCGTTAGCAGGGAGGATCAGCTCAGAGTGGTCAGCCAGGGTCACAGGGCTGTGGGGCAAGCCAGACTTTTGCAGTGGAGCAGACATATCAAGACCAGGATCTCAAACCTTCTACAGTTCGACGTACAATCTTAGTAGCCTCAGTTTCATCTTTATCTATTTTTGATACTGGTGCTATGCATAGATTTATCTCTGTTGCTGTTGTGGAGATCCTTGGGCTGTGTATCATTTCATCTGCAGACTTGTTGACACTGGACACACGTTTGGGAACGATGACATCTAGTGTACGTCAGTGTACAAAGTGCCATCCTGAGGTTGTAGGGTATTGTTTCTTATAGGATCTCTATGTCCTAGAGATGATAGGATATGATTTCATTCTCTGGGTGGACTGGTTGGTTCCCTTCCAGGCAGTCGTCGATTGTTATCGCTGCAGAGTGAGTTTCATTTCACCAGAGGGTGAATCTTTTCTTCATAGAGGTGAATGGGATGTTCGGTAAAGTCGAGCAGGACTCGAGCATCATGGGTTAGGAATGTTTACAGCCTAGATTTCTAGTCTTTATCTGCATGATCAGGGGACTTCACAGTTGGACATTCCTCTAGTGGTGGATCGTTTCATAGTTGTCTTTCCAGAGGATTTCTCAGTTTTTTATCTAGAGAATGAGGTATAATTCTCTATTGAGATCATGCAAGGAGCATCACCGGTGTCCATTCCTCCATAAAGGATGGCTACACATGAGTTGTAAGAGCTCAAGAAGCAGTTGTAGGAGTTGCATGCAAAGGGTTTCATCCAACCCCGTACTTCTCCTTGGGGTTCGCCTGTCCTGTTTGTGAAGAAGGCAGACAATGCCTCTAGGCTCTGTGTGGATTATCAGAAGCTGAACCAGTTGACAGTCAAGAACCGATATCCCTTTCCAAGGATTTATGATCTTTTAGATCTACTTCGAGGATCCTGGGTGTTCTCAAAGATCGATTTGAGGTCCTTTTATCATCAATTTCACATTAGACCATCGGATATACCTTTGACAGCCTTCAAGAGCAGGTATGGTCTCTTTGAGTATATTGTTATTCTGTTTGGTCTCACTACTACACCAGCAGTTTTCATGGCACTGATGAACCTAGTGTTCCATCCTTACTTGGATTCCTTCGTCGTGGTCTTCGTGGACGATATCTTGGTGTACTCTCACACTCGACACGACCATGCTACCCATATTGAGATCATTCTGAGTACTCTGAGAGAACATAGACTTTATTCTAAACTCAGGAAGTGCCACTTTTGGATGGATCTGATTCACTTCTTGGGTCACTTCATCTCAGGGGTAGGATTATCTGTCGACCCAGAGAAAGTGAGAGTTGTAGTTTCCTGGGAGCAGCCAAAGAACTTTTTCGAGGTACGGAGTTTCCTAGGGCTGGTTGGATACTAAAAATGCTTCATTCAAGACTTTTCACGCCTAGAAGCACCATTGAATAGTCTGATCAAGAAGGGGGGCAAAGTTCTTGTGGTCAAATTCTTGTGAGTCAGCCTTTCAGGAGCTGAAGGGAAGTTTGACATTAGCACTGATACTGGTCTTTCCAAAGCCATGAAAAAGTATACAATTTATTGTGATGCTTCAAGTATCGAGTTGGGCGCTATGCTTATGCAGGGAGATGGAGTCGTTGCGTACGGGTCTCGCAATTGAGGCCACATGAGAGGAACTACCCGACCCATGATCTGGAGTTGGCAGCTGTTGTTCATGCCTTGCGCTGTTGGAGACATTCCCTTCTAGGATAGAACATTTTGGTTTTCACCGACCACAAGAGTCTCAAGTATATCTTCACTCTGTGTGATCTGAATCTGAGACAATGCAGGTGGGTCTAGTATCTTAAGTCTTTTGATTTCAAGCTTGCCTATATGCCGAGAAAGGGCAATGCAGTGGCAGATGCGTTGAGCAGTAGAACTCCGATTCAGGAAGTTTATGAGGCTAGCAGTGAGTGGATAATTATGGATCTGTTCTCTGAGATGCATCTAGAGGTGCATGACAGACATGGACATACTTACCTATCTTCTGTAGCTGTTACCTCTACACTACTTGATCAGGTATGGATGAGGCAACTATCAGCCTCAGAATGTTTCGTCCTACGGGAGAGTGTGTTAGGAGAGGACCCTCTTCCAAGATGGATAGTGGGCGAGGATGAGATCATGCATTTCCAGGGATGCGTATGGGTGCCAGTAGACATACGCGAGGAGATGATTCGGGGTTTTCGTTCCTCAGTTTGTGCAGTTCGTCATGGCATCAACAAGATGTATCAGGATCTTCATCGCCAGTACTGGTGGCCAGGTATGAAGAGAAATGTTGCCGGTTTTTTCTTGAGGTGTTCTACTTGTTAGTAGGTGAAGGCAGAGCATCAGCAACCAACATGACTTTTATAGTAGTTACTAATTTCGGAGTGAAAGTGGAACGATATCGCGATGGAATTCGTGACCGGATTGCCGAGATCGCCTCCAGGGAACGATGCAGTTTGGGTTGTCGTCGACAGGATTACGATGGTTTCTCACTTCTTGTCGATCAAGGAGACCTTAATTGTTGATTATCTGGGATGACTATACATCCTAGATATTTTACATCTTCATGGAGTTCCACACTCCATTTTTTAGATATGTATGCAAGCTTTACTTATCAGTTCTGGCAGGGGATTCAGAGGGCTTTGGGTACATAGGTACTTTTAAGTACAACATACCATCCCCAGATAGATGGCCAGTCCGATCATACGATCCAGGTGATTGAGGATATGCTCCAAGCTTTCATTATAGACTTTGAAGTTTCTTGGGAGAAATATATCCCTCTTGTAGAGTTTGCCTATAACAACAGTTTTTAGGTGACTATTCTGATGACACCTACGAGGCTTTGTATGGTAGGCCATGAAGATCACCTTTATGCTTGCTGGAGGCAGGAGAGGCAGCTTAACTGGGACCTCATCTTGTTCAGGAGACCTCAGAGCAGATAGAGTTGATTTGGAAGAGGATGGCTACAAAAATGTCTCGACAGAAGTCTTATGCTGATCAGCGGAGATGACCTATGGAGTTCGAATTCGGGGATCAGGTTTTCCTGCATGTCACACCAAGGTTGGGACACAAGAGAATTCAGAGACAGGTTAAGCTTTCACCATGGTACGTTGGGATGTTTGAGGTTTTGGAGAGAGTTGGTCCGGTTGCCTATCGGTTGTAGTTACATCAGAGGTACTGGGCTATGCACGAAGTCATCCACATCTCTCAACTCAGACGTTACTTTTCAGACCTGTCTCATGTCTTTCAACCCGAGGAGGTTGATCTTGAAGCAGATGCATCATTTGAGGAGCATCCAATCTGAATTGTTGATCACAGTGCAAAAGTTCTTCGTGGCCGGTATGTTCCTCTAGTACAAGTGCTATGGAAGCACAAGCGAGTACAGGATGAGACCTGGGAGAGGGAGGCCAATGTATGATGGCAGTGGCTGGAGCTGTTTGGGATTTCTTCTTCTACGCCTCACTAGGGAAATTCGGGGACAAATTATTTTAAGGGGTGAAGATTGTTAGAACTTGGATCTTTGTTTTAGGTATGTTTTTCCATTTCTGGTCGTTTTTGACAAAAATAGGAAAATATGGAAATTTTCTAAGTACACACCATGTACTTTATAAGTACATGCCGTGTACATTATAAGTCCACCCTGTGTACTTTGATGCAGCTCTAGGCCGTGTGCTGGCCGTGTCTGGGCCACACACATGGTGTGTAGGGGAAATGTAGAGGCCGTTTAAAGCGGATTACAGAAAGGCCAAGTACACGCCGTGTACCACAGAAGTACACATAGTGTACTTTTTTTCATTAAATTGACCGGGGTCATGCTTGATGGACATAACTCGCTTCTTCATCAGGATCTTCGTCCAAGAGAACCCGTACGGCCGCGAAATTTCTCCAAGCCCTCGGGCCTCTGTCCGTTCTCTGAATTGACCGTTGTCGATTGCGTTTGAACCACATCGATAATCCCTTCATTCTCCTAGAGATTTGTTTTCCAATTTCTCCTCTTTCTCAAGATATCGTGGGTTGAGCGTTTTGTGAATTTTTGTAGTACTACGCTATTCTAAGGAGAATCAATCATTATGGTTCAAGTATATCGATCTACTAGGATCGAGGTAGGTGGTTTGTGCCTTTATGTAGGAAGTATTATAATATTTAGTGTAATTCCACCAATTCCCTTGAATGGGGTATTGGGTGTTTTCTATTTTTTCCCTTGTTGTTTGAATACATTTCATGATTTCTTGAGTAGAGGTAAATGCTTGTGAACAGGGTAATTTTTACTGTGCTCTAGATGTTTTTCAATTCATGTTTTTCATGTTAGGTGTTTTTTGAGTTTCCATGCCTAGTTGTAGGATAGTGGAACTGTTTTACTGCAATACTGTTGTACCTTATTATGATATCCAAGTAGTTCTTGAGGTTTACTTGGGGTGATACACACACTATGCTTGTTTTCTTTACACAGGGCTGTGAGAACCTAGTGTAGTAGACCATAGGGAGAATGGATATAAGGGATTCTCCAGAGTGTCTTTAATTTACGATGCAAGACCACAAGGGGAATTGACGTTGAGTGCTTCATCAGAGAGTCTGTAGTTCCTCGACGTGGGCCACAGGGGGAATGAGACATTGAGTGCTTCCCCAAAGATCGTTTAGTATGATACAAGAATATAGGGGGAATTGACGGAGAGTGATTCTTCAGAGAGTCTATTTATTTATTTTATTGTAGCTGAACCAGAGGGGTGAGACTGTGTGTACCTCACATAGGGTTTCTAGTACTTGTAGGTTGAACCGTAGTGGTTAAGCTGTGAGAACTACCCAGAGGTTAACTTCTTGTTCTACTTGATTGAGTGGCTATTTCTTGATTGTAAACTATATGATAGAAATTTTCGACTGTTACTGCTGTGTATTATCCTGTTTACTGCTTAAAGATTGCTGCTTATTGTTTACTGCTTACTGTACTTCACCTACCATATGTTCACTGACTGTTAGGGACAGATCTTTGGGTGGTTGTCTGTTGGGACTTTGTCTCACACTCTGTTTGGGCCATGGTTTTGGGCCCAAGTAGATTATATTGTTGATGGAATAAATAAGGGAAAGTGCCCTTCTACTTCAGGTTCTTGATTTCTATGGAGCTCGAGAGCATGGGACCAAGCCGAGGCTTGCGATGTTGAGGATTAGCTCATCTGTTTTTCTTTTGTACTTTGGTTTAGTATTGTTTTCATTATTGTGACTTGTTTTGCTGTTTTCCTAGACAGATATATATATCATGCATCATTATTCTATATGTGTGCTCTAGTTTTCTTCTTTCAGTCTCATGCTGTTTATTTCTGTATGGATTATTATTACTTCCGTTATTGTACATTTTTTACTTCCGTTGTGTACTCTTCCAATGAGGGCATAGTTTCCCCACTATCACAACCAAGGCCCTTGTTGCTAGTCGGCAGCCTCTGGCGTTCGGGGAATTGCGCTTGAGGCCATGTGACCAACCGGGTACGGGGCGCCTCTGGGTGGATTCTGGAACCCGGACGTTACAAGTGGACTGATTTATTTTCCTATAATCAATACACACACTCCAACTATTTTACACCCTCATTGGAACTAACTCCTCTTTATCATTTTTAACAATAGTAAGACAACTTTTCTTTGGCACAACCTGAATAGGACTAACCCACTGAGAATCTCAAATGGGATAAATTATACCTACCTCAAGCAATTTTGAAACAACTTTTTTGACAACCTCAAAAAGTTTAGGATTGAGTCTCCTTTGTGGGTACCTAATCAGTTTAGCCCCATCCTCTTAAAGAATACTATTCATGAAAAAAGGAGGGGATAATACCCGATTTATCATCCAAGGTCCACCCGATTTCCCTGATGTTCTCCCTCAAAATATTCAAAAGATTTTCTTCATCTTTAAAATATTGATTATTAGAAATGATAACATGTAATTTCTCACCACTTAACAAGTATGAGTATTTTTTATTAGGTGGAAATAGATTGAGTTCAAATATGGGGGGGTACTTTTTAGATGATGATAGTGAAGAAACTGAAATATGTTCACAAAGAGAATCATTATCATAGTTGACAACATCAAAATTAGAGAATAGTTCATCAAATCCATCAGTATATTCAACAGCTATGTCATAATCAAAGTTCACTTGATAAAAATTAGAATATGAATCCATTTGAAAATCAAATCTAAGAGATTCTTGTTTATTAGAAATGGGTGTGGAATTTCTCTTAGACATCAAACTAAAACCAATACACATAATCTCCCTAATCATAGAACAAGAAAATTACATGGGGGTTTTTTGGTGGTTCAAAATGGGAGATAAGAAATTCAGAATTTTCCTATAAGGGATACTTCATAGAGTCCATAATATTATATATCACAACATCATCCCCAAAATCCATGTAAAGTGTACCCTCATTGAAGTTTATGATAGTTTTTTCGGTTTTGAGGAAGGTTCTACCTAAGATAATGGGATCATGTGAAATTACCTGGTCATAATCCATTTTAAGCATGCAGAAATATGTTGTAAAGATCATGTTTCTTACCCGGACAAGTACATCCTTAAGGACTCCCACTGGATATGCCATAACTTTATTCTCCAACTGCACCACTACTCTCGTCGGCTTCAACCCACCAACCTGTAATATAGAGAAAAGAGTGTGAGGCATTACATTTATGGAAGCTCATAAATCACATAAAGCATCAGAAAAGTGTAACTCCCTTATCGAGCAAGGGATGGTGTATGTCCCTGGATCCTTGCACTTTGTTGGCATTGCTAGAGTTGTTGGAATGAGTGCTGACACATTCCTTCCAATATTGATCCTCTCATTTCCCTTGAGCTCTCTTCTATTGGTACAATGTTATTTTAAGAATTTTTCATACGTTGGGATTTTCATGATGGATTCAATTAAAGGGATGTTGATCTCCAGACACATGAATGTATCCAATTTTTTTTTTAAAATCACCTCTTCAGCCATATTTTTGGTTCCAAAAACTCTATTTGGAAAAGGAAGGGGTTTAGGAGGAATATCATCAATATTTTTCTTACCTTTATCTTTCTACCTGGGTTTCTCATCAACTAGTTTCGAATGAGGCTTCTCCAAATTTGAGGTGAATCCTAGTGGAATGATAGGTGTAGATATATTAGTTGTTTTATTTGCACTTCATAATGTGATGGCATTGACATTCCCCTTGAGATTTAGAGTAGGTTGGGGAGGATGATTTTAAGAGTTCTTACTTACCAGTTCATGGATGGCGGTAGAAATCTGGCTCATTTGAGTCTTCAATTCCCTCAGCTCCAAACCATGACTCTTTAGCTCATTCTATTTATTAAGAACATTTTGCTTTGAAATATCATCCATTTTAGAATCAACCTTGGGTGGTGGATTTCCTTGTTGCTGGATTGTTGATTCTTGGGATTCAAATCTCTATTGGGGTTGTTGGAAACCGCGCTGGTAAGGCGGAGGCTGCAAGATGTTTTATTGAAAAGGGGGAATTTGTTGTTTTCCAGAGCCATAACTCATGTCTGATTGATCCTTACACCCTTGGCTGTATATTGGAGAAAAGTAATCATACTTAATTAGGGGATATGGTTGTTTTTTCTTCTGATATGGTCTCCCAGGAAACATTGCTACACAATCTTAAGTTTCTTGTAGTTGGGGGCAACTGTCAGTTGGGTGGTTTGTTTCAGAGAAAATGTCACATGGCCTCATAGGAGTGGGTTGGGATCTTTTTTGACCCAAAACAATTTTACTCACCATATTGGTCAATTAATCCAACATGGTATCAATTAAATGACTGTCAAGAGAATAAGGGATTACCTGATGTACTACCCTAACATGTGGTGTGCCTCGATCACTAATTTTTGGGGAGTTTTGGGCCATCTTGTCAATTAATGCATGTGAATCCACTTTTTTCTTTTCCACAAATGACCCTCCAGCCACGTGATCCACCATTATTTTATCCATAAGTGCGAGTCCTTCATATAATTATAGGATGAGGAGTTTCTCACTGATTTGGTTATGTGGGAACCTTGCACAAAATTTCATGAATCACTCACAGTACTCATACATTGACTCCCCTTGGGATTTCTTGATCCCCAAGATCCCTTTTAGAATGGATGGGGTCCTTGATTATTTAAATATTCTCTACAAGAAATGATGTTTCAAATTGTTGCGACAAGTTACATCTTCAGGTTGTAAATAATACATCCAATCTTTTACAGTTCCATCAAGAGAGAATGAGAATACTCTTAGTGTGATTTGATCTTCAAAAACTTTTCTTGGTTTAGAGAATGAAAAAACCACATTATATTATTTAGATTTTTTATTTGGATCCACACCGGGTAATCCATGAAACTTTGGAAGAAGATAAATTAACCCAGATTTCAGTTCAAAGTCTGATTTGATATTTGGGTATGCAATACAATTTGGTTGGTAGTTAATATTTGGTGCAACCAATTATCGAATGGTTATATTAAGTTAATTTCAATTATTTTCATCTATTGGTTCTTGTTTTATGTTTTTATGTAAATTTCTTCCAATTTCAATGTTCTAGGAGTGGAGAAATTATCCAACTTGTTGAATGTTGAAACTCATTGATGACTGAGAATGTATGATTTGAGCCTAAAGGCTACGTTCAATATCAAGATCAAGATCTAAGAGATCTTTAGGATTAGTTTTTTTCATAATTAATATAAAAAAATAATTAAATTGGACCATATTATAAATGAGAAGTTTTAGTTGATGGTCCTAAAGGAAGAAGAAGAAAATAAAAGAAGAAGAAAAAATTCATATTGGGTAAATAAAGAATAAAGAAGAAAAAAAGAGAGTAAAATGTAAAATAAAACAAATACCTCTAAATGGTTGAAATAATTACATAAATCCCATTAAATGGTGAAAATTTGAAAGGTGTTGTCGTGGGTTCCATCAAATGATTTGTGGTTTTGGGTACTTAGGTGTAGCAGAGTGTCTGACCAAGTTTGTCTCTCAAAGAACGAAGTAAATTTGACAACTTATTAAATGTATTTTTAAAATAACATAAAATGGAATAATAACACTACATGAAATAATGTGGTGTTTTTTACCATTAATAAATATATAATAAGTTTACTGGAAGAAGATTGTATTTTTTTTTTGTTTTTTGTTTTTGAAATAATGTTCGATTAAAAAGACACAACAAGAAGATGTTTTTTTAGAAAGTATTTTAAAATGCATAATTGATCTAACTATACCTATTTTCTCAATTATTTATCATTATAATATAAATTAAAATAAACTTATGTATGATCCCGTAACTTTTTAATCCCTAAACTTATGATAATTAACTTTACCACAAATATGAAGTGAATTAAACCCTTGGTTATCTTCAAAACATGCAATCGCAACACCGTACTTTGATTGATATTCTAAAGATAGCTTATGGTCAGTGGTAAATTAGGGAACATATCCATTTTAGAAAATTAGGATGAATTTTGTTTTGGGATTATATTTTAACTCTACAAATTTATCCCGTGTGGCCTTGTATTACCGATTAAGATCACGCTCTCAAAATTCACACAATACTCGACCTTGCTTGTTTTTGTGTTAATTGTCCAATTTCGTTCTTAGTTTCTTCTAATTTAAAAAATAAATTTGTGGATCATATTATTTGTACTAAAGTAGCTCAATTATTCAAAATAATTAAATGAATAGGGAATAAGATAGATCAATCACTAAGAAAACTACACTTCCATGGGCGGGGTGGTCATCATGGAGACATTTTGCATGAGAAAATGATTAAAAGGGTGGAACCCAATCTCGTATCCACTCTTGATTCTAGAACAATTAGAAAGATTTAGAGAAGAAGAAATTTTAAAAAAAAACAAAATATAATAAATAGAATATGAACAAAAAAGATTATTACACAAACAAAAGTATTACAACACGAAGAAGGAGAAGAGGGAGAAGAAGAAGGCTTCATTGAAAGGATCCTAGCTTCAAGGGATTACCTTATTGAAATGTTCAGGAAATTAGAGTGGATCCACATATACTATTCCCTCAAATTCCCAGTTCACATCCCTACCCTTCCAAATGACAAAAATAAATATTTATATATTGGAGGGGAGTCTAGATTAAAAGTGGATTCAAGTGTGAATAAGAAGATTATGAAATATATTTTAATCTAACTTTTACTTCCCTTTTGACCACCACAACATGTGAATTAGATGTCCATCAATAAGGATAATATGTGTACAATTGGATTTTGGATCCACTCTCAATCTTTGGGCTCAATCAATGGATGGATGTATAACATGTGGCCCAAACACTAAAGTGATGTCCAATCTCGCATTTCTAGCCCACCATTGACTTAATGGATCATTTACTCCATCACAATGCACTATTTTGCTCTAGTTTCCTGAATAAAAGTTGTAGAAAATTATGTGAGGAACAATGTTACAATTTTTTTTCAAATAATTCATATTTAAATATTTATATTCGAAATACTAAAGTTAATTTTAAAAGTGTAAAAATGGGATTTTCACCATATTTTTAAATGAATGATCTAATCCCAAATATTTTATAAATAAACATATTTTACCCAATGTGAGAGAATTATTTCATTTATTAAAAATAAAAATATTCAATAAAGATGTGTTTCATCAATGTATCTTTGGTTTTTGAATTTTAAGTCATGCTTGGCACTTGAGATGAATTAAGACTTTTGTTTTAGAACTTGTATGATGCGAATCTAATGGGAATTTTAAAATGTTTGGGGAATTTCTAGGACGGTTTGTGTGATGTGACGTCTTGATTAGCACTTTTGAATGGGTTTTTATGTGACGAGAACTCCTATTGAAGATTTCCCCTCGTGGGTTATTGTATAGGCGGTGTCAGTGTTTAGGGTTGGTAAGTGTTGTGGCGGAAGGTAAGGTGAGTCAAACATGCGGGGGCCTCCTACTTACACACTATAATATTACGCTAGGTTTCCTATGAAACTTTTATAGGGTTAAGTGATTTTTTCTTAACGACCTTGATTATATCAGTTTGTACCGCCTTGACTCTATAGGTCATGGGGGGATGATCCACTATATTTATCCATTTGGGGTTGCTAGTTAGTTATAGACTATGGAGTTGCATCGTATTCTAGTAGGTGACTCTTATTCGAATACATCTAGGGATTTCTCTGGGGATTTTTAGGAACATCCATGGTTCACTATCTACATTTAATTAATTATTTTCTACTAAAATTTGCTTATTTTTTACACATCTTGTTTATTTTTAGTATTTATTTGTTTGTACATAGGTTTGGGTTTTGGTTTTAAAATTGTAATTCATTTTAAAAATGAAAATGTGGTGTGCATTGTTTTGAAATAGAAAAAAAAAATTTCTTTAGAATGAGAAAAAACTACTTTTAAAAATATATTTTTAAACTAGTGTTGATGGACAATCTTTGGGAAAGAAAATGTATAGATTCTTTGGTGATTTCTTATTAAGTTTTAAATCTCACACCATACTTGTACAATTTAGTGTCAGTAGACCCGAGCTGTTTTGTAGCTTCAGGTTTTTGGTTCAAATTTCCTTTGTTGCAGGTTTGTTGTTAGATGGTGGTGACCATGAGGTCAAATAGAGATCATATTGGGAGCGTTTTGGTTTTTTTTTTAGTTTCATTCATTTTCATTTGAATTTTTATCTATATTTAGTTTGTATATTTATTGATATTAGTTAAAGTTTTTTCTTCAGTTTGTTTAGTTTATTTATTTATCCTATATTATTGGGAAAAAATATTTCCCATAGTGATTTCATTGATACTTGACACTGGTTGTCATCCCATTGGGATCGGGAACGCCCTTCAGGCCATACCAAGGATGAGGTTGGATGTTGGGTTGAATGGAATCCTAAAGTGGTTCATGACAAAATGGTATTATAGTAGGCCCTTGTTATTTGCAGCGTTAGGTAGAATATATATTAGGATTATTGGGACTCATGAGGTAGGTACGGAAGGGCATCACAAACTCTTCCTCATTCTGATCCTCGAGTTTCTAGGGCTAGTCTTTGTTTTGGTTATTTTTTTCTAGTTTTTTTTGTTTTGGATTAAGGAATGAAAATGGAGGTGAGTCATTGTTATTACATGATCTCTCATGGAGTGGTTACCTATGTGAATTATGATTACACAATTTAATGTCCCCTTAGTGTTGATGCTTTCTTAGAGAATGACCCACTACCATGTTGCCAAGTTAGTAATAGACACTAGTTCCTCATTTTGGTGGTTTGGTGTGAGTTATGTTATGTTTTGGTCTTAGTTGATTTGAGAAATATTATAAAGTGAAAATGGTTTCTAAAATGATAAATGATTTTCTTTAATTGAACTGAAATTATAAAAATGATTTTTTAAAGAGAAAGTGATTTGGGTTAAGAATTTGATAAAATCTATAGTATGAGAATGAAATGGTAAGTTTAACCCTTGGTTCCCCTTATGAAAGTTCACATATTTGAAGGTGTTTTTGGGAAGTGTATATTGGGACTTGTGTCTGGAAGATGTAAAATAAAGATGATGTGAACATTTGTGATGGTTCATTGGATTCCATGGGTGGGTATTTGAAATTAATGGGTTGTCTTGGTTTTTTTGAGATGGTTTATGAGTAGAAAAAGATTTCATGGTTGGTATTTAATTAATAAGAGATCTTTCTTTTGTGAAAATTGGATTATTGGTAATTCAAAAGTGAAATTGGAAGGAGTCAAATTAAAATGAAATGTTTTATTTTTGAAAATTGTATTTTTGGTTGAGTTTGTATGTGGTTGGCCTGTGAGTCAGTTGATTTGTCCATAGATGGTCTTCTAGATGCATTTTGATCGGATGTTGATTTTTGGAATTTTGTTTTGATGTTATTAAGAATATTCCACCCAAAAATGACCCCAATGTTTATAGTGAGTCATTAATAGTTTCTAGTTCTTCACAAGTGTTTTCTATATATCATATGGATCGAGGTTCATTAGAGGAAGTGGAGTGGCTTGAAGAAGTTAATAGTTCCGTCCAATCATTGAGAAATCATAAAACCATTAGAGTTTTTCCTATTCTGGGGTTATTTGAGTGACTAGTTTGGATGAATGGTATATGGTTTCCCTACCATACATGAAATTTGGTATGATGTGGGAATTGGTTAAGTCCATCTTTGTTAGATGGTTATAATTGAGGAATTGAATACTACAAAAAGGGAAGAGGTCATGAATATTCGGCAATACCAATAGGTGGTGAAGGCCTATGTTGAACACCATAAAGGGATGGTTTCCTTTTCTCCCAAGGTGGATTAATATGATCTATTAATGGATTATATTTTCATTGGGTGTCTTATTCTGATGATCTAGGAGTGATTACTCCCCTCCATGGATCTTCATTTTGATAAGATGGGGGATGAAGCGTTTTTTGCTGAGTTGGTTTCTAGAGTGTAGGCAATTGGAAAGTACGGTATCTCTTGTTTCTCATGAGGGTTCCTAATATGGAAAAGAGAGAATTACCTAGGAACCTATCTTTGAGGAGTCTCCTTAATTGGGACTGATCTCTATTTATTCATATTGTTCAATTGTATGCCACCAGTGTGGTTGGTTTGGACATTAAAAGCCATCTTGTCATAATCCCAAAAAAACATGTCATCATTGCAGATTTCTGGTTCATTTAGAGAGGTTTTGTAGGAAGAATCACCTGAAGAAGACATTGTGATCAGAGGATGTCGACACCTAAATGCAATACCATAGATTCTCTGGTCATCCATGCTCTATCCGTTGGCCTTGAAGTAAATCTTTCACATATCCAATTATTTCTAGGGGTACAGAAGGCCTTGGCTCAGTTATTGTCTCATGTGATGAAGTGGATACATTCGTAGTTTCCTTTTTTCTTTGTTTTGTGGATTTTTTTATTTCAAAATTTCATTGTTAAACTGTGAAGAACTTGTCCTCTGATGGTTCAAATGGATTTATTCATCTGAATGTGGATGTGAATTGATTCTTTGTTCCGAGTTATACTTGTTTGGAGATATTTGTTTTTGTGGAAATCAAAAAATTTGGCTTGTTTGGTTCATGTTTTTTAATGGGTTTATTCCATTGTGTTGGGGTTTCTAGATTATGCAGAGGAAAAAATTCTATTATGGTGGCATTTTTGTTTACCTTGAGTAGAAGTTAGGTTGGTTTCTTTTAGGAGTTCATGATTTTTCATGCGGTGGGATCTTCATGAAGGTGATACCATGGTGGGATTCTGATGTTGGTAGTTGAAGTTGAGTTCTCTTGGTTGGAAGAACCCTCTCATGTTCTAACCCCATTCATGTGTTTTTGTTTCTTCTTGACTGGTCAGTGTGACTTGTAGAGGAAACGTTCACCCCAAGGTTCTTACTTCCTTTGGTTAATGATAAGGTATTTAATTGGGTTTTTCTTACCTTTCTTTTGGGTGACGTTCTGGTAAAATAAAGTGTCTATAATCTGAATAATTGTCACACCATGTCCCTTTGAATTATTTTATTTCATGATTTTCATGTCTTTGGATGTTTTGGTGAAGATTTTGATTGAATTTACAACATAAATATTTGGGTTTTGGATTTTTGGGTGAATTTTTGCCGTACACACATTTTGGGTGAAAGGTTTTTCCAACAGTGCGGCCCAACCTAGGTAACTATATGATGGGTGTAGGATTTAGGATATAACCTACCACACATTTTATGCATGATAATTCAAATCGTGTGGTAAATACATGCATTCAATCCTTCTTAGGCAGTAGCTACCATAAGGTTGGTGCACTTTTTGAGAAATAGTATCGCCAAACTGTGTGAGTTTACCAGTTTCTGAAAAGTGTGAGTTTACTATTTTCTCCTCCCTCATTTTATCTCAAATTATGGATTCTTCCCCCTAACATGTTTTTGACACATGAAGGCGTCCCAAACCCCCTTTCCCTTTTCTCACTTCCCTCCATGGCTGCTCCTCCAAAAATATAAGGTGAGTATTTAAGGTTTTTGGTCTCCTTTTCCCCTATTTCTCTTCTCCTCTCTATTTATTGGTTATTCATTGGTAGGTTTTATCTTTATTGAACCCTATATGTTAGGTTATTTTTGTGACTTTATTTTCTTTTTGATCCAGGGAATGTGGTTTGTTGTTGGGGGACTATTCTTTCCTCTCTAAGTGTTTTGTTGTATCTTCACCCCATTGAGGTAGGTGTTTCCATTATTTTCTTTTCTAACACATTCTATTGAATTATTGGTTGTTATAAATAATTTTTTTCATTTTTTCATGATTTCAATATGCTTGTTTAATTTATGGTGATGCTTTCAAGTTGGTAGAATTTGGTAAAAATGGATTTCGAAGGGACTTTTTATTATGCTTATAAATAGATTCACGTAATGTGTTAGATGAAATATATCTTGGTTCTTTTTTATGGAAATGTGTGGTTTAAAGGTATGTTTGGACCTGGGTACTTTTTTATGATTTATTTTGATTTTGATGAGGTCCCTATGTGTAGATTTTATTGATTTTAATTGTCTTCACTTATATGTGTGGCTTGTGTGTTGATTATAAAGATTTTTTTTACTTTCCTTAATGGGTTTTGGTAACTTCATAGATATTTTTTGTGTTTCATTTGATATGTGAACATACATGTGTGTACCAGAGTACACATGGATGGGGAAAAATTATGATGGACTTAGATAAATTTTCCCAACATAAAAACTAGATTTTAAAGCACTTTTTCCTCTTTATTTCCTTCTTCAAACTCTGAATTATTTAGTAATGGTTCAAAGATTTCCAAATGAAATGAAAGTGGTTTCAAAATTGTAATTTAATATATAGACTATATGGATCATTGAGAAATGGTTGGTTTCAAAATGGAGTGAGATATCATTTTGAATCTTTATGTGTATTGTGTATTTTCATCATGGTTTTGAGTGGGATGAGAAATGTATTTTAATTTAAAAGGTAAAGGACCATTTGGATTTGTGTATTTAAATTTGGTGTTTTGGGTTGATTTTGGAAAATTATGTGGAAGCTAATTTGTAAATGAATCTTTAGTTTTAGAATTGTAAGGCTCGCATGGTACTTAAAATACATTAGGAGTTTTGTTTTAAAACTTGTATGATTTGAAGCCGAATAGCATTTAAAAATGTTTTGTGAAATGAATTGAAATTTTGTGGGATGTGATAATCAATTTGGAACTTATGGTTTGTTTTTTATCTTATGGGAACTCTTATTGATTATTTTCCCTTATGGGTTATTGTATAGTTGGTGTCAATGTTTAGGGTATGCAAGTGTGGTGGTGGAATGTAAGGGGAGTCATGCATTTGAGGGCCTCCAACACACACACTATACTATTACCATGGCTTTCATGGGATTATTTTATAGGGTTGATTGAAGGACTCTTATCAACCCCGATTAGATGGGTTGGTACCCCACTTGACTGTATAGGGATTAGGTGGATGTGACACTATATTGGTCAGTTTAGTGTGGCTAATTTGTTATAGAATATAGAGCTGCACCATATACCATAAGGTGAGTCCAATTCGAGTACAGTGATGGATATCTCTAGGTATGTTTAGGAATTCCCATGGTTTAATATCTACATTTTCTTGGTTATTTTGTGCTTCAATTGGTATATTGTATACACTACCTGTTTATTTTTCGTATTTATTTTTTTGGTCTTGGGTTTATGTTTTGGTTTTAAAATGGTAATCTATTTTGAAAATGGAAATTTGGTGTGCATTTTTTTGAATAAGGAAAAGTTGTGTCTGTTTATTCGCAATGGAAAACCCGTATTTTAATATATGTATTTTCAAACCAATGTTATATTCTTTCTTATTGAAAGTAATGTATGGATTCCTTGTTGATTTCATACTAAATTGTGAAGATCATGACCTACTTGTACCATTTGGTGTCGGTAAACCCAAGCTATTTTGTAGGTTCAGGTTTCAGGTTCAAGTTTCCTTTATTTCATGTTAGTTGGTGGATAGTCCTAACCATGAGGTCACATGAAGATCTTATTGGTACATTTTTGGATTTGTTTTGTTTGGGTTTCAGTCTTGTTTAGTTGTATTTGTATCTATATTCAGTTTGTATATTTATTGATAACTATTAATGTTGGTTCTTCAGTTTGTTTAGATTGTTTATTGATCCTGGTTAATGGGGAAAAATCTTTCCCATAGTGATTTATTGGATTCCCAAAATTAGTTTCCATTTTATGAGGATTGGGAACTCCCTTCAGGCCATTCCAAGTACTTGGACAGATGTCGGGTAAGATATCATCCTGAACTAGTTCATGAAATATTTCATATTACCCATACCGATGGTTTGGATACTGATGGTATATGCAACCTATAAAAATATTTTACCTAACATGTTAGTATAGGTCTATACCGATGCCAAAAAATCCAACCACCACCAAAACTATTGGTATAGACTATATCAATGTTTTTGGGACTATACCTATGGTTACAAACCCTTGGTATATGATTCTTTTCTAATAGTGTATGTAATTTTATATTACCTGTGATTTCTATACACACACCTCCTGTATTGAGAAATACGTGTCGAGACCTGTATATTCACATGGGGGTGTTTTTTCGCAACATTCTAGTGATGAGCATTAAGTATGGCTACCCTATCTTTCCCACTCCATATAATAGGTAAGTAGACATGCACATGTTGTGATGGATGAATGTCAGCTAGTTCAATAGATGATTTCCCATGTGTTTTTGGGAGAGATGTGACCTGGTTTTATTGTGGGTTTGTGTCTAATGTGTTTTTAGGTAATATGTGATATGTATGTGTTGAGGGGGAGGCCTATGATGGGGTCTTTCATGGTATGAGGAGGGAAAAAGGTTGATTTCATTCATGTTCATGATACCCTAGTACTCTGGTTATGGTTGTGGTGTGATGGTTGAGGTGTTTGTGGGATAGATTACATGTTTCTGTGTTATGGGATGGTGTCCCAGGTTTTTGTGTGTGTGATTTGATGGGATGATGTTGTGGAAAAGTGGTATATATCATTCACAATATATGGGAGTTATAATACATAAAACATTGGGGGTTTGAGAGTGGAAAATCTATGGGAAAGAAGTGTGGGTTACCATTTGTTGATATAATTTTTATTATGTTATTATACATTGCTTGTATTATTTGGAGAGAGTACCTTGCTCAGGTTGGGATGGAAGGTTGAAATTTTAAGGATTTTTTGGTTCTGTTGTTTGATCATGGGTAAATTAGTATACTTCTTTTACATGTGCATGTGAAGATTTATTTTTCCTACTGAGTATACTTGTATACCTCTACATATGTAGACATATTTCTAGGTCTCCATGAGAATTACATGAATCATAACCAATAGTACTATCTCTGAACTGTTTGGATAGTTGTAATGTCACTACTTTAGCTTTGTTCTGGTATTTTCTTTTGGATACTTTTATCAATATAATTTTTATCCATGAATGCATTATCTTATGGTTTTGGGTTCTTTTATATTATGTCATATAGTTTCTTCTGTATTATTCATCTTATCTCCAACTCCTATATTATTATAGAGGGTAATTACACCCATTTCATGACAGTTTTATACCCTATGATAATCTCCAACTTGGGACCTACTTGATGCGGTACTTGGGGGTTATTATATCTCAACCCTCATAATGGTATCTTTTGCAGGAGGGGGTCATGACAGGGTGGTATCAAAGGTGATGGTTGAGAGATAGCATTGAGTTACGAGTTAGGCATATTGAGGATTTCATAGGTTGGTATGGAAATAGTGCAAGTTAACCTTGGTGCATGATTTAGGTCATGGAGACCGACTAGGACATGAGATTATAGACTCTCTACCATGATCTAGTTCATGGATTATAAGATTAGTCAATGAACAAGTGAGATGGGCCTTTTTATAGGGTAGATACCTATGAGATTTAGATGAATTATAATGAATTATGGTCTTTTTTGAGTTGGGTTGTTTTGGTAAGGTTAAAATTAATAAAGTGAACTAAAATAAATCTAAATAAAATTCTATACTAATGAGATTAGAAAAGTCTTGTTTTATTTTCATGAATTTTTCATGGACGTTATCTGCATATGGATAAATTAGTTAAGGTTCATTAGTCTGATTCGGTTGATTGTTGTAAGGATGATCTAACATAATAGGATAAGGCTTCATATATGTAATTGCATGATTCATAATTTAAGGTTTTGGGGAATTTTTAGGTTAGTGTTACATATGTGGAGATAAAGAGCTATCAAGAGGATATCAAGATTGCATTTGTGTGATATCAACCCTAGTGGGATATTAGATCCCTGAGGAAGTTAATTAGATGTGGGGAGTTTCATGTAAGTGGTTGATTTTGTATTCGAATGAGTGAAATGAGGCATATGTTTCAAGGATAATCCTTTATAAAGTGTTCAAGCAATAGTTCCTTTTGTTTACCATGAAGGTAGTGAATATCCATGAGATTATTTATCTTCAATAGGGGAGTATTTTAGTGCAGGAGTTAGAAATCATGTTCATATAACTTTCTTGTTGTATCTCAGATATTTTCCCAGATTTGGAGTCTTGTGAAAGACATCTTGAGGAGGCACTTCATCCTTATATCTTGTATGAAGTTTATATTTTTTTCATTTCCAACGTATAAATAGTTTCATAAGAAGGTAGAGGTGATCGATAATACACACTTACAAGGAGTTTTAACATTTAATGGGAGTGAACATGGTTCCATAAATATTTTTAGTGTAAAATCTCAAGAACTAAGAAATTATAGGTTTCGAATAACAAGTATTCAACCTCAGAATATCCTTTTCTAGGATTTTGGGTCCAAAGGTTTCCATGATTTCTCAAGAGATATCAATCCCTTTTTTATTTTTAGGGTTTATGGACATTTCAAGAATCAGTGCCTAATTTTTCTTCAATATTAATTGGTCAGAGGTTGATATGTTCAATGATATCCTAAGAAGCATTTTCCAGAGAGACTGTTTCAGCAGAAGGGGTAGCAGGTTTATGCTCAACTAAGGAGAGATGGAACGATTTGAGGTGAAACTCAAGATATTACTCGTGTTCTAAACCAAAACTCTAGTATGGTTATATAGGTTGTTTTTAGAAGAGATATAGAGGATTTGTGTGTGTTTAGTTTTACATAGTTAATTAAATAGTGTTAGAGGATCTATAGATCATTCTGGGTATACAATTTGTTTCATCTCCCCTTATTTATACCTTGTTTGATTCAAAATCATCAAACTCTTCTATTTCAACTACTAAATTTTATTCTTGGAGACTAGATGTGGAGAGGCTTCTCATTACCCTTGTGTTTACAATGTTATTAAGAAGCCATATCATCTTTTTTATGTGGTTTAGGGGTGTATACTAGTAATGATGCCACATCTGATTGGTAGGGATAATTTCTTTCTACAAATTCATCCGTATGAGGACATCCTTGAAATTTGTTAGTTATATTACACACATTATATTATTTACTATTTCCATGGGATATTCATGTTCTCATTTGTACATGCATAGTGTGTGGTTATCATTAGAGAGTGGGGTTATCGTGGGGGAAGTCGGCAAGTGTGGCCCCTTCTTTCATTGAAAGAGGAGAATTCAATATAAGATCAGGTTAGGGATGTTCCCATGGTTATACAAGATTTCATGGATGTTTTCATGATAGAGGTTATTACAGTACCTCTTTAATAAGATATTGAATTTGGGAGAGTTATATCAGAAAACAACATAGATTTCAATGTCCACCTATAAAATTATTATAGGGTTATGTTAGTTGAGGATGAAGGTGGAAATTTTTTGTAGAGGGTTTTATTCGATCAAGTGTTTCACTGTAGCGTTCTCCACTATTGTTTTACATGAAAATGGATAGTAGTCTAAGGTTTTGTATAGACTACCTATGGTTGAATTAGTTGATGATCAAGAACTGTTACACTCTTCCAAGTATAGAAAATATTATTAACCAGATTAAAGGGGAGAGTGTGTTTTATAAGACAATTTTTGGCCTGGATATCTGCAGTTTATAGTTATTGATGGAGATATCCTGAAGACTGGATTCAGATATAGGCATTGGAACTTCTATTTTTTTATCATGTCATTAAATGTTACAAATATACTAGCTGTGTTCATGTGTCTTATGAACTTCATGCTTCATGAGTCCCTAGACATGTTTTTTCATTTTTATCGTTGATGTCTTGATCTACTCAAAGTTTGAGGTGGTGTATTCCAATAGTCTTACATATGTATTTTAGTTATTTTTACAACACTATCTTATATATAAACATTTCCAAATATTAATTTTGGATGCAATATATGTCTTTAAATAGGCATGTGGTGTATCATTATGTTGTGGAAATGGATCCATCGAATTTTGATGAAGTTTTTTCTTAGGAAGTAGCAAAGAACATGGTAGAGTTTCATAGTTTCATTAGTCTTATAGGAAATTATAGGATGATTTTTCATCATTTAACTTGAGTATTTTCCCCATTTACAATGTTGACTAGGAAATACAATGATTTTTTTATGGATTGATCAGTGTTAGGTAGTGTGAGTTTACCTAAAAAAGGTGATGTTCAATGCTTCAGTGCTTCATTTTCAAGAGGAGGGTGTCATAATTCAGGTATTTTGTGATGATTCATGTCTAGGTTTCAGATTCATGTTGATTTAGAATATGGAATTGATCTCTTATGGGTCTAGGAAGTTGTGTTCCCATGAGTGTAACTATCGATTCAACTTCTTTGTGTATACATTTTATTGAGTTTTTAAAACATTTTTTCACTGGAAACAAGTTATTTTTTAGATAAAATGATGTAATTTAGTAATCATAATAATTTTAAGGTATTTCAATGCCAAAGACACAAATTTGGGTAAGTTTATCGAAAATTCCAAACTACACGGCATGTACATAACTACATGTCGTGTACATTAAGACCCAGACACGGATCGATCGGATGAGTACACACCCAAGTCCCTAGAATAGAGACAAAACTCCATGTAAAGGCTTTTATATGTGGTCAATAGATTTTTCTAGAGAGTACATGCCGTGTGAGGCAACACCAAACATCGGGTACCCTACACCAACTAACTTCCGACACCACGTAAGTCAAGGGCAGTGTAGTTGGACACCTACCAGAGAAAAACTATGACAAAAGGGAATTGAAAAAACTACACAACATGTTCTTTTCACACATTCCATGTACTTTAGTTTTATATTCATAGAGCTCTTGGACTCTGGTTTATGGGAGAGTCATTAGCCAATATTAAAAGGAGGGAGGTTCCGCTGCCCGATTGTCGTGATACTGTTGTTCTACTACTCTGTCATTCCACCATCCTACCAAGGAATTCACCTCTCCTCAAAGTATCTGTAATGGACACATAAGGTATCGAGGGTTCTGTTAACATATTTTATTCCATCTGTAACTAAACACACAGTGTGTTAGGGATGTGGATGATGAAAGAGTGTTGTAATTTGGATTAATTATTATGTTTGTGTTTGTTCTATTTAATTATTCTTATTCTTCTGAAATCATTTATTTTTATCACTGGAAATTATGAACCAGACCAAGGGAAGCATTTTCAGGGACTCAAAGGTAGAATAAAGATGAATACCTTCATTATCAATAAAAGTATTCATCACCTCAAAAAATGAACTGATCTAAATAAAGAATAGTGAAACACTGACTACCAAAGCAAAGAGTCTATTTTTTTAGTTCCAGATATAGTTTACCGGACCAAGGGAACCATGTCACAATTGAAACATGAAGTGTTGGGTTATTATGAACAAAACAACCTAACAAGATGTTCGTATAACCTCTATAATCATTGTATCCCCAACACACTCCTTTTTCAATAAACCACATCAAAAACCACTTTTTTCGTACCTTTAAACATTAATCTTTACTTTAGTAATCAAAACATTTTTCATAATAAAAAACAAAAATCCCACTATAAATTCAGTATCTTTCGCTAAGTTAATTCTAAACGCAATTGAATTCACGCACTCATTCACGGGCATTCGTACTTTTTTCTCTCCTTTTTCCTTCTAGTCGATTTTCTTCTCATGTACCATTGACGTGATATACGGTGGAAGAACATGCCATATCATCTCCTTTTTCTACTAAATTGGTCATCCACAGTGGTCACTGCATAGCAGCCCTCATGCTCTAGTAGTGATTCTTGTTTTATGGATTTGGGGACATTGTATGAGACTCTTTTGTATCCTACTCTAAAAATCAACTCCCCTGGGTGTACGTCGACCAATACCATCCTTGTGGACAAGAAAGGCCTTTCTAGAATAATAGGATCCTCATGGTATTCCTCTATGTTGAGGGTGTTGAAATCTACATGGATTAATACCCTTAAAACCTTTTCCATCATGTCCTCTAGTAGATCTTTCAGATATTTAAGAGAAGCATAACATTAAACGTTTGAGTGTTATATTATTCCCTCCTTCAAAATTTTTTTCCTCAAAATTTTATGTATAAATCCCACCAAAAAGATATGGGTTGTCCTTATTCATGAAATCCTATGGTTCTCATGTTGCCTCCTCCATATTCTAGTTTCTCCAAAAAAGCTTTACTAGACGAGTTGTTCGATTTCTCAATACATGCTCTCCTGTGTCAAGAATCTCAATGGGCTCTTCACAGTATGACAAATCAGGTTCCAGTTCTATTTCTTCATAGGTGAGTACATGAATTGGGTCTGTCAAGTATTTATTCAACAATGAAACATGGAACACATCATGGAATTTGGAGAGACTTGGAAGAATTTCTAAACGATAAGATACATCTCCAATTGTTTCCAGAATTTTAAATGTTATGATGTACATGGGGCTCAGATTCCTTTTCTTACCGAACCTTAAGACACCCTTCCATAGAGATACTTTCAGAAATACATGATCTCCCACTTGGAATTCCAAATCCTTTATCCGTTTTTCAGCATAACTCTTCTGCCTACTCTAGGCTGATTTAATAGGGGCTTGGATTGTATTGACTTTTGTCGTTGTCTCTTCAATATGTTCCAGGCCTATACGTTTCCTCTCACCAACTTCATCCCAACATGTTGGAGTTCGACATCTCTTTCCATATAATTCTTCATATGGATCCATTTGAATACTAGAATGGAAACTATTGTTGTAGGAAAATTCCACCAAACAAAAGTATGGATACCACATAGCTTGAATGTCAAGAGAGCATGACCTCAGCATGTATTCTAGAGTTTGAATAGAATTTTTCATATATTCCATCGGTTTGGGGGTGATAAGAATTACTCATACGAATCTCAGTATTCAAATCCCTAGGGAGACGTTTCTATAATTTTTCCGTAAATTAGGGATATTGATCATACATAATCGATAGAGGGGCACCATGAAGTCTTACAGCTTCATTAATATAAAGTCATTCCACGTTCTCAAGTGGTAAATCCTATATTATAGGAAGTAAATGTCCTCATTTTGTGAGATGATCAACAATTACCACTATTACATCATTCCTTATAGGTTTCCTTGGTAGTCCGGTGACAAAATCCATCGCAATGTTATCCCACTTCCATGTAAGAATAGGTGGAGGTTACATCACTCTTCTAGGATGTTGTCTCTCTGTCTTCACTTGTGGAAAAACTGCACACCTTGTCACATAGTCTGCAATTTCCCTCTTCATATTATCCCAACAGAAATATTCCTTTATATCTATATACATAATTGTGGTACCTGGGTGTATAGAGAAATTTGAGCTATGAGCATCGTATAATAGTTCTTTTTTTAGCTTCGTAACTTATGGAACACATAACCTCTTCCAAAACATCAGAACTCCTTCCTCATACATAAAGTATTCCAATATCCCATTCTTAATAGTAATAATTTTCTCTTGTATATTTTCTTCATCAGATTGAGAGATTTTTATCTTCTCTAGTAATGATGGTTTAACAATAATTTTAAAGAAGAAAGATGTTTCCCCTTAAAAATCCCTATATCCTTCTTTAATAGATCCATTAATATAGGATCACTCTCAATCCTCATTTGAGTCAGATGTCCATGATTTTTCCTGCTTAATGCATCAACCACCTTATTTTCCTTTCTTGGGTGGTAGTGTATTGAACAATACTAATATTTTATTTACTCAATCCATCTCATTTGCCTCATGTTGACTTCTATTTGTGTGAAAATGTATTTCAAACTCTTGTGATCTGTGTTTATATCACCTTTTTTACCGTAAAGATAATGTCTCCATATTTTCAGAGAAAACATTACAGCTGCTAACTAAAGATCATGTGTTGGATAATTTATCAAATAAGTCTTCAAATTCCTTGATTCACAAGAAATAACATTACCATTTTGCATAAGGGACCAACCCAACCCATTCTTTGATGCATCACTGTATATTAAAAATTCATCACTTCCAGATGGAAGACTCAAAATTCGATCATTGACCAATCTTCATTTCAATTTTTATAAGAAATCAGTACATTGTTTTTTCCACACAAACTTAACTCCTTTACATGTGAGCTTTGTTAGCGGGATAACTAGTCATGAAAAATTCTGAATGAAACGCCGATAGTAACATTATATGCTAATAAAACTGCGTACCTCACGTACATTTGTTGGCATGGGCCGATCTTGGATTTCCTTTGTCATTGCAGGACCAACTAGGATTCCATCCTTAGAGACAATATGTCTTAGAAAAGAAACTGATTGAAGTAGGAATTCAAACTTTCTAAACTTCCTATATAATTAATTTCTTCTAAGTGTTTTTAGAATAATCTGTAGGTGATCCTCATGGTCTTAATATCATTTTGAGTATATCAGTATATCAACTATGAATACCACACCAAATTTTTCGATATATTCCTGGAAAATTTGGTTAATTAAATCCATGAAAATAGAGGGTGCATTAGTCAGTTCAAAAGGCATCCCTGTATACTCATAACTCACATACCTAGTTTGAAATGCTGTCTTAGAAATATCTTCCTTCCTCTCACGCAACTGATGATATCTAGATCAAAGGTCAATCTTCATATTGTATTGAGCTCCATGAATTTGATCAAATAAATCATCAATCCGAGGTAGAGGATACGTATTCTTTATTATAATAGCATTTATTTCCCTGCAATCAATGCATTTCCCCATGGATCCATCTTTCTTCTTGACAAACAGGACCGAGGCTCCCTATGTAGAAACACTAGGTCGAATAAATCCTTTTACATTCAACTCCTCTAGTTTTTTCTTTAGCTCTACTAACTCTGTAGTGGCCATTCTATATGGGGTGTTTGATATAGGCCATGCACCAAAAATTAAGTTAATGGAAAACTCAATTTCTCACTCTAGAGGATGTCTAGGTAAATCCTCTGGAAACACATCAATTTATTCTTTCACTATATGAACATATTCAATTTTAAAATTTATTTCCTCACCCATATATATTGGGTTATCTTCCTCTCTGAGAATTACATTCAATAGAGCTATTAGGGGTGGGTCAAGATAAAAATGAGATGGCGAGGTCTCTGCTCTAAAGATAAGAGATTCTACACCATCTTCAAAAATTGTAACTTCCTTTTTCTTGAAATAAATCTTTACATCATAGTTTAATAGCCCATTTATACTGAGAATTATATCACTGTCAGTCATTGGTATGATGATAAGTTTACCAAATAATGCACGTTTATGTGTCAAGAGGAGGACTAGTGGACATACCTTTGTTGCAATGATGCATCCCCTAGGAGTTTTTACTCATAACTCATTTTTTAAATCTAATTGGACATGTCTAGTTTTATTGGTAAACAGGGAAGATATAAATGAATGCGATGGTCCAGGATCAAATAAAGTGTTTTTTTTAAGTTTGAGGAAACAATTAAAGTACCTACCACCACATCATTAGAAACATCAACTTCCTTGGTTGTAATCGTATAAGCTCTCCCTTTATCTCTGGGATTTTTCTGAGGCATGTTTCCTTGGAGATTAGGACACTCATTTTCATAGTGTCCCATATCTCTACAATAGTATCATTGAACATCATCAAATTGTTTCTTTTGGTTGCATTCATGAGATAGATGACTCTTTTCTCCACACTTATAGTAGACTCCCATTCCTTTCAAGCATTTCACAAGTTGATTCATTCCACAGTTCTTGCATAATGGGAATTTCTTCATTCCCTTGTTATTCTTTGGTTATTCACCTTTCCCTTGTTATCAGAGTACTGCTTTTTGATCTTGTTTTCCCTTGAAAAAATTTGATCTAGAAAATTACTTCTCTCTTTTGATGGAACCTGATTCAATTTTATCATATGGTGAAAATGTTTGAGAAGCCAACACCCTTCGAAGACATTGATTTAGACCTTAAAAGAAATAATCAATTTTGCCTGTCGATTCAGGTACGTAATCTATGACATACATAGCTAGATTTGTGAAGGTAGCCTCATACTCTACAACACTATTTTCTTATCTTGGATTTAAGAAAAGGAATTTACACTTCATTTCGGTTCGTTGCTCACGGGGGAATTATTTTTAAAAGAATATTTCCTTAAAAGACTTTCATTCCATATCTTATATTTATTGTCCTTCCATGGTATTTTGAATCAAGGACCACCATTGATTAGCTTCTCCCTTGAGGCAATATAATTCCAGTATTACCTTTTCATTTTTCTTTCATCTTAATGCCCTGAATATCTTTTAAAGGGACTTGATCCATTCCTTATAAACCATTGGATTAGTAGTCCCACTGGAATATGGGGGCTTCTTCTGCATGAAACGATCTAACATAGGTGTGAATGATTATTCGTTACAACCTGAGTGAGTTGTCCCAATATGGTCATGATCTGATCTGCTCCAACACTGAATGTGTTGACTTTCTCAAAGGGGAGTTCCCTACCTTTCCTAGGAGTATTGATTCCCCTTATTCTATAAGACTCCATTTTTAAATAATGGAACACACTAGATTAGGGTTTGAATCAAAATTTATATTCTTAACTTAACAAAATACTTAGCATTAATAGAGATCATACGCATATCTAATACCTTAATCAGAAAAAAAAATCTTTAAGGAATAATTTACATTTCAATCATTCATAATGGCTTGTAAAGAAAATTTGAATTATCCTAATCATATCAAACATGAGTTTCTTAACAAAGAGTGTATCAAGTACCGTTTTCATGTACCAAGATACCCCAGGTCAAGACAGAAACTCCTTTTTGGAGCTTTCACTCCTAGGAAAATCTGTGCCAGAGCCACCTCTACCTGCTCATATCTAGAAATGGATGTATTTGATAGAACAATTAACATAATATAATTTTTACCACAATACCAGGACATTATTTTCTATTTAGCCTCAAATACTACCTTAGGGATTTGTTCCATACAATACATTTCCTAATCTAGTTTCCATGTTTTCTACTAAACTTCCTCTAATACTAACTGTAACTCCTCGACCCCTTTAGACCAGAGTCAGTGCATTACTATGTACATTGGCATGGTTATAAGGAATGAAAATCCTGAAGGAATGATTAACTTAGTAGTCTGGAAGAAACTACATACATATATGTAACTAAAATTATGTCAAAAATCTTACAAAATACAATACATAACAAAAACTAAAAACTACATCCACAAACACTCAATAAATGATCTCCTCATTATCACCTGTTGAAGGCGAAGAAATGAAAGGGGTGAGATCAAACATTCAGTAAGGGTTTAAAATAGTGTAATAATGAATTAATACTAACTTAATAATAAATAACTTCACATAGTTAATATGGCATGGTGAATAAATGAAAAACTCACACCATTAATAACTAAGAATGTAACCGCATCCCCAGATTTTTTCATAGTGAAAACCTCATGGATAGTCATAACTGATAATGAATAAAAAAATTATTATTAATTGGAAATCATGTATCTAGATCATGATACCATAATACCATTAAAACATTTTAGTTTTGTGGGTAGAAACTCGTTAGATTTTTTGAAACAAACTCGAAGGGTTTGTTGCCAACTGTTTTGTCTCATGAGACCTTCTAATTCTTCAATGGGCTATAGAAAGCCCCGCCCGCCACTAAAATTCAAAATAATTTTTTATACATTTATTTGATACAATATTAATATACATTTTCAATATCCGTATAGAGTAGATAATATGGATTCATCAATATTTCTATAATTAATGTAACTTTTCTAATATACATTATATGTAAAACGGTATACGATTTAGAAAATAAACATTTCCCTGATATGAGATTATGGATATTTAAATGAAATAAAATTTCAAATGAAAAGTGATCTCAAATGGTTAGTAGGTAAACCACACAAGGATTATTAGGTGAAAAACACAATGTTAGTCACAACAAAAATGGTAGTTGAGACAAAGTCCCTCACCACAATGTAATCGGTTAAATCATATGACCAGAACATAATAATAATAAAATGAATCATTTAATACCATGAATATAAAGAGAATAATGTTACTATATATTAAATGGAAGTACAAATATACTACATACAAGAAAAAAGTAGCGAACAATGGAAATCTCACAGAATTAAGAAACCCCTTACTTTATGCTCGAGTGTGTTCTTAATTTGTTTCAATGACCAGAATAATAAAATATAACTTCATTAATTAATAATTATGGAACCTCCTATACATGTAATTGATTTATTATAACCTTATTAGGTTCATTCATTCCCCTTTTATGGGTTTAAGAGGATAAATATTATTATTTTGGAAGCATTTTCTTCCTTGGTTTTCATGATTTGTTTACTTATATCATGAATGGGTGTTCGTAAGAAAAGTGTTTAAACATACAAAGTTGTTAATATATATTATTAGAGACATTAAAGAAGTATAAATTATCTTATAATGATTATAGGTTATATAATTGAGGATGAAATTCATATATTATGATACGGTTCAACCATAAAAATGGTTTCATGACCAGAATTGATGATGGTAATGTAAATTGAGAACCCTTCGTCCTTGAATGTGATAAATTAACACATCTCGAACGGTGTTTTCATTTTTAGTATAAGAGGAGTGGTAAAGATAGATTATAAAGAAATATTCCATCAACATAATATAATTCTAGTTCATGTTAGGTAATGTAAGTATCATAGGATTTGGATGAGTGGAGATGAGAAAAAAATTATAAAAGAAATGAACTCAAAATAGAAGAAAAATTAAGAAATCACTTACGGAAATTCGGTAGCCTAACAGCGTCACATAAAATTTTATAAAATAGTTTGATGGGAGAAATAGGGTATCTCATCACTCTTAAATAATTTGGGTAGTAAGAGAAATATATAATGAAATATCTCAACCTAATCCAACTGAAAATAAAAGGGAAAACATAAAAGGAAAGCTTTAAGAGAAAAGAAGGGTGGTTGATTCTCTTACCTTGTTGAGTAACTCCTAAAATGTGATGGTTGGGACCTTAGGGGTTTGAGGACACACTGAGAGGACCCCTAAGAGGTAATTCTGCCAAAAAATCAAGGATATTGAGTTTGGAATGAAAGAAAACGAATGGGGTGAGTGGGTATTTATAGTAATTAAGAGGGAGATTTTTATTAATTAAAAGGGACATCTCGATAATGGTTTTTGAAAAACCATGGGCTTTCCCATCGTATTTGACTATGGTTTTTTCCACATGGGACACCTCATGTCATATTTTACTATAAAAAAGTTGACCAGCCTTTTATATTTAATTATTACATCATTATGAAGTCATTAATCTACCGAAAACTCAAAACCGTATTTTTACTATTCACGAAAAATTGAAGTATTTTAGAAAAATCCCAAAAATTTACCTTATTCATTTTCAATGTGTGGAATTAAAAAATGATCTATATTTTATGAAAATAATTATATATATATTTTTAATTTAATTCTTAAATAAAATCACAGTTAATTCAAAAAATTACAATATTAAAGATATAATTAGTTCTATATCACATTGAAAATTTAATAAAATATCATTATATTATTACCTTAAGAAAATAAAATATTATCATTATTTACTATTTATAAGGGTTATATTACTATTCATAGGGGTATGTTATTATTCAGCAAAAAATCAAGTTGGTTCTATCAGACTTCAAATGACTTACTGGTCATAACTCTAGATGACCATCTTTTGAAATTCAAAACATTGAAGTGGAAAAATTATGTTTAATGGCTAGGTTTTGACTATCTATTAAATAAACAAGTGTTGTTTCAAAGGAACACAGTTCTTTATGAAATATAGGCTATGAATATAATGTATTTAAGATAAGTATACCATAAAATGTTTGGGGTATTATACTTCATCCTATAAAATGTTATTAACATGGATATATTCATTAAATAAAAGAATATGGTTTTTTAGAAATGTTAATGGGTTTGTGATTTTGGATGTTTCTTAGGCAGGTGGGGAGGTGGTGGGATGTGCAGGTGGGGAGGGGGTGTGCAAGGGGATGCTATTGGGGTGAGGTGGGAGGGGGGGGGGGTGTTGTGCAGGTGGTGAGGGGGGTGGGCTATGTAGGGGGAGATTATTGGGGGTGTGGTGGGGATGGGGGGTGTTGTGCAGGTGGTGGGGGTGTGAAGGTAGGAGGAAGGTTGGGAGGGGGTTGTACAGGGGGAGGTTTCTAGGGTGAGTTAGGGAGTGGGGGATGTACATGGGAGGAGGGGGGAGGTTGTGTAGGTGGGGAGGGGGTGGGTGTGGAGGTGGGGAGTGGGGTGCAGGTGGGTGGGGTTTGTGTAGGTGGGGGTGTGAAAGTGTGGAGGGGGTGTGCAAGGGGAGGGGGTTTTGAAGGGGGAGGCTTCTGGGGATGGGGGTTGGTGGGGTTGGTGGGGGGATGTGCATGGAGAGGCTGCTCGAGTTGAGGTGGGGAGGGGTTGTGTAGGTGGGGAGGGGGTGTGGAGGTGGGGATGGGGTTGTACAAGTGTGAAGAGGGTGCTATGTTGGGGAGTTTATTATGGGTGACGTGGGAGAGGTTTTTGCAGGTTGAGAGGGGTGGAATATGCGGGTGGGGAGGGGATTTTCTGGTTGGGTGCAGGGGGAGGGGGTTGTGCATGGGGGAGGCTGATGGGGGTGAGGTGTGGAGGGGGGGGGGGGTGGGTCTGTAGGTGGGGAGGGGGGATGTGCAGGTGGGGGCTTTACAAGGGGGGGGAGGGTTTCAATATGACGAAGACTAGAAGAGACCCTAATGTTTATACATTCACTAGCCTTCAATTTCATTCTAGGTAGAATTCAACAGGGGTTTCAATATGTCAACCTCCATGAAAATACACATGGTGATATGATGACATAAATATTGAGTTCTATGGTCTAAACCCATGTAATTTACAATAATGTTTCCAATCACCCTATGGATATAACATTATTTAAAAAGGAATGTTGGGATATAAATACATACCCAAACCATTGATAGTGATAATCACATATAAAATGATATTCATAAAACCATATTTGATAGTATAAATTCATAGAATTGAAAAGTGGTTGGAATACATAGAATTAATCATGTTTTCATATTTGAGGAAATTGATGAGAATTTTCCATGATTCTATTTGTGCCACCATTTTTTGAAATCTGAAGCCCCTAAATCCATTTATGTCCTTGTTAAATGTCTTGATCAAGGGGTGGTGATGTCTAAACCAATATAACATAGAAGATATAGGGGAATGATGAATCTTATAAGTCATAATTGGTAAGAAAAATATTGTGAATACCCTTAAAAATGTTAAATACCATCAGGTACACTCTGTGTTTTACATTGGAATCATGGAATACCATCCACTGAGAAAATCCCATATCTTAATTGATGGTAAAATATTCCCAAGGTCTAGAAGGTCATACTAGGATACATACCACCATGCCCTTAGGCCCTAGTCCATTCACATGAAAATAGATCCATATGTTTATAAATTACCTTATAAAGTCCTTTGAATCTACCCGTAGAGTAATGATATCATCACTATCAGACCACTATATTTTACATGAGGTATTTAATATATCTAAATAAATAATAAACCATGAGTATTCATCATCTTCATGCTTCCACTATCAGTCTCCAAATAAATCCCTATCCTCTTTTATTGATTGAACTATGTAGTGGGGGAATGTTCATATATTTCCTAAATCCACAACCACTGAATCAAAGGGATGTTGGGGGAGAGTGAAATTGAGGGAGGCGAGGAGGAATCATACCTAAAAATTCAATATACACACCACTAAAATCACCCTTAATCATAGTGTATTAAATGGAAAAAGATAGTTATGAGGAGATATCCAAATGGAGTTCCATGTTGTCCCATAACATCCTAAAATTGAAGGTTGGATAAATATGGAATTTTGTCTATGATTCTCTTTATAAAAAAATTCTTAAACTATGTTGGGTACTATATATATTTCTGCTCAGTACCTAATGTCCATCCATGAAAGTTCACCAAATGGTCCAACATATGAATTAATTGATACCCCAACATTATATTCTAGATGTAAGATGAAGGAACCTTTGGACCACTTAGACCTCACTAGGTACTAGGTCTATTAACTCCAGGTACTCGGTGGTGTCTGTTACACTTGGAAGAAACACCACCCTACTCCAAACCCTGGTAAAATTTATAAAACACGTCTTGAACCCCTGATCAAGAAAAAATAATCCTTGTTTTCCTATTCAATTATTATGGAGTACATTTGAATCTAAAATTCAAACACACTATGGTGAAAACTCTAGAAAATATAATGTTTCTTCTGTTACACTAACCTATAAAAATTTGAGAAGTAACAAAATATTAATAATACAACATCTAATACATGAGAATCACGTATAATAATATCTCAATATATATCCTATCTTCTAAAATCCAATATCATCATTTTTTCATGATTGTAAACGAGGGATAATTGGTCAAGCAGCAAAATCAATCCCATTAAAATAATTTTTAAATGAAAAGTCTAGATTCAATCCCCATTATGAATCCATAATTTTTGAAAATGAAATTTTTGAATTCATTTATCCATTTTCATATCTAATTACATGTGAAAAGTATTAATCAATCTTTAATCGCACCAAATTAATCTAAAATCACCCAAGCCTATGAACAACAATTCCATATTCAAAACTTGAAACATGATTTCTTTATATAGGGTTTATCATGATTCATTTTAAAAAGTATAAAATTTCTCTATTAATGAACATATTTTAATTTTAATTTTTTGGAAAATGTATATCAAAATCATGATTCATTCTTGATCCATTAATAAAAATTTATACCCCACTAGTCACCCTAGAACACATATCGTATCCAATTACCACAGATGAATCATAAAATTTAGTATTTTAAATGAATGTAATATGACCCATACTTTACACATACTTCCCCAACATCAAAACTCCAATCACTCACTAGATGGGTTAGCTATACAGGTCAATCTACACATTTATTACCACTTATCTGACATTAGGGTTGTACTCAATTATCTGATAACCCATGAAGATCAGAAATCCATATACATGCCATAAGTATCTTATGATAGCTATCCTAAGAACCTTACTCTAAGGTATAAATACAAAATTGTTCATTTACTAACATAGATATATCTATTATCATACTCATCACATTCCCCATTGGTATGGTTTAAAATCCCTATCATATTTATAGCATTTTCATCTAGTCTGACTCTAAATTTTTTACCCAGGTGTGAATCACCTATGATGGCCCAGGAAATAACGTAAAACCACTATAATTTTTTGTTTTATCAATCAAACATGCCTAAATCAATGTTCATCAAATATATTCTAAACCATGGGTCATACACTTTATCAGTTTATGGTGTGATCCCCACAATTTGAATACACCCACCAAATGTCCATGAGTACCAACCAGTATAGATTTCTATCATCACCCAATCATTTTCACCCATTTAATATTCTAATTTCATTCTCATAGATTCATACCAAACTTTATAATTGGGTCTCAACTTCATGATATACCAAGCTTATTCTACCCCATACTATCAAAAGTGCATCACCAAGGCCCCATACCACTTCCCGCTATAGAACTACACAATCCCAAATGATGTATTGTAATTCCCCTGATTTACTATTCCTCTCCTGGTGGTAAGACTTTCCCCAATTCAAATTTTTACGCAGTTCCACCAATCCCATTGAGATTGAAAAAGGTCTATAAGCTCATCCCAATGAATTTCAATGAGACAACTCGAGTGTATTGGGAAAATATGAATCATGAATCATAGTCCAATCATAATGTATTTTACTAGTTCTCAATGCCATAAATTGTTCTTGGACAAGCACATGACATTGATAAAATACACCCACATATCATATTGGTAATGAGTGACACTAACATGCACCACTTAATTATGTACAATGTATTGAAACTTCACAGGGTAATAATATTCTAAAATCAGAATTCAATTCTATATGTGTTATATAAAATTCAATTCTGTATGTATTGAATATTAAATTTAATAAGCTGTAAATAATTCATAATTCTATATGTATTCATAATTTTATATAACACTAACATAATTATGTATTCAATTATATATGTACTGTATTCATAATTCATAATTCAATTATGTATATATTCAATTTATAATTCAATTCTGAATTCTGTATTGCACAGGGTAATTGCCTTCTATATTCTAAATTCAATTATGAATTTCCTTCTTTATTGCATCGGTATTGCATATAATTTCATTCTATATTACATAGGTAACTGGAGGGGGGAGGTAGGCCACTGCCTACTTCAATTCTAGTTGCAAGGCTATGACAATGGTTTATAACCTTTAGTATATGCGTGAAAACAGACTCTATACCAACAGTTTCATGTAAACTATTGGTAAAAGTATATACCAAAAGTTTCATGTAAACTATTGGTAAAAGTCTATACCAATATTTTGAAAACCAATGGTATAGACCTCTGAGCTCAAACTTTACCAAGGGTTTACTTCAAGATGTTGGTAAAAGTATATTTCAACAGTTTTCTAACCATTAGAGTATATGTGAAAATTAAAATTTTGAAACGGTTTGAAACTGTTGGTAAAAATTTATACCAATGGTTACTAGAAACCATTGGTATATATCTATCTTCATGCCTCAACAACCAAATGTTTTTGACATCATTGGTATAGTTTATACCAACGGTTGTCTATCCTTTACCAATGGTTTTAAACCGTCAGTATAGAGTAAGTTTCCAGCATTATAATTATTATTCATATTCCAAAATAATAAGCATGTGATTTCAAAGTTCAACCAAATATGTTAAAATAGATAATTTTTTATTCTTTAAATATGTATTCAGTGTTTCAAAATCTTCTATATCAATATTATCATATGAATATGTCATAAAGATTATAGTTTTGGTAATAATGGTATTTTACCTATTTACCTTAAAAATAAACTCTTTTAGTAAAATATACAACTTAATCCTTAGAAGATGTTGACATAATGGATCCAAAAATTCATTTCATTTTATTATATTCAACTAATATGATTAATACATATTATTTTTAGATATATGTTCTGAAAACACATAATTATTTTTTGAAAATACATTTTAATGCTTGAAATATATATATTATTATTAGTCTATAAGTTAGATTTCAATCCCAAGGGTAATATTATAATCATATTATGTTATGAATTAATGATAAAGTTTTTTTACTTTTATATTCTATATTACCTAATATGAAACATATATATATTCAGAAAGGAAAATTTCAATTTATAAATTTTTGGGTCGTAACACTATTCTCGCCTTAATAATTTTCACCCTTGAAATATAATTTCAGACACTAGGGTGAAAAAATGTGGGTAATTCTATTTAATTTTATCTTATAGTTATCTTGTCTCCACATCATATATATGTTTTTAAAAAATTAATTTTTCATGTTGAGTTGACTTATTGTGTAGAACAATTTCCCTACAGTACAAGATCATCACTAACTACTCATCGTAAGAGAGATCATGATTCACCTATACCACCTTCGGATGTAGTACATTTGAGGGGTACAATGTATAATTTATCAAGAGGGACAAATGGAATAAATCTTGTAATTTAGACAGGTTTGGTTGTTGTTTTATATGATATTCCACTAATATGATTTGTTCATGAATCTCAAAGGGGCCAATGTGTCTAATACATAGCATCCACAACTTCACAACCCTCATGAAGCTCTTACTTGAATATATGTGGAGGAAAAAATTTCAAAAAACATAATATCTATGACTCATTGATAGTTATCTTCATAACAATTCTTTTGATTCTAATATACAATTATTTGTTTCTATGCCATCTTGACCATTTATACCATTTATTCAACCATATTAGGTCCTAGAAATTTACATTCTCTTTCTTCATCTAAGAATATTGCTTTTCTATATCTATTCCCATAGAGTGATTCAAATGGGTCTATTTGGATGCTTGAGTTGAAACTATTGTGGTAATAAAATTTGATGAAAGGAAGATTATAGTCCAAGCATCCCTTAACATCCTTATAGATATCTCGTAACACATCCTCATGTGTTTGGATAGTTCATTCAATTCTTTTACCCATCCAAGGGTTATGGGTCACACTAAATTTCAACTCCTTGTTTAATTTATGTTGATGACTTTTACAAAACATTGAGGTGAACATTAGACATTCATAGGATAAAATCGATAGTGGTGTCCCATGTATCTTCATCGCTTCTCTAATGTACACTCTTTTAAGGTGATCAAGTTAGATATATCATCTAATATAAATAAAATGACAATTCTTTATTAAAAATCATTCCATAGTCAATATATCATTATTACCATTAAATATGTTGGGAAGACCTATGAAAATAATTCATTGTGATGTTCTCTCATTTCTCTATGGGAAAAGGAAATAGTTTCACCATTCCTTCAGAATAATTCCTCTCACTCTTCACCTAATGTTACACAATTTAATTTTATGTATATTTCACAATTTCTTTCTTCATATTGTTCTACCAAAAGTGTTCTTGGTTATATTTGTACATATTCATGCTCCTTGGGTGAATGTACAATTTCAATATATGATAATAATTTGATGTATTCTTATATATCTCTTACTATATTAGAAAATATAGTTGTCTTCCAAATCATACAAATACTTTTTCATCAGTATTGAACTCTAGTGATATTACCCTTCTCACAATATCCTCCTTCATCTACATCTCTACATCGTTCCCGAGTTCATTCATAATTTTATCCTAAATGGACTGTTTTGGAATAATTCGAGAAAGGTAGGATGATGTTGATTCCCTAATAATTCACATGTTCAACCTTCTCATATCTAAGAAAATTGTATCTTTCAAAATCCTCATTATCGATAAGGATACAAAATTTTTTCTACTCAGACCATCCACTACTTTATTCCCCTTCCCAGGATGATACTAGATTGAGAATTCATAATCATTGATAAGATATAATCATATTCGTTTAAGACTATTTAGATCCTTCTATGTGAATATATATTTTAGTCTATTTTGGTCCCTATGTATATATCACACTTCACTCTATATAGATAATGAATCCAAACAATTAGTGGGAAAACTACTATAGCTAACTCCATGCCTTGCATAAAATAATTCTTTTCGTGTACTTTAAACTATCTTGATGCATAGGTGATCAATTTATAATATTGTATGAGTACAATAACCAAAACCTTATTTGAATAATTACTATATTTCACAAGTACTTTCCCACATGTTTGGTAGTTTGAAAACAAGCACAGTGGTCAACCTCTTCTTAAACTCCGTGAATCTCTCATTAAATTCATCGATCTAGACCTGATTTACTCATTTCCAGGTTAGTTTGGTTAATGAGTTTGATATTATTTAGTATTTTATCACAAATAATAGACAATACCAAGATAATCTAAGGAAAATGTGAATCTGTGTCACATATATTGTTCTAGGTCATTCCTTAATCACCATTGCCTTTGAAGGATCCATAGATAAACCCTTACGTATGATAATATACATTATGAATGATATTTTATCCATCAAAAACTCACATGTTCAATACTTTTATTATAAATTAACCTTCATTAATGTCTTTAGAACATTGTTTAAATTCTCATCATATTACACCTTTCTTTTGTAGTATACAACGATATCATCTATAAAAAATACCATTAAAATTTCAAAATAATCTACAAAGACTCTATTCATTAAATCCGCGAAGAATAAGGGAATTCATGATTCCAAATGTAATGACTATGAACACATAATTCCAATCCCTGGTATGAATGATGATCATGAAAATAACCCCATTTATTACCTTCAACTGGTGATATCCTAATTAGAGGTCCAATTTAGAGAAGTATTGGGGCCTATGTAGTTGATTGAATAAGTCATAAATCAATGTAAGGGGATACTTATTCTTTATCATTATGTTTTTATCCTCATGATAATCAATGAAAAGTCTCATCTAATCATCATTCTTCGTGATTATGGGAATTGAGGCACCCTATAGAAAAGCACTAGGTAAATGAAGTCCATGTCCATATTTTCTTATTGATTCTTCTTTCGTTATTATTGATAAATGGGTGTTCCTATATAAGGAGTAACAGATATATGTTTAGTTCCAACTATAATTTCAATGGGAAACCTAACCTCTGGATCTTAAGAAAGACCAATCAACTCTTCACGGAATATATATACATATTCCTTTACAACGGGCATGTGATAAAGAGTGGTAATGATTTCCCAACCAGGTTAAATACCCTGAGAGGGGGGGGGGGTGAATTAGGGTATGCTATATTAAAACAACTATTCTTTATTGATCTCGATTATTAAGTAAACTAAACACTATTCTCTCTTTTTAAAATAGTATAGAATATATGGATATAGAAACATACGAAGGACACTAAAATTTTACATGGTTCATCCTCATTGGGATATTTCCATGAAGTATACAATAGAAAAGTTTCAATGTACCGAATACACTGAAGAATAATACTATTAAAAGGTTTTGAGAAGACTCATTATCCCTCCTAGTTTAATGAAATTCACAATTTGAAAGATCACTTCTCTATTTACTTACCTAAATTCAACACTCCTCTAGTAAAATATTCTGACAATCAATTATAATTTGATTCATACTTGTGAGTGTCTTTATTATCTTTCTCCATAAATGAGATGTCATCCACCTTTTTTCAATACTTTTCTTCTTGGATCGTGAAACCATTATAAAAAACCCATTGTGATACCCATCCATGAGACCTCTTAGCAAAATCTCTATGCAAGACTCCTTCACGAGACATCAACATGAATCCCCTCCCTGAGACCCTCTATAAGACCTCTCTATGAGACCACCTCATGATAATCTTTTAAGAGACTACTCAATGATATCCCTCTATGATACCTTCTTTTGTTTACGTGAATCGTTAGTCTTTGTTCTGTTCATGAGAATTTAATGGCTTTGTTCTATTCATGTGGATCGCGTGACTCTATTTTTTCCATGCGGATCATGTGAAACTATTATATTTATATTAATTACATGAATCTATTATATCCCTAATTATCATGTGACTCTATTATTTTCATTCAGATCATGTGATATCAATGGTATTTCTATCTCACTCCAACACCCATTAGATACTTCACTTCACAAGACCCTTTCACAAGTCTTTTTACAGATTATGTGGATCATAAAACTCCTGTGAAATACTTTGTTTGGGTCCTAAGAAGTACATTTTATTCATATAAAACTACTTAATAAAACATTTCCCCTTCTATATGAATGACTTAGGTGGTATTTATAGGCACAAAACTACCACATTAACTATGAAAATTTCGGATATACATTCATTCCACTACCTCAAAAATTAGCCTTACATGATTTGCATGATCACTCTTTGTTATCACCTTCCGCAAGTCTCATGAAATTTTCATGATATCATGTATTTTATTTTAGTGTATCAAATGATCCCATTCCAAAATCAACTAATATACATGCATGCTTCAGGATATCTCAACGTGAGATAAAATGGAATTCATACAGCCAGTGAAATTGTCTTTCAGCACTTCATGATATCCCAATGCGTGATCAATTGAAAATCATGACGTCACGGGATTTCAATATAATTCCTGATACCTCCGTCATTTTAATTGTATTTTCTTTCTTATGATTCGTGTAATCAGTCAGTGATATCAATTCAAATCATAAGTGCTTTACATGATCTCAACACAAGATCCACTAAAAATCCAGTGATTTAATTAGGTTCTTCACATGATCTAAATGTGAGATCTTATGAAAATCATGTATTTATTTGTGTGACTCCTTCACATGAGCAGTTATAACATTTTTTCTCCATGTGATTAGTTCTAGCATCCACAGCCTGCATGATAAATTTTTGCATTCATGCTTTGTGTGATCTGTTCTGAAATTTGTGCACACTCTCCACACCTCTTTTGACAATGAGCCTTTTTCAACATCACCAAACCTTTTCAATAGAAAAAATAATCCCAATAGCACCATAAAGAGGTATTTTTTTCAACAATACCCCCATTTGGTTTTGTGAAAATCCTTAAAAACCTCAAGAATCAACTTTTTTATGAGTTAAGCACGAGAAATCCATTTTCCTTTTGAAACAAAAAAATGTGATCAAGGACTTCTTTAACACATTGTATAAAAACATATAATTCAAGATCATCATGTGAAATCAGAGTATCATGTAATTTTCATCAATTTAACGCATCATTCTCAAAGAGCCCACCAAAGAGGTCTTGAAACCAAAAGATAAAACAAACTCATCCATCATGACCGCTTATTGTCACGACTACAAGCATAATAGAATAATCACTCATATTGATTGTTCATCTTAATTGATAGACCAATTTTAGAATATTTATATTTAAAAATATTCATGTTTCAATTCTTAACATATCAATGTCACCCTTGTCTTGAATAATATATTTTATACCCCTTTGTAAATAAACTTAATGGTTTCTCCTTTACGTTCTGAAACATGTTAATGAAAATATATAGGTACATGAGAAAAAAACATCATACATTAGGGAGAGGGTACCCACATCCTCACTTCTCAAGTTTTGGGAGTCGATTTAACTCCATTATACACTTGATTTTATTCAAACACTTCTTATGTTAAGGCGTTCACCCGGATATCATCATCAAGTAGTTAAGTGAGCACATACCCCAACATCACAAGTCCATGATTCACTTTCTATTTGATGAAGTGATATTTGATTTAAATGTTCTTTGTACTTGACTAATGGAATATATTTTTTATATGATTTTCATAACTTGAATAATCATAATGTATTCTAATTCAAGACATCACATCAACTCCCATATCATCAAGTAGTTTCTTCATCAATAGTAACTATGTGAAATCTTGAGTAGCCGCATTATATTCATCTTTTTGGTTCCCAAAGAAATTAAATATTGTTTCTTTATTATCCAAGAAATATAATGTTTCCCATGATAAAACACACCACCAGATATTGACTTTAGATCCTCTATTGAACTGACCAAATCTGCATCTATAAACCCAAATAACTCTCGCTGAAATTTTTAATTCTGTATTAAATTAAAATACACTATTCCTTTGACATAATAAAGTATATTTTTTTTACTAAAAGTAAGAGGATTTATTTGAAATTAATTTTATTCCTTTTTGACTTCTCGGTGATAAAAAATTAACATGTCATGTTATTGTTGAGTGAAATATACTGCCAATGGTCTGGGTATATTCTGAGATATTAACAGATTTACCTTCATCATCCCTTGAAAGTTTCATTCGTGAAACAAGTATAGTTTTCATTTATTTGTAAATTTTCATCATAAATATTCTTACAACCTACATGGAATATTTTTATTGGTAAATAAATGTTCGATGACTTCCTTGTATTAATTGTAAACCAAGGGAATTTTTTATCTCTCCAATCATTCAAATTTCGTAAATTATGTAAAAGTTTTGCACTATGATACATTGGATCCACAAAATATTATGTCATCATCATATAAAAACACCATAATCATGTTATTACTCTCCTAATTGACATAGATATTATAATCAACTCAAATATACTAGAAACTGAGCAACTTCAAATACTGATCAAGTCACAAATACCATGATCTTGGTGCCTACTTCATCCTATATAGAGCCTTATTCAACAAAATTTGTTTTCATCATCATGAATGAAAAAACTATATGGATGTTCAATATAAACTTTTTTTTATAGAATCGCATTTTGAAATAAGGACTTTACATCCATCTAGAAATCATTGAATTCCTTTTTCACTACTCTGGACAACAATAATCGAATTGTATATATCCTTGAAACATGTAAAAATGTTCCATCAACATCAATGTCCTCTATTTAGGAATATCACTTTCACACTACTATGTTTTGTTTCTAATTATTGTGTTATATTTGTTCACCTTCTTACCTAAAACTCATTTTTTCATGATGAAATTATTATATACTAGACTCAAAATAATATCCCATATTTTATTGCTTTATATTTTGTCAAGTAAATCATTCATTACATGTATACATATATCATCTATTTAAGTTATTTAAAAAAAAGATATGCCTATGATAAGAAACATTTTTTTTGTAGAGTCTTCATCCTCCTCATCTACATTGGAGTTTTTTAATCCCCAGTTATATTATGTATATCAATTTAAGATTAGGTTTATAGTTTATTCAAATGTTTATTTTTCTCATAATATGAATCTTATTTTGAATACGACTTAGGTAATTTCACTACCCCTGATTAGCTCACCTCTTCATAACTATCCTCCATGGATTATTTATGAATTTTTTTTGAAGATTATTTTCATTTTACACCACAAAACATCATTTATATCTATAACATTTATCAACCTCTTATTGAATAATTTATATGATTTTATTTTTCCAGAGTAACCGAGAAATGTACCTTCATCTCAATGAGATTTTGACTTACTATATTTCTCTTTATTGAGAGTAAAACAATTAATTCATAAGATTAAAATGTCTTTCACTGTTTTATTCATTCCACACCACATATCATATAAAGTGCTAAATTCTATTTGATATTATAAGGATTCATTAGAATTTTAGACCTATTTCAACACTTTTTCTTTTTTTATGTTAGTCATATTTTCAAAAACATTTTTTTTTATCTTCAACCTTGAATTTGAACTAAATGACTTCCTATGAGTTATGTGGTAACACCCCAACCCCTCTAGAACAGAGCCAGTGCATTACTAATTACTTTGGAATGGTTAGAAAGAATGAAATCTTAAAGGAACGGTTATATTAGTATTCTTGAAGAAACTAGATATATAGATGTAACTCAAATTACATTGGAAAAGGATACAAAATATAATACATAAAAAAATTAAAAAATGAATCCACAGAACTCAATAAATAGTCTACCCTTTATAACCTATTGAAGATAAACAAATAAAATGGGCGATCTCAAATTCTTCATAAGGGTTAAAAATGGTGGAAATAGGAATAAATAATAACTGAATCATAAACAATTTGACACAATCAATATGGCATGGTGAATAAATGAAAAACTCAAGACATTAATAAACTAAGAATGAAACTGCATCCATAGATTTTTGTCACATTGAAAACCTTATGGACAATAATAAATGACAATGAATAAAGATAATTCTTATTAATTTAATGTCATGTATCCATCACATTATACTATAATATCATTAAAAATAGGTTTAGTTCTGTGGGTATAAACCTTTCTGATTTTTTGAAACAAACTCAAAGGGATTGTCGCCAATTGATTTGTCTCATGAGACCTATCAATGCATTGAGGGGATATAGTAGGCCCCACCCACCATTTTAATTCCTAATAATTATTTATACATAGATTAATTACAATTACATTAGGCCATATCAATATCTGTATAGAGTAGAGAATACAGATTCATCAATATTTTCAGAGTTAAAATAACTTTCCAAATTAACACCGTATGTAAAAAGGGGTATATGGCTTAAGACAATAGTCATATCCATGAAAGTAGAATATATATATATATATATAATATTTAAAATTTCAAATGAAAAATGATCTCAAATGGGTAGTAGGAACACCACCTATGAATTATTAGGTTTACAATACAAAGTAAGTCACAACTAAATGGAAAATTGACACAAAGACCATTACGACATTATAATCAATCATTTCATATGACCAAGAATTAATAATAGTAAAATGATTTATTTAATACCATGGAAATAAAAATTATCATGATATTATATATAAAATGTCAGCACACATACACCACATGTAAGAAATAATTGGCCATCAATGGAAATCTCACACAATTAAAAGTGATATAAGAAACCCCTAACCTTATGCTCAAGTGTGTTCTTCATTTGTTTTAATGACATGAATAATTAAATTTAGCTTCATTAATTAATAATTCCATAACCACTTATACATGTAATTTATTTATTATAACCTTATTAGGTTCATTCATGGATCATTTTATGGGTTTAAGCGGTTTAATTTTATTGTTTTGGAAGCATTTTCTTCCTTGGTTTTCAGGATCAGTTTACCTGTATTCATGAATGGAAGTTCTTTGGATGTGTGGTTAAACATCAAGAATTGTTAATATATCTAATTAATTAAATTTCAGAGATATAAATGATCTTATAACGTTGATGGGTTATATATCATGATGATGAATCATTTGTTAAATTTTAATTACAAATGTTTGGATTAAATTGGTGGTTTTGTTCATAATGTACTTGGTTTGTATTATTATTTTATATTATGAGTGTGTATGGATTCAATAACATTAATGAGATGAAATAAATATATTATGATCTGTTTCAACCATTAAAATGGTTTCATGACCATTATTGAACATGGTAATAAAATTGAGAACTCGTCGTCATTGAATGTGATCAATTAACACATCTCAGACAGTGTTTTCATTTTTAGTATAAGAGGAGGAGAAAAGAGAGATAATGATGAAATATAACATTATAATAATATAATTACTGTTCATGTAAGGTAATATAATTATTATTTAATTTGTATGAGCGGAGATGAGTAAATAAGTATAAAATAAAGTAACTCAAAAAAAGAAGAAAATTTGAGAAATATCTCTTGAAAATTATGCAACCTAACGACGTCAAATAAAATTTCATAAAATTATTTGATTAGAGAAAGGGGGTCTCTCATAAATATAAAATAATATGGAATTTAAGGGGAATATTAAATTACATATCCCAAATTAATACAATATAAAATAAAATAGAAAACATAAAATGAATTCTTTAAGAAAAAAAGAAGGGGTGTTGATTCTCTTACCGTGTAGAGTAACTCCCCAAACATGAAGGTTGGGACCTTGGGGGTTTTAGGAAACCTTGGGAAGACTCATAGGGAAATTAAACTACCAGATATTTGAGAATTATTTATTTTTAAAGAAGTAAAACGAAGGAATGAGTGGGTATTTATAGTAATTAAGATGGATTTTTTTATTAATTAAAAGGGACACCTCATAAGTGGTTTTTGTAAAACCATGGGCTTGACCATGGTATTTTCCCATGGATTTAGAAACTTGGGACACCTCATGTTATATTTTACTATTAGAAAAGTAAAAATGACTTTTATATTAATTATTATATCATTATGATGTCATTAAACAACCAAAAACTCAAAACTGTATTTTTACTATTCATAAAAAATTCATGTATTTTAGAAAATTCCCAAAAAATCACCCTAACAGTTTTTTGACGTATATAATTATAAAATAAACTCCATTATTTTAAAATAATTTTCTAGGTATTTTTAATTTAATTTTTAAATAAAATAATACTTTATTCAAAAAAAAAAATTAAAGGTATAATTAGTTTTATATCCCATTGAAAAATTAATTAAGATTACATTATCTTATTACCTTAAGAAAATAAAATATTTTCATTATTTACAATTTATAAGGTTCATACTAATATTCAAGTTACTATTCATAAGTATATGTTTTTATTAATCAAAAAATCAATTTGGTTCTATTATAATCTGAATGACTTATTGGTCACAACTCTAGATGACAGTTTTTTAGAAATTCTAAACATAAAAGTGGAAAATTTATGTTTAATGTCTAGGTTATGTCTATCCCCAAAATAACCAAGTTTTTTTTCAAAGTAACACAATGTTTTATGAAATATATGTTATGAGTAGAATATATTTAAGAGATTAATACCATAAAATTTGGGGGGGGGGTTATATTATTCTCTCATTAGGAAATTTCGTCCCAAAAATTTTCTTTATAAAGCCCACCAAAAAGATGTTGGTTGTTCTTCTTCATAACACTCTTAGGTTCCCATGTTGCTACCTCCATATTCTAGTTTTTTCAAAGAACCTTTACTAGGCGAGTCATCCGATTTTTCAATACCTTCTCCCTTGTGTCAAGGATCCCGATAGGCACTTCATAGTATGAAAAATTAGGTTGTAGTTATATTTCTTTATAGGTGAGTATATGCATTGGGTCTAGAATGTATTTCTTCAACAATGACATATAGAACACATCATGATCTTTGGAGAGACTTGGAGTCATTTCTAAATGGTAAGCCACAACTCTGACTCTTTCTAGAATTTAAAATGGTCTGATGTACCTGTGGCTTAGTTTCCCTTTCTTACCAAACCATAAGACACCCTTCCGTTGATATACTTTCAGAAATACACGATCTCTCACTTTGAATTCCAAATACTTTCTTCGTTTTTCAGTATAACTCTTCTTCTAACTTTGGGCTTCTTTAATATGGGATTGGATTTTCTTCACCTTTTTTGTGGTCTCTTCAATAAGTTATGGGCCTATAAGTTTCCTCTCACCAACTTTGTCCCAATGAGTGGGAGTTCAAATTATCTTTCAATATAATGTTTATATGGACCCATTTGAATACTAGAATAAAAACTATTATTATAGGAAAACTCCACGAAAGGAAAGTATAGGTCTCTCATACCTTAAAAGTCACGATAGAATGACCTCAGCATGTCTTCTAGAGTTTGAATAGTCCTTTCAGACTGTCCATCGGTTTGGGGGTGATAAGCATTACTCATATAAAGCTTAGTATTCAAAGCCTTCGAGAGAATTTTCCAAAATTTTGATGTAAACCAGGGATCTCGATCAAACACAATCAATATAGGTGCACCATGAAGTCTTAAAACATTATTAATATAAAGTCCTTTCTAGCGCACAAGTGGTAAATCCTCTTATATAGAAAAGAAATGTGCTGATTTTGTGATATGATTAACAATTACCCATATTTCATCATTCCTTATAGGTGTCCTTGGTAGTCCAGTGACAAAATCCATTGTAATTTTATCCCACATTCACATAGGGATTGGTATAGGTCGCATAAATTTTCTAGGATGTCGTCTCTCTACCTTCACATGTTGACAAACTAGACACCTTGACAAGTAGTTAGCTATTTCTAACTTCATATTATTCCACTAAAAATAGTCCATCAGATCTCAATACATCTTTGTGATAGCCGAGTGTATTTGAGCTATGAGTATCATATAGTAGTTACCTTTTTAGCTTAGGTATTGATGGAATTCATAACCTCTTCCCAAACATTATAACTCCTTCCCCATACAAAATGTCTTCCAATATACCATCGTTAACAACAATAATTTTCTTGTGTATATTTTCATCATCAGATTGAGATCTTTTTATCTCCTATAGTAAATATTTTTTGGCAATGATTTGAAAGAGGAAAGATGTTTCCCCTTAATAAATTACATATCCATATTCAGTAGATCCATGAATATAGGATATCTCTCGATCCTCAATTGAGTCATAATTCCATGATCATTCCTACTTAATGCATCTTCCACCTTATTTTTCTTTCTTGTGTGGTAATGTATTGAACAATCATAATATTTTAGTAACATGAACCATCTACTTTGCCTCATGTTGAGTTATTTTTGTGTGAAAATATATTTCAAACTCTTGTGATCTATGTATATCTCACATTTTTCGCCGTAAAGATAATGGCTCCATATTTTCAGAGAAAAAATTACAGCTGCTAACTCAAGATCATGAGTCGGTAATTTTTCCCATGAGACTTCAACTTCCTTGATTCATATGCACTAACTTTATCATTTTTCCTAAGGACACAACTTAATCCATTCTTTGATGCATCATTATATATCCCAAATCTACCATTTCTCGATGGAAGAGTCAAAATTGGAGCATTGGCCAGTATTCTTTTCAATTATTCAATGCAATATGTACATTCTTTCATCCAGACAAACATAACTCCTTTACGTGTGATCTTGGTTCGTGGGTTAGCCAGTCTGTTGAAATTCTAAACAAAATGCCGATAATAACCTGATAAACCAATAAAACTGCATGCCTTAGTTATGCTTGTTGTCTTGGGCCAATATTAGATTTCCTTTGTCATAGTAAGATAAACTAAGATCCCATCCTTATAGACAATATGGAGAAGAAAAGAAACTGATGGAATCCATAAATCACACTTTGTAAACTTCCCATATAATTCATTTCTTTTAAGAGTTTTTAGAATAATTTTCAAGTGATTCTCATGGTATTCATAGATTTTAGATTATACAAAGATATGATTGATAAATACCATAAAAAAGTTATTAAGATATTCCTTGAACACTCTATTCATTAAATCCATGAAAAGAGAGGGTAAATTAGTCAGCCTAAAAGGCATCACTGTAAAATCTTAATGCCCATACTGGGTTAGAAATACTGTCTTAGGAACATCTTCCTTCCTCACACATAGCTGATGATATACAGATCAAAGGTCAATCTTTGAAAATTATTGAGCTCCATGAATTCGATCAAATAAATCATCAATCTGGGGAATAAGATACTTTTTCTTTATAGTAATAGCATTGATTTCCCTGTAATCAATGCATAGCCACATGGATCCATCTTTATTCATGACAAACATGACTAGGGATCCCCATGGAGAAACACTAGGTCGAATAAATTCACTATCACTCAACTCTTCTTGTTGTTTATCTAGCTTTACTAATGCCACAATGGCCATTCTATAGGTGGTCTTTGATATAGGTCATCCACCGGGAATTAAGTGAATGAAAAAATCATTTTCCTACTATGTAGGATGTCCAGGTAAATCATATGGAAATACATCTATGTATTCTTTCACTATATGCACATATTCAATTTGAAGATTTTTTTCCTCACCTATATATATTGTGCTCTCTTACAATAAAAGAATTGAATTCAGTAGAGCTATTGGAGGTGGTTCTAGATAAGAATCAGATGAAGAGGTTTTTTCTCTAAATATAAAATATTCTACACCATTTTCAAAAATTATAACATCCTTTTTATTGCAATAAATATTTCCATCATAATTTGATATCCAATTCATACCGAGAATTATATAATATTTAGTCATTTGTATGATGATAATTTTAGCAACTAAATAATTTTTATGTGTCTGAGGGGGTTAAGTTGACATTCCATTGTTGCAATGATTCATTCCCTAAGAGTTTTGACTAATAACTCCTTTATTAAATCAAATTGGACATGCCTAATTTTCTTGGAAGACTGGGATGATATAAATGAATGTGATGATATAGAATCAATTAAAGTGATGGAAAAGTTTTAGGAACCAATTAAAGTACCTACCAACACATCATTAGAAACATCAACCTCCGTGGTTATAATCACATAAGATATCCCTTGCTCTCATGGCCTTTTCGAGGAAAGTTTTCTTTGGCGCTTAAGACACTCATTTGCATTGTGTCCCATATCTCTACAATTTTACCATTGAATATCATTGAATTTTTTCTTCCCCTCGCATTCATCAGATCGATTACCCTTTTCTCTGCACTTATAGCAGACTCCCATGCCTTTCAACCATTTTCCAGGATGATTCATTCCATAGTTCGCACATAACGGGAATTTATTTATTCCTTTGTTCTTCTTTGGTGCTTCACCTTTTCCAATTTTATCAGAGTACCTCATTTTATATTGGTTTACCCAGAAAAAATTTGATCTAGAAAACTCCCTCTATGTTTTGATGGCATATAATACAATTTCATCAAATGATGAAAATATTTAAGAAGACAGTGCCCTTTGAAGACTTGGATTAATACGTCCACATAAATAATCAATCTTGTCTGTCGAGTCACATACATAATCTATGGAATACCTGGGTAGCAATATGAAGGTACCCTCATACTCTTCCAGAATGTCTTCTTACCTTTGCTATATGCTAAAAAATTTCCTCTTCATTTCTGTTCACTGCTCAAGAGGGAAGTATTTGTCAATGAATATTCCCTTAAAAGTTCTCCATTTCATATCTTCTATCTATTCTTCCTCTGTGGTATTCTGGACCAAGGACCACCATTGATCAGCGTCACCCTTGAGACAATACACTTCTAACACTACATTTTCATTATCATTACATCTTAATTCCATGAATATCTTTTCAAGGGACTTTATCCACTACTCACCTTCCACTAGATTAGTAGTCCCACAAAAATATGGGGGCTTCTACCACATGAAATGATCCAACACAGGCGTAACATGGTAATTTGTCACAACCTAAGTAAGTTGTCTCAATATGCTCATGATCTGATCTACTCCAACACTGACTATGTTGACTTACTTAGTGGGTAAATCCCTACATTTTCCAAGATTATTGATTTTCCTTCTTCCATTAGGTTCCATTTATAAATAATGGAATACACTAGGTTAGGTTATGAATCATAATTTATAATCTCGACTAGAAAAGTACTTAGAAAAAATTTAAATCCTATGCATAGATAATCTCATAGACATGGTTCTCTGAGGAAAAATTTATATTAAAATAATTCATAATGGATTGTAAAGAAAATGTGAACTTTCCTAAGAATATTCCCCTAGAGTCTCAATACCAAGAGTGCGGCAAGACCTATTATAATGTACCAGGATACCCCGACTCAAGCCCGAAACTCCTTGTTGAAGCTTTCACTCCTAAGTACATCTATGCCAGAGCCACATCTACCTATTTGTATCTAGACAGGAATGTATTTTCTAGAAGGATTCACATAATCTATTCCTTACCAAAATACGGGAACATTATTGTATGTTTATCATCAAATACTACCATAAGGATTTGTTCCCTACAATACATTTCCTACTCTAGTTTACATTTTTCTACTAAACTTTATTTGATACCAACTGTAATGTTCTGAACCATCTAGACTAGAGTCGGTGAATTACTAATTAAATTGGAATGGATAGAAGGAATTAAATCCCTAAGGAACAATCAGTTTAGTTGTATTGAAGAAACTAGATATATAGACGTAACTCAAATTACATTGTAAAAGGTTACAAATTACAATACATAACAAAATCTAAAAATTGCATCCATAGAACACAATAAATAGTTTCCTCTTCATAACCTATTGAAGGTATACAAATGAAAGGGGGGAGATAAAATTCTCAGTAAGGGTTACATATTGTGGAATCACGAATCAATAATAAAAAAATCATAAACAATTTGACATAATCAATATGGCATGGTGAATAAATGAAAAACTCACGGAATTAATAAACTGTGAATTAAATTGCATCCACATATTTTGTCATAGTGATAAACTCATGGATAGTAATAACTGATAATGAATAAATAGAATGCAAATTAATTGGACATAATTTATCTGGAACGTGATACCATAATACCATTAAAAACAGCTTAGTTCTACAGGTAGAAACCCATCTGATTTTTGGAAACAAACTAGAAAGGTTTGTCGACAACTGATTTGTCTAATGAGACATGTCGATGCATTGAGGGGAAGTAGCAGGTCCCACCCAATAATTTAAGTCTGAATAATTTTTTATACATAGATTTAATACAAGTACAGTATGTCTTCTCAATATCCGTATAGAGAAGAGAATACATATTCATAAATATTTACAGAGTTAAAATAACATTCCAAATTAACATCGTATGTAAAAAGGGGTATACACCATAAGACAATAATCATATCCATGAGACCAGAATATTTATATATAATATATTAACAATTTAAAATGAAAAATGATCAAAAATGGGTATTATGTACACCACATAAGAATTATTAGGTACAAACTACAAAGTAAGTCACAACAAAATGGAAAATTGAAACAAAGCCCATTACCACATTGTAATCAATCATTTCGCATGACCAAGAATAAATAATTATCAAATGAATAAACAAATACCATGAAAATAAATAGAATAATGATATTATATATCAAATGGAAGTACACATACACCACATGAAAGAAATAAGTAGAGAATAATGGAAATCTCATAGAATTAAAAGTGAGATAAGTTACCCCTTACCTTATGCTTGAGTGTGTTTTTCATTTGTTTTAATGACTTGAATAATAAAATTTAGATTCATTAATTAATAATTTCAGAACTTCCTATACATTTAAATTATCTATTATACCATTATTAGGTTCATTAATGTATATTTTTATGGGTTTAGGAGGATCAATTTTATTGTTTTTGAAGCATTTTGTTCCGTGGTTTTAATGATCAGTGTACTTATATTCATTAATGGAAGTCCATTTGATGTGTGGTTAAACATCCAAAATTTCTAATATATATTATTAATGAAATATAAGAGATATAAATGATCTTATAACGTTTTTGGGTTATATACCATGATGATGAATCATTAGTTAAATGTTAATTACAAATGTTTGGATTAAATTGGAAGTTTTGTTCATAATGAACTTGTTTTGTATAATTATTTTATATTATTAATGTGTATGGATTCTAGAAAATTAATAAGATGAAATTCATATATTCAGATATGGTTCAACCATAAAAATTGTTTCATGGCCAGAATTGAACATGGTAATGAAAATTGAGAACTCATCGTCCTTGAATGTGATAAATTAACACATCTCTGACGGTGTTTTAATTTTTAGTATAAGAGGAAGGGGAAATAGAGATGATGATGAAATATTCCATTATAATAACATAATTATAGTTCATAAAGGTATTTTAATTATCATAGAATTTTTATGTGGTGAGATGATGAAAGAAGTATAAAAGAATATCTAAATATAAGAAAAACTGAGAAATCTCTCACGAAAACTGAGTAGCCTAATGATGACACTTAAAATTTCATAAAACAATTTAATGAGATAAAGGGGTTTTATCATAAATCTTATACAATATGTATAGAAAGGGGAATATTTAGTGACATATCCCAACTTAATACAATTGAAAATAATCGAGAAAAAATAAAATTAAATCTTTAAGAAAAGAAAAGTGTGGTTGATTCTCTTACCTTGTAGTGTAACTCCCAAAACGTGACGGTTGGGACCTTGGGGGTTTAAGGACACCTTGGAAGGAATCCTAGGGAGGTTAAAATACCATATCTTCGAGGAATAGGTATTTTAAATGAAGGAAAACGAAGTTATGAGTGGGTATTTATAATAATTAAGAGGGATTTTTTATTAATTAAAAGGGACACCTCATTAGTGGTTTTTGCAAAACCATGGGCTTTCCCATGGTATTTGCCCATGTTTTTTTCCACATGAGACACCTCATGTCATATGTGACTATACAAAAGTCGGCCATCCTTTTATATTCATTACTATACCATTAGGATTTCATTAAACCACCGAAAAATCAAAATTGTATTTTTACTATTGACGAAAAATTCAAGTATTTTAGAAAAATCCCCAAAAATCACCCTAACAATTTTTTGATTGGTAGAATTCAAAAAATAACTCCACTTTTTGAAAATAATTTTCTAATTTTTTTAAATTTAATTTTTAAATAAAATTGTACTTTATTCCAACATTACAATTTTAAAGGTATAATAAGTTTTATATCACATTGAAAAATTAATTAAGATCTCATTATCTAATTATATTATGAAAAAAATTATCATTATTTACTATTCATAAATTTCTTATTACTATTCATAAGGGTATGTTACTATTCATCAAAAATTAAGTTGGTTTTTTCACACTCCAAATGACATACTGGTCACAACTCTCGATGACCATTTTTTTCAAAATTCAAAACATAGAAGTGGAAAATTTATTGTTAATGGCTAGGTTATGACCATATCCTAAATAACTAAGTGTTGTTTCAAAGGAAGCTAGTGCCTTATGAAATATAGGCTATGAATATAATATATTTAAGAGAAGCATACCATAAATTGTTTGGGGTGTTTTATATCTAGCCTCTTGAATCTGAGATTTTTATTTTTATCCTTATATTAGACTTGTTCTCTTATTGATGCTATATATAGAGTGTTACATCATGATATTCCCTATTGGATTTATTTGTTTCAGCTCTCCAAACACATATCTCCTCAATCATGGATTCTAATTAAACAATTATTTAAACTATTCCTTCAACTTCTCTTTTATATTTATCAATTTCTTCTATTAATTGGGATTTACCCACAACTCCCACTATATAATAATCATCAGGATCATTACAGTCCTCCATACCTTCTACATCATATTTTTCAAAACTGTAATTTTCTTATGAAAGAAGATTTTTCATTCTGGTGAAATTTCACTTAGAACATTTCATTCTGTTCACAAAAGATTAATACTTCTTCATTGAAGTTTCATCATTATCCTCATCATCATATTGAATATTTTCGGGACACTTTGATGTAATATTTATAAGAAATCTATAATATAATATTACAAGGAGAAGTTTCCCTTTAAACCTTACTTTCCCTTTGTGTTGTTTAGAGGAAATAAATGAAAGAACCCCATAAAAAATGTAATCTTCCTGACTATCTTCTATAGTGAAAATTTTCATGGGTTTTAATTCCAAATCTACAGAAATAAATTTTTCCACTGACACAATATTATCATTTCTCATATTGTATGTGATAAGAGTACTGTTTAAGCTCTCTAAATTCAGATTTATTTAATACTTATCTTACATAAAAGAAACCTTTTATTTGAACTATAGTGGAAGTTGTCTCAAGATTCTCTTAATAATCTTTACATCATCAAGAATTTCTCAAATATCAGGCTTGTATTCCACAAAAAAATAACCTAATCAAATAATGTATCTATAGACACAATGGTGTTCTTTCTATGTTCCTTATATTTATTCGATAGAACCTTCAATTTAGCTTCATGAAGTTTTTCTCCACCTTAGTACATATTTGGTAGATTTTACTACCTGGAATATGATGAATTTTAGGACATCACTCTCACGTAGATTGTGTTGGACAAATCTCCTCTTGGGGCATTAATTTATTTATCATTTTCATCTAAACCTATTTTATCTACTTCTGATAAATCATTATTGTTCATTGAAGTAGAAATACCATCCATTGCTTCTGTAAACACATATATACCAAATTATTGAATATAGTGTTACATCTGATTTTTCAAAATCTGTAATTTTTTTCCATCAAAGATCATAATCTCTTTTTGAATAACAACTTACATTATTTCTTCTAAGAGATAAAAACTGACTTTAACCCATATGTCTTATAAAGACCCAGCCTTATTACATACATAATCTTGAATTTAGTCAAGAAAAAAAAACTTAATTTTACATTGAGGATCTTTTCAAGTTTAGAGCTTTAGAGAATAAGGATAATAAATTCGTAACATTACACATTATTACAGAGTGGATACCATAAAAACATTTTCCATTTTTTTCAAAATATAAAACATTAAAACATAAAACAAGAATTCTTGACAATTCCTCAACATTCTACTTTTCTTCCTACCATTTCTTACAAATCCATTAACCTGTGAAAATCGTTTAAAACCATGGGATGAGCACAAAAGCTCAGTAAGGGGTGGAAAAGAAGGAATGATCACATTAGTCCATGTATACTCGTAACATATGAAAGCATTTTCAAAAGACATTATTGTCACCCATATATAATTAGTTTGTGTAACATGAGATTTACACAAGATCCACACAAAACATTAGAACATAAATATAACAAAAAAGGTATCTTGGGGCATTACATACATAATCTTGTAACCATTCGTGGCTACCTCAAAATTTGTAACCCTCAGGGCTACCTTATTTTTTGTAACCATCGTAGTTACACTTGGAGTAACCATACAGTCTACCTCCAACACACTCATACCAAATGCATTGGAGGGAAATATAGGTCCCACCTTTCATCATAAATAGTTCCCAATAACCAAAACATAATCATAAAACATGAATAATTCCATAAAAACATTGCTTTGGAATTTCGTAAAACCGAATTTTAAGAGGTTTTTAAAAAGGAAAGCCACTTATAAATTACGTACAATTAAAAAGAGACGTAATAGAGTGGTTGTAATATGTATATGTACTGTAAATACACATACTAAAACATAATATAAATAGAACCCGTCACACAAAAAGTTTAAATAGCACATAAATAATGAAGTAGAAGGTTAACCCAAAGAATGGAAATCGGGTTAAGAATTACCTTACCTCGAGTCTCTCATACTTCAAACTTGTTTAAAATTATAGTATAATGGTTAAAATATTGTTATTACTAGTTTACCAAAACATTTTCATGTTTATAACATGTTATATTATCATTTCATAACACCATTTCACCGATTAATTGTTTGTATTTTTCTCGTTGCACTGTTTTTGGGTAAGTTTTTAACATTATTTCCATGATTGGTTCATGGTGGATGTTTTTCCCGATTAAAAGTGAGATTTCAGAATTGGAATGGAAAGGTATTTAAATATTTACAGTACCATAATTTATACCATTTATCATTTTGATGTTTAATATGAGGATTATTCATAAGTTAAAACATTAATGATGTTCATTTAGATCATTTTAGTGGTTCTTTGATAATAACGACCTCATTTCATTTTATAAATTGAAACCATGTGTTAAAATGAAATTCCAGACCCATGGGTGGGTCATAACACATATATTATAACTTTTTTCAACCATAAAAATGGTTTCATGACCATACTTTAAATAATTAATGGAAATTGAAATCACATCGTCCACGATGTCAGTAATTTGACACCTCACAGACAATGTTTTTTATTCCTTAAATAAGTGGGAGAGGAGAAGAATAATTATGTGGAATTTTCCATAAACATGAAAACATCCAGAATATAAAATATTTATGGAGATTTAATGCTTCTTTGGTAAGGATATATGATGAAAGAATCCGGAAGGAACTCAAAATAAAAGAAAAAAATGAAAAATCTCTTACAAAAATTCGGCAACCTAACAACTACGCAACATGGTTTTAGAAAATATTAAAAAGAGAGGGGACAAAATTCACCCATCCAGATATGAATCATAATATATATTATATAATTAATAATGAGGAAATAATAACATGGTATGGAAACTTGAATGTTATACCACATAAAAGAGAACTTGAATGGAAAAAGAAAGAAATTGAGAATTTTCTTACATTGTAGTGCAACCCTTAGAACATGAAGGTTGGGACCTTAGGGGATTGAGGAAACCTTGGGATTAATAAAATGAAGGTAAGGAGGATAGATCTTAGTTGAGGAGGAATTGGGAATGAAGTTAATGAAGTAATGGGTTGGTATTTATAGGAAACATAAGGGAATATTTTAATAATTTTCAAGGGACACCTCATGGGTGGTATTTGCAAAACCATGGGCATGCCCATGGTATTTTCCCATGGTATAATACACTTGGGACACCTCAAATATTATTTAACTATACACAAGTTGACCAGTTTTATGACATCATTATTATATCAATAATTATTTCATTAACACACTGAAACAAAAAACTGTATTTTTTACTATTCACTGAAAAATCAACTATTTCAGAAAAATTCCAAAAATTCACCCTAAACATGTATTGACATATATATTTCAAAAATGAAGTCCATTTTTTGAAATGAATTTTATAAATATTATTAATTTAATTTTTAAATGAAATAATACATAATTCAAAAAATATCAATTCTAATTCTGTAACTACATCTATATTACAATGAAAAGTAAACCTGGATGCTATTATCTTAAAGACTTAATAATATAAAATAATATTAAAATATACTATTCATTAGGGTCATATTACTATTCATATTACTATTCATAAGGGTATGTTAATATTCACCAAAAAAACATGTTGGTTCCAATAGACTCCAAATAACATACTGAACACAATTGTAGATGACAGTTTCTTGAAATTCAAAACATAGAAGTGGAAAAGTAATGTTTTAAAGGATAGTTACAAAAATATATACTTAAAACAAATTTCCATGCATTTCAATTTATTTATATAAAAACACGGGGTGTTACATTATCCCTGCCTTCTGGAAATCGCATCCAAGAAATTTTATTTACTTATTAAGCAATTGAGGGTACTTTTACCTCATAGCATTTTCAAACTCCCATGTTGCTTCTTCAACCATGTGGTTTCTCCACAAAACCTTTACCTGGTGGATTACCTTATTCCGCAATACTTTTTCCCTTCGATCAAGAATCGAAACTGGTTTCTCTTCATAAGAAAGGTTCTCTTCTGGCTGAACTGCTTCTGGGCTCAATGAAAGTGATGAATCTAGCACACACTTTGTCAACATCGAAACATGAAAAACATTATGTACCTGATACAAGATTGGAGGCAAAGCTACGTGGTATGCCATTGTTCCAACTTTCTCCATGATTTCAAAAGGACCAATGAATCATGGAATTAGTTTCCCTTTCTTACTGACATGCATCACACTTTTCCAAGGAGATATGTTAAGGAAAAAATGATCACCTACTTCGAAAGAGAAGTGTTTAATTCTATTTTCTACATAACTTTTCTGCCTGCTTTGAGCTATCCTCATGTGCTACTGGATCATCCTCACATTCTCAGCCACTTCTTCCATAAATTATAGACCCATAAACTTTCTTTCACTGACTTCATCCCAAAATGATAGAGTCTGACACCGCTTCCCATACAAGGCCTCAAAAGGTTCCGTCTAATTATTGGAATGAAAACTATTATTATAAAAAAACTCAACTAAAGAAAGATGATGATCCCAACTTCCATGGTAGTCTATTAAACATGCTAAAATCATAACCTCCAAAGTTTGAATCGTTCGTTCTGACTGCCTATCTGATTAAGGATGAAAAGTTTTACTGAAATTTAACTTTGTGCCCAACAAATTCTGAAGTCCCTTCCAAAATTTAGAAGTGAACATTGGATCTCGGTAAGCTAAAATAGAAAGAGGAACTCCGTGTAACCTCACAATCTCCTTGAGGTACAATCGAGAAATATGATCCAATGTCAATGTAACTCGAATAGAATGAAAATGTGCAGACTTTGTTAGCCTATAAAAAACAATCCAAATCGCATTATTACCTCGAGAAGACTTTGGTAGTCCCACCACAAAGTCGGTGGATACATTTCCCATTTCCACTCTGGAACTGGCAAAGGCTGAAGCATCCCATTCAGTAACTTCCCCTCTTCTTTAACCTATTGACATGTCAAACATCTCATGGTAAAATCAGAAATATCTCTTTTCATTCCATCCCACTAATAATACTCTCGAAGGTTTCTTTACATCTTAGTACTACCAGGATGAATAAAAAATGGAGTACTATGAGCATCACACTACAAATCTTTCTTCAACTAAGAATCACTAGGAACACAAAACCTTTTCCCAAATCATAAAACACAATCTTTGTCATGGTTAAATTCTATAAACTTACCCATTTTAACCAATTCTACCTTTTTCTATAGCTCACAGTATTTTTTCTGTACTTGCTTAATTCTATCTAACAATGAAGACTGCACTAAAACCTGAAATAAAAAAGAGGTTTTCCCTGCACCAACAACTTCTAAGACAAAATTCATCAAATCATGAATCAAGGGATCATGTTCCAAATGTAACCTGGTTAATGATGCATGATTTTTCTGACTTAAGGCATCCTCTACTTTGTTTTCTTTTCCAGGATGGTAATTGATCGTGAAGTCATAATCCTTTATCAGTTCTAGCCATCTTCTCTACCTCATGTTTAATTCCTTCTGAGTGAATATATACTTTAGACTTTTAGGGTTAGTATATATTTGGAATTTGGTTTCGTATTAATGATCCCTCCAAATATTAAAAAAAACCATAGTTGCCAATTACAAATCATGTGTGGGATAATTTATGTTATGAGTATTATGTTTTCTCAAAGCATAGGAAATTACCTCATCATTTTGCATAAAAAAACAACAAAGTCCCTTCAAATAAGCATCACTATAGATGATAAACTCACCATTTCAGGGAGGTAAGGCCAAAACTGGAGCATTCACCAATCTCTTCTTCAGTTCCTGAAAACAAAAATCACATTCCACTGTCCAAAATAAATTAAACCCTTTCCGTGTTAACTTAGTTATCAGGCTAGATAACCATGAAAAGTTCATCACAAACTGTTTTTAATAACCTACTAACCCATGAATACTATGAACCTCTGTAACATTTTTGGGTCTTGGCCATTCATAAACTACTTTTGTTTTGGTAGGATCAACTATTATTCCATCCTTATTTACAATGTTCCCAAGAAAAGAAATATATTGCAACCAAAAATCACTCTTGCTGAATTTTCTATATTATTTTTTTCTTTTAATGTTTGCAAAACAACCCTTAGATGTTTTCATGATTTTCTCTATTTTTAGAAAACAACCAAAATTTAATCAATAAATACAACCAAAAACATATCCATAAACTCATGAAATAATTTATTCATAAGATTCATGAATACAATAGGTGAATTAGTTAATCCAAACAGTATAACAACAAATTCATAATGATCATATCTTGTACGAAAGGCTGTTTTCAGGATTTCATCCTCTGTCACCTTCAACTGATGGTATCCGAATCTCAAGTCAATCTTGGAAAAGTACTGAGCTCCCTGGTTCTGATCAAACAAGTCATCGATATGAGGCCAATGATACTTGTTTTTAATAGTGATGATATTAAAAGCACTATAATTAATGCAAAGTCTCATGGAACCATATTTCTTTTTAACAAACAAAATATGGGATCCCCATGGTGAAGTGCTAGGATGAATGAAGCCTTTGTCAAGAAAATATTGCGACTAATTTTTCAATTCAAGAAGTTCTATTAGATCCATACGATAAGGTGGTTTTTAAATGTTCTTAGCATCATGAACTAAGTCAATTGTGAATTTGACTTCTCGATCAGGTATGAAACTGGGTAAATCATCTGGAAAAACATCAAGGTATTCATTTACCACTAGCACATCATTAATTTGAATAGTTCCCTTGTTTTCATCAATATGAGAAATATTACTTTCATTTCCATATTTCAATAGTTTCTCAGCTTGCTGATATGTTCTAAATTGTATGGGTTCATTCTTGTATAGAAAATAAAACTCGTTCTGAAAAAAAAACTTCTTCAGCTCTAAAGTCAATCTTAGCATGAGAATCAAAAATCCAGTCCATTCCCAGAATAACATCAAAATTGACTAACGGTAAAACAACAAGGTTTGCAGGTAATGTATTTCCACAAACCACAATAGAAAGATTATTATAATTCATCTTTTCTATAACATTTCCTCCATGTGTTTTAACATCATGTTCGGGTCTCATTTGTTGACGTTGTGTTTCCAATTTACCAGAAAATTTCATAGAGATGAAGGAATGTGTAGACCCCGTATCAAATAAAACTTTAGCAAAATCTGAGTGAACAAACAATATACTAGATACGACTTCATTGGACGGCCCAAAATCTATTTATGAAGTCACAAAGGATCTTAATACACCTTTCTGCTTGTAGTATGGCTTCTTTGCATCTTTTGGATCTCCCTTTGGACATGCATTTTCATTATGACCCATTTCACTACATTTAAAACACCTTACAGTCTGCTTATCATGATTATTATTAGGATCATTTTCATTACAATCTTGGTCTATATATCCAAACTTCTCACATTTAAAACACTTACTAGTCTTGTTAAGACATTCCCCAGGGTGCTTCTTGCCACACTTTTCACAAACTAGAAATTGGATTTTCTTACCATCAGATTTCATTGGTTGATTCTTACCCATTTCTTTCTAGCTGGACTTGTTCTTATCTTTGTTTCCAAAATTCACAAGATCATTAAAAAACTCCATCTCTACCCTCTCCGTACATCCGACAAGTTTCTCATAACATTTGAATTCATGGGAGGCCAACGCCCTTGGGTACCTCGGCTTCAGTCCTGAGTAAAAGTGGTTGATTTTTCAATCAAGATTCTGAATAAGATTTGGAGTATACCTCACTATTCGGGTGAAGTTCGCTTCATACACATCCACTGAATCTTCCTTCTTCTGTTTCAATTCAAGGAATTGCATATCCATTCTATGTCTCACCACCTTTGGAAAATATTTTCAAGGAATAAACTTGTAAATTCATCTCACTCTAAGGTATCAAAATTATCTCTACCCCTGATATTACTTACCATTGACCACCCCTGCTCAGATTTCACTTCAAAATGATAAATGGAAAGACTTACCTTTTAATTTTATGTGCATCCCATAACATCAAATATCTTTTCAAGGGCTTTGATCCATCCTTCAGCTGCTAATATGTCAGAAGATCCATTGAATGCAGGAGGATGTTGTCTCAAAAAATGTTCCACTACTATCATGATCTGTTGTGGTAACTCTATTGGTTTTATTGCATGGATTCCACCACCATTTATTGCCTGTGTTAGCTGAGCCATTACAGTCATAAACTGCTCGGTTCCAATCCATACCTTTCTGGGTTCTAGTTTTAGAAGGATGTCATTTTTTCAGTGCCTCTCCTCTTCCCCATCCATGTTCCTTCTGCGTACAACCATTCTGAACAAACATATCTTAGATGAAGCAACATGGTAATCTTTAAATGCTAAAACATTTCAAATTAAACATAGAGTGAAAAACATTTATGGTATACTATTAACATCACCCTAACCTTTAAAGTTATCTAAACCATCCTCTGATACAAACTATAAGGACCCATCCTTATTACATACATAATATTGAATATATTCAAGAAAAAAACATCCCTTTACATTGAGGATCTTTTCCAGTTTATAGCTTTAAAGAATATGGACAATACATTCATAACATTACACATTATTATAGAGTGGATACCATAAAAACAATTTCAAAATTTTTCAAAATATAAAACATTAAAACATAAAACAAGACTCCTTGACAATTCCTCAACATTTAACATGGATTCCTTCATTGTCTTAAACATAAATTAACTTGTGAAAATCATTTAAAAAGTTGGTATGAGCACAAAAGTTCAGTAAGGCATGGAAAAGAAGAAAAGATCATGTTTTTCCATGTATACTCGTAGTGTATGAAAGAATTTTCAAAAGACATTCTTGTCACCCATATATACTTAATTTCTGTAACATGAGATTTACACAAGATTCACACAAAACACGAGAATATAAATATAATAAAAAAGGTATCTTGGGTCATTAATTACATAATCTTGTAACTATTCTTGGCTACCTTAAAATTTGTAACCCTCACGGCTACCTTACTTTGTGTAACCGTCGCAGTTAGACTTGGAGTAACCATACAAAAACCTCCAAATTACTCATACCCAATGCATTGGAGGGAGATATCAGTCCCACCATTCATCTTAAATAATTTCCTAGAACCAAAACATAATCATATAACATGAATAATTCCATAAAAACATTGCTCTGGAATTTCGTAAAACTGAATTTTAAAAGAGGCTTTTAAAAAGGAAAGCCACTTATAAATTACAAAAAATTGAAAAGAGACTTAATAGAGTGGATTGAGTATGTACATTTACTATAAATACACATAATAAAACATAATATAAATATAACCCATCACAAAAACAATCTAAATAGCACATAAATAATGAAGTAGAAGGTTAACCCAAAGAATGGAAATCAGGTTAAGAATTCTCTTACCTCGAGTATGTCATACATAAAACATGTTTAAAATTCCTATATAATGGTTAAAAGAGTGTTATTAGTAGTTTAAAGAAACATTTTATAGTTTATAACATAATATATTATCATTTCATAACATCATTTCACCCTTTAAATTTTAGTATTTTTCTCCTTGCACTGTTTTGGGTGAGTTTTTAACATGATTTCCATGATTGGTTCAGGGTGGATGTTCTTGTCAATTAGAAGTGAAATTACAAAATTGGAAAGGAAAGGGATTTAAATATTTCCAGTACCATAATTTATACCATTTATCATTTTGATGTTTAATATTACGATGATTCATAAGTTAAAACATTTATGTTGTTCGTTTATATCATTTTAGTGGTTCTTTGATAATAATGTCCTCATTTCGTTTTATAAATTAGAAGCATGTGCTAAAAAGAATTAAAGAACCATGGGTGATTCATAACACATATATTATAACCTGTTTCAACCATATAAATGGTTTCATCACCAGACATGAAAGAATTAATGGAAATTGAAATCACATCGGCATTGATGTCGGTAATTTGACACCTCACTAACAATGTTTTATATTCATTAAATCAGAGGGAGAGGAGAAGAATAATGATTAATAATTTTCCATAAACATGATAAAAGACAGAATATAAAATATTTATGGATATTTCATGCCTCTTGGGTAAGGAGATATGAAGAAATAATCAAGAAGGTACTCAAAATAAAAGAAAAAAAATGGGAAATCCCTTTCAAAAATTCGGTTGCCTAACGACTATGCAAAATGGTTTTAGAAAATATTAAAAAGAGAGGGTACAAGGGTCACCCATACAGAAGTTAATCATAATATATATTAGATCAATAATAATAAGTAAATAAGAACATGGTATGGAAACTTGAAGGTTATACTACATAAAATAGAACTTGAACGGAAAAAGAAAGAAATTGATAATTTTCATACCTTGTAGAGTAACACTTAGAACATGAAGGTTGGGACCTTGGGGGCTTGAGGAAACCTTGGTAGGACTACTATGAAGGTAAGTAGGCCAGATCATAGTTTAGGAAGAATTGGTAATGAGTTTAATAAAGTAATGGGTTGAAATTTATAGGAAAAGTAAGGGAATATTTTAATAATTTTCAAGGGACACCTGATGGGTGGTATTTGCAGAACGATGGGCTTGACCATTGTATATGCCCATGGTATAAGACACCTGAGACAACTAAAATCTTATTTAACTATACACAGGTTGAATAGTTTTATGACATCATTATTATATCATTAATGATGTCATTAACACACCGAAACTAAAAACTGTATTTTTTACTATTCACTGAAAAATCAACTGTTTCGGAAAAATTCCCAAAATTCACCCAAACCATTTATCGATGTGTATATTACAAAAATAAAGTCCATTTTTTGAAAAGAATTTTCTAAATATTATTAATTTAAATTTTAAATAAACGACTACATAATTCAAAAATTAACAATTCTAATTCTGTAACTACTTGTAAATCACAATAAAAAGTTAACCTAGATGATATTATCTTAAAGCCTTAATAAAATAAAATAATAATAATATTTACTCTTCATTAGGGGCATATTACTATTCATATTACTATTCATAATGGTGTGTTACTATTCACCAAAAAACAAGTTGGTTCTAATAGACTACAAATAACATACTAAACACAATTATAGATGGCAGTTTCTTGAAATTAAAAACATAGAAGTGGAAAAGTTATGTTTTAAAGTCTAGTTAAAAAAATATCTGCTTAAAACAAAGTTCCATTCATTTCCATTTATTTTTAGAAAAACGTGGGGTGTTACACCTCTAATACCAATTGTTAGACCAGTTAGGTTAAACACCCTGAGATGGGGGGTGAACCAGGGTATGATAGATTAAAACAATTGTCCTTTAAAGATATTTTTTAATCATTATGAAACATTTCCTTATCTCTTATTCTCATAGAATAGAACAAATGGATATAGAAACTTTCATGGGACATAGATATTTTACTTAGTTCACCCTCACTGGGCTTTGTCTAAAGAGCATACAATGGAAATGTGTCTATGTACTAAATACACTAAAGCAAAATACTATTAAAAGTTATATAAAAGAAACACTATCCCTACTAGTTTACAAAAATTCACAATTTTAAATATCACTACTCTCTATTAATGTGAAAAAACAACTACTTCATTAGAATCATCTAAAAATCAGTTTTGAGTTGATTCAGACTTATGTGTGTCTTTACTCTCTGGTTTAACAATGAGATGACAACCACCTTTGGGAAAAACTTTTATTATTATAGTGTGTAACCCTTTCATAATAATCCTTCATGAGGTCCCTCCATGATACCTCTATGTGATACCTATACATGAGGTTCTATTGTCAGACTACATCATTAGACCCCTCCCTAAGACCCCTCTACCAGACCTATCTGTAATACCTCCTCATGAAACTCCATTAAAAGACAGTACCATGAGACCCCTCCATGATGCCATCTTATGTTCATGTTAATATAAATTCTTTTTTATATTCACATAGACTAGAATACCTTTTAATATTCATGTGTATCATGTGACTTTGTTCTATTTATGCGGCTTCTGTGACTCTCTTTAATTCAAGCAGATTGCGTGACTCTATTTTGTTCATTTGGATTTGGTGAACTATTCTATTCAGGTGTATCATGTTATATCAATGGGTATTTCTATGCACTCATATAAATAGTGTATACTTAAATTTACAAGACTCCTTCATGAGATCATTTTGAAATACTTCCTACAGATTATGTGGATCACAAGACTCTAGCTCAAGACATTATTCAGGTCATGTGAAGTACCTTTTATTCAGGTCAAACCAAAAAAGAAAACATTTTTCTTTCTCCGGGGATGAGGGAGGGGTGTTTATGTTAAAAATACCACCACCTTAACATTTAAAATCATGGTTAGTCATTCATTTCTCCACCTCAGTAATAACCCTTATACACTTCACATGATCACTCCACTCGATCACCTCCGTAAGTCTCAATAATTTCATGTGATCACCTATATTTTCTTTGAGAATGTCATATGATCCCATCATGGACTCAACTAACAACCATTAATTCTCCATTTGATCTCATTGAAATATCCAATGTGAATCATATGATCAATAACATTGTCTTTCAGCACCTCATGAGATCGTATCACATGATCAGTTAAAAATCATGTATTAATGTGATTTTAAGTGATCGGGTGATACCTACATAATTTCTAGCCTATATTCCTTCAAGATCATTGTGTGATCCCATAGAGAGATCAATTTAAAATCATACATGATTTATTTTATTTCTCCACAAGATCCATGGACAATCAAGTAAAGTCTTTTGGTGCTTCACATGATCTCAATATTAGATCTTATGAAAATCATGTTGTTCTTTACATGAATACTTTTCATGATCAATTCTAATATTGACAATATTCATGATTAGTTCAAACATTAATTCTCTATATTTTCAATTCTAACATTCCTGATTCACATGATCCGTTCAATTTCTTGCACTCACTCTTCACACCTCCTTTAACAGTGATCATTTTTCAATAATTCCAAACCTTGATAAAAAATTACAATCAAACCAAAATCACCATCAATAGGTAATGGGGGTGGGATACTCAATTGGAATCTTAAGACATGTAATGGGGGATTTTGTGGTTTATCTTTAAAAAATGTAATATTTATAGTAGTTACTCTCCTTTGTTTCAATCATTTGAGCTAGTCTGGCTTTCATACAAATCAAAATAAACCATTTTTATAGTGAAGATTTATATAGATATGCATCTTCCTCCTAACACTTATATAGAATCATAGGAAGATTTGGGATATGGAAAGTGACTTCATTATTCATGAAGTAGATATGGTGTTTATTTAAATATTTATAATCCATTATAATTAAAGAATAAAATTCTACTATAGGGAATATGGATAGCTTTATGGTACGTTTTTTCCCATAGAGAATTACTAGGGAGGATTTGTATACTTGACATGAAAAATTACACCCTTTTTATCTGTACTGATAATTCAACCTCCATTTTTTATGGTGTTTTAATAATTCTAATAAACATGCATGATTTGAGAGAATTTATAAAACCAAAATTGAATAGTATGTTCACTATTAATGAGTGAATAACTAGTGTATTTGTCACCATGTTGTTTTCTTGATCCACATCAGTAGTAGTGATAGAATAATACCTCTTTTGATATAATGGACATGGAGGTTGTTTTAATTGGTTATCTTTGATAACCCTTGGTGTAGTTCCCTGGTTTTCAGAAATTCCATGTTCCTTGAAATGGAAACATTTGGCCATAAGTTGAAAATTTATCGTATCATTAATTTCCACCATCATATTAGAAGTCTTCTTCGTCTCACTTCTATATTTATTTTCTTTATGTCCCTCATTTCTAAACATGAAACATTTATAGGTCCTAATGAGATTGTTCCCAAGATGATTTTACCACAATTTATAAATTTGGGTAGTTTGTTCATCCTTCATCCATGAAATTTATCAAGTGACCCTTCAGAATTAAATTTCATTACTCAAATATTATCTCCATCCACCAAGATCATGGAGAATCACAAATTTCCATCTCATCTTAGAGGGAACAAAAGGAAAATTCCTCAAAAAAGTAAAAGTTACAAATTTCCAAAAATCTCTATTAACTTGGTCATATCCTACAAATTAATTAATTGATCTTAGTTTCAAGGTTAATGATAAAGTTTGAGGCATACCATGAAAGACTTATGAAGTTTTCTCCATAAGACCATATTGATTTATTTTCATTCTTCTTAAGATCAAGGTATTCCCTATCCATTTTAATATAGAGAGTATGAGAACAATATTTATTGATAAATATTCTATTGAATTCATCCCACTCTATATATTTTGTATCTTCCATGGGCTTCGTATTCTTAATTAGTTTCCACCACTAATTGGATTCTCCCTCAATATGATAAAAATATAGTTTGAATTTATCATTCTCAAATCATTTTAGTACAATAAATGTATTTTCAATGGAATTAATATTTTATTTGGTAGTTAGGGGATCATAATATCCACTAAAATTTTGGTAATTTTCACATACATGATTGAAATATAACTTATTCTCTCAAATGTTATTCCATGTTGTTCTAGTTTTTTTTATAACATGAGTTAGTTCGGCCAATATTAACATGAATTTGTCGAATCCTTCTCCCTTAATGTTTTTTCTTTTATTTGGGAATCATCACATTTCATATTGCATATTTTTTTAGCATGATTCTTCCAATTTCTAACAATTTTCTAAAATAAAAAATGATTTGGGTGACTGAAAAAAGGAAGCTATGAAATTTTAAAAAATAACGAGTACATGATATATATATATATATATCACATATATATGAATTGAAAGGTCTTAGTCAAGTTTATCTGTGGTCTATTTACTACTAAATTCTCTAACCTAAAAATGTATTAAAATCCTTCATAATGGATTGTGAAGAGAATATGAATTATCCAAAGCATATCCCCCAAGAATGTAAAACTAGCTTTGTAGTTCGGAATCATTATCATGTACCCAAAGACAATCCTATTCATACCTAATATTCCATGATGTGTTTATTAAACCATGTTAAAATTGTGCTAGATCGTTTTTCCACGTGTATTATATTGATAGGGGTGTCATAACTAGAGAATCCACATATTAAGTTTTATTTAAAAAATCAATATTTTATCCTATAAAATGACTTATCCCAAGGTTTTTCAGTAATGTTTTATAGTCATAATTAAGGTGACCCTAAAATATCATCAAAAATTATTATATCTTATTAGATTAATATTCATTACATGTAATTACAATCCACACAAAAACTATAATGTTTTAGTATCTTTAGAGACTTGGATACATATACAACTTGTACATTAAATATCTAAAACATCTCCCATTAAGTTATTCACAACTAGAAAGCTTATTAGAAATATTATACATAATAATTTCTTTATATGTTGGGGAAAAGGGAAAAAAATAATGGGTGAGTTTAGATCAATAGTATGGGTAAAAAAGGATATATCAATGATCATTTAAGAATTATTTATGAATAATTGTATGGTAACATTATATTAATATTTTAAAACCATTCCCAACAATTCACATATCATAATAAAGACTTGTGGCCTTAATCTTGGAATCTCATAAGACAATCATTAAAAAAGAATCAAAGAACATGATATATGAGGGAATAACACTGGTATAAGTTCATATCACAAAAGAGTGGAATAAAGTGAAGAATAATCATAATTATATAACTATTACATTAAGGATATACCCCATGTAATTAATCATAGGTTAGGCTTTGGATAACCACCAATTTAATTGCTTTGGAATTAGGACATCCTCTCATCAAACCGTGTAAGGATTGGGCTACCCAACCATGTACCCTTTTTTGGATTAGGATAACATCCCATATACCCATTGTACTCATAAAACATTAATATTTACCCAATAAAATGGAGTTCTATAATGTACCCACCAATTATATAATCATAATTCATTTATATGAATTTCATGGGACAAGGAAAACATTTATCATTTGTTCATAAATTAACAAGTAGAAGATAATATAATTTTCATCAATATTTCATCATCATAATTATAAAACATCCATAGAATTATTCAGGATGATATTATAGAATCATTTCCATAGTGAATCAAATTTAATATCAATGTATGTTATCGTAGATGAAAAATTCGTTCTAAATATCAATGGAATATGTTTTGTGGAAAAATGCACATTTCATTATGAAATTGAATATTTAAAAACTAAAAATTTCTAAAATATTTATATATAAAATATTAATAGAATATTTTAAAGTAATCCCCAATTAAAATAAAATTATAGACAATGGTAAAAACAATTTGTACAGTTCATGGTAAAAAAATATTTCTTTTATATTTTTAGTAAAAAGTTCTTCATTTGGAATATGGAAAGAATATTCCTATTAAATGTTTTTATTGAATTTAAAAAATTGGTAAATATATTTAAAAAATAATTAGGTAATTTTAAAAAAATATTGAGAACATTGTAAATAAAATATATATACAAAAGAAAATATTTAGGATTGAATAAAAAACAAAGATAGTTTTCTTTAAAAACCTTTTTTCAGAATATTGAGTAATTTGAGTGAGGAAAATGAAACAAAAATAGGTAATATCCAAAAATAACAAGATTAAAAAAACATGAGATTTTTTATAGGTAGATCATATAAATTCATTATATTAAATTTAAGAAAAAACTATCCTGATAAAAATTAGATTGCAACGTAAAACCCTTACCTCAGGTACACATTTATTTTTAAGCTACATAAAATCCTATATAATAAATTTAACATTATTATAAGTCTTAAAAAATACCCATTTTAATACTTATAATATCATATATTATCCACCTATAACATCTTATCACCCATTCAATTGCAATTCATTATTAATATCTATATTTTAGGTGAAAATTGTTTTTTATGTATATTTCCATTAATCTAATCTAGACCATGTATATTTATCATGGTTACATCATATCCATAACGTTAATAATGATATAAATATCATATATACTTATTATATAAATATTTATAACCATCCATAGAAGGCATACAATGATAAATTAATCACACTATTCATGATGATAGTAGTATGTACATACACAAGAACATTGTTTTTATTTTCTAATGAAATGTAAGAAAGGGAGATAAATAATATTTTATAATTATATAATCATAATTATATCATAAATATCATATAATTTTTATAAATCCTTCATTATAAATGTCAATGTGATGTGGTGATGGAAAATGATTCACATCACTACGTGGAGGGGATAGTCCACACGTACACAAAAGGGATATTTTCATTTCTCTTTTGATGGAAAAGATGTGGAAAGATATTTTATTATCTCCATAATATCATATAAATATATTTATAATATGATTTTACAAATTTTATTATTTATAAAATAGGTTTAGAATATGTGAAAGAATAAATAAAATTTAAAGAACTCGGTTAATAATTACACCTAGTCTTCTGACAACCTCCTCTGTTTTATTCCTAAAACCTTCATAGGATAGTGTTATGATAAATAAAAACCCTATAGGATATGGATAAGAATTTTAGGATACATATTTTTTTAGTGATGGGTTGAGATAGTAGGAAATTTAAGTGTGGATAAGAGTAGAGAGGGGGTATCCTTTGATAAGTGAGGGAGAGGACACACATGGAATTTTTCAACAGATTAAAAAATATTAATGTCTTATTCTAGAAAAATGGACCCAAAATGACTCATATTAAAAGATGATATGATATAGGGTCCTAATATGTTTATGAAACAGTATTTACATATGTTTATATGGAAATATTACTCTTATATCTAAGTTTAATCCCCAGCTGATCCTCTTTTTACCTAAATTGTGAAAAAATATTCATTTTGACCATAAAAGAAAATGTTTACTTATTAAGTAATGTTCAGATTATAATTAATGTTTTTTAATTATTTTTATCAATATAAATTTTTAAATGTGAAGTAAATTGAATATAATATAAACTCGAAGAACCAGATGAAAATTTGTTTTCTAGAATAATACATTTTAAAGTATTAATTTTTTTTACCAAAATTAAGCATAATGTAGATTCCAATGAAATCTATTGGATTATTTTTAGTAAAATAACTAATTATTTTTTATAGTCGATTAAAAACACAATGGTATTTTTTAAATGCATGAATGGAATAAAATTTTTTCTATAAAATCAGAATATTTTACTATTCACTAAAAAATCAATCTTTTAAAAAAAATAACATAATTTTACCATAAGAAAATTTTTATTTGATGATTTAAAAATTAATTTCCATTTCATAAAATATAATTTCTAAAACTAGTATAAATTAATTATAATATCCATACACAAAATCCAATATACCATTTTTGAAGAAACATATTTTAGAAGCTTAAAATGGATTTACTAAAAATTATATTTTTAATTATTTTTAATTAATAAATACATTTGAATTATATAAAACATTTTTACATATTTTTAATAATGTGTTTATTCTTATTCATGCTGAAAATTTAACAGCTAGGTTTTAATGACTACATTTATATAATCAAAATTCAATAGTATATCACGGTTCTTTTAAACATCGTGTTGTGTGTAAGGAAATATATCAGATAATTAATGTTTATTTCAAAGTAAATTCTTGTAAAATCATGGGTTATAAAATTTTACACCAATATAAAATGAATTTATCCTTTGAAATTACATCACTCTTATATAAAAAATGAGGATATATTGGTTTCATCACAACTTTAGGTTCTTATGCATCTTCTATAGATTTTTTATTCCACTAGAGAACTTTAACAAGGTGGGTGGGATTGTTCTGTAACATTTTATTTATATGAACCAATACTTATAATTGTTATTATTCATTTTGTAGAACATTCTCTAATGACATGACCTCTCTGTTCATTATAGGTGATGGACCGAGTCTGTACTTCCCGAAGAGTGATATGTGGAAAACATCATGAACTTGAGAGATGTTCAATGGAAGCACCATGAAATAAGCTATAGTCTCCACTATATGATGAATATTTATGAAAAAATGTACTTATGGATCTACATTACCTTATTCAAAATAAGATAACAATGTTCAATGGAGAAATTAATTTGAATACACACGAACTTCAAATTCTAGATCTCAATGATTATTTTTTTGTAAAACATTTCTGTTGAATCTAATATTCCTTGATTGGATGTTGAATGGTTGTGAATTTATATACTATTTATTTATCTATATCAAGTCCCAATAGATTTAGTTCTCCAACTTCATCCCCTCATATTATAGTTCTATACTTCTTTTCATAGAGGGATTCATAAAGAGCTATCTAAATTATCAAGTTAATTCTATTGATGCATGAAAATTTGAAAAGAGGAAGGTTTTGATCCCAAACACCTTATAAATAAAAAGAATAGGATCTCAAGATATCCTCTATGGTTTAAATGGTTCTATTAGACTATACATCTATTTGGGGATGATAAGAAGTACAGAAAAACAACAATATATCTAGATCTAGTTGAACACTTTTCTAAAATTTTAATGTAAAACTCATATTTTTATCAGATATATTAAAATCAAGTACTCTATAAAAACATACCACATTCTTAATGTATATTATAAAAGTTTTTTCAAGAGAGAAATATTACCTGATGGTAATAAAATTTGATGAATTCATAAGTTAATCAACTACAACCCAAATTGAATTATTTACTTTAGACATTTTAATGACTTTAATGATGAGATCCACTGTGATATTTATCATTTCTATTATATTATGGGAAATGGATATAAAATCTCATTATACTTCTATCTCTAGTCTAGAACATATTTAAATACCCATAACTGAGATGCATACACTATAATATCTATGTTTATGTTTTTCCACTAGAAATATTATTTTATATATTTGTACCTTTTCATACTTTCAGGATGAATAATGAATTATGGGATTTTTAATTCTCCCAATAACTCATTATTCAAGTATGTTATTGATGGGGAACATATAAGCCCCTTTAAATGTATCACTCTATCATAGTCAAGGTTTAACTTAAGAAAAATTTTACCTTCTTTTTTAACTCTTCATCTTTATTTCATGCCTTGTTAATCAATACATAGATAGAAAGTTGAACACTCATTTGAGAAAGAAAATATTTCCACCCTCCCTTTAATATTTCTAGATATATCATTTGAAAATATATAAATATTGGATCTTTTGTGATCCTCATCAAGGATAATATAGAGTCATCCTTTCGAATCAAAACATCGGCCACCTTGATCACTTTTATATGGTTGTAATGTATTGATCAATAATAATCATTAATCAACTCTAACAGTCTTATCTGTAACATATATAAATACTTCTTAGTGAATATATTCTAAAAACTTGTATGATTATAATAAATGTTACACCTTTATTCCTAAAGATAATGCCTCTATGTCATTAATGAAAGTATTAATATTTCTAACTACATGGCACAAGTCCTGTAATTCTTATCATGAACCATTAATTGAGGAGAGTAATATTCATTAACATTGTTATTCTTCATAACAAAACATCTCCATGCATTATTTAATTCATCAATGTAAATCTAAAACCCATCTCCACCATAGGGTAGTATAAGTACAGTTGAACAAAAACATATCCTTTTTATCTCCTAGAAATTTTCTTCATGTTCATGAATACAATGAAACCTGAATCCATTCCATGTTTTCATAGTGAGTAAATTAGTTATCCATGATAAATTCTTCACGAATCCTCAACAATATCTAGACAATCCCATGAAACTATGGATATCAGTTACATTGGTAATTCTGGTCCAATATTCATTAACTTCAATCATTGATGTATCCATTTATATACCCTCTATTGAGATTATATGACCCAAAAATGAAACATTATATAGAAAGAATTAATACTTGAAAAATTTCTCATACATATTATCCTTATATATGTCCTTTATTAAAATTTTCAGTTGATTTTTATAAACTTACATTATCATGGAGTATATAATAATATCATCTATAAACACTACTGCAAACTGATAACGGTAATCTGTTAAGATTATTTTAATTAAATACATAAATATAGTGGTTGAATTAGTAAGACCAAATCAAATCCCTATAAATTCATGGTGTCTATACATTGTACAGATTCATTCCATGGGTAACTATCACTTTTTATCCTCAATTAATAGTATCATGATTGAAGATCAATCTTGGAATAATATTTAGATCATAATAATAGATCGAACAAATCATTAATACAATTTAGGGGATATATATTCTTGATTTTTATCCTGTTACATATCTGATAATCAATTCAATGTCATATTGATCCATGTTTCTTTTTAACCAAAATAACAGGTGCACCACATGGTGACAAACTTGATAAAATAAACACCTTATCATGATTATAATATATTTTCTTTTTGAATTCCTATAAATCATACATGGATATTTTATATGGATTCTTTAGAACATTTATAGCCCCATTTATGAGTTCTTTTGAAAACATTACTTCACAATCGATGGGAAGACTAGGAAACTGTTCTAGAAAAACAAAAAAAAATATCATGCAATAGGAATATATTATATATTTATTTTTTCTCCAACTATTTGAGATAAATACCTTTATTTAATAGGAATAAAAACCCATAAAAGTGATGAATATTCCAGTGTATTTTTATATTTATCTTCACTTCAATAAATGATACTTGATTGATTTATAATATCAAATTTCATATACGTTCCTTATAAATTGAAATAGGTTTTATATAAATAAATCCAGTACACTCCCAATAAAACAAAAAATTTAACTAGAGGGAGAATAATTATATTAATAGGAAGCACACTCCCATAAATGTCAATAAATGAAGAATCATAGAAATTAAATGTGAGCACTGTAAAATTAATAGTTTTCACTTCTAATTAAATATATAATAATTGAGGTGGTATTGTGATACCCTTAATAAATTATTCAAACCTAAAAGAGTGGGATGATCTAGAATCAAATAATATATTATCATTTAATGAGTGTATGGTAGTTGTACACTTCACCACATTGTTATTGTACCACACATTAGAAATAGTGATCACATGAGATTTTTCTTTCTCTGTGGGTATAAGTGGTTTTTGACATTGAACATCATCACTAAATATCATATTCGAGTAGAGTTAGTATAATGAACATACACCATTAATTTAAACCATTGGAGTGTGGGTGGTACATTTTATGCTTTTTTTATATCCATTTTCAAAATTACTTATATTATTCACATCACTTTATCTTTTATTTTTCCAATGAACTTCATTTACAAACTTGAAGCATTTACAAGTCCCATTAGGAAAATTTCCTCCATGTTTCATTCCACAGGTTGGGAATAAATTCAGACTCATATTCTTTCATTGATGGTTTATATTATTGTAAATTTCTTTGAATTTCATCATTCATTTATTATCAAAACCATGATATTGATGGATGACTCTAATATCCACTTACACCTTTTGAGCACATTGAATGATTTATTTATAACCACTAAAGCTTAATAAGAAAAAACCCTTAAAATTTGGTTTTAAGCCACTACTGAATTGATTAATCATGCTTTCAGGTTGGATGAAAATACTAGAAGCATAAATTATAGGTTTTGTAATATTTTTTCTATAGGTACTAATGATTTCATCATGATTCTATTTTAGCACATTGATTTCCTCCCCATTTTTATACGACGAATATGAGTTAATTACTTGTTAAAAAATAACCATATTAACTTATCCCACTCCATAGAGTTAATTTATTATTTTATTCCACATATTCTTGATGAGATTACACCTTTTATATGGTTTTCCTTCCAGATGATTAACAACCAAAATCGTGTTTTCATACTCCAAAATCAATAGAATGTAAAATAACTTTTCAGTGGTACTAATCTATTTATCGACCAGCAGTTTATTAATGAATCCACAATAATAATGAAGAGGTTTACTTATATAAGGATCAATATATTATTCACTCTTTTGATCATTTGCAAGCATACAAGTATTCAGGGTTTTAGAAATCTAATATTCTATAATGATGATATTTTTTCATTGTAGATCCCATAATAGTCAATTTCTCAGAAGGAAAATCATTACATTATCCAATGAATTCATCATTAACATAGTTCCTTAAGGTTATTTCCATTGACTTAAATGAAATTCATAGTGTGATAAATCATAGTGAGAAACCAAATAGTCTTAAAAATTCATTTATAGGATGTCTAAATCCTGACACCTAATTTTCAATCTATGAAACCTTATGTTTTAAATAGGTCATCCATGATCATTATCTATTCAAATAATTAGTAATAGTTAGAAAGTAATATTTAAATTAGTCTAATCATATACCATAAGAGTGTCTATCCATGAGTTTAATCTTAGGCCCTGTCATCATGCATTGATGGTGATATAGTGACTACCCAATCTTCCCCATTTAGATAATTTTATATAGTAGCCAACCTTTTTTTCACAGCACCATGACACCATTTTAAAGATAAGAAACATAATAGAATTATAATCCTGGATCTGGGGTTTATTATCTTGGGAGTCACATACATATCATTTACATAATAAAGCATTAATATTTATTTAATATTTTTTCTTTATCCTTCTAAAGATCATGTTTTCTTTAGTATAAAATGTAACCTTTGGATATATATTAATGAAAATGGGTAAGTTAAAATCCCCGTAAGATGATTAATAAGGGTATTTCATCAATATAACATGGGTGATAATAATCATCCACAATATAACATAAGAACAGTTCCATAATAAACAAAATGAGGGAAACATTTGATAAATTATTCGAATGTAGATATGAATAAAAATGAAAAACCATGTCTTAGTGGTCAAATACCACACATACTTGTGAACTAATCCAGCATCGTGTTCACACATAACATATATGCATCATCATAACATCATCATTGTGAAAAAAAGATAGAATCATGATATTTCATAATATACATTATCTCATGAGATACTTCACATTACCCAATGTATTGGAGGGATATATAATTCTGGTCCCACCGATCACATCATAACATTTACATAATCATGCATTCCAAAAAGAACATATCTTAATCAAAGTCCTGAAGTAACACATATAAAGGAATGGGTTTCAAAAATATTTCATCAATCATGATTTCATGAATAAAAAAGGTGTTCCCAAATGGAAAAGTAAAAAAATAATGTATTTGGTATAATAATCATGATTTTTAGAAAAAAAATAACTCAAGAGGAGTCAAGATATGTTTTGGAATGAAGAGTTCTTTTGGAAAATAAATGTATTTTTCATAGAATCAGATTGGGAAAATAAATATACCCTAAAAGAAAATCGAGTAATAATGAAACTATATGTTATGAATATTAAATTAATATCCATAGTAAAAATTTTCATGAAAGAGAAATAACCCAAAGAAAGGGAGTTTGGTTTGATAATAACCTTACCTTATGTCTAAAGACATTCTCCACTTGCACTTAATATACTAGATAATATTATTATATTAATTAATTAATTAATATATGACACATTAGATATATATTTTATTTATTATAATTTTATTAAATTTATATGTGGACATTTTTATGAGGTATATATTTCAATTTTGTCATTCTCGGAGTGTTTGCTTTCACAGTTTCATGGTTAGTTTACTTGTATGTAATTATGGAATTTCTTGTGAAATGGGTATAATTATCAATAACTGAAATTTTATGTTATTAATGGACATAAATAGGATTAAATTTTCTCATATATCATTGGGTTTTCTGGTATGAGGATTATTCATTTGAAAAAACATTAATAATAAATGATTGGTTTATTTTGGAGGTTTTTTTGACAATCACATAATAGTTTAATTTTGGTTAATATTTTTACCATAAATTTTTTATATAACATAAAAAAAGTGATAATATATATATATTAAAACATTTTTCAACTATAATAATAGTTTTTTGATCAACCTTTAAGGTGGTGATGGAAAACGAAACCTAATCATCTGTAAAGGCGGTGAATTGACACATAAAGGATGGTGATTTCCTTTTTATAATAAAGGGACAAAAAGATATATTTGATGCTGGATATTTAAATTAAAATAATAAATATTTAGTATATATTTTAAATAAAAGTTATCATGTAACATTGGATAGGTTAATAAAAGAAAAGAAATTAAAAGGGAAGAATTGAGGATTTTACCAGTTGAATGTTGTCTCCTTAAAAAACTTTTTATGGCACTTGGGTTTGGGTTTTTGTTGATACGAGTAGCCCTTGGACATGGGGAATCGAATTTGGTAGAATTTATACAATCTACATGTCTTTAAAGGTGTGAGGAAAAGGGGTTGTGAGGGATGGTAGTTATACAGAGTGGAGAGGGGTGTCTTTGATTATAATATTCATTAGTTTACTATTTTGTACATAGACTATCAATAGTGTTTATTCCAATGAAAAAATACATTAAATTGTTTAGGATATTTTTAACCATTGTATTCTTTCATCATCTATACATCATCCATTAGAAAAATCATGAATTTATCTTATACCGTAAATTACCTCATTTCACTATTCACAAAAATACAACTAATTTAGAAAAATACCTAAAATTAAACCTAAACATTTTTTAATGTGTTTATTTAAAAAAGAGAATCAATTTTTATAGATTTTATTATAAATATTAGAAATTTAATTTTGAAATTAAATCATCATTTATTATAAAAATATCAATTTTTATATTATAATCGATTTTACAGCCCTTTGAAAAATTAATTAAGTTCTCATAAATTGTTCTTATAATTTTAACACAAAATAATATTAATACATGAATCTATTTTATGAAAATAAATTTTCTTTTAAATAAATATATTATTTATAGAATTTTAAATAATCATTGTTGTTTTCCAAAAATATCATCACTTATTTTATCATTTTAAAATATATAATTACTTATACCATTATATAATTATATCATATTATCATTTATAAGATGTATTAATTATATTTATAATTTCATAGGTGATATTAATTTTCTATTAGATTGATTACTATTCCTAATAGTCATATTATTATTCCAATGGTTGGGTTACTCTTCCATGATTATAGGTTCTTTATTTTAAAAAAATACTAAATATTTCATTGTTTCTTTATGAGAATAAAGTTTTTATTGATTTATCTATGTGATTCATGTGAATTATAACCCAATTATAAGGTAAAATTACATTGGTAAAAGTTTGGATCATTAAATTCTTCCCCCTTATGAAATTTCATTTTCCAAATTTCATTTTACATACTAAGGTGAGAAAATGAGGGTGTTCTTCCTAAATTGGTCTGTCTAGTTCCCATGTCGCCTCTTAATAGTTATAGTTCCTCCATAAAAAATTTAAAAAGTGAACCATATTGTTACTTATGATTTTTTCTCTATGTTCCATGATCACCATTAGATGATATTCATATGAGAGTCACTTCTTCTTTTTTACCACCTCCAGATTCAGTACATGTGAGGGTAAGTTATGTACTTATTTTGGAGAGATATATGGAACACATCATGAAATTGATCCATATATGTTGGAATTTGAGGCATATAGGCCAGTGATCCAATGTGATCAATGATATCAAAGGGGAAAATATAACTTAGGTTAACCATCCACTTCTTTCCAAACTGCATGACTCCCATCCATGGTGATATTCTAAGGAAGAATTTATCTCCAACTTCAAACTCCAAATCCCTTCGATAGTTGTCACAAATACTCTTTTTATGACTCTAAGTAGCTTTTATATGTTTTGGAATAGCATGAACCTTCTTGATCATATCTTAAACAATATCAGGTCTAAGTAGCTTTTGTTTACCATCTTTATCCCAAAAATTTGGAGTTCTACATCGTTTCCCATACATAGACTCATATAGAGCCATTTTAATAATTAAGTGAAAACTATTGTTGTATTAGAACTCATCCATTAGGATATGTTTATCCCATAATCATTTTAATTCAATTTAGTAGGATCCCAACATATCCTTGAGTGATTGAATAGTCCTGTTAGATTCACCATCATTTTGGGGGTGATAGGTTTTGCTGAAATTTAATTCAGCACTTAAAGAATGTTGAAGACTTCCCCATACTTTATATATGAACCTTGGATCATCGTGAGAGATGATCAAAAGTGTAACCAAATTAAACCTCACCTCCTCCTTCGCATATATATTTCTATATGCTCAAGCAATAAATCTTCCCAAATAGCGATAAAGTGGGTAGTATTGATGAGTTGATCCCCCAAAATCACATTTTTTCCATTGGGTGTATTTGGGAGGTGAGTGAAATTGTCCATAGTGACTTTATCCCATTTCCACAAGGCTATAGGAAATGGTTTCATCATCCCCTTATACTTATGTCCCAATAGTTTAACTTTCTATCATACCAAACATCTTGAGATATACTCCACTAAATCCTTTATTTTTTCCCACCAGAAGTTTTCTCAAAGTTCATGGTACAACTTGGTACTTACAATATGAATGGATAAAGATGAATTGTGTTCATTATCCAATAAATCCTACTTTATATCAGGTGATTTAGGGGCACAAATCAATGTTCCAAATTTTATTATAGCATCATCATCGATGTGGAAGTCATGTAGCTTCCCTTCCTTTATCGATTTCACCTTCTTTTGTAGCTCCCAGTCATCCCATTGTGCCTCTATGACCGTATCTAGAATATTTGAATGAGAAATATTTTGTTCAAGGTAGGATTTATTCAATACCATTATGATTTCCAAATAAATCATTTTCATATCCATAAATGATAGGGTCATTCTCAATCTGCATCATGGATAATGTAGCAAGTTATTTTTGACTAAGAGCATAAACTACCTTGTTCGTCTTTCCTATATGGAAATGAATAGAAAAATAGTAGTCATTTATTAGCTCTAACCATATTATTTGATTGTTATTGAGTTCATTATATGTGAATATATACTTTAAAATCATATAATCATTATATATGTCACACTTCTCACCATAGAGGTGGTGTAGTTGGATTTTCAAAGAAAAACATAGCATGTAGATTTATATCATGTATCGGGTAGTTATTCTCATGAATATTCAACATCTATGAAGCGTATTCTATCACTTCATCATTCTTCAGGACTAAAAAATCCAAACCCTTCTTTAAAGAATCATTGTATATCTCAAAACATTATCCACTTATTGGAAGTGTGAGTATATGTGCAGTGATTATCCTCTTCTTTAGCTCCTTAAATCTTTCTTGACATTCATCCACTCAAACATACTTTACCCATTTCCTTCTTATCATATTTATTGTGTTATAAAATCATGAGAAAATTCTCAAAAAACATCATTAGCTCCCTCCTAATCCAAGAAAACTGTGTATTTCTGTGAAACAAGTGGGTATGGGATATTCTAAAATTTCCATTTTACAAGGGTCTATAGAAATTCCTTCACTGGTGATCACATGACCTGAGAATATGGCTTGTTGCATCCAAAAGTCACATTTTCTAAACTTGAGGTACAATTTCTCCTTCCTTAATATCTTGAGCACAATCCTTAGATGTTCTTCTTATTCCTATGTGTTATTAGAGTATATTTTAATATCATCAATACAATCTATTATAAATTTTTTAAGGTAGTATATAAAGACATTATTCATCAAATGTTTGAAGATTGAGGGGAATTAATATGTTAAAATTCAATCACTAGAAACTCATAGTGACCATACCTTGTTTGGAAAGAATTATTTTGAATATCTTCTTTCTCCATCTTCGTTTGATGATGTCTAGAATGAAGATCTTCTATTGAGAAGTATTCATCTTCTAAAAGTTGATCGAAAAAATCATTAATCCTTGGAATAGGATAATTTTTCATTATGGTAATCTTATTGAGCTCCTATTAATTAATAAAAAACCCCATTGATCTATCCTATTTCATCATGAAAAGAACTAACACACCCAAAGGTTATGCCCTAGGATATATGAACCCTTTTTCCAAATTGTCTTGTGGCTGCTTCTTTAACACCTCTAGTTTGATAGGGGTCATTATATAGGGATATTTAGAGATATAACTGACTCCATGTATAAGTTCTATTGATAAAAATACTTCACAATCTATGTGAAGTTCATGTAAATCATTGGGAAATACATCCCAGTTTTCTCTCAAAATGGGAATTTCTTCAATGTTGATATCATCCTATAAATCGACCATTTGAGTGAGTAATCCCTATTTACGAGGCATAAAAACCCTTATAGTTATGGAATTTTCTAAAGGAGATTCATGGTATTATAAATATTATTATAGGATAAATGTATAGTTTAAAATGTGAATATATATTTCTGTTCCTCGACATTTGATGTGTTGTCTATATAAAAAGATCTAATCCATGCCAAATATAGCATTTAATTCCACCAAAGAATGTATTTTGAGATTTACTAGAATATTATTCCCATATATGTCAACAAAAGTATATTCCAATACTTGGGTTGGAATGATCACACTACTATGTGTTTTAATGGATATATCCACTTCATGGTATAGTGGCTTCAATTGAATAGTTCTAGAAAACATGAAATATATAAAGGAATGCATAGAAATAGAATGAAATAAAACTTTTCCATTATTGAGTGAATAAGATGTTTACATTGTATGGATTCATATTATTTCAAAACATTAGTAATAGTTATAGAATAATATTTCCTTTAATCTTTTGGATTTGGTGGCTATTGATGCTGATTACCCTCAAGGAGTTAAGGTTTTGTACAATAGCTTACATAGTGCACTTTCTCCCTATAGTTTACGTGTTGAACCATGGGTGGTGCTCTCATTTCCTCTATAGGGTTGGGAAAATTATTCATGTATCTCCAACATTCTTGATCTTGGTCGACTTCTATCCCACACATGAACAACTTCACCAGCCCATTGAGGTAAATCACATTATGTTTCTTCCAAATTTTTTGACACATTGGTTGTTGGATCCTATTTCCTCCTTTTTCATTTAACTCACTAGAATGAAACTCTATTCTTATATTTTTATCTTTATAATTATGTGATGATTATCTGAACTCCATATCTACATTGAGAGCACATCAGGCCACATCTTCATAACTCCCAAAGTATTATATGGCTATATACTTTTGAAAGTGTGGTTTTAAACCACTAAAGAATCTATCTATTTCATTATAACTATTGAAAAGAACCCTTGAGGTGTATCTTACAATCCTTGTGATGTTTTATTCATATGTCATGATAGATTCACCATTATTTTGATTCATATGTATGAATTCTCTCTCCATATTTTTTCAAAAAGTTCAAGGGAAATACTTATTGAGAAATATTTTCTTAAAATCTTCCCACTCCATATCTTCCTTTTCATCTTTCATCATGTTTTTCTTTTTTGAGCCACACCATTAACCGTCTTATATATATAAATTATAGTAAACTATACTCAACTTCTCTTTCTCAGAATAATGGATCATAAAAAAAGACCTTCTCTATTGAGTTAACCTATTCTTCCAAGATTAGTGGGTCAGAATATCCACTAAACATTGGTTGTCATTGCCACATAAATGACACAATTTATAGTCTCTACTTATTGGTAATAGGTGGATATTTCATGTGGTTTATGTTGTTGTTCATATCTGGAGACAACTGGGTAAGAATCACCATAAATATTTGAACACCACCTTCTATGTAATTGGGGATGTTGTTTGGGAAATTAATGTATTGTCCCTCAAAGGGGTTGGTGGTCGGGTTTCTCCTTGTTCCAACCATTTTCAAAAATAAAAAATGTTTTAAAAAATTTATTTCCATAAAGCCTGAATAATTTATCCTTTTATGAAATTAACACTAAAGGAATATATTTTGGGACCTATATGTGATGATTTTTTCTAAAAAAAGCTTCATATAAATTTTCTTATCCTAAAATTTTTCAATAACATTCTATAATCCAAATTCCCAAATTATCTAAATGTTGCTCTGAGACCAAATATTACAACCCTAATATTTATTACATGACCATTACATCATTTTAAAGATAAAAATCATTATAAAATTACAATCTAGGATCATTAGTTTAATTTCTTAGAAATATTAGGCACATATATAACTTATAAGTAATAAAACATAAACATTTATTCCAAATATTCTCTTTTATCCTTCTAAATATCATGTTCTCCTTAGTACGTGTAGTCACCTGAGCATATATATCAAAGAAAACGGGTGATCTAAAATCCCATGAATGCGATGAATTAGGGGCACGATTCAATATAACATGAGTGAGAATAATAATAAAAATTATAACATAACATTACGATAATCATAAAAAACATGAGAGATACATGTGATAAAGTCATGGAATGTGTGAATGAAAGAAATGAAACATCATGTATTAGTGGTCAAATAATACACATAGTTATGAAGAAATCTAGAATCATGTTCATGCATAACATATGTGAATCATAACTAAATAATTATTGTGAAAAAATCTACCATAATTTATATTCATAGTACACATTATCTCATGAGATACATCACATTCATCGATGCATTGAAGGGATATATAATTTTGAGTATATCCATCACATCATAATAATAACATAATAATGTGTTCGAGATAAAACTTATATCAATCAAATTCATGAAGTAAATCTTGTAATGGAATGGGTTTCATAAGTATTTCATCAATAATGATTCCATGTATAAAATTGGGGTTCCCAAATCGAAAATGTAAAAAAACATATTTGATATAAGAATCATCATTTTTTAGTGAAGAATAAATAACTCAAGAGGAGTCCATATGTGTTTTGTAAAGAAGAGTTCTTTTGGAAAATCATTTTATTTGTCATAAAATCATATTGGAATCCAGAAAATCCTAGAAAATAATAAGTAATAAGAATGAAATTATATTTTTGGAATATTAAAAGAATATCCACAATGAAATTTGGCATGATAGTGGAATAACCTAAAGAAAGGGAGTTGGGTTTGAGAATCCCCTTACCATATGTCCAAATGTATTATGAAATTTCACTTAATATCATGGATAATAATATTAGATTCATTAATTACATAATTAAGAACCTATTTTATTTATATTTGATTTATTATAATATTATTATGTTTATTTATTGCCATTTTTCAGAGTTATAGAATTCAATTTCATCATTTTGGGAGCGTTCTTTTTCACGGTTTCATGGTCGGTTTGTTGTGTCAGGTTAATTAGTAAAATTATCTTTGTTATAAAAGCATCAGATACATAGTTAAGGTTTTAATAAATGGAAATGTCTATACCAGGTAGAAAAAATGAGTAGGTAAAGCGCTATATTAAATATGCAATTCTCTTTTGTGATAAATTGGCTACGTGGAAAATTCGTAACATGGAAAATGGATACCTAACCAGAATTGAAAATTTACTATGTGATAATTCCATTGTAGAAATCTATAAAATTAGCTACATCATTTCTCTACCACTAAATGATAAAAAAAATAAATAAAATCAACAAAAAATAAAAAACCTTTTTAATTTAATTAAAATTGTAACTAAACATTTACATAAAAAATACTAACTAAATATAATTTTTTTAAGAAATAAAGGAATAAAAAATAATTTATTAAAAAAATCTTCCAGTAAATTAATTGACATAGTTAAAAAAATGATAAAAATGATAAAATAATTATAATTTATTATTAATAAATATAAAAATATTTAAATTATGAGATTAAAAGATATATATCTATTAATAAAAGAATATTTATTAAAAAATAATGTGAAATAATTTAAGTCCATGGATTATGTAAAATAATAAAAATCAAAGAAATGAAAAAAATATTAATTATATAATAGATAAATAAAACAAAGATATTAATTAATTAATTAATTAAACAAAGAAATAAAAAACTATAAAAGTAACATCATTAAAATTTTCAAAAAAATTATAATATTTGAGTCATTTAATTAAAATTTAAATTAATCTTACACAAGAAAATTAATTTAAAAACTAAGATAAATTAATTATCTTCTATAAAAATAAAAGAATGATTAAATTAATAAACCAAATATTAAAATTAAATACTAAATATTACTATTTTGAAGAAAAATATAAAATTAAATAAATAAGAAACATGAAATAAATAGTGGTTTGAAAGAATAGTGGATTAGTATCTACATGAACTGAAAAAAAACTAAAATTGACAAATTATATATAAATTTTTACATTAAATTAAGAGATTTATTAAATTCAAAATAAATTATATCTATTAAATAAAAGCAAATTTTAGTGATTAAAAAATAAATAAATTAAAGAAAATATCTTGATAAACTCTATCAAAATAATTCCAAATAAAATCATCATACACTAAACATTAGTTTTTCATCATGAAAATTATGATCCAAAATCAATTAAATAAAATAAATATCAAACTTGAAAAATTGTATGGATTTTGAAATTGGGCTTTTAAAATGATTTCCCCTCTTGTATTTTCATCAATTGGTCAATGATTTTATCCTTATAAAATTAGATATTTTCTAGTGTAAAATAGGTTCATGTTTTAAAAATATTAATGACCTAAAAATTTTGAAAATAGATTCAACACATTTCAAATTTCAACTAAATTGAATCCTCAAATTATTTTTACATTAAAGAGAACAAACTAATATAATTATAAACCAAATTAATTACACACTTTTATTGGGTGATAGAATTAAATAATTTAAAAGGGAGAATAAATAACTCATATATATTCTCAAATGATAAAATAATTAGTTCAACAATGATTAGAATTATCATTTCATAAATCATTTGGATACATACTTTGTGAGTTTAAAACAAATTTCAAATATTATAATGAAATTATATTTGTATAACATCAACACTATATTTTATCAAATTCAACCATTTTTCTAGAAGGAAATAAAATTTTCTACCAAAGTACATATGTGCGGTATTAGATAAATTTCTTCCTTAAAGTGTCTATAAATCATTTAAACATTTTAAAAATTTAAAATCGCATAAACTGATTCATTGAAACTTGAAAAAAAATTCAAACAATTTAGGAGATTTAAATGCGTTCATATTGTGGTACAATTTATCACATTTAAAGAACATTCTCCCACACATAATCTCATCATTTTCCTCAATATTGAATCAAAGGTGGTGAAAAAATGTAAAATAATTTTATGTTCCAATGATTATTAGAAAATAAATATATAAAAAAACATGTTCAAAGGGTTATAAGAGAAAACAATATAGTCTCTTCACACACACTACCACAGTTCATCCCTTTAACAGTGATAAAAATTAATTGTTGTCCTTCGCGTTGTTAAAGGGTGGCACCCCTTTATCAACACTAAAAATGGTGTAGACTTAAAAATGGATACATGACGATCACATCAAATTGGATATATGGTAATTCCATTACAAAGAACAAGAAAATTAGCAACCTCCATACATTTATAAATGGTAAAAGAAATATAATTAAAAAACAACAAAGAATAGATTTTTTTTAATTTAATTCAAAATTAAACTAAACATTTGTGTAAAATAAATTCAAAATAAAAATAATTTTGTTTAAATATTAAATGATTAAAAATTAAGATGCTTAAATTAATCAACCGTTTAAACAATTAGCATCAATAATCAATAATAAAAAATTACTAAATAATTATAATTTAATGTTACTAAATATTAAATTACTTAATGAATGAAATTAAAAATAATACATCAATTAATTAAATAATATATATTAAATAAAAAATGAATGCGAATGAATTTAAATACTCAGAGCACAAAAAATATTTAAAAAAAAAGAAATGTTAAAAACATTAATTATATAATTTTTAAATAGAAAAATATATATTAATTAATCAATCAATAAAATAAAGAAATAATATATTAAAAAAGTAACAATATGAAAATTAAAAATATTAATTATTAAAATATATAAGTCACTTAAGTAATAATTAAATTAATCTTTAAAGAAAAATTTAGTTTAAAAAAACAATAACAAATTAATTATTTTTAATAAACAAATAAAAATAAGATTAAATTAATTAAAAAAATATTAAAATTAAATACTCAAAATTATTATTTGAAAAAAAATAAAATAAAATAAAATAAATAAGAAATAATAATATAAATAATTTTTTGTAGAAATGACTCATTAATCTATATATAAACCAAGAAAACAACAATTGACAAATTAAATACACATTATATCATAAAATTAATATTTTTATTAAATTCAATAACAATTATAATTATTCAATAAAACATTTTTAGTGATTAAAACATAAATAAATTAAATAAAATATGTAGAAAAATTATATCAAAATATATCAACATCAAATTCTCATGCACAAATATTTTTCTTATCACCAAACAATCAATGATCCAAAATCATTGAAATGAAATGAATCTCAAACTGGATATATTTTATGGTGATAGAAAATGGATTTCAAAATCATTTTCCACCTAGTATTTTCATCAATTAGTGAATGATTTGAACCCCATGAAATTAAATATTTTGTAGTGAAAATTAGATTCATGTTTTTAAAATATTATAGACCTTATCATTTTTAAAATCAATTAAACACTTTTCAATATGCATTTAACTAGAAGTCCTAAAAAAATTTACCACTAGTAGAACATAGTAATATAATTAGAAACCAAATAAATTACGCAGTCTTCTTGGATGATAGAACTTAGTAATTTAAAATGGAAAATAAATAACTCATCCATCTGCTTGAATAATAAAATAATTAGTTCAACCTATATTATAATTTTTATTTCAAAATTCATTTGAATGCACACTTTATGAGTTTAAATACAGTTTCAAAAATTCAAAGGTTGTGGTAATTATATAAAATTTACACAATATTATAACTAAGTAAATTAATATCATGATGGAAATTCATTTTTTACACACCTAAATCCAAGGAGTATTAGAGAATTGATCTCTTTAAAGTCGCAAAAATACACTCAAACATTAGAAAATTTAAAAATCATTAATAATGATTAATTAAAAAAAAAACAAATAAAATTTCAAAAAATTCAGGGATTTCAATGGGTCCAAATTGTATTATAGTTTATCACATTGAAATAACCTTCTCGCACAACAAAGCATATAATTTTCCTCAATATTGAATCAAATGTGGAAAAAATGTAAAACCAATTTAAAGTTCAAAAGAGATTTAAAAATTCAGTAGATAAGAATCATGTTAAAATGGTTTTAAGAGAGGTCAATGTAGTTTTTCCACAAAATAAATAAATAACAACTCACAACATGCATAAATGTGTACTACTATTTACCCCATTAATCAATTTAGCTGAGAAATGAAATATTTATACTAGTTCATGTTCAAAGAAATGTGATGTCAAATTTCTAGAAAAATTCAAGAGTATTTAGAACTAACATAAAGTTGAAATAAAGAAATATAATAGAAGTAACCCACATGTTTAACAAAAAAATCACCATTAAAAAATATTTTGAGATTCTTTTTTATTATATGAAAACTAAGTCAAAAGCCAGAGAGACAAAAAAAAGATTTTATGTGCATCATGACCTCTAGGGAAAATGAACATAATTTTAATTTGAAAACATCCCTAAATTAAAAGATTTTTTTCACTTAAAATTCACTGAAATGAAACCCATTTTTCTTCTAAATAATGTCTCTTTGGACATCTAGATGACACCGAAAAATTTATACACATTTACATAAGATCCAAGATAAAATCTCCTTAAGTAAAATAAAACTAGAGTTTAAAAAGTAAGAGGTCGAATCTAGTTGATTCATCTTGTAAAATTTCTAAATAATTGTAAATTATAAATCATATTCTTTAAATGAAGTGGAGATTATCCCTTAATAGATTACATTGTTGAAAAATAAACTTAGCACCTTATCGATAGCCTCATTTTACACTTTATTTTGTAAGATAGAAAAAGAAAATTTGGATGGTTTATTGAAATTTAAAAAACAGTAAATGAAAGTAAATTTAATTTAAATAATAGGGGAAGGAAATCTAGGGTAAAAAACTCAATAGGTTCTACAGATTATGTTATCTACATCTGTAAAACATATTATCTATACCTAATTAATTAGTGGATAACACATATAGGGTAAGAAACACAACATCTTTTCTTTCCCACTTCTCATCAACATAACATTGTTGATGTCCCATTTGAAATAATATGTTGTATACATCCCCCTTATAGTGTTTTGAATTCATAAATTGGGAATAGAATAATAATTTTATGGGACTCCACCTTAATTTCATCTATATGAAAGTTGTTCTCAAGTCCCTCTAGGACTTCTTGGGAAATGTTCAGTTGATAGAAAAAATTATTATTAGCTTTAGAATAGAATATCAAATCCTACTTATCTTCTCAATAATTTAAACCTTATTTCATGAACACTTACAATAATTCATGGTCTAATGAATAGGATGTTATTTCATCATTCATAAGATAAAGATACTGAGTAAGAATCTCATATTCCAAAAGATCAAAATAAGATTGTTTGAAAATTTCAAAATCTCCCTAAAGTGATTTGTTTGGAAACCAATGTTCTTCTTCCATGGTTGTAAAAAATAAATCATTCATGGATGTGATTATTCATGAAAATCATCCACAACCACATAAATTTTCTCTTTAAAATTTGGAAAATTTTGCTCTCATACTTGCAACTTATGAAAAAATGTGAAAATTATTATAGTCCATTTACTAAAGATTACAAGACATGTCAATTTACATATTCATTATGTTGTTCTAGCATTGTTTTAAAAAAATTTAATTTAACTTATTGTAAAGACTTTTTAGTATTGTAGGAAAAATATCTTGCTACATCCTCCAAGGTATTATAAAATTTCATTAGTTCTTATTGATGTTTTCATTTTTTTATGTTTTTAAGTTTATTTATTTATTTTCAAACTCTTTGGAAGCCTCCCTTGTAATGGTACAAATTGAATAGAGAGGTTTTGTGTGTCATTTTTACCTACTAAATTCAAAATTATAATCTCTTAAATACAATTGTAAAGTGGAACATTGAATTTTCTCTCAATGAGACTACATTTTAGTTGTTCCTTTTTCACTTATTATTTTATGATAATTTTAATGTTTTTATTATTATGAAGGGGTTTTATAAGAGAAAATTAAAGAAATTATTAAACATGAAAATAAAATAAATAAAAATGGAAGACCAAACAAGAATTAATGAATGAAAAGTAAAGAAAAGATAGAAATGGAACAATGGCTCTTCATAGCGATTACCCGAGTTCATTCATTCTTTATTGATTTGAAATATTTCACTTAATTAAATCCCTTAATAAAAAGTTTGAGATATCAAAACGTGTGTCTCATTATATTTGAAAAGTCATGGTCAACTATTAATATCTCATTTATAAACCTTGTTTCATTAATATATGGTCAAAGTATTAAATAATCACTAAATACCACAACAAAATCAAACTCCCACTTTTCTCAATATTCTCATGAAAGAATTGAAAAGATTAAACATGGATATTCAACCATCAAACATCAAACCAAGTTGACTTAACAGTCTAAACTCATTGAATAACACATGCCAATTAGCTATATTCTTTTCAAATAATGGTAAAGAAAATAAATCAAACTGATAGAAGGAAGAAATCGTAAAAGATCAATCGATGATTTAATAATTGAAATTTCAGTGAAATTTTTTAGATTATAAGAAATGAAATAAATCTTAGCACATAATAACCAGTGGAAGACACTTGGTTTAGCCACTAAAATACTCATATGATAATGTGCATGGAACATAAATGAATTTTTATTTTCATACCCTTGATCAGAAATATATATTCCCCACGCTCGATGAAAGTTATCTCAGTTCCATTATCTTTCAATCCACCTATATTGTTATAGAATGATCCTGTTTTTATATGTTGTTTAAATGAATCAAACATTTTCTAAAATTCCTTAGAATATATTATTTTAAATGAATTCCTCTACTTAAATTCTAACAATAAAAATTACCCCTCTATATTGATTATTTCAAAGAAAAACTATTCTTTTTTTGATAAGTGGTTATCCCTCCCAATACTCTGCACAACTCACTCAAATTTTCTCCATTTCTCATGCATGAAAACCCACACCTGCAACCATATCAATATAATAAAACGAATCTATACATGAATTCATCTTATTATTTACTGATCAAAAAATCGTTGGATCATTTGATGGAACATTTGAGAGGAATAAAAATTTCCTCTCGATGATGAAACATTGGATAATCGCATGACCCCATCTCATCCTTTCATAAGAAAACACACTATACAAACAAAATATTCACTATAATGAAAATCATAAAAAAATATTCTCATATCATCATCTTCTGACCTAGGATGACTTAGTATTATCCAAAGGGTGGTCTTCCTCAGAAAAGGATATTCTTCGATCATCATTGACAAAAATTAGTTTATCAAAAACCTTAAAAGGATTCCCATCATTAAACTAGAGAACCCCAATGTTCTTAGTCAAAACTCCAAACACATGAAATATCCACCATAAATTGAAGAAATGAGAAAATTAAAATTAATAAACAATCCATATACAATGATTTTTTATTTTCTTTATCTTAGAAAATTAGCTTTAGTATCACCCTCACTACATGGAATAGAAATAACTCAATTGGCTTCAGGAAACATTTTATTTCACCATTTTGGTTTTGAATAAATAATATCTTTAATATTCATATGTTAGACCATACATAACTCTGTTTTGAAACTCTATGTCATATATTTTACAATGGACCTTCATAAATATTTGTTAAAACAGGATCGTCGGCCTCACATGATGTGTTTTCATGCTTCCCCAAGAATCAATTATATTAAACCACCAACTTCTAGTTTCCCAAGCTTGTATGAAGTTATAGGATTCCTAGATTTTAGTTCCATAGTAGTGATGATGTCAGTTCACATCCGCATACATCCATATTCTTCAAATAGTGGGTCCATCAAATACATGTCATCTTCTTCATGATGATATTACAGATCTCGGTGGTCGAATTATTTGAACATCATCATCAGTGACATAAGATATTGATTAAAATGAATTCAACTTAATGTTTATTGAAATCAATATTGTATCATATTCCCCTTTATGTTTCGTGGAATAGTTTGGAATTCTCCAATGGAAGCGACCTTAGATTTTCTTTGACGCTATCATTGTTCATTGGTATAACCAAAAGGCGTGTCAGAACTATCTTGGACCATAGATATAGCTCAAATAGAATTGAATTGAACAGATCTGCATCATTAAAATATATAGAATGTGAATGAATTTAAATACTCAAAGGAGAATATTATTATTAAAATAAAATAAATGATAAAAACATTAATTATACGATTGATAAATAAATAAAGTTATTCAATAGTTAATTAATAAAATAAATAAATAAATAAATAAAAATTGTTACAACTTTCAAATTAAAAATATAAATTATTAAAACACTAATCCATTCAATTAAAAATTAAATAAAGAATCAAATAACTAATTATTTAAAAAATATATATAAAAATTATTTATCTTCAATAAGAAATAAAATAATGATTAAATTAATTAAATAAAATAATAAAATTAAAGATGCCAAATTATTATTTAAAAATAAAATGAAATGAAATAAATAAGATAAATGAAAATAATTTGTGGTTTGAAAAAAAATATCTCATTAATATATACATTAAAAAAATTTAAAATTTGGAAATTATAAACAAATTTATGAATAAAATCAAGAGTTTCAACAAATGTAAGCAAATTTTTAATTATTTAATAAGACATAATTTTTTTGGTTATATCATAATTAAAATAAATAATATTTTGGGTAAAATTGTATCAAAATACAACCACATAATTAATTTATATATATATATATTTATTTTTATGTATTTGAATAATTTTCCTCTCTTCTGTACATAAAATGATTAGGATGATGTTTTCAATGAAATGTGACGTATTTTCTCTTTTGGTCAAAAACTATTCTGACATGTATATACTTTTAAAATGGTTTCATAACATTTATTAAATATACTTGATATTTTTTTAAAGGACTTTTTCACAACATTTGACTTTATTTAGAAATGTTTTTAATGTAATTTTTATAAATGTTTTTTGAACAAGTTGTTTATAATTTTTTTTTAAAATTTTGAAATGAATGTTTTCATTAATGTATATAACATGAACATATTTTTCATTTTGCATGACTATTCATTACATTAAAGCTTCCTTTATATTTTTTATTTTTTATTTTTAAATAAATATATTATCTCAATAATTTGGTAATTTTTATTTAACATTTTATCAAATGAATATGATATTTTCTCATGTATTAAATAAATGGTTTGAAATATATTTTAATGTTTTTTTGTCTCTACTAATATCATTTAATTATTTTTATTCTTATCTGGGTATAACAACCATGTTCTTTATTTCATATTTAGACATGATTTATTATATAAACTTTCACTTAATACAACTTGGAAGATCGAGAGGTCTAGGGTCTTTAGGGAATAGGAACATTACATAACAAATTAAAAAATGAAATAAACATCTTTATTGAAAACATATTTCACATGACCATAAAATTCATTCGTACTTAACATTGCATGGGTTATCCTAAGGACACACATAAGTAATGGGTGAGCTATAATGACCAGTAAGGGAATAAACATGACATAAACTGAGGAAGAAAATACATGTTATTAAATAAAAATATCAATGAATTTAAAAATAATCATGTAAAAAACTCTTTATATATAATGATATTCATAACATAAAAATGTTGGAACAACATACAATATGATATTAGCATGATCCAAGGATCATTGCACATAAATCAGCATTACTAAACCATAATTTCACATGAATTACCCTGAGTAAAATATCATTGAACATGAATTATCCTGATTAAACCCTCATTACACATGGTTTATCATGATACAAAACATTACCCAATTCATTGAAGTGATATCAGGGTTCACCCTTCACAAACATTTCATTTAATGCATAAGTGTGCCACATAGATCATCCAACATGATTCATTAAACGTCACAATTTTTTCCACAAAAAAGTAATGTGGAATACATACATGTAAGTACCAAATCAACAATAAAATGTGAATAAATATCAATACCCTTGATAGATTAATGGGAATGGTATTCACTACATGATTATTTTGGCATATATATTCATGGTGCAATTTTGGCAGCCTAACGATATCCAATAGAAATTCATAAAATGAGTTGATGAGAGAGAAAGGGGAGTGATTTAAATTATATTATAAGGTTAAAGGTTAAAGATATTAAAGTATTTCCCTTTCTTATATTATTTTTTTACATCACTATTATGTCATTATGATGTCATAAAACACAAATTTATACCGTATTTAATTTTTACCCAAAAATGTGACTCTCTAAGAATACTATGGAAAATTCACCATAGGATAATATCAATGTCTTGATTCCAAAAATAATATTCATATTATCTAAATAATTTTTTTAATTATTTTAATTTTTACTTTTAAAATAAAAACCAACATTTATTGAAAATTGACAGGTTTAAACAAAAATAGTTTTCAAATTTTAATAAAAATTACTTTTGACTTTTTAAAAATTAAACCATAATTTATATCTAATAAAATTAATTTAATAATAATATTTTATTAAAATAATATTTAATTAAAAAATCCATTGATTAATCAAAATATATTTCTTAATTGAATTTGAATATTAACCAAAAAAATATTTTGTGTTTTAAAAATCATTTAAAAATTAAAAATAATAGAATGAAAGTATATAAATTATTATATAATAAATAGTGCACATAATAATAATGTTATGGTCTTGTTACACATCCATTTATTACACCAAAAAATACCATAACTGTAAGGTGTGCAATGGTGGGGCTTTAAAGGGGCCATTCAGTGAACATGGTTTGGGGTGTGATCTCGATAAGCTTTTAACTTTTTCCATAAACGGTTTCTCTTAAGATTAAGTTGATGTATCTCATCTTCATATTTTTCTAGAGAAAATCCCCAAAATTATTTCTTCCTCAGAAGCTCCAATAAATGGGCTTTATAGGGTACGATCCTACCGGTTGAGGCTTCCTTTTTTCTTTTTGCTAAAAAGGATTTATTAAAACCCTATATTTATACTAGCCATGTGATCACTTATCAATAGAAAAAATATAAATTGAAAGGATAATTTACGGTAATTTAATTCAAATTGTATATAATAAAAAAAGGAATGCATGCATTATCTATATTAATAAGACATGTTTTTAAAAGAAAGGGAATTTTATTTATAAATGTCTGCGTCATTACACCGAGGATATGATTCTATGATAATCCACATCTTTTATCAGATGGATTATCATATTGATTATTTAAGGACAACTCTAGGAATCCAATTTATTTCTCAATAGTTTATTATGTTATGAAAAAATATTTATGTAACCCATTTCATTTCATGAGTAATTTTTTGATGGAATTATCAAATGTTTACTAAACCTATTTCCTTTCCATGGGTTAAGATATGATAATATGATGAAGGTTTAATTATCATTTAGAACACATTTTTATGGTTTTAATTACGTTATTGGTGACCCTAAAATTATATATCCCTCTAATGTATTTCATATTTATGAAAGAGTTGAGAATCAACTACGAGATGAAGAAGTTACTAATATCCTAAAAGTTGATGAAATTAACTAAATGGAATTAAATTCAGGGATAATGTTGTAAATTATCATGTAGGTATTTCTACTAATATACCTTTTTAATAATGATAATATTGGGATTAAAACATGAATAAGAAAGTGATTTTCAATTCTTATGTTAATTCGAAAAAACATACATCTTTTGCATATGATATGTTCTCGTGGATCATGATTAATTGTTGATGATTCCATAATCTTATATCTATGTGTTTTCATTGAATAAACCTAATTCCATGAATCATGATTAATGATATTTGAATTATTTTGTATGATTATTATAATTTATGATCTTATTCCCATTCCATTATGCTTATATTATGCTCATTTATGATCCTTGATTGATATCTCTCATGTTTACCCCTAATGAGCATATAATATTACACTTTCTTATTTCTCATTCCCCCATGGTATGAAAAATGGTTTTATGTACGGTATATCATAGAAGTTTACAGTGTGAGAAGGTATTTGTGGTAGATGTTCAAAATCATTCAAGAAATAAAATTATTATGCATATAGTCTATTATGAAACTAAACTTATATGCTCCTTGGTATGAATTATTATGAAATTTATTGAATATTAATCTAAAATAATGCAATATTATTATATGAAATGACCGAGTTACATAAATTGGTATCATATAATGATTTAGTTACTTTATAGATATTAGAGTTAATGATATTTGTTGAAATCAGTAGGGATAAGTCTAAATATATGATAACATCCTAAAATTTTGATAATGTAGTGATTGTGTGGTTCTCTAAGGAAATACATCCCCATAGAGATACTAGAATGTGGGAAAGATTTTGGCATAGATGCAACTAGGGGTTAAAATTATAAAATGGGAATATTAAGTGTTTGCTCAATCCTCAATGGTGCATGATGAGTAGGCGTGAGATTGAACACCAAGATAGAAACTCATTGGGGATATGCACGGATAAATTAACATTTTGTGTATAAACTATTTTAAAAGGATTTGAGTAGATGATGACGATGAAAGACCAAGGGTGTCATAGATTTAAAATAAGTTTTCTGAATTTAGACACATTAAAAATTATTTTTCATTATAATTGGGCTAATTTATATGATTATTGTTTCTCATACTATTCTTTTAATTCTTAGTCAGTGGTTGGACCTAAGAGGAATCATGTTAATAATTAATGTGATAACAAATTCAATGATCAAACTCATGATAAACCAATTGAATTTTGATATGGGAAGTAAACTCTTATGGTTATTATCACCCAAATTTCCCAATATATGAATTGTAACATGAATTATGACAATCCTACAAATTACCAAAGGAAGGTAAAACTCACTATTGTGTTTTTTGTGGAAATATTAACCTTCCTTTAGTGGTAAATCTAATCCACTATATATTGAGAAGTGTATTAGTAGCACTGAAAAGTTATTATTCACTATCCTATGTTCATAACATCAAAATGTTATATTGGTAGTATATAATTTTTTATGAAAAAAGATGATCAATGGTGTACTCTTCTAAAAAAACTAGGCAAGAAGAGGAAATTAAATTCATACCATGGGAACATTTTAAGAATTTGTTTTTTAATAAGTATTTTTCCTGAAACCTTCACACAAAAATGGAATGAGAACTTCTGGAACTAAATTATACGGCTTTAGAATCCATTAGTACCTATAATAAAAATTTCACCATACATGAATTAAATGCTTTTGGTTTTATTATCTATCCAAAAAGAGGAGCTAACAGATTTAGTTAGTGTCTTGAGATCAAGCTTTCGAAAGGAATTAACTATATGAGACTTTGATAACTATAAATAAATTTATATATGTTCTATCAATTAGGAAATAAAAATTGTAGACTCTCATTTATCTTATGGTTTTGTGGAAAAAAATTGAATGATGTAATTTTGAGGAAGTTATAACAATAAAACCCCTTGATAATTGAAAATTGATCTTCTATCATGACATAACTATAGAAGGAAGCACATAAAAAATCTCTTTTTTGGGTTTGGTAATTTTTTATAGTTTAGAAAAGATTACCATTGATAAAAAGATTTTTTAAGTAATATTAATATTTAATTCAATCAAAGTAATTGTTAAAAAGGACAATTGAATGTTCCACCAACTAACTAATGATATAATTGAATGAATTATGTAAATTAAAAAAAATTACTCGAATCCAATTACTAATTATAGAAATTAGTACCTAAAACCACTTAACCTAGAGACAAAGTGAATAGTCATGTGATCATAACTATGTATATGGTTCATGAGAATTTTTTAGTGAATGGTACACTTCCCATATAGTATAGGACTAAAAATTAATTAATTGATTATATAATTACCTACTCTTTTATATCTATATAATTTTTAAATGGTATAAGGTTTATACATCAACGATTAGATGTCATGGTATTATTAAATACTATTAATGGTATGATGATCACATATCTAGTCTATATCTCCTCCCAGAAAGAATTTTTTTATGGATTATGATTCCTATAAACCTTTCACTTTTACATCTAGTTGGATTTGATGTGATATTATGCCTAAATTGGATCCCACAATATATATCCATATCAATTTAGGAGGATGGTAATTCATTTTTGATATTCTAAATCATCCTAAAATTATTTTTATATGTGAGGATGAAGATGAACTTCCAAACAATGTTACATCTGTTGTATGAGTATTTCTATTTACTCAAGTAAGTTATTTATCTCAAATGTCTAGGGAGAAACTCAATATTAAAGATATTCTTTTTTTTCATGGTCATTATGATGAATATCTTTAATACTTTTCTAGTCTTCCCATGAATCATGAATTTTATTTTTTAATAAAATTAAAACTATGTGCTATACATTTTTGAAAGAATCCATATAGAATAACCCTGATTAAGATATAAGAATTAAGGAAGAAACTCCAGAAGAATGCTGATAAGGGAATAATTTCCCCAATTGAATCACAAAGGGTTGTACCTTTTATATTTATTAAGAATTAATATGGTTCAATGTGTATTTTCATTGATTATCAAGAACTCAACTAGAACACTGTTAAGAAAAAGTATCCTTTACCTGATACAAATGATGTTATTGATCAATTATGAGGAGCTTAATATTTTTTCAAGGCTGATATTTGATTAGTATATCATCAACTGAGATTCAAGAAGAGGATATACCCAAGATAACCTTCCATATACAGAATGGTCATTATGAGTTTGTAGTGATGAAATTTGGACTTACCAATTACCTTGGTCTCTACATGCATTTAATGAATATAGTATTTATAGAATACATCAATTTGTGCTAGTATTTGTAGATGATATTATTATATATTCTAATAGTAAGTAATAGTATGAATTTTTTTTAGATTATGATAAAGACCTTAGGGAAGGAGAAACTGCATGCTAAATTTTCCAAGAGTGATTGTTTTCTTTAAAAGCCCCATTATTATGCCCAGTAATCTCAACTGAAGGTATATCATTGTATTTTTGATATATGTATGTTGTTGAAAAATGGCCTAGAATAACCAGTATAACTAATATCCACAGTTTTTATGGGTTGGTAGGTTACTAATGATGTTTTTTAAGATATTTCTAATAACATTATAAGCCAATAATCAAGTTGGATTAGAAGGGATCCATGTTCTTTTGGATATTTAAATGTGAGAAAATTTTTAGGGATCTGTGTAGAAGACTGGTCAACACACATATCATTACAATAGACTCTAGTGACAAAGGTATTTTTATCTTTAGTGGTGAATTGATTAAGGGACTATGACGTGTACTCATTAAAAATGATATTTTGATAGCTTATGCATCATGATAATTTTAAATTCATGTGAAAAATTACCTGACTCATGATTTAGAGTGTGGAGCATTAATTTTTCCATTGAAAATATGGAGGTATTATTGTTATGGTGAATGTGGAGATATATATATATATATATATACCATAAAATATGGAAATTTATATTAACATAAAAATAGTTTAATATGCACCAAAGGATATGGTTGGAGATGATTAACTATTATTACTACTCCATACACTACCTCCATCGGAAGGAGAACAAGGTGGATGATACTATCAATCCAAAAGAACGTTCTATTTTATCTATGATAGGGATTTAAATGGTTATAATATTAAGGGATTATAAAAATATAGACCGATAAATCATGAGGAAAGGGGACATAACATATATTTTTCATATGATTTTCCAACCATCCAATCATTCAAATATTAAAGATGCATAGAAGGAGGATGTGGAACTGTAGAAGAAGGTGAGAAATGTTCTTGAGTCAAACCATGACTATGATGGAATGATAAGTTTCTTGATCTGAGTATATCTTCCTTCAATAAATTAAATTAATAAGGATTTTTTGGTTTAATCTCATAGTTTATCATTCTATATTCATTCTATATGTATGAGTATGTATATTTATAATATTGAGTATTTTTGGTGGGATAACATGAAAATTGATTTTTTAGAGTAGGTTTATAGATTCCTAGTATATAAAAAACTTAAGGATAATATATACAATTATAATGGGATGTAACAACCATTACACTTACTAGAATGGAAATGGAAAAACATCACCATGGATTTAATCATTGGATTCCCCAAAACATCTAAAGGGTCCAATTCTATTTGTATTTTATTTGATCACCTTAAAAAATTACCATAGTTCATTTCCAATAGAGAATATTTCTCTCTTGGTCATATTAACAGGATATAAATTAATTAGTAAGGATTCATAGAGTACCCAATTCTATTGTTTCTTATTTGGATTTAAGTTTTACCTAGAAGTTCTAAAGAAGTATCAAGTATTCAATAAATACTAGATTGAGATTTATCATTTATTATTTTACTCATATAGATAATTATTCTATGTGGAACTTTAAGATCATATAGTATATGATGAGATCATGTTATTAGATATTATAAAGGGGGTTTGGATCAACAAATTGTTTTATTAGAATTTTATTATAATAATATCTTTCACTACTGAATTCAAATGGATTATTATAAATACCTCTATGATAGGTAGTGAAAAACTGCAAAGTTCTAGAATTAAGTTAGTGAAAAATAATATTGGGACCTGAACTGGTTGAGGAAATGGAAGAGAATGTTATATTCATTCAGTAGCAAAAATGATATCTCAGATTCAAAAGGAGATTTATGTTGAAAATCCAAAGCAAGATCTTGAATTCAATGTTGGTGATAAGGTATTCTTAAAAATATCTCCTTATAATAATGTCATGTTATTTGGAAATAAGTAAACTTTGTTCCCCAGATACATTTTTCCCTTTTAAATTATTGATCGTATAAGGATGATTTATTATCATTTGGTACTTCCATCGAATCTCACTCATGTTCATGATGTGTTCTTTGTATCTCTCATGATGAAGTTAAATCTTGATACTTTACATCTACTAACTCAAAGGTAATAAAAATATACCATGATATCTTTTATGAGGAACAACTGGTGCTAATTTTAGATTAAAGAGGGAATGTTATTTGAAACAATACCACTCACCATGATAGTGTTTTTTGTGAAACTGTGAAAATTAAGAATCTATGTGGGAACCCAAATATGTGATTAGATATAATTGTATTTAGTTTTTTGTATTAGTGTAATGGAATTGTGAGGGGGATTATAAAAAGGGGTTTAGATTTTAACAAGCATATATTTTATGATATGTTTCTCTTTAATTAATTTTAATTATTTTGATAGCTTACTTTACATGCACCAGATAGTTTAAACAAATCATGATATATTGTTTAATTATTTAATATGATAGTTATCACCTATAATTTGGATGAGTTGGTATGAATAGTCATTAATAAATTATAAAAAATATATTTTAAATATCTATAAAAGGATTTCATTTGTTATCAAATTATTGGAAATTAAAATAAAATATTTTGAAGGTAAATATAGATATTTTTAGAAAAAATAATTTTTATCTGCACAATCAATTTTTTTCTTAATAAATTAGATTAATATATATTTATGAATTATTTCATTGAAATTTATAAATTATATATTATTAAAAATTAACTTTTTTATTAAGGAAACACTTTTACTGAAAAAGTGAGAAACTGTGAAACATGACTTCAATGACTTAAGACATCAAACTGTTCCACAACAATCTAAAATTTAAAATACTAGAACAAACAAAAAATAAAGGACCCTCCAATAATAGAAAAAATTAAGTAAAATTTCTAGCATTCTAACACTGCATGGAAAGTTATGACGTACAAAGATGGCCTGGTACCAATGGCCAAGGCCATACACACTCAGACAACCAAAACTGAATCGTATAAGTTTAGTGAAAGCTTTCATATCTAAACCTTATGTTGAGCAATCTTTGAAGAAAATCTGAAATCAGGATCCCGTGAATAGCAGGCTGTAGAAAAACAACATTCACAACGAGGAGAAAAAAAACCCATGTAATCCACAAATTCCAACACTTCACTGAAATCAACACCAAATGAGAAAAATCAAACCTATAAAACTAGCCTAACCAAAGACATCACCCGCTGATGCCAATTATACAACACCAAACTAGATTCAATGCCTAAGAGATTTACAAAAGAGGCTAAAAGAACTTCCAAAACAAATAACAATTTGCATCCGAACTCTATAATCCATCACGAAAAATCCAAAACAAACAATAAAATCGATCCACCTTTTGTTCCTCCACCAGAATAACATCCCAATCACTGGATGAAGCTAAAAGAAACCCTAATGCCTCCATGAGAATACTCTGATGACCCATCTGTGCAAGACTAAAGAGGAAAACCCACAAACAATGCGAAAAAGCACCAGTAAGGATGTGCATGGTACCTCGGTGAAGGTAACGCCTCAAAACCCTCATATCTTCAAACAACAAAACATTAAAATCTCATCTTGATCTGAAAAGACCATCGAATGCCACAGAAAATCCCCTTGCCGCCATCTAACCGCTCGTGGAGACCACATCGTACCACCCTACACACTCACATCCAATAATGGAAACATGATAAAAACACTCAACATAGTTGGATCTCGACCATTGTGCATTCACTGTACCACCAAAGAAAGTTATCCAGCAGATAGAGAGAATCATTGGGACGAACAAGCCCACTAGGTCAAAGATTCCTCCATTAAAGCGAGGAACCACTCACCACAACAATGCTGGTATGGAGCACTGAGAAAAAGAGTTGTATCCGACCTGAGCTGGATGAAGGTAGGTTGCGACCAATCCCACTAGTGTTATGCTTTAAAATACATTTTTCAAACATATTTTATTATGTTTTTCTCACATATATTAAATTAAATTTCTACCAATTATATAAATTTATTATTGTAAAATTTATTCCTTATTTTTAATAATAATAATTAATATAATTTAATATGTTTAACAAAATGTTTATTATAGTAAATAGGAAAACAATAAATTTCCTTCTATGATTAGGGTCAAAAAGGGTTTATCGGGGGTTAACATAAGAGATATGGTTGAAAATACCAAAAAATATATTTAATTTTAATATTTAATGGGATTTATTTATTATTATTATTATATTATATTATTTTTAATTTTGTAACTACTTTAATTGAATAATACATAAATATATTTTAATCATTTGAAAAATTGTATGTGTGTCTTCTCCCTCCTTTACAAATGGACACCACTTGAACTCTCTTCCTCACACATTACGATATTTCTATATTATCCAATACATACTATAATCCATTCATAACATTTCTATATATTTACAAGGTGTCTTGGATTTATTATAATACCATGATTTTGATTCATAATGTGTAAACCAAGGGATGCATCTCAATGAAGAGCTATAACACCTAAGCAATTAATTTCAATTTTATTTGTTCATACACCTTCTCAAAATATATGGTATGAATTCTAAAATAATAAATTTAGTATCCAAAATATAATAAATAATTATTATGATTATGAAAAAAAATTCCATCTCTTTTCAATCAAACATAAAATGAATGTATTGTATGTGCATATGTGTGGACTACCACCTCCATATAGTAATATGATTCATTTTCCATAAATTTATATCATGGTTACTTGTTATGATGTATTTAATGTGTGTGTGTGTCTATATATGTTATATTTAAGAAATTATTATTATTCAATAATTATAATATCTTATCTAACATTTAACCTTTCCATTCGTTGTAAAATGGTAATGTCACTCCTGTGTATATGTGGACTACCATCTCCATGAAGCGATGTGATTCATTTTTACTTTTATTTTCAATGAATGGAAATAAAGATAGATTTAATGAATATATATGATATTTATGATATAATAATGATTATTTTATGGTAATTTTTTATAAATATTTTTACTGTTCCAACCATCAAAAAGTTGAAACATCACTCACGTGTATGAATGGACTACTGTCTGGATGAATCAGTATGATTCCTTTTACAACAAAAATATATATGAATAATTATAAAAGTGTATGTGATGAGGGAATATTAAAATTATCTATTTATTAATATTCTATAATGATGAAACCATGTCCATGTTGAAAGTATCATTTTCATCCAACCAAAACATATATGGTAAACATACTAATATTTACTTGAATGTTCATTTTAATGAATATATTTTAAATAAAAGGTTAGTTGGGAATTGTAAATAAATGTTACATTGTTATTTAAAAATTAATACCATAAAATAATATATGTAAAATATATATAAATTTTTTATATATGAAATTTCAAGGCTTATGAAGAATGATGGGACATGAGGTCGGGAGTTTATTGTATAATCACATTTCTTTTTGGGATTATCTATGATAAATTTATGTTGAGAAAAATTATGTGGATATTATAATTTAAGAAAAATATATTTAAATATCCTCTAGTTAATTTTTTATTTTTTATATATTATTACCATTTCCTTCTCTTTGGTAATTATAAAGATTAATAAAATGTTTTTTTGACAACACCCCACCATTTTTCCTCTTTGTTTGATGAATGTTTTATCGACATCCATAATCATGAAAATTGTTTCATAAAAGTTATCAATTATAACATAAATTATTTTAAAACGAAAATTTTAATACAATTTAATTTATTTAGAATTATTTAAAAATGAATCTTCTTATAGATTTTTTTATCAAGTCATTTTTCACTTTTTACTAAAGTGTAAAAATATTGTTTAATGTATATACAATGGGAAAAAAATTCCACCATCATGACCATTAATTTCTGTGATTCTACCATTATAATTTAAATTATTATATTTGATGAAAATTATTTCCTATATCTTATTGTAATTCATAGGTAATATTTTATGAAAATAAAAGGATATTTTCTCATTTTTTCAGGGAAAGGATTGAGTGATATTTAAAAGGTAGTTTACATTAATATCAATAACATTTTTGGATTTTTATTCATCAATGGGGATATGATATTATGATACCATCCACTTTCTATTTCTAGACAACTAATGATGATGATTATTTATGGATGATTCTAGGAATCCCATTTCTTTCCAATAGGTTTCTTAAATTATGATGAAATATTTATGAAACCCATTTGTTTTCTGTGGGTTATTCCAGAATGGAATGATGAAACCTTTATGAGACCCATATACTTTCCATTAGTTACGATATGATAATATGATAAATGTTTTATGATCTTATGGGACACAATTGTATAGTTTTTATTGTGTGACGGTGGGGCCAATAATTATATATCCCTCTAATGCATTAGGTAATAATGAAATTTTTGAGAATATCCTAAGAGATGATCGAGTAAATAATATTTTAAGAGATTAAAGAGTTAGATATATGGAAGTTACTACTAATAAAATGTAACGAATGACTAGTTAGGCATATATATTATAGGAATTTTCCTAAAATAATTGTATTGGGAGTAAACCATGACTAAAGAAGCTATTTTTTTATGTTTTTATGTATTAAATAACCTTATGTACAATTATTGTGATATATTTTCATGGCTCATGTCTTATTATTGATGATTATTCACTCTTATATCATATTATTTTGGATTTATTAACCCTTATTCGATGATTTGTGATTAAATATATTTGAATAGTGGAATAAGATTATTGTATTATATGAATTGGTTCTTATACCCTTATTCTTAACTCAAGATCACTTATATCCATTTATTGATATCTCATATGTTTACTTTTACTAGTCATCTGAGCTTATCCTTTCTTCTGTTTATTTCTATAAGGTTCGGAAGAAATGTTTTATGTAGATAATTTTAAAAAATTATACGAAGATAGTATATTTTAATGGCATATGTTTAAGATTATCCATGCAATAAGTTTGTTTTTTTTATATTCTATATATAAACTTAACCTTTATAGTTCATGGGCATGTATTAGTTTCAAATTCATTTAATATTCATCTATTATAAAGAAATATTAATATTTGAAATGATCACGTTACATCACATAGAGAGAGGAAAATGAAATAAAAAAGTGTAATGTTAAGAAAAAACTAATGGAGAATAAAAATAATGATATTTTTTATAGATGTATAATTTAATTTCATCATCTGGAATTTAATCCAAAATAATTCTAATAAAAATGAGATTGTAACGCAAAACCCTTACCTCATGTCTGAATTTCCCTATATGTTCTCTAACCTATTTCGTAATAAATTTAATTTTTTTAATTATATAATATATCCTGATAAATAATTATAATATCATATATTATCAACTTATATCATATTATCACCCAATAATTAATAATTATTTCTTAAAATCTATATTCTGGGTACTAACTATTTCATTTAATCATGATGTTTTGATCCAACTATTTGGGTCCTTATAAATTGATTATGGATAAATTATATCTATAATTTTAATCATGATATAAATATAATATATATTAATTATAAAAATACATAGAACCATCCATAAATGGTATAGTTATAAAAATAAATTACATCATTCAAGGAGATGGTAGTCCATGTGTACGTAAGAACACTGTTTTCATTTTCAAATGAAAAGAAGGAAAAAATAATGAATAATATTCAATCATCAAAAAATAATAATTACATCACAAATATTATATATTCATATTAAATCATTCTTTATAAAAGTCCATGTGAGGAGGTGATGGAAAATGAATGACATCACTATGTGAGGGAGGGACTCCACATGTACACACGAGTAATATTTTCATTTCCAATTTGATCGAAAAGAGAAAGAAAAAGGTTTGAAAATCCTCATTATAAAATCTAAGTATTTTTATTATGATTTATTAATCACAGATTCATGGATATAATAGGTTTTGATAAGTTATAATAAGAAATAAAATTGGATGAGCTTGATTAAGAACTATACCTCTTCTTTAGATAACCTCCTGAGGTTTACACCTAATAACTTATTCAGATGGTATTATGATTAGACCAAGACCTATAAAATGTGGATAGAGATGTTATAAAATTATTTTGGAATGTACGGTAATTATAAGAGGATATTTACTTATTTATAATAGAGAATCAACGGTGTCCTTTTAGAAGTGAGGGGAATGACACTCTTGGAAATTTACAATTCCTTAAATATATTAATATTTTATTGAAGAAAAATCAGCCAAAAAATAATAATATTAGAATAGGATATGATATAGTGTTTTAATATTTCAATAAAATAATATTTTAGAAATTTTATGTGGAAATGTTGCCCTTATCTCATAGTTTAACCTCCTCCCCCATTCCCATAATAAAACCTTTTTAACATTAACTCCGGCAAAAAAATTTCTATTTTTACTGTTCATTTTGAAAAAAATGAATGTGTCCTCAAATTTTTTTTTTCATTTTTATTACAAATAATGTATCCATTTAATAAAATTAAGTTTATATAATTTCAAAAATTACTTTTGATATAATCCCAAAAAATGCGATGAAATATTGTTTTCTAGAAAAATGTATTTTTAAGTAATAAAATATTTTTATACTAAAATTTAGAATAATATAGAATAGAATAAAATTTAATGTAATATTTTTTATAAAAAATTAACTAATTAAATATTAAAATTAATAAAAAAAGGACTTGGTAAATAATTGAATGGAAAATCAGTCTTAATTAAACTAGTATATATTACTATTCACTAAAAATAATCACTTTACAAAAATCCAAATATTTCACCATATAATTTTTTTGAGAAAATGATCAAAAAAATGATATAATTTTCATAAAATTAAATTTTTAAAATTAGTTTAAATTAATTATAATATCTTCACATAAAATGAAATATAAAATATTTTTGAATAAAACCATTTTTTGAAACATAAATTTACTTTAAAGAAAATTTTCAACTTATTTATTATATATGAATCAATAAATTTGAATTATGTAAATCATTTATACAAATTTCTTTTTTCTAATTTGGTGATTCTTATTCATAACAAAAAATTAATAGCTAGGTTATAACAATAACATTTAAATAATGATAATTTAATAGTATATCATGGTTCGTTTAAACTCAGTGTTTTGTGAGAAAAAAATATAAAATACTTAAACTTTATTTAAATGTAAATTCAAGTAATATATTGGGGTGTTACACTAATCCAACAAATAACTTGAACCTGGATATGAAACTAACTATAGAAACCTAAGCCTTAACCACATTTTATTTCACGATTTTGAATATATTTTACAAAAAAAATCCATGTTGAGAGAGGTGTAGTTTCTTGGGAGATTTGAAACATACATAAATTATCTTAGTCATAAATTACATTCCAATTATTTAAATATCTAAATTTTTTTCTAACCTTTAATAGATCTTCTTTAACTGTATAGGATACCTTTGGGAAAAATACAATTTGAAAACTCTAAGTTAGAAAGGCCCGTAAGGATATAAACAAAATAACGAAGCATAACTTTTAAAAAAATAGGGAATCAAGATATTATAAAAGATAATTAACATAATAATGATAACATTTCATAAAGAGTTGATATCATAAGTTCATGGAATCACAGACAGGTGGAATCAACATAAATCATGAAATCATAAGAATCAGTTAAGGTTCACTCCCAATACAATCATCACATAGTTAAAAAACTCCCACAGTGGATTGGGATCACTTCCTAATCCCATACATGGTATATTAGGAGATAAAAAACATTATATAATGTTTTGGAGGACTATATAATCCTAGGACCACCCATCACATAACATTGTGTGCTTAGGCTGATTGCTAGTGCACTATACTTGGTATCTCATGAGATAAAAAAAATTACCTAATTCGTTAAAGTGGAATATAATTCTTAGAACAAAAATTACATAATGATAACCAAAATATGCACATGCATATGTGTTCCAAAGGTGTAAAAAACCACACATTAAGAATACGCATTATAAAACCCCTATGAAATAAGTGGGTTCCATAATCGTCTTTCAAATCATAATTGAATTCTATATCATATATAGTCCTAGAAGAAGGGGTTTAATCATTTTATATGTCCATAAAGAAACATATATTTTTGAACATCATGTTACAATGTAGTAAAAGTCATAGGAATGATCATAGGGAAGTAAAAATAAAAATGAATTACATATGTGTTGATGTTGGAAATAAGAAAAGGATATTTATGGATAGAAAGGGAGGTCTATTTTAATGTAGACAAAAATTTAAGTAAGAGGGTTATACATAAAAAATGAGTGGTTTTAAAATATTTTCATGGTTCATAATAATTTTTATATAGGTAACACTTCTATTGAAATGTCTTTTTATGTCATTATTACATAAATATGGGAACATTGAAAGGATCACAAAACATGTATTATCCAAAAAAATAAAGGTAAATAAAACATTCACTACTGGAATTATTGGTAATTGTGACGGCCTATTTGCGATGGGATCTCGTCGCAAATAGCCCGTTGTAGAAAAAACTCTCGCAAATACAGTTATTTACGACGGTCCTGTCGCAAATAAGCTTATTTGGGACGAGAAACATCATCGTCGCAAATAATCCTCCGATTATATGTATTATATATACATAAACATTTTTGCGATGGACCCATCACAAAAACTATTTGTGACAGGCCCTAGTCCTGTTGAAATATATATATATATATATATATATATATAACATTCTCCGACGGGCCCGTCGCAACAAAGTATTTGCAACGGGCATGTAGTCCCATCAGAAATATGTTTTTAAAAATATTTAGTTAGTAAATTTGCGACGGGACCCCGTCGCAAATGGTCTTATCTCAAATAAAAAATTAATTTAGAAAAAATTAATAAAATTACGATTAATGAAAAAAAATATTACTATTATTAAAACAATAAAAAAATAAAAAAAAATAAAAATTATCAATATTCACAAAAAATATAGAAAAAATAATAAAATATTAAAAATTAAATTATGTAATATTTACATCGATATAAAAGACATAAAATGTAAATAATACATATTACAATGTTAAATTCAACTGTTTGTAACATAAAAAAATCACTGGGGGGTCATCTTCTGGAGGAGGTGGAGGAGCTGAAGGAGTTGGTGGAGAAAACTCCATCCCTAAACTACAAGTCAGACGGTGAATGTACTCCATCTTCTCGTGATGCGGCTGCTGATATCGATGCGTCTCCTCCTCATACTGCTACTACTACTACTACCATAGATGTATCAGCTCCTCGTAATGATGCTCCTGCTGCTATTTCCGTCAACACATCTCTTCTTGCTACTTCTGCAAAGTCTCTATAAGCTCAGCCTGAGCTTGCAACTGCTCCAGATACTGTGATCCAGAAGATGATGCCTCTCCACGAGCTCCTCTCGAGCTGGACGTTGACATCGCAGAAGTACCATAATAAGTACCAGGAGTCAAATGAGAGCTGATACCAACGACTCTTCCCTTCTCAAAGCCATACTGAGTCGCCTGCATCCATGCCGCCTCATCGAAATGGTGAGCACTTGTATGTTCAGTCATCTTGTCCTGACCCTCAGCCTGTGTCTGAGAGGTCGCAACCTCATATGATTGGTTCAATTACAATTTAAAATTAAAATTGTAAAACAATAATATGTAGTTAATTGTCAAACTGAAAAAATAATACTAACCACAATCTGACGCTGACGATCACCTCTAATCTCTCTAGTGACTAGATCACTGTACATCCTCTGATAAACGTCAAAATCCGTAATATCGGGATGCTCATATAGCTATAGAAATATACAATAAACTGTTTATATTTAAAGTTATATAAAATATTTAAAAAATATACTTACTAGATGCTATCCATGGAAACTGAATGTACGACTACTAGCTCGATGTGTCACTTCCTATATCCCCTGGTTCTGTCGTCCCACTGAAGATCTCCTTTGAAATCCACCACCCCACCAGTGTAAACATAATCCATCCCAAACTTGAGATGAAATGTACTCTGGTCGGTGGGCTCTACATGACTCTGCAAATTCTATCACCCCTTCTTTCTTAATGGTTTTCCTTCTCAAATTATGCAAAAACTAATGGAAATGGTCACGCAGAGAAACCTGCCATGCCGCGTGGATAGTTTCATGCATGCTATCATCGATAGGATACCATAAACCCTACAAATAATTTATAATATCAATTTGTTAATAAAATAAATTTCAAAATAATTATTATTTATTTACATACCATCTAATGATGGAACGTATCACATCGTACATCAATGGGAATATGTTCCCATGTGATCCATGGATGAGAAAAATAATTTCTCAAGATAGCGCTCCCCTGTCCAATGGCTACATGTACAAAAATGTGAAAGATGAACAAATAATCAAAAAATTAGTATATATATAAATAAATTAATGAAATATAACTAAAATATACAGGTTACCATACCTTAGTGTGCGTGGATCGAAACCAAGATGTGGACGTCGCTCATGGATAGGGTCAAGAATCATTAGTCGTGCATGACCATGCCCCCTCCGCATACCCCCTGAACTGTCAGTATTATGGTGTCAGAGGATCCAAAATCCCCCTCATCCAATGGTAGGTCAGCCTCCTGCAACTCGAGAAATAGCTCAGGGTCCATCTGAAACACAAAATTATTGTTGTTAGCAGATAGTTGAAAATAACTATTATATATAGATATATATATTAGTTATGATTATAATCATCATTTAACTGTGTCAATGTTCGTCTTCATCCTATTCTCCATAGCTATCAATGTCAATGTTTTCATCTTCCTCCTCGGCATCATCAATATCCATATGAGTTCCAGTTTTAGCATCTCTTGTAATTTCTTATTCATTTGTAACATCATTAACATCTTCATCACCATCGATCCTTAATTGTGGGGTGTCATCGTCGATATTCATGTCTTTTTTTGAATCAGATGGATTTTTAGCAGTCTCTTGAAAAATTTAAATTTCTTCCACTTCAGCGAAACCACATTCATTTTGAGTAAGCTAATTTTCCTGATATTTCATTTTTATTATGCTCCACCAATCACTCAAGTATCTTGAAGTAGAACAATACTTTGCATAATAAATTTGATGTGTATGTTGATCCAGTAAAAATAGTTCATTTACTACAAGAATACTTTTATATTTAATATCAACGATTCCATGAGTTGGATGAACATGCAAGCCTCTCTCAGTATCCAACCACAGACATTTAAATATTGTTATGTAATTCAGTCCTAGATAACACAACTCAATAATTTCATCCAAAATTCAATAAAATTCAACTTTAGTTTCTATTTGATGTGATATTCTCAAGCAAAGTCCACTATTCATTTTTTTTGATTCCCCATATACATGTGTATGAAACTGAAAACCATTCACCACATATACATTATAATATTTAACCATTTTGGACGGTGAGTTACTCAATATACATAGTCTCTTATCAATTTTATCAGCATATTGTGACACATGAATTTTTTTAAAACAATTATCAATATAATAAATAAGAACGGAATTGATATTAAACCATCAATAATTTATGTTACCAGTTTTTGAAACCATTGAGAATTTTTTTTTTGTCTGCGTTCTTCAAGAGAAGCTACTGTAATTTGTGGGAGTTGTTTCTTGATATGATTATCATATAACCTACAAATAAAATAAGTTAAAATACTGTAACATAAATTATAGAATAAGTGATAGAAGCACTCACAAGACAAATGATTTCATTTCTTCATAGTTGACCATAACGTATGTATGAGCTCTGTGGTGTTCATCATCTGAAATCCATCGTTCATGAACTCCACCGAAACCAAGATTTGGCTGATTAAAAACTGTTAATTGATTGTCCATTTTGTCATTAACATTCCCATCGTTTTGTCACATGCGATTATGTTTTGAGGGATATTGAGATTCAAAATAATGAGAGCAGAAAAAAGCAATTTCCTCTTGCAAATAAGCTTCAGCAATTGAGCCTTCAACAAATGCTTTGTTACGTATTTTTTTCTTCAATTTCTGCCTGCACCTCCCGAATGGGTACATCCATCGAAACTATATTGGACCTCCACATTTAGCTTCATGTGGAAAATGTAACATTAGATGTTCCATTGAGTCAAAGGAAGCTGGCAGAAAGATTTTTTTCAGTTTACATATAAATACAGCAATATCTTTTTCCAATTTTATTAGGGCATCGTAGTCTACTGTCGCTGCACAAATGTCTCGAAACAAACATGACATTTCTATTATAGAATCCCAAATCATAGAATTCAACAATCCTCTGAATCCAATCGGTATAAGTATTTCCATTATAACATGACTATCATGACTTTTTAATCCAGTAATATAACCATTCTTAACACATCTGGCCAAATTGGAAGCATAGCCATCTGGAAGTCTCAAATATGAAATCCACAGAAAAAATAATAAGTGACTCTATTTGGACAATGTATATGCTGATTTTGGATTCATTAACCTATATGATCTGACATTTTCAAACAGTTCAAGTTCTGGTCGCCTGCAAATTTGGGAAAAATCTAATTATGCCTTTACAGTATCTTTGGTCATACCTGGTGTATCCAAAACTGTATGAAATAAATTATCAAAACAACTCTTATCAATATGCATAAAATCCAACATGTGTCGGACCAAAAAATTAGACCAATATGGAAGATCCAAAAAAATGCTCCGTTTTATCCAATTATGTTCTTTCCCAAAGCCATGAATTTTCTGTTGGTTTACTATTGGTCCAAAGGTGATGGGGGTAATGAAAATACAACTGATTTTAACTCTATACTTGAGATCAGCTTTGGAGGTTCATCCCTTTCAATTGTACCTTTTCTGAAATGATATTTGTTCCTATGAAAAGGATGATCAGTTGGAAGAAATCTACGGTGACAATCAAAATAGACATGTTTTTTTCCATTGACGAGAATAAAGGATTTGTTTTCATTCATAGAGTAAGGACATGATTTCAGACCATGTGTACTCCAACCAGATAACATGCCATATTCCGGAAAGTCACTAATCGTCCACATTAATGTAGCTTTTAATATGAAATTTTGTTTCACAGCAACATCATATGTATTAACACCATCACTACATAATGCATTTAACTCATCAATCAATGGTTTCTAATAAACATCAATATTCTTTTTCGGATGTCCTGGGATTAATAGAGTCAAAAAGATATAAGGCTCCTTCATCAACATCCATGGAGGCAAATTGTACCGAGTTATAAAGACTCGACAACATGAATACTGACTACCATAAGAACCAAACGGATAGAATCCATCAGTAGAAAGACCCAATCACACATTTTGGGCTTCTATAGAAAAAGATGGATATAGACGGTCAAAATGTTTCCATGAATCACCATCAGATGGATGATTCAAGTTTTTATTAGATGAAATATTGGTTTTGTACCCTAACATCATTAACACTGTGTTCTGAGACATAAATAAACACTGCAACCTGGGTTTAAGGGGGAAATATCTCAACTATTTTACTGGAATTGATCTAGGCTTCATTGTTTGAGTTTCTATATACTTCGATTGTCCACATGTGGGATGACTATCCAATGACTCATTTTCGCCAGAATATAAGATGCAATCATTTGGACATGCATTAATCTTCCAATAACTAAGGCCCATATTATGAATTAGCCTATTTCTCTTATAGTAATTTAGAGGCAACACATTTCCTTCATGTAACAGTGTTTTAACCAAAGAAAATATCTGATCAAAATAGTTGTTTGACAATACATTATCTAATTTAATATACATAAATTTTCAATCACTTCTCATTTTCTTATCTTGAAACCAGGATATAATGCATCCTCATCAGACCTCAAAAACTCATAAAATTTGGATGGTGCCAACACATAAGTTTAATCAATATCATCGTGAGTTTCAGTTTGTTGAAAAGATGGACCTGCAACATCATGTGCTAAATTTTGAAACCGTGATGGATTCAAAATCCGGTTATTAGAATCTTCTTTGGAACTGTGTTCACCGTGTTGATACCAAAAAATATAATCTCGTTGAAAACCAAACCACAAGAGATGTCCCCCAACCTTGTCAAATTTGTCAAACGTTCTCAGAGCACATTTTTTACAAGGACACTTAATTGTGCCTTGTGAAACATATTCTGGTTTTGATGATGCAAATGATAAGAAAGATTCAACACCCTCAATATATATGGGATTTAAACAAGAACCATTTGTATTTCTGCGCTGATTTATCCAAGCTCGATCATCTAATAATGACTGATGTCAAATTTCGTGTTCCATATTTTTCTACATAAATTATAAAATCACCACTGTTTTTGAATAATTTGAAATTATAAAAACATTATCTAGAAAAATACGATATATAATTACAACCACTTAATAATTACAATTAATTAAGGGCGACACAATTTTTAGTGGATTAACGACTACTCTTTTGTCTGACAGAACATTTAATTGCATCATTCTCACACTTATTATTTCTAATTATTGATACTTATTCCTAATTATTCCTAATTATTTCTAATTATTACAAATTATTTCTAAGTCTTACAAATTATTACTAATTGTTACTAATTAGTACTAATTATTACTAATTATTACTAATTATTACTATTTATTACATTTTATTACTAATTATTACTAATTATTACTATTTATTACTAATTTAGCAATACCTAGAAATGCTTAGCAAAAAGAAAACTACTTGAACAATGAAAGGAAATTTGGTAATCATCGTTGTGGAGATGATTACAAATTTTCCCTTCATTATCCAAGCAGATTTCGTTTAGTAATTATTACTAATAAAAAAACTTATATTATCAATATTTAAGAAAAAACTATATTAATATTATTAAAATAATAAAAAAATTATAAAATATTAAAATTATCAATATTCGCAACAGACATTACTATATTCATAACATGTTCAAATCTCAATGGGTCGTCAATTGTCAAGTCATGCACAATGAAAAGTTTTTGTCAGTCATGTCCGATGGAAAATCTATAATTTTACTTGCATGGTTGATCACCACGCAAGTAGTGTTGCAATAGGACTACCAAATTAATGACGTTCTCATCCATAAGAATCATCTCACGTGAAACTTTACATAGATCATTCTTGCTTAAAAATTTGAGGGGATATCAGTATATTCCCCTTAAATTTTAAAGGAAGAATGGTCTATGCAAAGGTTCAGGTGAGATAATTCTTATAGATAATAAGGGCATGACTTGGGTTGTCCTATTGCAACAGTACTTGCGAGGTGATCAACAATGCAAGGAAAATTATAGAGTTTACATTGGACATGGCTGTCACAAACTTTTTATTGCGCATGATCAGACAATTGGAGACCCTTTGTGATTTGAACATGTTAAGAATAGAGCAAAGCATGTTTCAAATAATGATAATTTTAATATTTTCAATAAAATTGTTATTTTAATAATAATAATAATGTTTTTTCGTAGAAATTGATAATATTTTATTTTATTGCTAATTATTTCTAATTATTTTAAATTATTGCTAATTATTGCTAATTATTTCTAATTATTTCTAATTATTGCTAATTATTCCTAATTATTGCTAATTGTTCTTAATTATTGCTAAATATTCTTAATTACTACTAATTATTCCTAATTTTTTCTTCATTATTCCTAATTATTCCTAATTATTCTTAATTATTCCTAATTATTCCTAATTATTCCTGATTATTCCTAATTATTGCTAATTATGGCTAATTATTGCTAATTATTGCTAATTATTCCTAGTTATTCCTAATTGTTGCTAATTATTCTTAATTATTGCTAATTATTCCAAATTATACCTAATTATTCCTAATTATTCTTAATTATTCATAATTATTACTAATTATTCCTAATTATTCCTAATTATTGCTAATTATTGCTAATTATTCCAAATTATTCGAAATTATTCCTAATTAATACTAATTATTCCTATTTATTCCTAATTATTTTTAATTATTCCTAATTATTCCTAATTATTCTTAATTATTCCTAATTATTCCTAATTATTCCTAATTATTCCTAATTATTACAAATTATTCCTAATTATTCTTAATTATTACTCATTATTCCTAATTATTCCTAATAATTCCTAATTATTCATAATTATTCATAATTATTACTAATTATTACCAATTATTCCTATTTATTTTTAATTATTCCTAATTATTCCAAATTATAATTAATTTTTACTAATTATTACTAATTATTCCTAATTATTCTAAATTATTCGTAATTATTCCTTATTATTCTTAATTATTCATAATTATTCCTAATTATTCTTAATTATTCCTAATTATTCCTAATTATTCCTAATTATTACTAATTATTACTAATTATTACTAATTTTTCCAAATTATTCCAAATTATTCCAAATTATTACTTATTATTACAAACTATTACTAATTATTACTAATTATTACTAATTATTACTAATTATTACTAATTAATTCTAATTATTACTAATTATTACTAATTATTACTAATTATTACTAATTGTTACTAATTATTACTAATTATTACTAATTATTACTAATTATTACTAATTATTACTAATTATTACTAATTATTACTAATTATTACTAATTATTACTAATTTTTACTAATTATTACTAATTTTTACTAATTTTTACTAATTATTACTAATTATTCCTAATTATTCCTAATTATATCTATTTATTGCAAATTATATCTATTTATTGCCAATTATATCTATTTATTGCTAATTATATCTATTTATTGCTAATTATATCTATTTATTGCTAATTTTATCTATGTATTGCTAATTATATCTATTTATTGATAATTATATCTATTTATTGCTAATTATATCTATTTATTACTAATTAATATTAATTATGACTAATTATTTATTATTATCACTAAAAATATCAGTTTCTTAGTAAAAATAAATACAAATAAAAATCAATTGAAATATAATTAAATTACAACTAATAAAAAACAATTAAATTAACATAAAAAAATAATTAAATAAAAAAATATAATATAAATACATTAAAACTTTGATATTCTGAAGATATTGATGCCCTCTGATTAGTCCCGTATAAAAAAATTCAAATAAAAGAAGTTTTTTCTTTGAATCTGAAGAAAGAAAAGAGGGAGAGAGCAAGATCTGAATGATTTGGGAAAAATGGATGGGGGTATATATAGGTTAGATTAGTTGTGACAGGGTTATTAGCGACTGGTTTCCCGTCACAAATGGTGGTATTTGAGACAGGGCCTGTCACGAATACCTCTAACGCATTAATTACAGTCGGCAGTTAAAAGGTTATTTGTGATGGGTCCCGTTGGAAATTGTCTCTGCCGAATTTTTTTTTTGAGGGGACCACATCCCGTCGCAAAAAGTTATTAACTGTCGTCGGGTATTTGCGATGGTCTGCCGTCGCAAATACATATGTGTGGTTTGGCGGTCATGTAGCGACCCATACTTTACATACATTGTTATTACTTCAAAATTGAAGCATACTTATTACAACATATAACAAAACCAGGAAAGGACCATATAGGTATAGTGTCTTTAGAAACTGGGAAACATAAACAACTGGTTCATAAAGCATCTACACTGTCTCCCATTTATTTCATCATATCTGTAGTCCCTTTTGACATATCTTACTTAATAACCTTCTTCCTGACCTGGGGAAGGAAAACATACAAAAGGGTGAGCTCAAATGCTCAGTAAGGGTAAACAAAAGAAATATCAATCACAACATTTACATAAGAACATAACTTTTGGAAATCATAACCTGCAAAAGAAATCATAATTTCATAACATGGGATAAATCATAGTAGTGAAATGTAATCCCAATAATCATAACATAAAACACGAAACTTTGTGGCATACACAGATAATCATAGAGAATCATTTCTTATAAGTCAAGACTAATTGCCAAGACTATCTTAGTGGACAAAGTCCATTTCTGAACCGAGTTCACTCCTCGTTTCAGTCCTGTTTCACTGAACCGGTTCAACCTGCCATTTCAGCCATGTATATCTCATGAGATATAAAATCTTTTCCCAATGCATTGGAGGGAGATATAGGTCCCATCCATCTCATAATGATACCATTCTTATGTGTGCCACAAAATCATAAACCATACATCATAGCATAACCCATGTAATAAAAATGAGAATCTTTAAACATCGTGACATCAAAAAACAATTCATATAAGATAATGGAATTCATAAAAATAATTCCATCACAACATAATAAAATCAATGTAATAATAGGGATAGAAGCAGAACCCTTTATTATCTTAGATGGAAAATAATTTTGATAAAACACTTGAACTCCATTCTTGAGGAAAATATCATTTCTACTTCAAAATTTTTTTCCCTTTCTTAACATGTCATACAATTTTCAACTAAAAGATGTTGATTGAAAATAAACGTGAAAACCTGTAAAGGAATATTCTTGGATTTTTTTTTTAAAATCCATTCATGCCGTATAAGTTAAAAAACATTCTTCACGTACTTTTTTTTGGAAAAGTCAAAAAAGTACCTCGTACGAAAATGACAAAAGATTCCTTTCATATCTTTTATTAAAAACTCAACGAAGGGTAAAAATGGATTTAAACATTTGTAGGTGGATGGAAATAATATTACATATTGAGGAAACATGGATGTGGATGATAAAATACACCCCAGTAAATACCGAAGTATAAACAATCTCGGATAAAAATGAGATTGTGATATTTCCCTTACCTTAGGTCTGATATGCTTTTTACGTGTCCAAACCTCCTTTATAATGATTTATATAATGTTATTGACTAATTCAAGAATCATACTCATTGTTATGATATCACATATGGTCATATTCTTAGCTTCTTATTAGTAATATTTCATTACAACTTGTTATTCGGGTGTTTATTACTTTTTGTTCTTATGCGTGTTTTGTCGAATAAATTCTTATTCTTCTCTTTAGGTTATAGATACCTCATTTCCATAATGTTATTAGTGTAATATATATCATATTCATTCATTCAATTCATTTATATACTCATTATGCAATGAAGATCATGTAGAACGAGTCACATCACATCGTGGAGATGGTATTCCGTACGTACGCACGAGTGATGATATCATTCCCATGATCATGGAATTGTATTGGAGTGTATGTATACTAATTCAGAATCAATATCACTTTACAATAATCATATATAGTCATTATTTACACCATTATACCCATCCAAGTAAGGTGGTGGTGGAAAATAGATTACACCACGGCGTGGAGACGGTATTCCGCACATACGCACGTGCGGTGATTTCATTTTCTGTAGGATAGATAGATGGTGAAATATGGTTGTTTCATATTTATAATAACATATCAGTATATGAGTGATACTGATTTTATTACTTCATATTGAAACAACTAAATAAGAATAAGTGGAAGAAGAAATAAAGATGAAAGAATCGGTAATGGACATTACCTCTTCTTTGAAGTGCTTCTTTGAGACCTCCTTTTCGGGAACTAAAATTGTTTTTTGAAGAAGACCAGGACCTCTAGGATGTCTCTATGGAAGTGGAGAGGAGAAAGTGGCAGGGGTTGGCCGAGCTTGAAGGCTCAATGTGGTGTGAGGAAGAGGGGGAGGAGGTGCCCTTTTATAAGGGAGGAGAGGGGCTCCTTTGGAAAAGCTAAAAATATTATTTTATTATAAAGTCAAGTTCAGTTTTAAATAGCTCCAAATTGATTTATTTTGAAGCTAGGGTGGGGATGGGTCTAAATCCTCTCATCCAATAGAATTTAGACAAGTTTAGGTTCCTATTTTAACCTTATCATTTAGAATTAACATTAAGTTAAATAATTTTACTTTTACCGTGTCTTCTTGTGTTCTTATACTATAAAGTTAATAAACATACTATAAGAAGCCAAAAGAACCCCAAGTTGTTTCTTATTAATATATATAACCCTATCTAAGTCATTTTTCCGAACCTTAGATTTTTAGAAATAAAATACAATTAATAATATAATATTTGTTTTAAAAACTATTTTATGTCAATTTTGACACTATTTAGTAATTGATTTTTGTGAAAATCATAACAGTATGATTTGTTTGAAAAAAGTTAATTAAATCAATAATAACATTTCATATTAAAATATAAAATTAGTGTAATTAATAAAAAGTCTCAAATTACATTTATTTTGGTATTTATAAAATCAATTATGTCAATATTTCATTAATATTATAATTACTGCATCATCTTTGTGTCATAAATAAATTAAATTATTTAATTTCTAAAAATTACAAATAAAATACCATTATGTAGAAAATCGTTTTATATTTATAATGAATTTTTATAGTCGAATTTATCTTATGTATAACCTTATATTAAAAATTATTTACTTATTAAACTTTGATTTTAACTATTTTAACCATTCTTTAAATAAATTAATAATAAATGTCATAATCTAATCCAAGTGGGCCTAAGTGGTCATATTTTATTCCTAAGTTTGTTTTTGGTCGAATTACACTTATCCAATAGAATTAGGACATGTGTTAGGGTAATAATAATATCATTTTTACCCTTAATTACCCTATTTACTTTTAACCGTGGTAAATAAAAGTAAAAAGATACTATTCACCAAAAATTATTTTCATATCATTGAACCACATTTTACTTACTGACATCAACCGTGTCTCTCGGATTTTTGAAATTCCACTCACATAAGTGGTAAAATTATGTTTTATGAAAAATTCAGTTTTTTTAACTACCACTTAGTGGTTTCACTATTCATCAAAAATTGAAAGTTTTCAAAAAAATACCAAAATTTCACCCTATGCTAATTTCAATATTCTGAATCCAAAAATGAAGTCCATTTTGAAAAATAAAATTTATAAAATTTCAAAAAGTGGTTATTACTATTCATAACGGCTATTTTTAATAATATTTTAATAGCATATCATTGTTTAGTGAAACTCTGTATTGCGTATGATGCAAGCTATCGAGGAAGGTCGCAACTGCGTGTAAAGAAAGCCAAGCTAGTGTTGTGTGTAGTGAAAGATTCCTTTTATGATTTATAAAAACAAAAATATTTCTCATAAAAGTCTCGGGTGTTACATTCTACCCCCCTTAAAATGAATTTCACCCTCGAAATTCGTCACTTTGTAACAAACAGATGAGGATACCTCTCCCTCGTCATATCCTCAAGCTCCCATGTAGCTTCTTCTAATTGGTGGTTCTTCTATAAAACTTTCACCAATCGAGAGGTCTTGCTTCATAGGACTTTTTCGCTACGATCCAGAATCGCTATCGGCTGTTCTTCATAAGAAAGATCTTGCTCCAGCGGTACAACTTATGAGCTGAGTACATGTGAAGGATCAGGTATGTACTTTCTTAGGAGAGATACATGGAACACATCATGAACATGAGAGAGATTCGGTGGAAGCTCCAATCGGTAAGCTACCATCCCAACACGATCCAGTATTTCGAAAGGACCGATATATCTAGGGCTCAACTTCCCCTTCTTTCCAAATCTCATGACCCTCTTCCAGGGAGATATTCGTAAGAACACATTATCACCCACTTAAAACTCTAGGTCTTTTCTTCGGTTGTCGTCATAACTTTTCTATCGACTCTGAGCTTCTCTTATGTGTTGTTGAATAGATCTGACCTTTTCTACCATTTCATCAACGAGATCTGGTCCTAATATCTTTCTTTCCCCAACTTCATCCCAGCAAGTTGGAGTCCTACATTTCTTTCCATAGAGAGATTTATAAGGAGCCATCTGAATACTGGAGTGAAAGCTATTATTATAAGAAAATTCCACCAAAGGTAGGTGTTGATCCCAACCACCTTTGAAATCCATAGAGAAAGCTCTCAACATATCTTCTGGAGTTTGAATCGTCCTCTCAGACTGACCATCTGTCTAAGGATGATAAGCAGTGCTGAAACTCAACTCTGTATCCAGAGTATGCTGAAGACTTCTCCAGAACTTTGAGGGAAACCTCGGATACCGATCCGATATAATAGAAAGTGGTACTCCATGCAATCTTACCACTTCCTTTACATATATCATGGCAAGATGATCCAGAGAGAAATCCTCTCTAATATCGATGAAGTGTGCAGACTTTGTAAGATGATCAACTATGACCCAGATAGCATTATTTCCTTTGGATGTTTTATGAAGTCCGGTGACAATGTCCATAGTGATGTTTTCCCATTTCCATTCGGGTATGGGTAATGGTTGTAACATCCCCTTTGACTTCTGTCTCTCAGCTTTAACTTGCTGACAAACCAAGCATCGAGAGACATATTCAACAACATCTCTTTTAATGCAATCCCACCAGAAGTACTCTTTCAGGTCCCTATATATCTTCGTGCTTCCAGGATGAATAGAGAATGAAGAACTATGAGCCTCATCCAGCAGCTCCTTCTTTAATTCAGGTATTGGAAGAACACAAACCCGATTCCAGAACTTTATTATCCCATCACAATCAAGGTTGAATTCAGGAACATTTCTCACCTTCTTTTGTAACTCGACATCTTCTTTCTGTGCCTCTTTAATCATCACATGTATAGATAGTTGAACATTCATTTGAGAAAGATACGATTTTCCACTTTCATTATAATTCCAAGATACATCCTTTGTAAATCCATAAATATTGGATATTTTGTGATCCTCATCATGGATAAACTAGCATGGTCTTGTAGACGTAATGCATCTTCCACCTTGTTTGATTTCCCAGGGTGGTAATGGATTGAGCAGTCGTAATCCTTAATCAGCTCCAGCCATCTTCTTTGGCGCATGTTCAGCTCCTTTTTTGTGAAAATATACTTTAAACTTTTATGATCAGTATAAAAATCACACCTTTCACCATAAAGGTAATGCCTCCAAATCATTAATGCAAAGATTACCGCAGCTAACTCCAAATCATGAGTTGGGTAATTTTTCTCATGTATTTTCAATTTTCGTGAGGCATAAGCTATCACCATATCATTTTGCATAAGAACACACCCCAATCCCTTCTTGGATGCATTACTGTAGATCACAAACCTTTCTTCACTACAAGGCAGTGTGAGCACATGTGCACTGGATAACCTTCTTTTCAACTCCTTGAAATTCTCTTCACATTCCTCCGTCCAAACAAACTTAACTCCTTTCCGAGTCAACTTGGGGAGTGGATTAGATAATCATGAAAAATCTTTCACAAAACGTCGATAATATCCAGCCAAACCAAGAAAACTTTGGATCTCAGTGACTGTTGTTGGTCTCGACCATCTTTCGATAACCTCTGTTTTTGCTGGATCCACAGATATCCCCTCTTTTGAGATTATGTGACCCAAAAATGAAAATTTTTGAAGCCAAAATTCACACTTGGTAAATTTGGCATAAAGCTTCTCCATTCTCAGGGTCTTCAATATAATTCTCAAGTGATCTTCATGTTCTTCCTTGATCTTTGAATAGACAAGAATATCGTCTATAAAGACTACCACAAACTGATCAAGATAGTCTCTAAAGACTCTATTAATCAGATCCATGAAGATAGCAAGGGCATTAGTAAGACCAAATGGAATCACTATAAATTCATAGTGTCCATACCCTGTACAGAAAGCCGTCTTTGGTATATCCTCCCTTTTGACCCTTAATTGATGATACCCTAAATGAAGATCAATCTTGGAAAAGTATTGATCTTCGCGTAGTCGGTCAAATAGGTCATCAATGTGCGGGAGAGGATATTTGTTCTTGATAGTGATCTTGTTATGTTCTCGATAATCAGTGCAGAGTCTCATGGATCCATCGTTCTTCTTAACAAACAGAACAGGTGCTCCCCAAGGTGACGCACTAGGCCGTATGAACCCCTTATCAAGATTCTCTTTGAGTTGCTTCTTCAATTCCTACAACTCAATTGGGGACATTCTATAAGGTGTCTTTGAAATAGGCAAAGCACCCGGTACAAGTTCTATTAAAAACTCAACTTCACGATTTGGTGGAAGACCCGGCAATTCCTCCGGAAAGACATCATAAAACTCCCGTACAACAGTCATATTCTTAATTATGAGTTTCTCACCAACCATTTGAGATAAATAACATTCATTAAGTGGAATCAAGACCCATAAGATGGAAGAAATTTCCACTGGAAGGTTATGTTCATCCTTGCATTGATAGAAGATCATAGATTGATCTGGAATATGAAATGTGAGTTCCCTTATTTGGAAATTTATATGACCTCCATATAAATAAATCCAATCCATGCCAAGAATCACATAAAATTCCACTATAGGAAGGATCACAAGATTTGCAGGAAGCACTTTCCCACAAACTTCGATCAGAGAAGAATTATAAACTTTTGATTCGACTGTTGTGCCATTATGGGTTGTCACAGCTAACTCAACATCTAATTGTTGAGGTAATACGGTGATATCCTTAGAAAATTTTTCAGAAATAAAAGAGTGGGTGGATCCAGAATCAAATAAAACATTTTCTACTTTAGAGTAGATGGTAATTGTACCTATCACCGCATCGTTATCGTACTCCACATCGCAGATAGAAATTGCATGTGACTTTCCTTTGTCTTTAGCCTTAAGAGTTTGTTGACGTCGACCATCATCATCATCCCTTAGATTTGGGCATTGATTGGCATACTGCCCCATCTCCTTGCACTTGAAACATTGAAGTGTAGTAGGTTCATTCTGTGTATCCCTTACTTTGTTTGCATCATTATACATCTTCTTCCCATCATTGCGGCATTCAAATTCCCTATGACCTTCCTTTCCACATTTGAAAGATTTACTTGTCCCTTTAAGACAACTCCCTCCATATTTCTTTCCACACTTTGAGCATAAGGGAAAGATCATCTTCTTTTCAGTGTGCTCTTTAGATTTTCCTTTGAATTCCATTTTCCTCTTCTTATCAAACCCATATGACTGATGGGTTACTCCAATCTCCATCTCGACTTTGAGAGCACATCGAACAATTTCCTCATAGCTATTGAAGTCCCTTATGGATAACGCCCTTCAATGACTTGGTTTTAAGCCACTAAAGAATCAACCGATCTTACTCTCAGGTTGGATAATAATACCAGAAGCGTACCTTGCAAGTCTTGTAAAATTTTCTTCATAGGTACCAACAGATTCATCATCCTTTTGCTTCAGTTCAAGAAACTCATTCTCCATCTTTATTCAGAGAATACAAGGGAAGTAATTATTGAAAAATAAGTTCTTGAACTCATCCCATTCCATGGACTCAATTAAATCCCTTTGCCTCGTATTCTTAATAAGATTCCACCATTGATCAGCATCACCTTCCAAACGATACACTGCTAAGATGACTTTATCATGTTCAGAACATTGAAGAACTGAAAATATCTTTTCAGTAGTACTAATCCATTGTTCAACAACTAATGGAGCAGTAGACCCGCTGAATGAAGGTGGACGATGTCTCATGAAGGATTCAACAGAATGTTGCTCCTTCCTTTGCTCGTTTGGAAGTCCTGCATGATTCATAGCTTGAGAAAGTTGTGTGAGCATGGCTACAAGATTTTTTATTCCAGCTCCTATAACGTTTGGTTGCTCAGGGGGACAATCATTTCATTGCCCGTCGCATTCCGCATTAACACGGTTCCTTCGGGTTCCAGCCATTGACTAAAACCAAGAAGAATAGTGTGAGAAACACTAATTATAATAGGAAAACCACATAATCAAGAATAAAATTTCACACTTAAGGTCTTATCCTAGGTTATTCATGGTCATTTCTAAAACACTAAGATTGTGTTCTATGCTTATACTTTTCCTTAGGGTTCTTACTGAGGCTTTCACATCCTAGTTTCCAAAGGTTGACTATACCTTTCCTCTGATACCAACTGTAGCGACCCATACATTACATACATTTTTATTACTTCAAAATTGAATCATACTTATTAAAACATATAATAAAACCAGGAAAGGACCGTATAGGTATAGTGTCTTTAGAAACTGGGAAACATAAACAACTAGTTCATAAAGCATCTACACTATCTCCCATTTATTTCATAATATCTATAGTCCCTTTTGACATATGTTACTTAATAACCTTCTTCCTGACTTGGGGAAAGAAAACATACAAAATGGTGAGCTCAAATGCTCAGTAAGGTTAAAAAAAATATCAATCACATCATATACATAAGAACATAACTTTTGGAAATCTTAACCTGCAAAAGAAATCATAATTTCATAACATGGGATAAATCATAGTAGTGAAATGTAATCCCAATAATCATAACTTACAACATGAAACTTTGTGTAATACAAACATATTCATATAGAATCATTTCTTATTTGTCAAGACTCATTGCCAAGACTATCTTAGTTGACAAAGTCCATTTCTGAACTGAGTTCACTCCTCGTTTCATTCCTGTTTCACTGAACCGGTTTAACCTGCCGTTCCAGCCATGTCTATCTCATGAGATATAAAATCTTTACCCAATTCATTGGAGGGAGATATAGGTCCTACCCATCTCATAATGATACCATTCTTATGTGCGCCACAAAATCATAAACCATACATCATAGCATAACCCATGTAATAAAAATGGGAATCTTTAAACATCGTGACATCATAAAACAATTCATATAAGATAAAGGAATTCATAAAAATAATTCCATCACAACATAATAAAATCAATTTAATAATAGGGATAGAAACAGAACCCTTTACTATCTTATATGGAAAATAATTTTGATAAAACACATGAACTACATTCTTGAGGAAAATATACTTTCTACTTCAAAAACATTTTCCCTTTCTTAACATGTCATACAATTTTAAACTAAAATAATTTGATTAAAAATAAACTTGAAAAATTGTAAAGGAAGATTCTTGGAATTTTTTTTAAAAAAATCCATTCATGCCGTATAAGTTAAAAAAACATTCTTCTCGTACTTTTGTCGGAAAAGTAAAAAAAGTACCTCGTACGAAAAACGACAAAAGATTCCTTTCATATCTTTTACTAAAAACTCACCAAAGGGTAAAAATGAATTTAAACAATTGTAGGTGGATGGAAATAATATTACATATTGAGGAAACATGGATTTGGATGATAAAATACACCCTAGTAAATACCGAAGTATAAACAATCTTAGATAAAAATGAGATTGTGATATTTCCCTTACCTTAGGTCTGATATGCTTTATACGTGTCCAAACCTCCTATATAATGATTTAAATAATGTTATTGTCTTATTCCTGAACCATACTCATTGTTATGATATCACCTATGGTCATATTCTTAGCTTCTTATTAGTAATATTTCATTACAACTTGTTATGCGGGTGTTTATTACTTTTTGTCCTTATGCGTGTTTTGTTGAATAAATTCTTATTCTTATCTTTAGGTTATAGATAACTCATTTACAGAATGTTATTAGTGTAATATATATCATATTCATTCATTCAATTCATTTATATTATCATTATGCAATGAAGATCATGTAGAACGAGTCGCATCACATCGTGGAGACGGTATTCCGTACGTACGCACGAGCGATGATATCGTTCCCATGATCATGGAATTGTATTGGAGTGTATGTATACTAATTCAGAATCAATATCACTTTACAATAATCATATATAGTCATTATTTACACCATTATACTCATCCAAGTAATGTGGTGGTGGAAAATAGATTACACCACGCCGTGGAGACGGTATTCCGTACTTACGCACGCACGGTGATTTCATTTTCCGTAGGATGGATAGATGGTGAAATAGGGTTGTTTCATACTTATAATAACATATCAGTATATGAGTGATACTTATTTTATTACTTCATAATGAAACAACTAAATAAGAAGAAGTGGAAGAAGAAATAAAGATGAAAGAATCGGCAACATACATTACCTCTTCTTTGAAGTGCTTTTTTGAGACCTCCTTTTAGGGTACTAAAATTGGTCTTTGAAGAAGGATGTCTCTAGGGAAGTGGATAGGAGAAATTTTCAGGGGTTGGCCGAGCTTTAAGGCTCAAAGTGGTGTGAGGAAGAGGGGGAGGAGGTGCCCTTTTATAAGGGAGGATAGGGGCTCCTTCGGAGAAACTAAAAACATTATTTTATTATAAAGTCATGTTCGGTTTTAAATAGCTCCAAATTGATTTATTTCGAAGATAAGGTAGGGATGGGTCTAAATCCTCTCATCCAATAGAATTTAGACAAGTTTAGGTTCCTATTTTAACCTTATCATTCAGATTTAACATTAAGTTAAATAATTTTTCTTTTACCGTGTCTTCTTGTGTTCTTATACTATAAGGTTAATAAATTTACTATAAGCAGCCAAAAGAACCCCAAGTTGTTTATTATTAATATATATAACCTTATCTAATCCATTTGGCAGAACCTTATATTTTTAGGAATAAAATAACAATTAATAATATAATATTTGTTTTAAAAACTATTTTATGTCAATTTTGACACTATTTAGTAATTGTTTTTTGTGAAAATCATAACAGAATCATTAGTTCGAAAAAAGTTAATTAAATCAATAATAACATGTCATATTAACCTATAAAATTAGTGTAATTCATAAAAAGTCTCAAATTAGATTTATTTTGGTATTTATAACATTAATTATGTCAATATTTCATTAATAAGATAATTACTGCATCAAATTTGTGTCATAAATAAATTAAATTATTTAATGTCTAAAATTTAAAAATAAAATACCATTATGTAGTAACACTATTTATATTTCTAATGAATATTTATAGTCGAATTTATCTTATGTATAACATTATATTAGAAATTATTTACTTATTAAACTTTGATTTTAACTATTTTAACCCTTCCTTAAATAAATTAATAATAAATGTCCTAATCTAATCCAAGTGGGCCTAAATGGTCATATTTTATTCCTATGTTTGTTTTTTGTCTAACTAAAGTTATCCAATAGAATTAGGACATGTGTTAGGGTAATAATAATATCATTTTTACCCTTAATTACCCTATTTACTTTTAACTATAGTAAATAAAAGTAAAAAGTTACTATTCACCAAAAATTATTTTCATCTCATTGAACCACATTTTACTTACTGACATCAACCATGTCTCATGTATTTTTGAAATTCCACTCACATAAGCAGTAAAATTAAGTTTTATGAAAAATTCAGTTTTTTTAACTACCACTTAGTGGTTTCACTATTCATCAAAAATTGAAAGTTTTCAGAAAAATACCAAAATTTCACCCTAGGATAATTTTGATATTCCGAATCCAAAAATGAAGTCCATTTTGAAAAATAAAATTTATAAAATTTCAAAAAGTGGTAATTACTATTCATAATGGCTAGTTTTAATAATATTTTAATAGCATATGATTGTTTAGTGAAACTCGGTATTGCATATGACGCAAGCTATCGAGGAAGGTCGCGAATGCGTGTAAAGCAAGCCAAGCTAGTGTTGTGTGTAGTGAAAGATTCCTTTTATGATTTATAAAAACAAAAATATTTCCCATAAAAGTCTCGGGTGTTACAGGTCCAGTCGCACAAACTATTTACAGTGGGAGACATCGCCCCGTCGCAAATAATATTCCTGCGGTTTGGCATGCAAGTCGCGTCAAAATATTTTCGATGGGAGATGATAACTCGTCGCAAATAATTGTTTATTTACGATAGAAAAATTTCACCGTCGCAAATAGTGATTTTTCCCGTAGTGTTTATAAACATGTAAGGAACATATTTATAGAATATAAATGAAATTAATGAGAATGGAATACTAAGAGAGCGAGAAAAGAATGATAATTGATAATATTAATGTGTTAGGTCTACTAGGTCAAATACCCTAAGAGGGTGGTGAATCAGTATATGACATATTAAAAGTACTTCCTATTCGGATATTTTTCTACGTTAAAAAAATACACATCTCTCTTTCTCCCATACAAATATACGAACAGAAATGAAATCATAGACATGACCCAATGATTTTATTAAGTTCACCCTCCCTAGGCTACTTCCAAGGAGAGTAAAACGACGATGTGCTAATGTACCAAATCTACTAAAGATCATTTCCAATTACAAGGTTTAGCTACATCACTTATATTCCCAAGATCCCTAAAATTACAAGATTTTGGGTCTGATCATTACGTTCCCAAGGTTCGCTCCCAATGCCTATTTCTCAAGCTCACTGCCAGTAGAGAGGGTCACCATCTTCCTCTTCCTTGACTCACTTCTCTTAGAAGGGATCCACCCATAGAGTATGGACTTGTATTTTCTTTACTTTTTTTTGAAATCATGCATCCAAAACTATAGGTAGATGCTCGGTTGAAGTCCCCTTTTCACCCATAGAAGAATTCTACTTTTCTGCATAAAGTTAGTTAGCGTAAATTACTTTCATGAACAGTTTTATTGCTTTAATAGTCTTCCTTGAGTCTTTTGCGAACCACCTTGCCAATTCCACATACTACGTAGTGGGTATGATTTGCAGATCACCTCCGCCATGAATTTCCTTTGCTTCCACCGTCACATACCACCTCTGCAAACCACCTATGCATACTTCTTGCGCGTACTATTTCCGCGGACCACTTTTGTATAACGCTTCAGCATTCCACTTTTGTGTATCACTTCTACTTTTATAGAATTCCTTCTTCTATGGACCGCGTCTTCCACGAACCAAATTCTTCCTTTGTGGACTATAGATATCCATAGACACCCTTTCAAATAATCACTTCTGTGAACTAATCACCCTTTTTGGAATCCTTCCCTCGTGAACCACCTTCGGAATTAGCCAAATTTCTGATGCAAAGATGTTTTCTTATTAAAATAACCCCTTTTTTTAAATATGGGATTAGTGCTCCATATATAGGAAAATATATCCCCATAATCCACTAATCATATATTTACGAAATCATTAATGTGGTACTGCCTTCACTACATACAGTGAATCTTCTGTGAATAGAAATCATTCCGTGAACCATTTTCCTGGCCCAATCCACATACTACCTCACTTTATATGGGACATCCAAAATCACCATCACCTTTTTCTCAAATGACACCCATCACGACTTCACAAATCTCCACCAAATTTACATGAACGATAAGTCATCATGCATATAATAATCCTTCCATGTACCGCATGCTATCTGACGAACTATTTTCCGCAAACTGTGAGCCTCCCCGTGAACTATTTGCCTTCCGCATACCATTAAACCTACTGTAAACTATTCCACATACCTCCTTTTGCAATCCATGAACTCTGATTCATGGTCCACATACTATGTACTCCTATGTGGAAATATCCCTTTTCCAAAAACCAAATTCCCAATTTTTTGGCCCAAAAATTTGACAAACACTAGGAAACTACACCACCTTTTAAACCTACTTTAGCAACATCAACTAAACTTGTTAAAATTCATTTTTCTTTTTCAGAAAAAATAAAAAAACCCCAAAAAATACCAATAGGACACCTCAAGGAATTTCACAAACAATATCCCCCTTTGGATTTATTTAAAACAATTTCATAATTTGACATCTGATTTAATATTCTTCCAACTTATTCCAGCATTCACTTATTACAATTAAGATAGAAATCACGGATTTAATCAACAGAAACTCTTAGAACACATGATCCATGATTGGCTTAAAAAATAAGAGTATAATGTAATTTTCATAAATTAATCACTTCATTCCATTACAACACCACTCTTCTGGTTTCTTCATGAACCTCAAGTATTGTGATATATATCCTCTGATCAATCATATTTAACCTCATCAAATTTACTACTCCCCCTATGTCACTGCTCCCCCTAACGACTTCAACTCCCCCTATCTCACTTATCCACCTAGTAACTTCTCCTCATGTCTTGACTAAGACATTTAATACTTGTTTTAGCCATAATTTCTCCCCCTTTTTCAATGAACCCAAAAGAAACTTCTTGGTTGTATGCAACATGTTCGAGAACAAATATCAGTACATTATTGAAAAACAAACCATACCTCGGGGACAGGGTGTTCCACATCTAGACATTTGCATGTGTAGGGAGTCGATTGGATTCCCAGATCTAGTTGATTCCTTTCAAATTCTTCTTTGGATAAGGACTTTGTCAGAATAACAAAAATATGTTGTTCTATAGGCATATACTCTAACTTCGCAGTCCCTTATTCGATGTTCTCCATGACAAACTCATATTTGAGTTTAATGTTCTTTTTCCTTATGTGATGGAATTGATTTTTACAAAGATGTATAGAAGTTGAATTACTGCAATGGATTCCGATCAAAGATTTCACTTCAACTCACATATCCTCAAGTTGTCACTTCATCCAAAATAATTGTGTGCATGTGTTAATAGCGTTAATATATTCAACTTCTATGGTCCTCAATGATATGAATTATTGTTTCTTGATAAGCCATGAAATACACAAACCACCAAGATAAAATGAACCACATGATTTTGATTTTCTATCATCTGTTGGACCATACCAATCTGTATATATATATCCCAATAAATCTTGCTAGGATTTTTCATTATACTATGAACCAAAATCTACAGTTTCCTTGATATACCAAACTATTATTTTCACTACAATCATATGTATTTCCTTGTGATTACATTCATATTGTTCTTCTTGACAAGTCACAAAAAAATTATCAGTTCTCGTTGTTGTCATGTAAAATAGAGTACCAATTATTTACCTGTATTTTGTAACATTAACTTCATTGTATTCATCATCCCTTGACAGTTTCATCATGGTAGCCACCAGAGTTTTCATATCATTGAAATTATCCCTTAAAAATTTATTCAAAACCTCCTTGGAATATTTATGATGAGAAATTAATGCGCTATTATTTATTTGTGTCACTTGTAAACCATGTAAAAATGTCATCTCACCAATCATTGACATTTCGAACTCACTTTTCATGAATTCAGAATACTATCTGCACTACACTTCATATGATCCTCCAAATATTATGTCATATAAATATAGTAGCACCATCATTCTATGATTTCTTCCATGGTTGAAATATATATTATAATCAACTCTAACAAGTGGAAAATAAAGATTCTTCCAAAACTGGTCTAGCCTTGAATATCATGCTCTTGGTGCTTACTTCAAACCATATAAACCCTTCTTCAGGTGACAAAACCTATTCTCATCATCATGAATGAGAAAACCATCTGGTTTTTCAATATAAACTTCCTCTTCCAGAATCCCATTCATAAATGATGACTTGATGTCTATCTAGAAAACCTTGGACTTCCTTTTCACTTTAATGTCCAGGAATAATCTCATTATATCTATCCTTGAAACATGTGAAAATGTTTCATAAACATTGATAACATTTATATGAGATTACCCTTTTCACACTTATCATGTTTTTTTCTAATTCACATCTCCATATTCATTCAATTTGATGCGAAAGACCCTCTTTATCCCAATAGAATTCTTATTTTTTGGCCTCAAAAAAACATCCCATGTCTGATTCTTCTCAATTTGGCCAAGCTCTTCATTTATTTACTAAACCCAATTCTCATCACCAACTACATGATAAAAAATTTATGCTCTACTTGTGATAATTTTGAATTTTTTTTGTAGAGTCTTCATCTTTTTTTTTCTTCACTAGCATTTTCTGCTCACCAAATATGTTTTACCTATTAATTTCATCTCTTATCTTTTGTATTTGTGAATATACTAAATTTTGATAATCTTTCTCATCATCTGAGTCTTCTTCTAAATCTGCCTCTAGTACTGAAGCATCCCCTGATCTTTATATTTCTTTTTCACTATTCTTCTGATACTGATCATGTATTTTCTAAAGGTTTTTCTCATTCTCCACTATGGTTACATCATAGAATTCAAAAAAATTTCTTATCCTCTTGATGAAGCATTTATATGCTTTGGTTTTCTTAGAGTATCCAAGAAATATCACTTTATCTCCACATAATTCAAATTTCATGTGCTTCTCCATGTTCATAAAAAAATACTTACTTCTAATGATTACAAAGTACTTAAATGATGGCTTTTTTCCATATCAAATTTCATATGGAGTCTTTTCTTATTTTAGACATAGTAATTCACTATTTTATGTATAAATTGTTTTCATCACTGCTTCTTTCCAAAAATTATCAAGAAGGTCTTTCTCGATGAGCATTTTACTTTCCATGTTATTGAAAATTTAATTTATCCTTTCAAATACTCCATTATAATATAGATTTATTACCGCTAAAACCTTATGCCTTATTCTATGTTTCTTGAGATAATCCTCTACATGGATATTTGTGATCTTTTTTCCATTATATGTTTGGATCCTCTTGATTTTCTAAAATATCATCTTTTCAACATCTCATTGAAATCTTGTGATGCAATTGAATGCCTCATACTTGTGGGTAATGATTGATACACATTCCATTCCGCTATAATCATAAATGAAGATAACATAGTATCTCCTCCCATGAATATTTATAGGTGAAATTGGTCTACACACATTAATATGAACAAACCTAAGAAATATTGTTGACCTTATCTCTTTTTCCTTATAAGTCTTTTGAATAATATTCCCTCATTGGCCTGCATGACAGGTATGTGTACAGTCACATGATAATGTAGGGACATCTCGGGCAACATCAAATTTCACTAGATCTTCCAAGAACGTTTGGCTCATGTGGCCAACACGTTTATGCCACAACTATTTTTTTTCTTCTTTGGACAGAAAGAAAATATGATCTTCTCCAATCCAAAACTAGATATTCCCTTTTGCATGCTTTCCCAAAAATACAAAAGCACCATATTTATCATTTATGACACATAATGTTTTTGAAAATATTATGGTATGTCCTTAGTCACAAAGTTGACTTATGCTTAACAAGTTGTGACTAAGACCTTCAATAACAAAGACATATGCACATATCATATCTTTTCCCCTAATCTTTTCTATCTCAGTGCCAAAAAAATTCAACCCTTCATCATTGCCAAATATTATGATACCTTCATTATCGTACTTGATTCCCATCACTATATCCTTATTTCTGATCATATGGGAGGTGAATCCAATATCAATGATCTATATCTCAGTGTGATCTAATGCCTTGTATGTAATTTCTGCTACCACTACCTTCTCAGATGTTTCTTTTTTAATAAATATTTCTAATTTTATACACTGTATGGATTGATACTCTTGAAATTACTCAAAATATTATGGAATAGATTCATCTTATAGGGATGAAAATTGATTCTTTATTTTCATCCCATTTGATGATACATTTCTGAGCTTCTTATAACCAACCTCAGTTTTTCTCGGCACATTCCCTTATATTATTGATGAGAAATATCTTTCCATGTTTTCAAATCATCCGCAACAAAAATAGTCACCATAAAATGAGGACCTATAAAATTTAGCTTTGTATTACTACCTCTATTGGTCTTTTCTCCTCAGGTATCACTTTTCTATGGAATAAACATTATGTGTGTATCTTATCATGCTGCAACAATTTCATCTCATGCGGGGTACATTCCTGTGTGGTAATACTGCACCACTGGTTATCCTTCGGGTTATCTGAATCTTATTAATTTTCTTCATACTTAAATCAATATTTAATCTTTGAGTATGTTATTTTGGTCTGACTTTAACTGTTATTGCTTTCTTTTTTTGATCAATCCCTATACTAGCCTTATCATTTGAATTTGAAATTTACTTATGTTTTTCTAGAAAACCATGATCCACTTTCATATTCATTATTTTCTCTATTATCTATTTTCTTAATGTTGTTATGTGGGTCAAAAAAATTTATTTATCCTTAACACTTCATTATAGACAAATGAATTCTTATTCACGTTCATCGATACATTTAATTTTATCTTTTCCATTTTTAGTCGATCTATCGATCTATCTTTTTTATTCTTTAATTTTGAGTTTTTACTCAACCACCTTTTCTGAGATTTCATGCTTTGAAGACTTCAGTTTTCAATGTATTCATTCATCTTAGACTTATCTTATTCCTAATACCACATATAGAGTTGGGAATCCTGAACCACTTTGTTTGCTTTCTTTGTTTTGGCTCTCCAACCATCTATTTCTTCAAGAGAATATTTTAATTCAGACTCATGGTCAATTATTCCTTCAACATATCTATATTTGTTGTCTCTTTCTTATTTTGTTAAGGTATTTTTGAACACATCGACCAAAGTAGCCACTTCATGATCCCTTTAGTCCTCCAACTCTTCTCCCTTATATTCATCTAAAATTTCATTTTCTTTTGAAAGGAGATTCTTATTTTTGAAGAATTATCTCTTATTACATCCCATACATTTCACACTAGATGAATACTTCTTTCGAGTATTTTCGTCATTGTATTTATTATCATATTCTATATTCTTAGGAAACTTTGTTGAAAAATTCCCAATATTTTTTCATCGAAAGCATGAAAATGGATGTTCACCTTTGAACTTTCATTTTCCACTATGCATATTGGAAGAAACAAATGACATAACACCATCCAAATTGTCTTCCTCATGAGTATCTTGAATAGATATATTATTCATGTCATGTAAGTCCACATTATTGAATATCCCCTTTTCCACTACATCTTTATCATCATTTCTACTTTCATATGCAATGAGAGTACCATGAATGTTATCCAGTGTCAGCTCATTCGGATCTTTGTCTTCCAAAATAGAAACTGTCGAATTTAACCAAGGTGGTGGTTTTCTTGAGATGTGTTTGAAAATCATTATTTATTCAATGATATTACCAAAACCAGGCATGACTTACAAAAATACATTCACCATATCAAAAAATGTATCAATAGACTCATTATGGTGAATTTTGAGATCCTCATATTTGTTTGGTGGACCCAGCAGCTTTGCTTCTCTGAATTTTGGGTCACCCTTATAAATATTTATAAACTTTTCCCACATAGAATATGATGAATTACATGACATAACCTTCATATAAATTTCATTTGATAGGGATCCCCCTTAAGCATTATTCTATTTTGAATCAATAACCAATTCCCTTCTTTTAGATACTTATAGAGCACCACTATTGATATCAACTGATATTCCATCCATAGTTGATGTGAATACATTCATTTTTAAATATTGGAAGTAGCAAAAAATCCGATTCTTATATAGTTGAAAATTATTTTGGTCAAAGATCAAAATACCATTGTGATTCACCACATTTATTTCTAATACTAAGATAGAACACCTAACTTTTAACCATTCCCTCTCATACCAATTGAATGTTTTAGTAGGTCAAATACCCTGAGATGGGGGTGAATTATTTCATGACAGATTAAAACTACTAACCCTTCAGATCTTGTTTCTTTATTAAACAAAACCCAATTCTATCATTTTCTCATAGAAATATATAAATATAAATGAAATCAGGCACATGACATAATGATTTTACTTGGTTCAACCTCACTAGGCTTTGTCCAAGGAGTATACAATGACAATGTGCTGATGTACCAAATCCCCTAAATCTTGATTCAATTTCAAGGTTCAGTCTAGATCACATATATGCCCAGGATCACTACCTTTACAATATTTAGGGTATGCTCAATGCATCCCCAAGGATAACTCCCTATGCCTCTTTCTCTAGCTCACTATCAGTGGAAAGGTTCATCATCTACTTCTTCTTTTGCTCACTACTCTTAGAGGAGATCCACTCATAGTTTATTAACATGTTTTTCCCTTCATTTGTATGAAATCTAACATCCATAACTATAGGTAGATGTTCAGTAGGTTTCCCCTTTTCACCCATATAAGAATTCCAATTTTGTGAATGTTGTTAGTTATCAGAAAATACATTCGCGAATTGATTTAGTGCTTTTACAGGCTTCCATGAGTCTTCCATGAACCACCTTTCCTATTTCTCATGTTACACAGTGGGTATGCTTTGTGGATCACCTCTCCCACATACCGCCTCCACCTTCACTACTACGTACTACCTTCTTGAATCTCCTCCAAATATAATTCTACATACAACTTCTTTGTACCTCTTCTATGTACCGATTCCACGTACCACTTCTACATATAGCTACCATGTACTACTTCTGCATAACACTTCAGTGTACAATATCCTCTTCTATAAAAATCCTTCTTCCACAGACTGGTTCTTCCATGGATTTCCTTCTTCCTTTGCAGACTATAGTTCTCTCCAAATAATTTTTTACAAAATCACATCCATAAACTTCTTGAACCTTCACAGAATCCTTCCTCACAAACCTCCTTCATACTTAACCGAATTCTTGAAGCAAATATGTTTTCTTATAAAAATCCCAATTTTTTAATTACGGGATAAGCGCTCCTTATATAAGTAAATATATCCCCAAAATCTGATAATATGAGATTTAATAAATCATCGACATGGTACTACCTTCACCGCATATCGTTCATCATCCATGATCCATAATCGTCATGTGAACCGTTTTCCATATGTAATCAATGTATTTCCTCTCTTTATACGTGATGACCAAAATCACCATCACCTTTTTGGAAATGAAACCCTTTTCATATTTTCAATTCACCACCTCATTTTCTTGAATGACAAGGCATCCTATATACCTCAAGGCTTCCATGTATCACATTCCATCTCCCAAACCATTTCTATGAACTGTTAGCCTCTCTGCAAACCGTTTTCCTTCCGCGTATCATTCCCCTACTGTAAACCATTTTGTGAACCTACTTTTTCAATTTGTGAACCATGCTTCATGGTCCATGTACAATGTAATCTTATGTGGAAATTTACCTTTTCCCAAAAAAAAATCATAATTTTGTGGGCCAAAAATTTGGAAAACACTAGAAAACTGCACCACATTAATACCCTACTTTAGAAACATCAACCAAACTTATTCTTAGTCATCTGGATTTGTCACTAAACACAAAAAAACCCAAAATATACTAAAAGGGAACCTTGAGGGATTTTATCCCATCAATATCCCTTTTGGGTTTTTTGAAAACACTTTCATAATTTGATATCTCATAAAAGCTTCTTCAAACTTCTTCCATCATTTTCTTGATGGGATTAAGATATTGATCAATGATTTATTCAACACATACTCTAAGACCTCATGAGTCATGATCAGTGTGAGAAAAAAGAATTTAATGCAATGTTCATCGATTAATCACATCATTCAATTCCCACACCACTGTTATTCTTTCATCACAAATCTCCACTATCGTCATATATATCCTTTGATCAATCATGTCTTTCATGGTCATATTTTCTGCTCCTCCTATGTCACTAATCCCACTTACACCTTCAACCCCCCCTATCTCATTTCTCCACCTATAAACTTCTCCTCATTTCATGACAAAGATATTTTCTCCCTGCTATAGCCATAATTTTTTCTTTTTTTTCAAATAACCTAAATGCCACATCATGGTTGTTTGTAACAGGGTAAATAACACATATTCGTACCTTCGTAAAAGACACCTCACCTCAAGGAGAGGGGGTACCACATCAACATTTATTCAAGTGCATGGAGTCGACTGGACTCCCAAATCCAGTCGATGCCTTTGAAATTCTTCTTTGGGAAAGGCCTTTGTCATAATATCTGTAACCTTTTGTTCTCTAAGTACCTAATCCAACATTACATGACCTTGCTCAACCATCTCCTTGATAAAATGATATTTTATTTCAATGTGTTTTATCATTGAGTGTTGGAATGGATTTTTTATATGATTTATAGCACTTGAATTATCGCAATGGATTCCAATTGAAGATTTCACTTCAACTCGCATATCCTAAGGCTACTACTTATTCTATAAAAATTGTGTACATGCTTGAGTAGCTGCAATATATTCATATTCTATTGTTCTCAATGAGATAGAATCTTGTTTCTTGCTATTCCATGAAATACACAAACCACCAAGATAAAATGCAACACCATATATTGATTTTATACCATCCGTTGAACCGCCCCATTCTACATAAGTATATCCCAATAACTCTTATTGATATTTTCCATTATACTAAAAACCAAAATCCACAGTTCCTTAATATACCAAAGTATTCTTTTCACTAAAATAATGTTTATTTCCTTGGGAGTACTTAGATACTGTGTTTCTTAACATGTGGAAAAACAATATCAGGTCTTTTGTTGTCAAGTATAGTATACTACCAATTATTTTCTTTTATTCATTAAAATTATCTATATTTCCTTTATCATTCCTTGAAAGTTTCATCAGGGTAGCCACATGTAACTACCTGAACATTTATGAATAAAATTAACTTCCTTTTAATGTCTTATGGATACTGAAGACACAAGAAATACTTTAGTTTTATTATATACAATTGTATTTAATTGATCATTAGGTATCCGTACCATTTATAATGTATTCGTTGAACAATGATCACATGACTTCTATAAATAAAGGTTTTTAACAAATCCTTTTGGCACAGAAGAAGAAATTGGTGGCCTCAACCTGTAGGATTGTACCATATAAATCCCATTTATCAGAGCTTTAGAGGGAGATATAATTTTTGGGATTTTCTAAAGACCAATCCCAAGATTAGATCCAATAATGTAAGAATGATTTAAACCATTTATATGAGAATTTCAATCTCATTAAGATCACAGCCCATACCATGTTCGCTGAACAACCCTAGGAAAGCCCCACCATCGTGCACCTAACACTTAGGGCATGTTCTAGTGTAGTAAATGGAAATGTAAAAAGACCATTGAATTATGATTATGTGAATTATTTTTGTATATAATAATGAATATACTATCATTCAATTATTTTTACATTGTAAATTATTTTTAAATCAAAATTAGTATTTTGGGTTAATATTCAAATTCAATTAAGAAATCTATTTTGAGGAATTAATAGATTTTTGAATTAAATAATATATTAATGAAATATTACTATTAAATTAATTTTATTAAATATAAATGAATGTATAATTTATATTACGTCAAAAGAAATTTTTAATAAGGTTTGGAAAACGTTTTATTCAAAACTCGTCAATTTTAAATAAATGTCAATTTTTATTTTCAAAGTGAAAATTAACATATTTATAAAATTTTGTAGATAAAATGAATATTAGTTTTTAGAATCTATAAGTCCAAATTATCAAATTTTTAATTTTTTATAATTTTTTTAGAGTTGATTTTTTGGTAAAAACAAAATACCGTATAAATATAAAATGAGTTTTAAGGAATCATAATGGCCCAATAATGATGTAATAAAATACTATAAAAGGCATATTCATCTAAATATATATTTTTAATATAAAATAATATATTTTTAGGTTTATTTGATTAATTTTATAAAGCCTTAGTGAATCCTCCAAGACATATAAACTATTTTAAGATTTTAAAATCATTTCGTTGAAAGTGTGACTTACATCCTCAGAAGCAAGGGAAATATTTTAATATATTCAAAACTTATCCATATAAAATAATTTATACAACTAAAAATTTTCAAAAATAGTGGAAAAACCATGGGAAGGTTTTTGGTTTTGAATATTTTAGTGTAAAGTGTCCAAAACCAGAATAATAAAAAATTCCCCCACCTCTCCTATATAAAAATACCAAAGATCCCATTTATCATCTCTCAAACTCTTTGAATCTTGACCAACCTATTCCCCCTACTCACTAGATTCCTCCCAATGTTCCCCCAACCTCCCAAGAATCCTCCCCAAGCCTTTGGAGTCACAAATCCAAGTAATGGATCTCCCTCTATCCTTTTTTTCAAGCACCTCTTTTATGCCAGGTCTTTTAATTTCCATTTTCCTGATTTGGGATATGTTCTTACATACCTCATTATTATCCATATTATTTATATATTATGGTATATTACTTTAAATCCCATCAATCCCCCTATTATTCTTTAATCTTATCTATTACTATGCCAAAATTCTGTAAGGGATCTTCCACCCTCCTCTTTTATCAAGAACTACTTTTTTTATTTGCCTTTTTATTTCAATTTGCATATGTTGGGATATGTTTATACATTCTCCCCTTAATATAAATTTTATTAATAAATAATTATATATTTCTCCCACTATCATTAATCTATTCATGACCCATTATATACACCCCTCATTATGCCGAAATTCTGTAAGGTATTTCTCTCTCCTTGTTCCCCTTAAAGAGCATATATTATATTATGCATCTTAAATTACATTTCATATATTGGGATATTATGTTCAATTATAACATTATTGTCCATTTCATGTATAAATTATGGGATACCCCTTTATCTCTCATCAACCCATTTTATGAATTTCCATATGACATCGTTATGCTGCCGAAATTGCACCATGATTTTCCATGTGAAAATCATCATGTAGTGAATACCATTCCCATTCCTCTATCAAGGGTATTAAAATTTATAAACATATAATTATTTATTAAGGACTTAAATTTATGTATTCTACATTCCATGTTTATGGAATAAATTATTATGTTTAATGAATCAATGTAGTATGATCTATGTGGCGCACTTATGCAAGAAATGAAATGTTTATGAAGGGTGTGCACTGATAGCCCTCCAATACATTGGGTAGTGTTTAGTATCATGATAAGAAATGTGAAATGAGGGTTTAATCAGGATTATTAATGTTAAATGATTGTTTACTCTTGAAAATTCACTTTTAATGAGGGTATACTAATTCAAATCCATGTGCAGTGAGCCTTAGATCATGCTAATATCACGTTGTAGGTTGTTTCCACATTTACATGTTATAAATATCATGCTATATCATTACATTATGTTTATTTTTCTTTTTTGATCCATTAATATGCCTATTGACGAATTTTTATTTCTTTTCTAATGGTATTCCATGTTTATTCTCTTACTGGGCTTTATAGCTCACCCTTTTCGTATGTATGTTCTCTGCTTATCCCATGTATTTCTATGTATGAAGGAATGTTGTGGTCATATAAAAAAGGTTTTCAATAATGATGTGTATTTCATGTTTTCAGATGTTATTTAATGTTCCTAATCCATGAAGACACTAGACCTATCGATATTTTTAGTTGTATTAAGTGCAAGTTTATGTAATAAATCATTTTTAAAAATGAAATAAAGTGCAAGGTTATTATACCACCTGGGTTGTCATCTCCTTTTAATTATTCATTAAAAATATTCTTAAAACCTCCATGGAATATTTATATGGTGAAATGATTGTTCAATTATTTCTTTGTGTTACCTATAAACCAAGGAAAATGTCAGCTCACCAATCATTTACATTTGGACTCACTTTTCATGAACAAAAAAAACTGTATGCACTGCGCTTCATATGATCCTCTAAAGATTATGTCATTAATATATAATAGCACTATCATCCTTTTAATAATTTCATTATTGAAATATTGCTGGTAATCAACTCAAAAATTATGAAAACCAAGCTTCTCCAGAAACTGGTCTATTCTTGAATACCATGCTCTTGGTGCTTGCATTAAACTATATAAATCCTTTTTCATCCGAAAAACTCTGTTCTCATCTTCATGAATGATAAAACCATATAGATATTCAATATATACTAATTTTTCTATAATACCATTCAGAAATGATGACTTAACGTCCATCTAGAAAACCATGGACATCCTTTACACTATTATATCCAAGAATAATCTATTTGTCTCTAGCCTTGTAATAGGTGAAAATGTTTCATCAACATTGATACCTTCTATATGAGAGTACCCTTTTAACACTAGTCATGATTTTTTTAGAATAAAAACTCTATCTTCATTCATTTGGTTGTGAAAGACCCACTTTGACCCAATGAAATTCTTATCAGTTGGCCTCAAAACGATGTCCCATGTCCGATTCTTCTTAATTTGGTCAGGCTCTTCATTCATATCCTGAAACCAATTCTCATCACCAGCTAATTAATCAAAACATTTAGGCTCAACCTTTGATAAGTATGATTCTTGCTGCAGAGTCTTTATCCTCTTTGTCTGCACTGGCACTGTATGGTCACCAATTATTTCATGTCTTCTTGCTCTTCTCTTCTGCCTTTTGGCAGATACTGAATTATGCTAATATTTATCATTATCTGAGCCTTCTTCTAAATCAACCTCTATAACTTGAGCATCCTATGAACTTCTTATTTCATCATCACTGTCCTCCTAATACTGATCATGTGTTTCCTGAAATTTTATCTCATTCTCTACTATGGTTACAACATGGCTTTCAACAATTCTTCCTAGACACTTGTTAAACAATTCATATGAATTTATTTTCTTTTAGTATCCGTGAAATATCCCTTAATCTACATGGGATTCAATATTCCTATGTTTCTCCTTGGTCAGAATAAAACACTTAATTTTGAATATTTAAAAGTAGTTCAATGATGGATTCATTCCATAATATAGGTCATATTTAGTCTTTTCTTCTTTTAGACATAGTAATGCTCTATTTGATGTGTAGACTGTTTTCATTGCTTTTTCTTTCCAAAATTTCTACGGAAGGTCTTTCATAAAGAAATTTTTCCTTTCCATGTTAATAAAAATTCAATTTCTCCTCTCAAATAATCCATTCAACTGTAGAGTTCTTACCACTATATCATGATGCCTTATCCAAATTTTCTCGACATAATCCTATACCTTTCTATTTGTGAACTCTATTCCATTATCTATTCAGATCTTTTGTACTATCTGACCTAGTATCATTTCAAATTACCTTCGATATAATCTGATACAATTGAACACCTTATACTTGTGGGTAATGAGTGAAACCCATTCTATTCTTCTATAATCATCAATGAAAAGAACATTATATCTCCTCCCATCAAGAGCTCTTGGTGAAATAGGTCTACACACATCAATATGAACCAACTCAAGTAATCTTGTTGAAATTTTCTATTTTTCCTTATACGTCTTTCAAATAATATTCGCTTGTTGGAAATAATCACATGTATGTGTAAGATCTTGTGGTAATATAGGGAGATCTCATGCAGTAGAAAATTTCACCAAATCTTCCAAGGACGTTTGGCTCATGTGGAAAAGATGTTTATGCCACAAATTATTTTCTTCTTCCTTGGAATAAAAGCACATATCTTCTTCTCCACTCATGTGGTAGATATTCCATTTTTAATGCTATACCTACAATACAACAACACCATCTTTTGACTTGACGAAACATAATTTATTGGAAAAGATTATGAAATTTCCTAAGCCACATAATTAAATTACACTTAATATGTTGTGACTATGACCTTCAACAACCAACACATCTATGCATCTCATATATTTTCCCAAAATTTACTTTCCTGGAGCCAATACATTTCAGCCCCTCATAATTTCCAAATATTACGATACCTTATGTATCATACAGTATAACATAAATTGCCTTTTGTGGTAGTCTTTTAGAGATGGTTTACTAAATCACCTCTAATTTTTAAATAAATGATTTTGTGGTGATTTATTAGAAACCACCACTAAACTGTTTTTCACAGTCCCGACACATCTCTCCCTAACCCCCGCGAGACCCCCCCCTTCTCCCCCCGACCCCCTGCGAGACCCCCCCCCCCCTCGTGACCCCTGAAGACCTTGCTCGCCACCCCTCACTGCGCCTTGTCGCCCCTTAGTGCGCCTCACCACCCCTCACCAAACCACGCCTCCCCCAACGCACCTCGCTGCACCCAACACACCTCGCCGCCCCCAACACGCATCGCTGCCCCTCAACGCGCCTCGTTGCCCATCAGCGCGACTCTCCTCCCATCGCTGTCGAACACCCAAAGCCTTAGCTTGACTCCCCACTGTAGGTCCTGACATGTGCTTCCGCTCAGTGCTTCTCGTCACCCCTCAACATTCCTCATAGGGTATATGCACTATTTTTGTGAGAATATTTCTTGGGTTCTGGACATTTCTTTCAACATTTTTGTTTCTATTTCAATTCAATCCTCTTATCTACCATCTATTTATTTTTTTTGGATGAATCATATTTTTTACCCACGTTGATTAATGGTCATATTTTTTAATTTGTAGGAGAGTGGGGTTTTGATCAGATTGGTTGTAAGGATATTCATGGTGTTTTTAGAATGGTGGTGAGTGTTGGAACTATTGGTTTTGTTATTGTAATGGGGGTTGATTTGAGTAAGTATTTTGATAAGGTGGGTATATCCTAGATATCATGATTTCAAAATCCATAATATATATGGTTAGGTTCTCTCGATTCCTTATTTTTTTAGAATTTACTTGGATAAAATATTATTGTACACCTTTCCATGCCCTGAACATCAAAACAATGGTTAGAGAAATGGAAAGAATATGATCATAAAATGTATACGTCATGTGTTTTTTGTTCATGGACTTGATTCAAATCCATTTATATCACCAAAATGTTTAACTCCTAAAGTTTAGTTTCAAGTAAATATGATTAATCAACAGTTATTAACTTATGAATTTATCTTATGAGAGTACCCATTGTGCCAAATTTTAATTAGTTTTATTATAATTTTTAATAAACCCTTTGGAATCTATGTGTGATTTTCCTATCAAGGATCCTACTTATGAGGAATCTATAAGTTTTCTATCATTCTCTCATTGGTATTTTTATAAGAACACAATGAAATTTTTCTCTTCAACAATTTGATGAGGATAACTGGTTAACATCTATTTTCAACATATCTCAATACTTATAGAGAGTTTCTCCAGATTCCTGTCAAATTGGATATATGAATTTTTTTATTTTTTTACTCAATGTTATGGGGAAAAATATATTCCTGAATCATCTATGAATATCATCCCAAAAATTCAATTGTCCCAGTTTTGGGTTACACACACCTATCTACTTAGATACTAAAAGGAAACATCATAGGGACCACTATAATTTCATTTTGAGATAAGTACACATTATTTTTCAACCCCCATTGATGTTCCATGATCCACCATAGATTTGAAAAATTTAATCACATGTAGGGTCACAACATGTTGCTACCCATAACGCTTCACCAATATTCCCCACATGTTCTAAAATTCTTAGCCCCAGACCATACCCAACTCTTTGAATCCTAATTTGAGGCCACCAATAACATACTATGTAGCCAAAAATTATTAATATATGAAATATTTAATACTAACCCTATTGTATGTATTTTGGGGATTGAATATTTTATATGAATTCCATAAGACTATGGATTTAATAGGTTCTCCCACTTTATATAATTGAAAGAAAATTAAATGGAAACTGAGAAGGTATATTTAATAGGTTATACCACATTCTATAAGACTTCGATTTATCTACCCTATCCATGATTCCTTTCACCTGATGACTCATGGAATATTCTACATCTTGGTTCCCCTTGTATTTTCTAAAGTAGTTAGTCATGTATAAGGTAAGGGTTTTTTTTCATTTCATATTCTTAAATTCTATTCAATTATTATACGATTTATCAAGCCATTACCTTAGTGATATTAATGTTATGACATCATCAATTTGTCCATCTATTTTGGTGTAGCACGACATACAAAAACCTACAGGGATGGGATCCTTGTTCTCCTATTCTTTTATGGATATTTTGAATTTGCATGCTTTGGTTTTCAAGTGGGTGGGTTCATTATTTACCATATGTATTTATATAAGGAAGCATTATTTAACATATTTATATATATTTTCAACTAGTATATATGAATCTATTTTTTTATTTAGTAATAGTTATGTGTTTTAATTTTTATTAATATTATGTAGGAACATTGTGATATACATGGATAAAAGCTGGATCACTTTGCTGAGGAACACACTACAGTATGTTAAGGGTTTGGAGGAGTTTTCAGATTTTTAAATTTCCAATTGATCTACTAAAGTTTGAATAAGATTTCCATGTCCTAAATGTAAATTTAGAAGATGGATGAAGAGAGACGATGTTTATGAACATTTAATATTATAGAAATTTCTTATTCAATATTTGTGTTGGATTTGGTATGGAGAATAGAATGTTATAGAATGTTTATGCATTGATTTCAATCCACAGAATGTGCTCCCAAATTCATCGGTAATGGAAAATGAAATTAGAATCCTTATAAATGATGCATTTGGCACTGTAAGACACTACCATCAACATCAAACAATATCATAACAACCATATGAGGATGCTACAAATAAGAATGTGACAAGTGATGTTTTTTTGACTCTAGGACAACTAGATAAAGATTGTAACATATCAGTGGATCCTCCTCTTGATTATGTGGAGACTAATGTAAGAGAAAACTTCATTGATGAATATATGTTTCATGATTTAGTTGAAGATGTAAATCAAGAGTTTTATAGTGGATATTTCAAATATTCAAAACATTCTTTTCTACTGAAGTGGTACCATATCAAATATCTACATGGAATTAAAAAATAAAGCAATATCCATGATATTGGAATTATTGTCTCATTAATTTCCTGAAGAAAAAATCCCTGAGTCTATTAAGATATTAAAAAAGTTGTTAATAGGCATGGTTTGAATTATACAAAAATACATGCATTTCCCAATGATTGTATTCTTTTTTGGCAAGAGTATTATAGTAGATATGATTGAAAAAAATGTTCTTCTTCTAGATGGATGTCAATGGGTGAAGTAGGAAGTCTGAATCAATATACAAACATGAAGAATAAGAAAAAGGAAAACACCTGCAAAGGTTTTACATTTCTTTCCTTTAAATCCTTGATTGCAAATATTATTCATGTCATTGAAAACCACTGAACACATGAAGTGGAATTCTATAGATAATAACAATGATGGGTTAATGCGAACTGTGTTCATCATTGACTGTTGGTGAGCATGTAAATCACAAAAAATAAAAATCATTTAGTTTGCAAAATTTTATCTGTTTTAAGTATAAATATAAATATACAACAATATTTACTTTTAAATATAATGTTCTTATAGGTGGTAGCAGGGAGTAGAGATAGAGGTGGAGAGGGTGATGCATTGTGTTCATCATTAGACTGTGATTAGTTTTATTGTTGATATGTTAAACAAATATGGTAACACTCGGTTTGTATATGTATCATGTGTGGCGCATAGTTTCCACCAAACAGTTTCTTGGTTTCTCATGTTTCCTTTTATGTATTTTGTTGATTTATGATGTTTCCTTTTATGTCTTGATTTCTCAAGTGTGGTTTGAACCATATATGTCTATTATTTATTTTCATGAATCATTTTTTTGAATCATTTTTCCTAAATTTATTTGGTTAGTTACCAATGGTTTAACGGTCAAGCATCTTATTGGTTTTCTTGGGAATATCCAAATTTGTAACTCCCTTAAACTTGTTTTTAGTGGATAGCCATTCTTTCCTAAAATATTATAGTACTATATTCTCATGTTTTATAGTTTTCATGTAATCACTCCCACTAATTCTTTCCTCTTATTCAAAATATTTTTTATAAAATTTTCAAATATCTGTTGAACTCTTGAGTGTCTTGATCCTGTTAAGGTAGAGGGACTGTCCACTTCATTAATATTTGAATTTACAAATATCTGTTGAACACTTGAGTATCTTACACTACAATAATTTGTATCTCCCCAAAAGATGAATATTGTGGATAAAATATATAATAGAATCCTAAAGCAAGCCTTATATGGTTTGGATCATCCTTCCTAACTGCTCATTGATCTGATGATAAATGTTTATACACAACTTCATCTATCAACTCATAAACTTCTATTATAATTACCCAAACTATGAGGTAAAATAGTTCCTCCCTAGGTGAAAACCCCACTTCAACTACCAAATATGATACTCAGTGATAATTTTTGTATAAGTCAATGAATGGGAAACAAAGCCTTCAATTTCTCCTAATATGGAGGGCCACTAGAATATCCACTTTTCATTTTTAGAAATCATGGTTGGCCCTCTGAGAACATCCCACTTCAAATCTTTATAGGATCTCATAAGCTCATCTATCATAGAATATGTTACCATTACCATTCTACAAACTAGAAACACTCCATGTATATCAAAATTCAATCATAAAATAGTTTCACATTCTTCCATCCTATCACACATCATGACAGATTCCAAAATAATATTTGAACTTTTCTTTACATGTTTTACCAATTAAGAAATTATCTCTAAGGAAACCCACATTGATTTCCCTAAACCCTCAACTACACCCACCAACTACTATTACAGTGAATATAAGATCTTATATTGAAATAATGAAATTTGTTCTTCCATATCCAACATTTTCTAGCCCAATGCATTTACAACTACATTTCCATTTCTAGTTGAATACTATTTATCGTTGTGAAACATATACATGTACTTTATGAAATTCATCTGATAAAGATTATTTCCATGTATTGAAAAAACATTATATGCACTCTAGGTTCCATAGTACCAAATAAATATCTCTCCCAATAGGTTCTCTCACGATCATTTCAATGCATAGACCACAACTACAAAATAAAATATAGGACTAGAGTATTTCCTTTTGTGGGTTAAAAGATGATGAAATCCCATGTGACTAATTTATCACTCTACATCATAAAATATCCTAAGCCAGAACCAGATGAATCACATTTCACAACATGTCTAACATTAGGCTCATGAATTCTTAGGATCAGAGCTGACAACAACCACTTCTTCTACTCTATAGAAACTTCCTCACACTAGTTTTTAAAATCAAATGTGGATCCATTCATGATAAATGTTGTCATTATAAATTGCAAGTGAGAGATCTCCAAAATGATTCTTCATTAATTCACATATAATCTAATAAAACATCAGCTATCAATTACATTCATCAGTTATAACAGATACAAAAATACATCAACATACTCGAGATCAACAGATATCCCCTATTGTGAAACCACTATATCCAAAAGTGACACTTCATGTATATAGACTAAATTTAATGTACCCAAATCATAAAAAACCTATTAATCAAGTATCTATCATGTGATTGTTTTTGAAAATTTTGGTCTCCTGGTATTCTTTTGGATATGGGATTTTGTGCATATGAAATTGGAATGGTTTTTTCCGGGCACTGGTACTATGGCTATAAAATCAACTACTTTTTCATTGTAAATCTTAATTTAGCTGTAGTATTAACCACCACAAAATAAATGTATTATATTTAACAACACTTTTAACTGCTGCTAAAATTTTGGTACTTTGCTATCCGTGACGGTTAAAACCACCGTTACGAAAAATAATTTAGCAGTGTTTAAAATCGCATCTATATTGTTTTCATATTCCTTTATTATTTTGTGGAAGTTATCTTGGTTTAGCAGTAGTTTTCTCAGTGAAAATGATATTTTTTAGTGGCAGTTTAAACTACTGCTAAAAAAAGGTATTTCTCTATGATAACTACTACTAAATTGAGGAAATCAACGCATATTGTATGACGATAGACAATTTAGTTGTATTTTTTTGAAACCTTTGGAGAAGAATATGGCGGTTGTTTAAACCGCCATGAAATAGTCATTTTCCTATAGTGATACCTGATTCCCATCACTAGATACTTATTTTCTATCATATGGGAGGTGTATCCACTATCAATGATCCATATCCTAGTGTGATATGATTCCTTGAACACAATTTCTAAAACCATTTCCTGCTTAGATCTTTTCTTTTTGATCGATATTTCTAATTTAATACACGATATGGATTGATACTCCTGAAATTCCTAAAAATTGGATAGACTACCATCATCTTGTAGTGATGAAAATTTAATTTTCATTTTTATCTCATTTGATGATATATTTAACTTCTTCTTAAACCAACCTTAGTATGTTTTGGCAGATTACCTTGTATTGTTGATGAGAAATATCTTATAGTGTGTCTAAATCCTCTATACATAAAACTGTTAGCATCAAATTGAGACCTTGAAAATTGATCTCTATATGACTTCCTCTATTGGTACTCTTCAGTCTAGTATTTTTTTCAATAGAACAAACATTTTTTGTGTTTCCCATCATACCAATACAATATAATCTTATGCAGGGTACATTAATGTGTGGTAATATTATACCACTAGTTATCCCTTAGGTTCTATGAATATTATAATTCTTATTCATACCCAAATCAATATTTAATCATGGAGTGGGTGGTTGTGGTCTGACTTTAACTCCTACAACTTTTTTTAACATGGATTATACCAGCCTTATCATTTGAATTTGACTATTGCTTCTATTCTGCTACAAAAAGAGGTTACACTATAATCTTTTCAATTGTATGTGTCATCTATTTTCCCAATGTTGTTCTATGGGTAAAAAATTTTATTGACCCTTAACACTTTGTCATAGACCGATGAATTCCTCTTCATGTTCATCAATACGTATGATTTTATCTTTTCCAGTTTTAGAAAAATTATCAATCTCTATTTTCTGTTATTCAATTTTGAGTATTTAATCAACCACATTTTCTTAGATTTATAGCGTTGAAGACTTCAGGTTTCCAATTAATTCATTTACCTCAGACTTCTCTTCTTCCTGGTGATGTATATAGAGTTTTTAATCATGAACCACTTTGTTATATTTCTTTATTTCAACACTCCAAACTTCTATCTCCCTAATAGAATATTCTAAATAATCCTAATTTTCAATTCATCCTTCAACATGTTTTTCATCATTGTTGATTTATTCTTTTTTAATTTATTTCTGAAAACTACCACCAAAATATCCACTTCATGATCCCTACTATCCTCTAACTCTTGTTCCTCAGAATCTTTGGAAATTTCATCTTCTTTTGAAGATTATTCTTTTTGATGATTTTCTCCTATTAATTCTCATACCTTTCAAAATGGATGAATGCATATTTTTGGGATTTTTATCATTGTCTTAATTTTCATCTTCATTCTTCTTAGGACACTTTTCTAAAAAAATACTCAATCTTTCATCATTGAAAGCATAAAAATTGATGTTTACCTTTGAAATTTCTTTTTCTTATTTGCATATTGGAGGAGAGAAATGAAAAAACATTAGCAAAATTATCTTCCTCATGACTATATTCCGGATAAATATTCTGCATGGTCACGAATTCTACTTCTTTGGACATCCCCCTTTCCACAGAATCATTATAATCATTTCTCATTTCATATTAAATGAGAGTACTATGCAAGTTATCTAATGTCATCTCCTTCAGATATTTATCTTCCAAAACAGAAACCTTCAGATTAAACCAAGGTTGATGTTTCCTCAAGATATTCTTGATAATATTTATATATTCAATTATTTCTCCAGGACCATGTATGACTTCCACAACTACATTCACCCAATCAAAGAATGTACAAGAGACTCACTAAGGTTCATTCTGAGATCCTCATATTTGTTCCATTGAACCTGCAGCTTTGCTTCTCTGAATTTTGAGTCACCCTCATAAATATTCAGCAACTTTTCACACAAAAAATGTGATGGATTACATGATATCACCTTAGTATAAATTGCATTTGATAGTGATCCCCCTAAATTATTTATCCCTTTAGAATCAGAATCCAATTCCCTTCTTTTAGCTTCTAATAGAGCACCACTATTGATATCAGTTGATATTTGATGTATAACTGCTGTTAATACATCCATTCTTATTGATTGAAAGTAGTTTTTCATATGATTCTTCCATAGTTTAAAATTGTTTCCATCAAAGATCGGAATCCCTTTATTGATTGACCAACTCCATTTCTTCTACTGAGAGAGGGACACTGACTTTTAACCTTTCCCTCAGATACTAATTATTATGTCTACTATTTCAAATTCCCTAGGAGGGGGTGAATTAGGGTATCGTTTATTAAAACTAGATCCACTTCAGATCTTGTTTTGTAGTTAAAAAACACAATTCTCTCTTTCTATCATAGCAAGATGTGAACAAGTATGAAATCATGTACATCACACAACAATTATACTTAGTTCACACTAACAAGGTTATGTCTAAGGAGCATACAATGGTGATGTTTTAAATTACAAAATCCAATAAACCTCACTACCAATTACAAGGTTTGGGCTAGATCACTTATATTCCTTGGATCACTACCTTTACAAGATTTAGGGTCTACTCGCTATATTCCCAAGGGTCACTCCCTAAGCCTCTTTCTATGGATCATTATTAGTGGAAAGGGTCACCGTCTTCCTCTTCCTCTTCTCACTGCTCTTGGAAGAGATCCACTTATATTTTATGGACTTATAGGTTCCTTAATTTTTATTAAATCATGCATACAAAATTATTGTCAGATTCTAGGTTGATGTCCCTTTTCACCAGTAGAAGAAGTCCACTTTTCCACATGCTATTACTTAGAAAAAATTGCTTTTGTGAACTATTTTAGTGATTTTAGATACTTCCTTGAGTCTTATATGAACCACATTCCCTTTTATGCATATTGAGTTTTGGGTACGCATCATGGATCAAATTTCCAAAAAATTACCTATGCTTCTACTAATGTGTACCACTTTCACAAACTGCATTCGTGTACCTCTTTCTCATACTGCTTCCATGTACCACTTCCACTTCTATAGAATTCCTTATTTTGTGGACTAATTCTTCCATGACCTCCTTCTTCATTTGAGGACTCTAGTTTTCCACAAATACCCCTACATGGAATCTTTTCTATGAACCACTCTACCCTTTGTAGAATCCTCCTCTCAAACTACCTTTAGACATAACCGAATTCCCATAGCAAAGATATTTTATTATGAGAATAACTGATTTTTTAATTATGGGACTAGAACTTATTATATAAGAAAATAGATCCAAAAAATTCGATATTCTTAGATTTACCAAATCTTTAATGTGGTGCCACCTTCACCGTGTACCATGAATCTACAACAAACCAGAATCGTCCCACGAACCATTTACCCTACATAATCTACATACTACCTCTCTTCGTACGTGAAGACCAAAATCACCATCACATTTTCACGAATGACACACATCGTGACATCTCAAATCACTGCCACATTTCTACAAATGACAATACCTTCCACATACCTCAAGACTTATTCATGCAACATGCCATCTTACGAACCATTTTTGCGAACTGCGAGCCTCCCCACGAACCATTTTCATTTCTCATACCATTCCTTCTAGAACAAATAATTATCTGTATTTCCTTTTGCAGTATGGGAACCTTGATTCATGGTCTATGTACTATGTACACTTATGTAGAAATATTTATTTTCAAAAAAACCAAACTGCTGATTTTGAGGCTCAAAAAATTCAAAAACACTGGGAAACTGGACCACCTTAAAAACCTTGTTTGGCAACATCAACCAAACTAATTCACAGGCATATAGATTTTCCAATAAACTTTAGCACACTATAAACATACCTAGATGGCACGTTGAGGGGTTTTTCCCAACAGATTATAGCCAGGGTAGTTCATATGGTCCCTTACCTCAGGTCCTGATTCTCTTTGTACACGGGCTTAACTTCCGGACTAATTAAATTAAGTTTATTAAATATATTCCTAATAACATAATTAATCTATTTTTATTTTTATAAGTTACATTTATTATCATTTGTTATTTTTTTAATATAATTCTCTCTTACATAGATTACTTGAGGTTTCCCATTTAATTATTATGTAACCCTTTAGGTTTGTTGACTGGGATAAAACATGATATAAAATAAATTCATATTAAAAAAAATTGGATTTTTTTCCCATATAATATTAAATTAGTAAAAAATTATATATTTTCATAGGTTATCCATGAATGGAACCAATTTAATAGAGTTTAATTTATCAATTCATTTAAGGCGGTAAAGGTTAATATAATCTCTATTTTTATTATTACATATGGATTGTCATATATTAAAATTATACAATATTAATAGTGTCAAAACTATAATTTTTATATAATAGATACATTTTTAAAAACATTCATGATATAAGGTTATGGAAAAATGATATATTTCAATACATGGAAGTTGTAGTCCGAAAAAACACGGATGATTCTCTAATTTTTCATAAAATGATAAGGGTGTATAAAATAAAATAATTATCATTTAAAAATATTAATCAAGTTATTGTTATTATATTTTTCCATTAAATAAAACATTTTATCGTCTATGAAAAATAGTTTTTGAAAACTCAAACCTCCATTCACGGTGATGGTAGTTTACACAAATGCATTCCCAAATTTTCATTTTTAATGCGTTTTGAGGAAATTATAAAATTGGTATCACAAATCCTATAAATTATTATTCATTAATAAAATTATTATTTTTTCTCCTAATCCACTTTTTTAGTGTTGAACCATTTTTGGGTAAGGGTTCATGGGATTTGATATGATTAAGGTAGTTTAAAGGTTACTTGTCTGATATTATAATAGAATAAGGGTTCTTATGCCATAAAAAATTGAATCATGCCAGATAATATGTGGTTTTTTCATAGTAAATGTATTTTAAAATAATAAAATTTGGAAATTTTTTCAACACAACGCTTGAAATGGACTATGCCACTGTGGGGCTACAAGGGTGATATTGCACTGGTACCATTGTTGTGGTGAAGTCAGCTGAGTCTGTTATATTGTGGTATCTCAAACAATGCCAAATATATGTTTTCCTCATCATTTATATATGGATATTATATATTATGGAATTGTGTAGTTAATAATTTAATGGTATGTTACAAATTTTAATCCATGGAGTTCATGTTTGAATTGAAGAGGGGGTTTTAACGAGTCTTTATGAAGAGTTTTCATGTTGAATTAAACCCCTGACAAACACTTACATATACCTATTTCTCCAAATATATTTTAAATTTATAAAAAAACTCAAATTTACTATAGTAATGAATCTGAACCATATACCATGACCCTACGCCATAACTTTTTGTGTTGCAATGCAGTTCTTTACTGTAGTGCTAGCCCTATGCCATAGTGGTTCGAGCCTCATTATTGTTCCATGCCATAGTCTCCCTCCTTACACAGAAGGTGACATATTCTAGTGATTTCCATTATGAATTTGTTCCTCCTTCACAATGGTGATTATTTTTAGATGATCCACCATGCCGCAACCAATGCCTTGAGCTGTGGAAACCCCATGTTTTCTATATATGTTTTTCCTCCCTTCTTGAACTAATTTTGTGGTTACTTTTCCAGAAATCACACATGAGTATGCTTGTCTCTATCACATTGATCCATTTATATTTTCCTTACTCTATAACTCATGGAATTTCATATTGTTACTGGTTCTAGGATCCCATGGCAGGCAATAATGTTCTAGTTATTGTACGAACTTGGTTTGTGGATGACGCCTTCAATAAACCTTGATGTTTATATGAAAACCAGGAGGTATGATATTCCTTACCATCTTGGGATCTTGTTTATAGATGTTTTTGTATTAATGTTTTTTTCATAATTAATGAACATGTTTAATTTTGATCACAGTTGGATAAATGTGTATCCAATGAGGCCCGTTATGATTTTTTTGAGACTTTCTAAAATATAAATATTCCATGTTATACATTGATAAAATCGTCAACTTTGTGATATTATTCTTCTTATGATTCCATTTTTTCAATCAAGCTTACCCTATGATGTGTATTATCATTTCCTTGGAGGTTGTGTTGGTACTTTATACAAGTGGACCATCAGGTGATGTGGATCCCTTAGATGGGGAGTGCACTTGATTTTCATAATTATAATTGAGGGTCCTAAGAACATGGTATATCTATAGGGACTCTATAGTTACCATTAAATAGATTCACTCAAGGTATCCCAGTATACATCAATATCCATGCACTGAAGGTAGCCTGGGGGATAACTAGGGGACACCAGGTAGCATGGTGCACTGATGACTGGTGGATTCTTTATAGCATGTACAAAAGAGACCATTTGGTAGCAAAGTTACTAGAAAACTAGTTTTGGTGAATTTTTAGTTATTTCTTACATGACTCATTATCCGTATGTAATGGAGCCAATTCATGTACAATAGAGGACTTTGTGATAGCTTGGTTAGTTCACAATTTCTTGGTGTTAGATTATATGTTTATGATTATTACACAAATTTTTTTATTATTTCATAAAATATTTATACGTGAGAACTCTAAGATGAGGATGTATTGGTGGTGTTTTGCTAATAATTACACTCACAACCTACTTGGGTATTAAAGTGATCTTGTAAATCCCATGGCTAGAGATCATGTAATGGGAAAGTTACTTATGGTGTTTGGTTGCGAAGAAGAGTGCAGGGCAGGATCAGACCGTGAAAAAATTCAAAACGACCCTCCATTCATTATTTATATTTTTTAGTTTTTTAATATGGATAGGATTACCACATTGGGGGAATCCATTACTATATAACATGTATTCCATACTTTCAATGTCTATCTAATTACTCTGTTTATTTATTTATTATAATTCTTATGATATTTTATTAATCCTATGACATTATACAGTGGGTTTAGTTTCCAAATGATAGAATTATTCCATCGTTTCTATTTAGAAGTATCTTACATATAAGGAGGTATGAATTATGTCACGAAGAAATTTTTCTTAGAACTGATGGTTTAGGACACGATGTTACAAAATGTCATAAAAATGTTGGATTCACTAACATTCCCCTTTTTTAATTTATTTAGGATAGGATATACATGAGAAATGATGGATGGAATAAAATAGGGGGAACTATAATAGTACTCAGACCGCATAGTGTTGTAGACCTCAGAGTTTCCAAAAGGTGGGGGTGATTAATTTTTTATAACCATTGATTAAATTCACCTTGTGTGATTCAAATGATGTTTCTACATGATTTATGAGATTTTGGGTGCATTCATGCATTATGACTAGGCATTCCAGTTCAAATACAATATATATACCTACTATTGTTCAGTATAGTTCATTAATTAAATGAATTGTCTTTTCTATTTGTTTCAAAATGTTTGTCCATGTGTGAAATATCTTCTTTGAAATTTTTTACTAATATAGGATTATTGTCATATAATTAAAACAACTAATCAGGATTATTTATTATTATATATATAATGATTGTGAATAATTTCTAGGTATAGAGAACAAGGTTACTTCTAAATGGGTATACCTTCGGTTGAGGGTAGGATTCTATAAAAACCGTATGTGATCCCCAAGACTATTTATAAATTTTTCATGTTTATAATGTTCCTTTAGTTGCAGATTATTCCACCTAATATATATTTTTTGGGACAACCAACCTAGAAGGAAAGTGATCTAGAGAATGTTCTTGTACCTGGATCAGTTGTAAAAGACGTTATCCCATTCCATCTACCACTTAGAACCATGGTAGACTATTCTAGGGATTTAAATATCTAGAAACCTCCATCATTTTTGGGAATTTGTAGACCATAGGATTCCAAGGAGTGGGTGTACATAATAGTGGTTATCCCCAACCATATTGTGACATTGATGGGTATGAAGGTGAAACTGGAACATTCACGATTTCAGGACAACCATTCATTGGTGTGGAGTCAAGGGTTTTTCTAGACGATATGGGGGACTATTATAAGAGGCCTTTAAGAAATTATTTTTCTATAGATCTCTTCTTAGATTCCCTGAAGCTCGACTAGACACTTGAGTTCATAGATCAGTGGTATGGCTCCATGGAAGTATATATATAATCCACATGTTTTACATTGATTATCATATTTTCCCCACTTGTTCTTGGTAATGAGACAAACAAGGATATGACGTTTGAAATTAGACTCCAAGATAATATAGTATAGTTGGATCGAATCTTATACCTAGCATCATATACAGAGGTTATAAGGAAGACCCTGATCATCAAGATGATTTTGGATAATGGATGGGAAAGTATCCTTTCTCTTTTGTTTAAAACTCAGTCAGGTGTAATTAATACTAGTTCCATGATTAAGTCTTCTGATAGTTAGTAGAGGAATTCTGGGTACATTAATCATAGAAGTGGAATACATGAGAATCAATTTTCAGTATCTTCAGTTCCTTTGAGAGGTGACCCATAATGATTCAATTGTGGGATGTTCAGACATTGGATTTGGTATTCATAGTGACCCAAAACCAATTCTTGATATATGGAAATATAGGACACCACAAGAAGTATTATGCCAAATCATTATCTAGGATTTTGAGAAAGATACAACCAGAGAGTGAAAAGTATTACTATGGTTCTCAATAGAAGACTCTGATTGGTCCTGCACCTATAAGATAGAGCTTCAAAGCTGATATAGGCATGGTACATATTGTAGATTAGAAACTAGAATATGGTATAGAGGAAAAATATACTATTGGAGGTATGGTCTTTATTACTTCTATATTATCCACTTCCTTGTTCAATAATGTGGCTTCCCATTATTCCATATATGCATAATTATTTGATGGAATTAACCTACCATTCTATTTATCCTCTGATTTAGTCTCCCTTGATATTTTTTTGGCATGAAGGTGGATTTCCTCTAGTGATGACCTAAGTACCCTATAAATATCATTGTTTATGGAAACCATTGTGAATTATTTATTCTGTAGTTGACAACCTTCGATTAGATTATCATCATGGACTTTCTTGACTAGCTTTCGAGCTCACATTAATTTTTATCATAGATGGGTGTTATTTACCTCACCAAATTGGAAATATATGTGATGACTGAAGTGTGGGAATTGGGTGCAGGTAGTGTTGGACTAGACTTGGGTAATCTTTGGATGATAAAAAACAAATGGTGGTCTTGAATATTTCAATAGGTCTAGTGATATCCCCTTATATCTCCCTCTAGATGTGGATCTCTTTCAATATATTTTTCTAAAATACTTAACGAGAATCCATTCTAATGGAGGAGTTGACATTGAGTTAAATATCACACCTGAGTAGGAAACCCATTTCAATATCCCCATGTCGTATAATTCTAATGGATCCAAAGGAGATAAATGTATAGTTTAATGACTTGGAGAGGATTAGATTTATAAGAATGGGTACTTCACCATGGGGAGAACCTATGTTGTTCAACATGATTGAAGATAATAGTATTCAACTCTATATTAATTACTAGAATATAAAACAGGTGATAATGAATAAACAATATCATTTTCAAAATATTGATGTTATTTTAGATAATTTACGAGAAGTAAAGTGGTTCTCTAAGATTGATATTTTATTGGGATATAATCATCTAAGAGATAGAGAGGACTACATTAAAAATAAGGTATTTCGGAGCAGGAATGGATAGTATGAGTAATTAGTGTTATTTTTGGAATGAAGAAAATGATAAATATGTTCATAGACCTCATAAAGAATATATTTTACCCATATATTGATATATTCATCAATGCTCTCAACAAATACATCCTCATATACTCATTGACGCCATATACATCTGCTAATAACCTCAATATAGTTCTGGGTATTCTTTGAGAAAGTCAGATTTACACCATGACATTAATGTATAACTTATATATATGATTGGTGAGATTCATGGGATATGGGGAATCCATGATAGGCATATATTTAGGCCTATAGATATTATAGGAAATTATTTCCAAGCCATGTACCCATAATTTTTTCGATATCAAGAGAATTATGTGCCTAACATGATATTACCGATGATTTATTCTAGAATTATCTAGACAATCAACAACCCTGAGAGTACTAGTGAAGAAATGAGTGAAGTTAAAATGGTTAAACTAGTGTGAATAGGTGATCCTAGACATAAAGAGAATGATGGAAACTACTCCTATATTAACACTCCCTAATCTTGATATTATTTAAGAAATATACTATGATGAATTATGCATTTCTCTATGAGTGGTATTGATGTAGAGAGAGAAGGTAGTATACTATGGGTCTAGTCATCTATGACCCCATGTGAAGAACTACCATACTCATGATATAGATTTGTAAATTGTTGTCCTCAATCTGAAGTGATAGTGGAACTATCTCTTTAGTGAGAGATTTATTGTTTACACTGAACACAAAAGCCTACACTATATCATCACACTGAGGGAAATTAACCTAAGATAGAGGATCTAGGATGAATATATATCAAAATTTCACTGTGATATTTATTATAAACTATAGAGAGAAAATGTTATTGAATATCCTCTTATCCATAAAACATATGTTGAACATGATCTTGGTGAGACGCCTATAGAAAATCAGTGACACTTAAATAATTTGTTGACTGATTGGAGGATGTATGACTTAGAGAACCATGGTTCTACAGATTATGCTTTCTTGGAGGTCACATATTCTGGAATGAAACAGATAAGGAAAGACATGAGTCAGACTAATAGTGTGTTGTGATGAGAGAACAACTAGCTGGCGGTGATCTGATACTTAGGTGGTCTTTGAATGAAGATATTGTGATCATGGTATATGGGAGATTAATAGTCTTTTATTACATCAAATGGGAGATGATAATGAATTAATATACCTCTATAGGGTAGTACACCCTTGAGCAATGAATATGAATCAAAAATTAAGGAGACATATTTGTTGCACATGGATTAAGAGAGACGTAATTGGGTTCATTTCAGGCTGCCTCAACTACCAGACAGTAAAGGTTGACCACCACCAACAAGGTGTTTTACTCTTTCCAAATTCAATGACAATGATTAAGTTGGATGATATCATGATGTAATTTTTGATAGGGTAACCTAATACCCCATGGATTCCTAATGTTTTCAGGATGGTTTTCGATCAGATGAAAATAGATACACAATTTTAATTAATCTAAAAAACTCACTCAGTTTTTGAGATGGGAATTATTTATGTCTATGAGATCTCATGATTACATAGAGCACCCTTGATAATTGTTTCAAACAATGATACACATTTTACATCATGATTTTGGAAATTAATGAATAAGTCCCTAGGGAATCACCAATGATTAAGCACAATATAATTTCCTTAGACAAATGGATAGTTTGAGTAGTCTATAGTCATATTAGATTATATTCTTTGAGAATGCGATCAAAACTTAGGTGGAGCATTGGATGGTCATCTATATTTGGTTGAGTTTATATAAAACAATAGTTATCAGGATTTGATTCAAATGATACCTTATGTGACTATTTACAAAGTTTGTTTTTCCAACAATCTATTGGAATGAGAAGGGTGAAGATGTAGATGTGGATGTTATTATAGATCAATATACCTATATGATAGTAAAACTAATTCAGAAGCGGTTTTTCATCACTTAGAGTAGACAAGGGCCTCATGCTAACTTTTTGAGGATGCCTCTTGATTACACTATGGAAAATAAATTTGTCTTGAGTGTGATTACTCAATTAAGGCATCAATCTCAATGGAATAAAGGAACGATAATATGATTTTTTATGGGACCCTTCGAGATATCTTAATTTATTAACATAGTGGAGTATTGTATAGACCTTCCTTCATGTTATTGAGGTATGAATGATGTGTTCCAAATTTCTCCACATTGTACATACATGACCAATATTATGCATGTTATAGAATACATGGACGTTGAGTTATAACTAGATGAATCTTGTATGTAGAATCTAATGAAGATTATAGATTAGGGTGATAAAATCCCCCAAGGGAAGGAAATATCCCTTTTCCTGGATTTATGAAAGCATGGAAGGATCTAGGAGGAGACTTGGGAGTGGGAGGATGATATTTGAGCTCAATGACCTAGGTAGTTTGAACAAGAACCCCAGAGATGCTTCTCATGGAGAAGAATCCTCTAAGTGAAAAATAATTGTAAATCCCTAAAATTATTTTTCTGGAATAAATGTCTTGTTTTCCCTTTTTCGTAGTTTTTTTCATTAGATAATGTTTTTGTAATATCTTGAGGGATTTGAGAAGCTTAGTAAAAGATAAAATTCAAATTATTTTATCTTTCAATCAAAATAGGGCTTGGTGGCACCATAGTTCACTTGACCACTCCACATAATATTAATTTTCACCATAGTCAAGGTATCTATGCCATAATGAAGTTGGGGAATTGATGTCTCACTACAGAAGAATGATAATACACTTTAGTGGGGCTTCCTATGTGATATTTCATTGAATCCTTCACTGTTGTGATTATGGATGAGAGGGTTACACGGTGGTATGTCATTAAATTATACAAATATGTTTTCCATATCATTTAAAGACATTTTCTCAAGATGATGGTATTTAGAAATTTAATATTAAATGAGAATTCATAAATATAAATTTAGAGAGGGAATTTAATGATTTAAGAGGGCGGTTTTGATGAGTCTTTATAAAGGGTTTTAATGTGTAATTTAACCCCATATGGACCCTTTCATATACACATTACTCCATATTCATTTATTTTTTCTCCATAACTCCCATGTAATCTTCAAACACATCCATGGTACAGACCATGATTCTATACTGAAATGTACTGATTTACAATACAATTTCACATTATAGTTCTCACCCTATGGTGTAGTGGATCAAGACTTAGTGTGGATTCATTCTATAGTATCCATACTTTTGATGCATAATATGTATTCCATTACTTCCCATACTACAATTTTCCCCCATATGTCATGGCGGTTTATTTCTATTGCAGGTTCATGCCATATCCCCAACCTTGTTTAATGGACCCCCCATTTTCTTTAGAGGACTTTTCTCCCTTCTTGAACCTTGTTTGAGGTTCCTTTTTCACAAAAATTGGACCTCTGGTAATTTTTATTCTACCCCCTCGATGAATTATTCCTTTCCTTACTTTGAAAATCCATGACATTTCAGATTTGAACTAGTTCGAAGATCCCAAGGTGGGTGATCAAGTTCTTTTTAGTGTAAGAATGTATATTTGTGATGATTCCTTCAACATAAATTGATGTTTATCTAACAAACATGTGGTTGTAGGCTCCTTAACTTCATGGGATCTAATTTACACATGTTTCTAGGTTATAATTGTTTTTTGGAATAATTAATGACTATGTGTGATTATGAACACATGTGGATGAGTGTGTATTCTATAAGACCCATTATGATATTGTTTCCATTATAATAGTTAGAATATATTGATTCCATGTTTGAAATTGATTTATATGTTTACTCTGGGCTATTCTTCTTCTCATGATATCATGTTTGTTGTCATTATTTACCTTGTGAATGTGATACCATTACCTTATAGAATGTGTTGGTAATTAAGATAGGTGGACCATCATGAAATTTACAAACATAAGATGAAGAGATTGATTGTTTTTTTATGATGGTGATGATGAATTTATGAACAAGGTATAGCTATGAAGATGCTATGGTGACCATTCTGTCGATGGACTTGAGATATCCTAGTAAACATTAAGTGTCATGCGCTCGAGGTATTCTAGTGGATAACTAGAGGATTATGTATTGCATGACACACTTGATATCTAGTGGTCTCCAGGTAGAGTGTTCACATAACATAATGAATCATCTAGGCTATTATTACACTAGCCTCATGGCAAGTTTAGTTATCATTTACATTTCATGCTATCCTTCCAATAAGGAGAAGAAATAGGTATATCATTATGTTTCCCTATGTCTTAGTTAGTTCATGACCACCTAGTGTTGTATTGTGTGTTTTTTATCACTAAAAAATTATTATTATTATGGAATATAGTTGTTATACTTTATGACTATAGGTTGAGGTTGCATTGGTGGTTTCCTACTTGGTCTTTTACTCACACCCTATTCGAGAATTTTAGTTTTCTTGTAGATTTCATGGATAGAGATCTAGAGGAGGTAAAAATCTCTGTGGTGGATGGTTAAGTAAAAGATCACATAGATAGTGTGGACCAATATAGACTCTAAAGGACCTACCATTGTTTATTTATTTATTTGTCTTCTATTTATGTTATAGACATGTTTAACACATTGAGAGCTACCTTTATTTTATGACATGTATGTCATCCATTCAGTTTTCACATGATCACTCTGATTATTTAATTATTATATTTCATATGATCTATTGTTATTCTTATAAAATGATACATAGGGTATAGTTTCCCCACTTATAGACCCAGACCGTCACTGCTAGTCATTATCCTCCTGCTATGGGGAGGCACGTATGAGGTCATGTGGTGTGTTAAATCATAATCAGTGGTTGAGGTTGCATTTTCATAGTTATTACATTCTTTTAGTAAATTTTAATCATGTTAGAAATGATTATGTTATCATAACTTCATTTATTAAATGTACATGAGGTGGTAGAAGAAGAAAAGAACTAAAAAAATCATGGTTGATTACATTACCAATCCCTTTGGATGTTCTACCATGGGTGACTTCTTATGGTTCTTTAACTTGGAATTTTTTGATGAAAAAGGATTCTAGGTAGTTAGGAGGGGGTCAAAAAGACACTTGGTAAGATTTTTGTTTTGGATATAGATTTTAATGCATAGATAAGTGGAGAAGAGGTGAGATCCAGTTATTTGTAAAGGGAGTGACATTTTTGTAAAATGTATTTCCTTTTCAATAATTTCATTTAATTTTTCAAGGCCATAGGATCCAAGAAAAATTAATAATGGAGTGGGGAAGGCATTTATTTGTGACTCCCACAACCAAACATTATCACACATTTTTTAACATGTATTTTCATTTTTACTAGTTTCAACCCCCTTTTACCATAATTTATATCTACCAAAATAACTAAATTTTTACATTTGGTAACTAATTTTAGTAACCAAAATCAAAATTATTTTTTTCCTAATTTAAAAATTACGGTTTAATATATGAAAATAATTTTAGAAAATAAAATTTCAATGTGTTATAGAAATTAATTTTATTATTGACTATTATAACATGTAAAAACTATTTTTTAAAAAGTCATTTTATGAATAAAATTTATATATTGTATATGATTATCAATATTTTTTATTTTAATGAAAATTTTTTTTATAACAAAAAAATTGCCATTTAGAAAAAATGATTACTAAATTTTACCAAGAATAATATTTAATTTAAAGATGAGGCTAGAATTTTTTTTATTATAACTAATTAATATTAATATTATAAAAATCAGAACATATGTTTTCAAATATCAAAAAAATATTTTAAAATGACTAATTTTTTATTCAAAAATAAATCTTCACTTTTTTCTAAATATATATTTCAATGTTATCTAAAGAAAATGTCATAAAAATCCTAGTTTTAATAAAAACAGTATTTTCCCAATTTACATTAAAAACCAACTATTTTATAAAAATCCTAAAAATAAATCCAAATATCATTTTCATATAAATAATCCTAAAATTAAACTATTTTCATTATATTTAACTCATATAAATGGAAAAAATATATTTTTAGATATATGTTTTTGAAATAAAAATATGTTTTTTAAAAAATCATTTTAATGCATCAAATATATATAAGTTATTAATATTTTATATGTAATATTTCAATACAAAATGTATATTGAAAACATATTATGTTTCAATTAAATATAAGGTGATGTTTGTTTTTATTATCTATATTACCTAATATGACATACATATATATTGAGAAGAAAAAATTTCTATATGTGAATTTATGGTTCATTACAATTCCCTCCATTCCTATATTTCATCATAGACGTGTTAGCATAATAACCAATCTCATTTAATTTAAAACACATAAAAACCTTCTTATCATATTCGGTATACAAATTACCCTGATTATTTTCTTTGTAATCACAATCCAAATTTCCTAGCTACCACATCGATAAAAGTTTCTGAATTTCATAAGACACTCTGCATGATTCTTCTTAGCAGACTTGTCTTAAGAGGGAAATTCAGACTACTTTCCTTCGTATTTATTTGATAATTGATTTCCCATTACTTTCCACATGGACCCCTTTTTATCTTTACTTTTATTAAATTTGACAAACACCATTTATAACATCTCATAACTCTGAAAAACATTCTCATTATTTTAAATTCAATGGAGGTCAATGGTCTTCAAAAACATGTTTTCAATCATGTGTAAAACCTTTTAGTTTTACTATCATCATCATGAAAGAAATTTGGTGAATATTAAGATACTATAGTACGTTTTCCTTTATAGGTGAAAAAAATAAACTTCTCTTATCATTTTTTCCAAAATTTTTCATTCCATCATAATTCTAATTAACGCAAGAATATACTTTTCAAGGAAAAGATACCTAAATACCATCCACTCCATGGGATCAATATCATATTTTTATTTAATATTCTTAACTAATTAGGACCACTGATGAAATTTATCATTAAAATGATAAATGTAAAGAAATAAATTTTGTTGATCATAATAATATAAATATTCATATATTGTTTTCCATATAATTTATTAATCCTTCAGCTACCAATAGTATAGAGGTTCAACCAAATGAAGGAGGGTGATATTCCATGAAATGCTCCATTATAGTCATGTTCCACTATGAATTGTTTTTTCACTCTATAGTATGGATAAAAAAATTAATATCTATAGTAAAATAAGTTAACATGTCTTTAAAATGTTCCATTACTATTCTAACCATACTAAGTTGCTGGTTTAAAATGATTTTATATTGTTGATTCCATTTTACTTTATTCACCCTTTTTCGTTTGTGGAAAAAAATCAAAAATAGACACAGATGAGATTAATGAACATGGAAACCCTTAATGTATTATAATGATAATATAATTAATATATTTAAAACCCATGTTTTTCATAATATCATCTTAACCTCTAGTTTCATATAAAACTTTCTTTAATACCAACTATGATGAATAATTCTATAATCAACCCATAATTAAAAGTTTAAAAAAAATTATTGAAAAATTATTACATTCCCTTGATATTTTTTGTTAAATATTATTATATAATTCATAAATACTCATACATATAAAATACTTACAAAATAGAGTTGACAATTCAACGCAATATTTATTTTTTCTAAAAATAGGATTCATAAATTAAAAATCACATCCCATTAAAATAATTATCTTATTTTATGATTAATACCCATAGAGGATGGATATAATTTGATAAAATTAATTCCTATCCATAATACCTAATAAAATATTTGAAAATGTGGGATGAGAAAAAAATATAAGTAAGGGATACAAAATGAAATAAACTCATTACTGAATTTGGGAATTCATAAAATCCCATTGAAAATTTTCCTTTTATATAATTATTCTTGAGCTTATAATAATAATGTAATTACTAATTAAATAAAGTTCACTTATAAAATATTTTCATAAAACATCTCAGAAGATATATTAATGGAAAAATCATAATATTGATGTTTTCTTGTAAAACATTGTTAGTCATGAAATTATTTGTTTGAAAACATACTTTTCATATTAAAATTTGAATAAAATTTTATTTTAATAATAAACTTATTATCTTTCCTTATGTAATAAAAATAAATTAATGAAAAAACATTTTCAATCATGGTATATTCATGTATTTCCCTTTAGAAATAATCTTCATATCACTCTTATAACCACTCTTACAAATAGAGTAAACAAATTATTTAATTCCAACATATATTTCAAGTAGAAAAAATCATTACACAATGAATTTGAGAACTATATCGGGCTCAACAGTCATTATAAACATTTTAAATTGATTATAAAATAAATAAACATTTATAATATCAAATTTCAATCATAAATTATCATAAATTTTCAATGGAATATAAGTTCATAAACACTTTTGGGCTTCATATAAAAATAATGATAAAAATAATTTTTTACTTTGAAAACTACCAAATCGAAAAAATTCACAGATATAATATAAATATTATACTGATTGAATAACTATCTAAGCTTGTATAAAATATATTCTTAATTAATTATTAATGTGATGGAAGGAAATTCCACTCAAATTTTATATGTTTAAAATATTCTTTCTTACTTTTTAGAAAATGAAAAAAAAATACTTATAAAATGTTAAAAATATTTCATATAAAACACCCATAAATAAATTAAAATAGGGTTAAAATTAAATTAAACACACATTTACATTTATTAATTACATATCTAAAAAAGTTTAAATAACATGGATATGGATGGAGAAAAGAAAAAAACATTAAATTTTTTAAAATAATATTTTAAAACAATCTATTACCTCAAGTATAACTCACTACGTACGTACACTATCTTATGTAAAATGAAATTATATTAATTATTTATATGTTTAATAAACTTTTATAGTTTTATTTCCTTAATTTTTTCCATTTTAATTTCATTATTTTAATTTCTTATATAGCTACTAAATCAGTTTGGTTCATAATCCCCAAATCACCATCCAAATTAAACTTTTATTAAAAACAAATCCATTTTAATGGAAAATGGTAAAACCATTGTTCTTCAATAGAGAAATTACTACATACTGAAATAACATACAAACAGATTAAAAATCAGGCTAATATTACTTGATTAAACAATTCTCTAAATATCCCAGTACATCATGCTAACCGGGGTATCCAGATCCTCTCTAATAAGATCTTCAAGGCGAGTGATCATCCTTTCCATTGTTTGAATAAACTCTTCTATGTTGATTTTTCTCTTATTGAATCCCTGGGCCAGTATGTAATCTTATTTGTCTAACCACACTTCTTGGTCCTCGGTAGCATCGACCTGCAACCGATGTTCATAAATTCCTTGGATCTCTTGTTTCATGACATTGGGCCGAAGGCTTATTTCTATCATTTCTTCCATGGAGTGCAGGATAAGTTTAGAGAACTCTCCAACTTCCTCTACCCTGTCTCTTGTATTCCTGCTCGATTCTTCACTTTCCCCTTTTCGAGTATCTTTAACTTCCTTTTATCTACGCTTCTTAGCTGACCACATCTCTATTGGTTTTGGCAAGTAAGAGTATTACGTTCGTCCCTTCTATTTATTCCCCTTGACCACAATTCATTTCCCTAAGTCACACCTTCAATTTTTCCACTTCTTTCTTCTAGGGTTATGGGTTCCTTTCCCTTGAATTCGTTCTGTGCTATCCACTAAGGTGGATTTCCCCACGTACACAAAAATGACACTATCATTTTCCCAAAGATGGATGTGTAAGAGGTTAATTTATTTATTTTCATTATAGAATAAAAATAAGAGATGAAGATAATATAAATTCATTACATACATAATTATAACCATCAATTTTATTTGATGAGGAAAAATGAAACACATCGCTTCGTGGAGGTGGTAGTCTAAACATATACACAAGTAATGTTTTTATTTTTCATAAGTTGGAAAAGAAAATAAAAAATGGTTTGTGCCATAAGAATAAAAATATTTTTATATATTCAAGTCACCTATGATATATTATCATCACATTTATTGATTATTTTAAATAGGTGTAAGAATAAATAAACAAGAAAATACTCGGTTAAGAGTTATATTTCTTCTTTGAAAATCTGACTTTGGATTACACCTTAAGACTTCTAGGATGATCCTTCAGTGAAAAAAAGAACTATAGGATGTGGTAAGTGATGTTGGGATGATATTTTTATAGGTATTTTTTTAGTTAAATTTCTCAAATTATGTTAATAATATAGGAGGGTGGGTTCCCTTATATAAGTGAGGGGTGTGACTTATATTTTTTCAATGATGTATAATAATATGAAGTTTTATTAATTGTAAATTGTGACTAATTCTATAAAATTTATAATATAATGTGATAAGGGTTTAATTAATTTCAGAAAATATGATGTAATATTAGATTTTGGGACAATGTAACTCATTATTAACATAATTAACCCGTTTTACCCTTTACTATGGTGATAAATTTATAACATGGTTACTATTAATTATGATAAAAACTAAAAATAAAATCATTATGTAATTTGAACTTCATAAGTAATAATATAAAATATATTTTTAAAAATATAATTTTTTGAAGTAGAAGAAATTAATTTTAATATAAGCATGAAAAATGCAACATAAAACAGATAATTATAAAAATGAATTTATAAAAAAAATAGTATAATACTGATTCCTATGGAATTTATTTTATTATTTTCAGTCAATGAAGAATAATTTTACATTAAAAAAATAAAAATATAATGGTACTTTTGGTATACTTGAAAAACATTGTTGTCTTTAAATAATTGGTATATTATCAATATTTATCCAAAATTCAATATTTTTAGTAAAATAAGCAAAATAGACTATAATATAGATTTAAAATTATAAAATAAACAAATGAATTCTATTTTATAAAATTAATTTTTTAAAAATCTAGAAATTGAACATTAAATAAATATTACATGGATATAACTTTAGATTGAATAAAAATATTTATTTTTTATTTTTGAAAAAATCAAATAAAATTATTGCAATGAATGATAATTCATAAAATATAATCATGAATATTAATAAGACAAAAATGTATTTATTATTAAAACTAGAGGGGTTATTCCAATCGTAAAATTTATTCAATTTCTTATATGTTCCTTTCTAATTGGTTATCAATCTAGATGTGTTAGGTTCTATTGATTCTCTATATCATGTTGAAGGTATATAGAAGAATACACCATAAAAGTTAGGTGAACATTGGATTTCTACATGATGTGATTAAATATGATTTTTCAAGAAACCTCACAACATATTTGATATATATTTTAGAATGTTTTTTGAAACTGATATCTTTTTAGATATAGATAAAGTGAAATGTCTTGGTAAATCGACCCACCATAACCCATCTAGTGTGGTTTTATATATGTGTCTTTAGAATACCCATAAAAATCCAAGTATATTTTCTCCCATTTTCATATTGGTATGGGTGACAGTTTCATCATCACCACATATTTATGATGGTATGACTAAACTTAATTGAATACGGAAAACTTTTAAGTGTACTGTGTAATCTAATTCTTCAGGTTTTCTTAGTATAAGTGAAATGTCTTGGTAAATAGACCCACAATAGCCCATCTTTTTTGGTTTCCTATATGTGTCTTTAGAATACCCATTAAAAATCGAATTTTATATTCTCCCTTTTTTATATTTGTATGGGTATTGGTTTTATCATCAACTCATATTTGTGATTAAATGACTAATCCTAATTGAATACCAATCACTTTTATGTTTACTGTGTAATCTCATTCTTCAGGTTTCCATAGTAGAAGTGATCCCAAATATCTCATTACATCTTGATAATTCCTTGGTGTATAAATAAGGATGATCTATCTACAATATCTAATAGATCATTCTTTATATATTGTGTTGATTGTACACATAGTCTTTTTCCCAAATGAATGATCCATATTTTTTATTTTGAATACATGAAGCTTCACATCCATAGTTTATTTCACCTTCTTTTTCAAATAAAATTATTCCCTTAATCTTTTAAAATATTTATCATTAATAAATGTTTAGTAAACTTTTTGGGACGTTACTATTTCTTCTATACCTTTATGACTTCCAGATCCATCCTTTTCATATCCATTATAATATGTTGTTTCAGAATCCTCATCATAGGTAGGGTTATAGGTTCCTTTATAGAAATATCATGAGATACCTTATTCAAATTCCCATGATGGCAGTGCATCAAGTATTCATTGTCCTCTATTAACACCAATTATCTTTTTTTATACATTATTAGCTTCATTTATTATGAAAATATATATACTTAACTCTAGTGATTAGTATATATGTCATACTTTTATCCATATAGCTAGTGTATCCAGATAATACAATCAAGGATAACTGCTGGTAACTTTTGATCTTGTTTTGGGTAATTTCATTCATGTATATTCAATTTGGTTATGTTATATGATATTACTTTATCATTATTTGTGATTTTAATTCCAAATCCCTTCTCCGATAAATTTTTATATATCCAAAACACTTGTAAACATGAGGTTTGTGTGAGTATAGGTGTATTGAATACATATTTATTTTATTATTTATTTATATATTCACATTTTCCCATCAATATATACTTTACTCCCATGTGGTTTTACTAGATTAATAGGGAAACAAAATTATGAGAAATTTCAAAAAAAATTGTTTTTTGTTCCCATCTAATCTAATAAATCTACATATCATTGTGAGACTTTTTTGTTTTATATATTCATTAATTGAATTTTTACTTGTAGGATACAGTAAAATTAATTAATTTAGGACCACAATCTCTATGAATGATACTTTTAAATCCAAAAATCAAATTTTATGAACTTAATGTAAAACTTATCATTCTTTAAAAGTTTTTGAACACACATTATATATTACTCATGATGTTTTTAGGCAGTATATGACAATTTCATAAATAAAGTAAACCATAAATTTATCAAGGATGTCTCTGAAGACTTCATTAATAAAATTTGTAATGTTTTATTAAGAATATGTAAGTATAAATTGAATCACTATAAAATCATAATAGATTTATCATGTTCAAAAATATATATTTTTAATTTTTTCTTTAAACATATTTAGTATATTTAATCATAATGTAATACCCACTTTTTAGAAGTATAACACTATATGATGTTTTCCAATTAATACATTAATATTTTGAAGTAGATACTTGTTATTTATAGTAATCTTACTGAGATTTAAATAATCTTTGAAAACCTTATTGACTCATCCGTCTTATTTTCATAGAGAACATGTGTACTCAAAGGTTATGCACTTGGTAATATAAATATTTTGTCTAAATAATATTTTAGTTCCATCTATAATTTCTCTGGTTCTATTAGATAAATTTTATAGGTCATCAAAGTAAATAGGTATGGATCTATATATATGTTCTATTGAGAAATCTAAATTCAATTCTAGGGATGACTGGGAAACACTTCATGAAATACATCATTATATTCCCTCATAATAGACATATAATCAAAATGGATTTTTCTTATATATAAACTATTTGAAAAAGATGTTATTCTTAAATGGGTATAAATAACCATACCTTTAAAAGATTTGCTAATAGAGATTCACAATTCTCCTTGGATTTTTGTAGGATCATGGGATAGTTATATATATAGAAGGATATTTAATTTTATTAGTAGTAAATATCAGCTATATATAAATATATCCAATATAATAAAATTATAAAATTAAATTCAACCATGGGAATAATTATAAGGTTTTCTTGAATAATATTCCCTAAAATTATAATTATGTAATATTTAAACTCTTTGTTTGAAATTCATTTCATCGCAATGTATTCTTATAGATATATATACATCAATGAACCTAGAAAGATATTCAATATTTAAAGAAAACTATCAATATATGATGGAATATATTTATTCTAAATCAAATAAATATCTGACCATTATTTAGTGAATAGTGATTGTACCTTTTATAATATAATTTTTTTACTCTAATTAAATGGTGTAAATGGAATAATCCTTTGCTTGGTCCCCTGGATTAGGTTGTTGCTGACATTGATTATCCTAGAATTCCCTTTTTTATTAAACTAGTGTACATAGTATCCAAGTTAATTGTATCCAAATAATAGAAATATAGGTGATTCATTTAGTATACCATTAATTTATTACAATATATTGAGTGTATTTTTCATATCCAATTTATACTCTTCCACTATATGCCCTATTGTTTACGCATAAATAATTTCTAAATTCATTTATGTTGATTCATTGAGTTTATTGTTACCATATCATTAACATTTGGGTTTTTATATTTTCTTTCATCTATTTACTCTAGAATTTAAACCTATTATATGAAAATATTCCTTCAATTTTTATATCCATATCTATTGTATCATTATCTAAAATACATATCTACCTTGAGATCACATAAAACTACCTATTTAGATTTCCCAAAATGATAAATAGATTGATATATTCATATCTATGGTTTTTAACCACCAAAAAATTTACTATTTTATATCAAGTTTGATAAAAAAACTAGAAAAATAAATTTCGCACAAATTTGTCTCATACATCCCAAAAGACTCAGTCTTCTTTTTCATATACTCAAGAAATTCACTCTCTATTTTAGTATTAAGAGTGTGATGAAAATAATAATTATGATACCATTTTTTATGCCATCTTAGACAATTGATTCAACTTCATCATTCAACATTATATTCCATATCATTTCCTAATATAAATTTAATTCAACTTCAAAATTTTACGTGGTCAGGATGACCTTCTATTTATTCAAAAAATCAATTAAATAAGATATATTTTGAATTGATTTTAGCATTATTCCATAATAAGTGGGTCAAAAGATTTAAAAATGAATTTCACCATTATTATATTATTGAATCAATTGTTAATTTACCCTTCTTGGTTGATGGTAGAAATTCTATATGGTTTAAGAAATTATTCATAACCTAAGAAATGTTTTAAGTACCACCACGAGGTTTTGATCCTTATATCCCATTGCATTGAAATATAATTCAATAAATCATTTTATTTTCTATTAAATAGAATGGTGGCACAACTTATCTTGGTTTCAAATATTTTTTATTATATAAAAGGTTCAAATAAAAAATAATTCAATTAATTTTTGATAAAAAATTTATTCCTATAAGTTAATCACAATTGAATTTTTAACATAATAAATCCATAATATTAAACTTGGTCTTATTTTAATGTATAACCTAATATTTAAAATAATTAAACCATTATATGATACTAAATTTAATAAACCATAAATTAGATACATGATTAATAAAATATTTTTAATATAAACATACAAAACATAAAATTAATAGGTTTATTTTCCTTGAAAATTAGGTTCCTACTATATTAAATCACATAAAACATGAAACATTATTTAAATTATTTATAATAGAGCTCATATAATATATCCCCAATCATATTAACATATGTGATAACGTGGGGATATATATCAAATAAAGGGTGATATAAAATCCCAATCATGGGAGGAATAATAGAAATGAATAGAATCCATAAATCAAAATGATTATATGGATGAGAATAATAATCATCAACATCTCATAAGCATAGGAGCATAATCATAATAATCATATTCAGGAGGCATAGAATGTGGTAAATGAAGAATAATAAAACATTATTTAGAAAGTATAACTTCCATGATATCATAAAATAATTGAGAAATATAACTGCATCAGGTATACGCATAACGTTTTAGATGAAATTATCTACATTATGTTTATGAAAAATAATCTCATAAGGAATAAAACCTTAAAAATTAATTAGAGGGAACTATAATATTTTATCCACCTATTACAACATAATATATTAAAAACCATGCGTTCTACATAAAAAAAGAAACACACATCAATCATTAATTTTAAATGAACTAGTATGAGTTGAATGGGTTTGATAAAAATTTTGTAAGAATATATCAATGAAAAAACATATAGGTACACAAAAGTAGAAGGGAATAAATTATATTGGAATTTATGGGGCATGTTTAACAAATAAAAATATTTTATTCCATGAATAAAATAATAAACACCAACATAAAAATAAAATAAATGTTCCAATAAATAAGTCCTTCATAAAATTCATTGAGGTGGAAAATAATTTATTCCATCTAGATAAATCTATGAATATCACTAAAAATGAAATGGAAAATGAAATAAATTACTGTTAAATGTGATGAAATGAATATTTAGAAGAATAATATTAGGACTGTATAGTACGATGGTGTAAAAACTCAAAGTAAAATTGAATATTTTGTGAGTCTTATTACATTAGGTCACATTATTTTATCATATTAACATATTCTATATAACCAATATATTATTTTGTAAAAATTCCATCAAAAATTATATATAAATTATATGTGTTGTACTTTATCTTTTATATTAACTATAAAATATTTATTAATATTTTTTTGAAGATAAAATGGCATGATGACATTTCTATTTGAATTATTCCCTTTTCCATATCAATATTGTGACTTCAATTATTTTTATTTATTCATTAGTTAAATTAACTCCATAAGAAATATATATATATAGGACAGACCAAGCAGTAATTAATGTGGTGAAAAATAATGAATTTACAACTTCTACATAAATAGCTAAACCATCCATTAATTGGATGTGTCAAACATGGGAGAGTGATAACATATATAAATATATTTTGAATAATAATTTTATAGTAGAATAATATGATTAATATCATTTTAATATACTAATTAATCAATTATTTAATAATTTTTTATAATCATAAATTAGAATAGAATTATAGAAAATGAAAAATTGAAAGGAAGATGTAGTAATGTTACATTGTTCATAGAATTTTGCTACTTTTATATAACCCTAATGCTTTATGGGCTGGATTGGGGTGAGGCCAAAATGAATATAAGGATCCTATGATGATTAATAATCGGTATTTTGTAAAATATTAAGTAATGAAATGAATTTTGGACGTTATTTTCCATGTGGGTAGGGGGAACTTATACTTACAGGGGATGTCAATATTGGGCTAAAATAAAGTGTAATATTTTATTTTCATACTAGGACTTGTAATAGTGATATTATTTTGAGACAATAAAAAATATTTAATTAAAAATAATTAATTTTATTAATTTTAAACCCTTCCACCAATTTAATTAATTTTTATAATAAATTGTCCAAAATAAAGGAGGGGAGGAATCAAAAATAGTTTTTAATGAATTAATTAGCTCAATAGACTTTGAAATTTACTTGTTTAGTTTATATATTTATTTTATTATTTTGAGTATTTTTTACTTATTGAACAAATTTTTTTAATATAATCATTATATTATCCATTAGGTCATTATTACATCAATATCATGTTATAAAATATCCTTTTTTTGAAACAAATATTTTTAATATCCGGTCCAAAATTCATGGTTTTTACAAAAATGCCCACAAAATAACTCTAGGGTAATTTTTATTTAATGACTCTAAAAATTTCATTTTTTTTAAATTTATTTAATTAAGATATTTAAATATTATAAAAAAATTATTAAATTTTCAAAATCAATTAATAAATTCCATATTAAAATTTTATTTTTATACTTTCTATATGCTATATTACTTTTAATATTTATTTTATTAAAGTATAATATATATATTTAATTATTTTCTTCCTAATAAATAATAATTTATAGAAATTTTACTATTAGAACAATCACTTCAATATTCTAATGATAGGTCACTATTTTAATAAGGCATCTAACAATTCCTATGTTCATACTGCTTTTATAACTCCTATATATATATATGTATTATTTACTTCATTCATTATTTAATTAGTTTTCCATAAAATTTAACTATATCCTATATAAAATTAAAATCATATTTCAATTTTTTCCATTTAATAAGGTTCTTCCCGACTGTTATATTTCCAAGAGACCATTATTTGATCAATTTATAATTTTTAGATATTTTGATTCCTTTTTTATTAATCCATAATAATTTATAAATTTTATGTAATGTATTAAGTATTCATATATAATGTTCTATTATTGTCAAATAAAATAATGTTAGTTTTTTATTATCTGGTGAATGAAATTTACAATACACTACTAATTAAATATGGGTTGTGTATAAATTTTGATGGATAATATTTATTTCGAAATATCTTGTTTATTTCATTCTTCTACCTTTATAAATTTCACCTCCAAATTTTAATTCATATCCACATTTAAAAATTGATAGGGGTACTTCTGTTTCATTGCCTCATTGGGTAACCATGTTGCCTCTACGTACTTATGGTTTCAAAATATAAATTTTAAAAGGAAAATTTTCTTATTTTGATGAATATTTTATTTATTATCCATGATATTTATAACCTCCTCTTTATAACTGAGGATATGCAAAAATTTTACCACGTATGAATTTAGTACATTTGAGATATTGGGTGTGTAATTTCATTGGAGTGATATGGGTAACTCATTATGCACTTGATTTTGGTTTGGGAAAAGTACTAATTTATAGGACACACAATTTATTCGATCAAGGTTCTCAAAAGGGACAATGTAACTTGGGCTGAGCATTCCCTTATTTTCAAACCTCTTAGTTCTCTTTTGAGGATCTATCTAAAGGGATACATTATCTACAACATATAACATCATTTCTCTTAAAATATTGTAAGCATAACTATTGTTCTTACTATGTGAGACTTTATTATGTTAATAAATACCATTAGACTTCTATTTCATTTATTTCATATGTTTTGGTACTAACAACATCCAATCAAAAAATTCTCCATATAATTTATTGTTCTATATCTCTTCCCATCCTTGGATTTATATGGCTTAATCTGAATAATTGTTTTTATGGTTCATTTGTAACAATATAGACTCTAGTAATACAGATTCGATGGTTTCTTTATCATATTTTCATAGATACAAGGGGTCAAATCCAAAATGACCGATTAGTTTATTAGTATTGGAGAGACATATTAATACATGATACCCATGTTTCATTATTGATAAAATATGAAAACATAGTAATGGAATATATCCTTGAATTAATTCAATTTTTTTTCATATCATGGGTGAAGGAAAAAAAATACGTGTCGGTTCAAATGAAAAGTAAGGCTTACATACCACATAATCTATCATGATTAGATAATACTTAATCAATATGGAAGAGTAAATAACGGAAAATGTATGCTTATTAGTCATTAAATTTGATATAATTATTCAATAAGTCATAATCAATATGGAAAAGAAAAAAATGAAAATACTTACCATTTAATCAACATCTTGTGTATATAATGAATACATCGATAATATAAATGTAATAATACCATGTATAATAAAAAATGAGTTGTGAGTTATGGAAAATTTCAAAATTGGATTTCACGATCTTATAAATAATTATATATATACCAGCAAGACATTGTGAAAATATTTTTAAAACTATGGGTAAAACCCATTTAATTGATTTCAATTGATTTGTCCCATGAGACGTGTTGATGAATCGAGGGGCTATATAATTCCAGGCCCCACCAGTCACTACATGTTTAAATAATTACTTATAAATCAATTGGAAAATTTAATTCATGAATAATATTAATTATCAATATATATCCATATTTATCAATGAATAAATACTTATCAATATTATAATAGTTAATAAAATAAAATTACAAGTAAACAATGTATGTAAAAATGGTGTATGATTTAGGCAATAACAATATCCATGATACGAAGAATATGGATATTTAAGATAAATATAATTTCTAGTGAAAAATTATCATATTAATGTTTTTATCTAAATAAAAATTTAACAACCAAAAAATTAACCAAGAGTTTATAGGTGACCATCGGTTCATCGGTAATTTGTGTTTTACAATAAAATTATGAAACATGGAAGTATAAATGTAATTTATGTGAAATACTAAAATAATATTTCATAAAATGTTATTATTTTAAAATATATTGAAAATATTTAGAATAATATAAACATTATAAAAAGATTACAGTGGTGGGGAGGTCCATTACCTCGATATATGTCAAAAAAATATTCATTTTGACTTGTTTTTAATGAAAGTTGAAAACAAACCATTTGGAAACTTGTATATTTATTCATTTAAAACTCTTTTTAAAAGTCATAGATAAATTAAAATTTACTTGATAAATCTACTGGGAAATAAGAAGTAATTTTGTGAAATAATTTTGAAAAATATGGATACGGAAGAGGAATATATGCAGTTTAATGGGAAATAAACTCATTTTTTTAAAGATTTATTTTATTGTTTCAAGTACCAAAGAGAGTAATTGTTTTAATAAAAATATAAAATACTTAAATATACAATGGATAATAAAATTATTGGATCTTATGAATGATAAATTATAAGATTCCTTTAATGAAAATAAAAGAAATCCCAAATGAAATTGAGATTGTAAACTATATTCTTTACACAATATAAATGTGTATATATACATAATAACAAATATGTCTCAATGGAATATAAATTACGATGAAATACCTTACCACTTGGTAACATTCAAGTCAAATCCCCTGAGATTAAATAATTTAAATTGAAACATAAAATACTATAAACTGTGATATTTTGATGATGTAACTTTTTAATGGGTTAGTATATACACCATATAAAAGAAATTTGTGTACAATATTATAACATGACTCAATGAAAATAAATTGAGACAAAATACAATACCTCACGCGTCTTTTCAGTTGAACATGATTTGATCTATAATATAATGGTTTTAATCATGTAATTGATTTATACCAGAATAATATTCATATTTAAAATATCATATATTAACCTCTTATAACATCTAACCACCCTTTTGTTAATAATATTTCATTATTACCAATGTTTCAGGTGTTAAATTTGTTGTTTTCCTATGCATGTTTTGTTATGGAAATTCATGTTCTTGTTCATTGGATACAGAACCATAAAATCCTGAATGATATTAATGTTTTTAATATAATATTTTTTTCGTTAGATACATTTTTATTATCAGAATTGAAATTTGGACCTGGAAAATGAATCTCGTCATGTGATGGGTATGGTAAGCCATTCACACGCATGAACGATGATATAATTCCCATAATGGGTGAAAGTTTAAGGAAGTGGATGAAATATTAATTTTAAAAAATTAATATCATGTCATATGCATCATATATATTCAATATTTCAATCATTATGTCTATCCATGTGATTTGGTGATGTAAAAAAATTACATCAATTCACAAGGTTGTTCATTGTTTAAATGAGTGATGAATTTATTTACCATTTTATAGAGAATACGATGGATAAATATTATGCCACAAATATAATAAAATCACAGCATATGGTAGTAACATGTTTTATTATATTGAAATTTTTAATATTTAATTAAATGAGATAAAATAAGCCGTAAAAAGATTGAGGATAATTAAGATAATTACCTTAATTTACAGGAAGATCTTGGGATATCTTATCAGGGCCTCTAGGGTTCATATTTTGGGAATAAAAATAGATTATTAATGTGTCTAAGGATTTTTTAGAGTTCTTTTGGAAGGATTTGGTTGCAAAAATTTTATTTAGGGGTGTGAAGAAGTAAAGGGAGGAGATGCTCTTTTATAATTGAGGAGGAGATTCATTTTTAAAAATACCCAAAAATATTCAATGATGGGAAGTGAATTTAACCAAAAGATCATGAGAAATTGATACATAAGTTTTTTTAGGGATTATAATGTCAATAATAACCTCTAAAACTAAAATGGAACATGTTTTAAACATGTTATTTCTTTTACCTTAAAGGTTACTCACTTTTAAAGTTTTAGATTTCACCATGACAACATGTTTTTTATCCTAGATAATTTATCCATTAATAATGAAATAACATTAAACATATTAAATAACTTGATCCCAATTATTCTAAATATAAAATCAAATTTATCAAAATTAAAATTCAACATGTGGGGAAAATTAATTTCAATACATGACCATCTAACACGCAAAAACCCCATTATAAAATTAATCATTGTAATTAATTCTAGCTATTTTTATTATTCATTATGAAAAAAATATATGTTGAATATATTACCTATTAAAGATTATTATTAATACAAATTTTAAATCCATTTTATCAAACTCATATAAGAAATTATATAATTTAGTTTTTAAACAAACCAACAAATTGTGTCCAAAAATAGTTTTTCCTAAAATGCATGTTTCAAGCTTAAGATAATATTATATTAAATCTATAACTAGTAATAATAATTATATGGGATTAAAATAATATATTTGGATATATAATTTATAAATTTAACTTAAATAATTTTCAATAAATATTATTTTATTTTATTTAAATGGATAGACATAAATCCCTTTGAAACAATTTTTTTTTTTTGAAAAATATCCTTTATTACCACCTTATGATATTATCTTAATTTCAATAAATTGGGTAATAAATAAATTATTAATTAAATATATTATAATAAATTACTATAAATAAAAGGTTTAATCGTTAATTACTATATTTTTTATTATTCATTAAATCTTATTTATAAGGGAAACGTTCAAAAATTAATTATGGGATTATTTTGACCAAGTATGTTCAAAATTGATATTCATCCTATAAAATTATAATTTTTTATGTCACAAAATAACGAAAGTTGAATTGTATTATAGTTTAACGAATATAAAATGTTCACTTACTATAATTGAGTCTTTGGTGTTATATTCTTCCCTCAAACAAAAGTTTTATCCTCAAAATTTTAATGAATGTTACCTTTTAAACAAATGAGGCGGTTCTTCTTGATAAGGTCCTCTAGTTCCTAGGTTTCTTCCTCCATTTTATGATTTCTCCAAAGTAACATCACCATTAAAGTCATACGATTTCTCTATAATTTCTCTCTAATTTATAAGATATTTATATTATATTCATAGTAATATAGTTCAACATCAAATTATATTTCATCATAGGTGATCACATGCATTGGGTATAGCATGTGCTTCATTAATAATGATATGCAGAACACATCATTTTATTTAGAGAGAATAATTGTCATTTATAATAGATAATACACAACCAAAATAATTTTTTAAATTTCCAAGGTTTTATGTATGTGGGGATTATTTTCTGTTTCTTACCAAACCTTATAACATCATTCAATGGAGATAATTTTAAGAAAACAAGATCTCCAACATTAAATGAAAAATCTTTCTACTAGTTATCATCATAAATATTTTTCATGATTTGATCTACTTTAATATGAGCCTAAATATTTTTTAACCTTTTCATATTCTCCTCAATTAGTTTTTGTACTACAAGTTTTCTTTCAAAAAATTCATCCAAACAAGTTTGAGTATGAAACCCTTAATATATTAAACAACACCAATTAAATACTGGAATGGAAACTCTTATTATAGGTAAACTCTACCAGTGGTAAATAATGGTCCCACATAATATTAAAGTCAAGTGATCTTGAAAAAGAAATGTATTCCAATGTTTTAATAGTCCTATTTGAATATCCAATACCTTGAGGATTGCAGATGGTGCTTAAATAATGCTCAGTATCAAGAGCCTTCTGAAGACTCATCCAGAATTTTGATGTCAAATAGGGATCTGGATTCAGGAAAAACAGAAATATGTTCACCATGAAGTCTTAAAATATTATTAATACATATCCTTTCATGGTGATAAAATGGTAAATATTATCTTATAGTGAACAAATGTAAATATTTGGTTAAGTGATCAAGAATAACCCACATTGTATCATTCTTGCTAAGAGTATTTTTAGTCATATGGAAAAGTCCATGGTAATGTTGTCCCATTTCCAAATCGTAATAGGAAATTGTTTTATGAATCTTTTAGGATTATATATCTAAACCTTAACCTTTTAAAAAACTAAACAAATTGATACATTGCCAGAAATTTCCTGCATCATGTTATCCCACCAAAAATGTTCCCTCAAATCCATACACATTTTGTACTACCATGGTTTATAGAAAATTAGAGCTTTGATAATTATCATGAAATTACATTTTCAGATTAAATATAGATAAGAAACATATTTTCTCTCCAAATATTATAATTCCATATTCAAAAAAATGTATTCTAATTTCCCATCATTCACACCTTTAATTTTCATCTAAAAATTCTCATCTTTAGATTGGGAACATTTGATCTCTTGTAATAATGATTTTTTGAATATAATTTGAAAATGAGTGATGTATTCCCTTATATGATAATTCAGATGTCAATATTTACTTATAAAATAATATAAAATCCCTCTCAGTCCTCATTTAGATCAGTAATCCATGATATTTCCTACCCAATTTGTCAGATACCTTATTTTTCTTTCCCTGGGTGGTAGTGTATTGAACAATCACAGTCCTTGAGTAGCTTAAGACATTGTATTTTCATCATGTTCTTCTCTTTCTATGAAAATATGTATTTTAGGATATTATGGTCTATGTATATCTTATATATTTTACTATAGAGATAATGTGTTTATATATTAAATGTAAATATTACAACTTCTAACTCAAGATCATGGGTTGGATAGTAATATTCATGCATATTTAGCTTTCTTGATGTATTGTCTATAAGATTATCATTTTCGATATATATGGACCCTTTTCCCTCCTTCTATGCATCATTATTAATCAAAAATCCATCATCTTCTAATAATAGATTCAAAATTGGAGCATTGACCAATATCCTCTACAATTACTTAGAACAGTCTTCATATTCCTTCATTCATATGAAATTAACCCCCTTATGTGTAAGATTGGTTAATGGGTTAGCCAATCAGGCACTATTATGGATGAATCTCCAATAATAACCTACCCTAAAAATTAAAATATGTACCTCATATATATTCATTGTTGTAATCCATTCATTAAATTCATTTTTCATCATAGTATCAACTGAGATTCCATCTTTGGAAACAATATGGTTAAGAAAATAAACTTTTTGAAGCCATAATTCACTCCTAATAAATTTTACTTATAACTATTTTATTCTAGGAGTCTTAAGTGTGATTTAAAAGTGATTATCAGGGTCCTCATAGCTTATAGAATACACTAATATATCATCAATGAGTAACACACCAAAATAATCGATATCTTCCTTAAATACTCTATTCATTAGATCTATAAAAATAGAAGGCTCGCCAGTTAATCCATATGGAATTAAAGTAAAATCATAGTGTCAATACATCATTTAGAATGTTGTCTTTATAATTTCATCATTATTTAATCCTAAATGATGATACCTAGAATGAAGATTAATCTTTGAAAAATATTATGTTCTGTGAATTTGATCGAATAAGTCATCAATGTGAGGTAAAAAAACTTTCTATTTATTGTAATATTATTTATTTGCCTATAATAAATTCAAATCCTCATAGATCCATAATTCAACTCAATGAAATTAAGAGGGTCTCACTATAGTGAAACACTATGGTGAATAAATCCTTTATCACAAAACTCATGTACTTGTCTCTTTAACTCTACTAATTCTAATGTGGTTATTATATATTGCGTCTTTGATATTGGTCTTGAGTCAGGGATTAGATTATTGGAATATGACTTTACACTCTAGTGTATTTACATGTAGTTATATAATAAATACATAATTGTATTCCTATACAATAGGTACATCCTCAACATTAAGATAACCATTCCATTCATAGATTGTTGTTTCTCTTATTTTCCAAAAACCTCATTCATATTTGCTACTGTGGGTGGATATAATTAATAATCATATGATGAATTTTATACTAAAAAATAATAATTTCTAAATCTTCCTCATGATTTGTAATTTCCTTCTCCCTGCAATAAATTTATTACATCATATTTTTAATTCCATTGCATACTAATGATTATATCAATGTCAACCATAGATATGATAATAATGTGAAAAAATAGATCATGTTTATGTGTCATAATGGGAACTAACTGGCACCTCCATGTCACAGTGATGTTTCCATCATGATTAATGAATAATAATATAAAAACCCATTCTTATCATACATGGATATGACATCTTTTATATGAATATTTATTACATTACATAAAAAAATGACTGACGAATGTAATAGTGTAGGGAATTTATAAACTTGGAACGCAATCTAAAAATTTGGAAAATTATCTTCAAAATCTCTCACAATGATATTATCACATTGAAATCCTTGTAGTAATACCCTACTTAATCATTTAATTATAACTTGTGGAAGGAAAAATAAGAAACGGTGATCTCAAATGCTTTGTAAGGGTAAATATAGGAGACATAATTCTATAATCATATGAAATAATAAGATAATAATAAGGGTACGTGATCATTAACATAACTTACAAGGTTCATACTAAACTTTTCATGGATCATAATCATTATTCATGGAATAAAACTTCATTATCTCATAAAAAATAGTCTATAAGAGTGATAAATCGTCATAAATCAATCATGATCCATAAGATCATGTCATAAAAGTGTGTAGCAATCAAAAATATAGAAAAACATTTCACATGTCAAGATGAAAAACCAATACCATAAACATAGTGGATTAGGATGAACCTATTTACCATAGTGGATTAGGACGCACCTATTTTCCATTGTGGATTAGGATGCACCTATTTTCCAATGTGGACCAAGAAACACATGTTTCCCATTATGGATCAGTTTTTCAAATTTTTCCCATTTTAATATAATGATATATAAATATATAACGAATATATTGGAGGGATATATAGGTCACAACCATCTCATAACTAAAATCATACTTACCTATGCCACAATATCATAAAACATTCATCATATCATCATATCATAACTTGTGTAAAGAATACATGTTTCATCAATATTTCATTGATTCACCATATCATAACTAATGAAAAATTAATCGTTTCATAAAAATTTAAACAACTTAAAAATTAACCTTCAATATAAATAATAAGGATGGTTTTATTAAATCGTTTACCCAGAAAAGAACAAGTAACACCAAAGGATTTTATATTATATGAAGAATGGTTTTGAAATATTACGTGGAACAGTTCATGAGGAAAATAACATTTTCACTAAAAATAAATTTATAAAAATTTAAATAAATTACAAAAATAATTTTATTCGAAAATAAACTTGGAAACTTATAAATAAATCTTTGAATCAATTATTGGTTATAATGGCATAAAATTCAGTTCATGTCATACACATTAAAATGATAATTACTTTCATATTTTCAGTAAAATATAAATGAGAATTGTTTTGAAAATGACATGAATATTTCTTTACAATAAATTTATAAATATTAAAAAATGGGTAAAAAAAATTAAAATTTAAAATAGTGTTATTAAAAAAATGTAAACATTTTAGAGAACACGGTTTTGGAAGAAAATAGATTTTCCAACTTAAGAGTTAAATAAAGTAATATTTTCATAAAAATAATTTCTTAATAATTTAATGTACCAAAGAGTGTTAAATTGGTACAATTAATTTAATATATCATGACTAAAAAATATTATAATAAAATTCATGATAATTTTTGAGATTTAGATCATGATATTTGAACATTAAATAATTAATCATAAACAATCCCGATAAACAATGAGATTATAACATAAAATATTTACCACTTTGGTAACATTGATTCATAAGAAAAATGAAGTAATAACATAAAATATAATTAGTATGAATGTATTAACTATATTACTTTTCAAAGGGATGTTATATACGCCTTGTGAAAGTACATAGGTAAAAAACAGAACGTACGTCTTCAAGAAGGAAAATTGAGATAAATATCCTTTTCTGATTGAGTAACTTTTGAATCATAAGAGCCGTGAATGTATATCATAAATATAAAAATTAATTATCATCAAGTTGTTTTTATTCATGAAATATCATTTCATATGATAGTACATACACCACACAAAATAAGTGAGTGGTGAATATGGCATAAGTCTCTCAGAAATAAATGTTATACTAGAAATCCATTTACCTTATGTGTTAAATTCTTGTGTATTCATTGAAACATTCTATATAATAAATATTTTTTTATTATTCACATATTATATTACTTTATTCCTATATATCATACCATATATTATTTTCTTATTAACTTTTATTATCTATTTATTAACGATTCTATGTCAAGTTTATGTTTCGGGTGATAATCGATTTGTTTTTCATATATGTTTTGATCTGTTATATTTTTGGTCCTCTTACACTAATAATGGTTCCATAATATAAATAATGATAATAATTATTTTAATATCATATATATTCTATATAAATTTTTATTTTAAACCATAAATATTAGTGATAGGAAATGAAATACACAATTCATGGAGAGGGTAGGCTATATGTACGCATGAACAAGGTTTTAAATTTTTTTTATTAGGTTGAAAGAAATAAAATTAAATGATATATTTTGTAAATATATAATCATATTTATGTAATATATATCACATATTTTTATTAAAATCATCCTTAATATTGTCCACATAAATTGTTGAAAAATCACATCGCTTCAAAAGGTGGTAGTTTTATGTACACTTGAATTAAATTATCATATTCCCACTAAAAGGATAGAATGAAGATATGTGTGACATAAAAATTAAAGAATCATAATTATATCATATTAATAATATATATCATATATAAACTATAAATTATTCATTATTCTCAACCTTGAAATGTGGTACTAGATAAACAAACCACATTAGTTTGAGAGGTGGTATTCTTCCGTACACAAGGATGATGGTTTTGTATCCTATTTGATGGAAGTGTGTGTTGTTTTATGTTGTAAAATTAACATAAAAATATCTAAGTATATTTAACTCACTAAGATTATTATATATTTATGATAAAAAAACAGTTTAAGTGGGTGGATGAGAAAATAAAATAAAAGAACACTTTGATGGACATTACCTCTTCTTTGGGTATCCTCTATAGGTTTCACAAAAAGTATTTCTAGGATATATATTTTCCTATTATAAATCATATAGAATTAGGGGAATGAATTTGGGAAGTTATTTTAGTAGCTATTTTTCAAAAAAATTATATAGGTTTGTAGAAGGGAGGAGAGGGGGTTTCCTATTATAAGTGGGGGAGAGGATATGCTTGGTATTTTTGAAATAAAATAGTTGATCCCATGTTTTTTATTTGTCACAAGGGTGAAAATTAGGACATTATAGAGCTGTAGTGGTGGAAGAATCGAAATATTCTCATCCAATAGTCTTTGGAAAAGTCCATAGGATAGTTTTTCCTTTATCTATTTTATTTTAACCCCCGATAAACACATTTTTACCTTAAATGTGAAAATTAATTAATATTACATATACTATTCATTTTGGTGAAAAATTAATTTTACCATATTAGATATTTTAAATAATTCTGATTCCAAATGATCAATCAATTTTTCCAAATTCCATTCAATAAAGTGTAAAATTCTAATTTAATTGTAATCCCATAGATGTGATGAGAAAATGTGTTTTTAAAGTGAAAACCATCAAACATTTACAAAGTATTTTTTTAAACATTAAATATTAAATTACTTCTAATGAACTCAATTAGAGTAACAGATGTATTATATAACTAATTTTACATTAAAAAAATTAAAATATAATTTAAATTTTTAAACAAATTAAATGAAAATGTAATTTTCAATTGGAATCGAGTATTTTTTATTATTCATCAAAAAATAAAACCATTCAGAAAAATATTTAAAAATCACTCTATGTTAAATATTAAATTATGAATTAAATAATGAGGTTTATTTTATCAAATTAAATTTCTAAAAGTTTAAAAAATTAATTTTATTATTTCTTACAAAAAGTCATAAAAATTGTTTTTTGAGAAAATAATTTTTTCAAAAAATAAATAGACTTTACTAAAAATTATATATTTTCTTATCAATATATTTTCATTATATAGAACCATTATACTTATTATTTAAAAAATAATCATTACTATTCTTGTTAATATGTTTTATGTCTATGTTACAATGGTCTTGTATAAATAACTAAATTAATAATATATCATTATTTAGCTAAAATTCATTATTGTTTGTAACGTAAGTTAATACAGTGTTTCATGAAGAAAAATTTTAACACGCTGATCACTATAATAAAATATTAACATGGTTTATTTTGCAATAACATTCTTCCATTAAATTAAATTTATTCAAAAAAAATCATAAAAATTATTTTTGTTACATTTTACCCACCCTAAAATTAGTTTCACCCTAAAAATTTGTCCCTTTAATACAAAAAAAATGATGTTACTTTTTCATCATCATATACACAAGTTCCCTCATACCTTCTTTAAGCTGGTGGTGTTTTAACAACAAATTGACATGGTGAGTTGTCTTATTTCATGGAATTTTTTCTATTTGACCCGGAATGTTTATCAGTCAATCCTCATAAGAAATATCATTCTCATTGGTATGACCTCTGACTTCGGTACATGTGATTGATCAGGTATATACATCTTCAGGAGTGATATATATAACAAATCATGAACCTAAGAGAGGTTCAGTGGAAGCATCATATGATAATCTAAAACCAAGACAAAATCAATTATTTTAGTGGCGTCAATATATAAATATATATGTATTAGTTTTCACTTATTTATTCCATTAATAAATTCATAGAAATACCTTCTCATGAACATCAAATTCTAAACCACATCGATTATTATGAGTATAACATCTTTTTAAACATTTTATAGTACTAGCCTGTTTCTAAATGGAACTAACCATCACTACTATTTCATCATCCAGATTAGGTTCCAATAGATTTCTTTTGGAAACTTCATTATAATAAATGTAAAAGGATTCAAAATGAGATATCTAAATTCCTGGGTGATTTCTATTTTTGTAAGGAATGTCAACTAAAAGAATGTGTGACCTCAACCACCATTGAAATGTATTGAAAAATATCTTAGCATATCCTATAGGGTTTTAATTATTCTCTTAGTGATGAAAATCAACTATATATCAAGTGGTTAATTAATACATCACAAAAACATTGAGGTAAACATTAGATCTTTATTAGAAATAATTTACATGGAACTCCATATAACCTTACCGCTTCCATAATGTATATTCTCACAATCGGATCTATAGAAAATTATTCTCTAAAAGAGATCAAGTGTGTTTTCTTTCTAAGGTGATAGACTACAACCAATAATTACATCAACAAAAATGATAAGATAAACCCAAATGTATACAAGTACCTTGAATCATATATCTATGAAGTGTATTGGAATTCTTCCTTAAATAAGTTTCTCACTAAAACATTTACAAAAACAAAGGGTTTTATTACCATATTTTTCTCATAAAATATCCATAATATTGATAAAATCCCATTACATGAGGCCTCAAAAGGGGTGTCAATGAATTTGAACTTATCATAAAATGATAACAGTATACATAACTCTTAAGTTAATCTTAAAATGAGAAATACAAACTTTTAAAACTTAATTAACTATTTATTACTTATAAAATATCTTGTGTTATACAAAAAACATTCTATTATAATATTTGTTTCATCCTTGTACCGATAAAATATCATATAATATTTTTTTATTCAAAAATTCATGTATAGGGAGATAATAACATGAAATTTCACTAATTGATAAACAATAATATTTTGGTAGGGATCATTCAAACAAATAAAACATAAAATTAACAACCAAGTAGGGATAGATAAGTGTGCCCTAATTATCATGATTCACTTCATCCATTGTGATTGCAGACGGTTTCCCTTTATCCCTTTTCCTTTAATAGTTTTTTTGGATTATCATATATATTATCACTTGGGTTGGGGGATTTATTTTCATAATTCCAAAATTCCATGACCATTAAAAACAGGACTTTGGGTTTTGAGTTATTTAGATTTATCTTTTCCATTTAATTAAACAAACCATGATTCATTTTTTTACATTCTTAGACTTTACAACCCACCTTTCCACATTAAAATAACCTCTCTATTTCATTCAATAAATTACCTTGATGCTTATTACCACATTTTTGGCATACATATTCCTATAATTCCATTAAACTATTTGATTTTTTATGAGACTATATCTTTTTTAAATTATATAAGCCATAGAAATTATTGGAATATCGAATTTAAATTTATACCATTACTGCACATGTAACGACTTCTTCATAGCTAAGAAATTGCCTTATAGACAAGTCCTTTCGATGATTCAGTTTTAGGCCTCCAAATAATTTATCAATTTTTCTCTCAAAGATGATGATTAAACCAGAATCATACCTCGTAAGTCTTGTAAAATTATTATCATTGGTACAAATAGTTTCATTATCATTTTTTAAGCTTATGTAATTCCTTATCAATATTTTTTATATAGAATATGAGGGAAGTAAATATTGAAAATATCCCATTAAACTCTTCCCATTCTATAGATTAAATTTCTTATTGTTCCCTTGGGTTCCTAATAGGAGTCCACCATTTATGTAATAAACCATTCAAATGATAAAAAGACACAATGAATTTGACTTTCAATGAAAATTAAGATATGGAAAATATCTTTTCAGTGATACAAATCCATTTCTCAACAATTAGTGGTTTATTAGAACCACTAAAAGAAGGTTTTTGTTACCTCCTGAAGGACTCAACAAAATGTTTTTCCCTCCTTTGTTTATTTTGTAGTCCATCATAATTCATAGTTTCACAATATTGTGTGAGAATAATGAAAATATTTCTCATTCCATCTCCCCCAGCATTTCTATTATTAGGATTACAATCATTTCATTATACATCGCACTCACCTTTGACATGGTTCCCTTGGGTTTATTCCATTGACTAAAACTAAAATGAATAGTGTATGAAATAATATTCCTTGTGAGGAACCATATAATCATGAAAAATAATTTATAGCATGTTTAAATAATGAAAACATCATATTTAGTCTAGGAAACTTTAGATTTATCCTGGGACATTCATTGTAATATTCTATTTAAATCCTTCCTGACAGTTCAAAAAGAGTTTTCGAATTCCTAAAGGATATTCCCTAGGAGTGCCAAACTTGGTTTCTATCAAAGCCCATTATCATGCAGTATTTCTTGATTGATTATAGATCAATATAGTATTTTCAGGGTTACTTCCCCTATGTAAATCTATGAAAGATCAAAATCCACATATAGTATCAAGATTGGGATGTATTGCTAAGAAACCACTCACTCCATCCATTAACTAAATTCCAGGACATTTTCCTATACTTTGAATCATCCTTAGAATTATCTTTATACATGTACATAGAGATATCATTAAGGTATTCTCATCTCAATTTCCAATGTTTAACTAAGCCTATCCTTGGATTCCAAATTTATCTATATTGGATTCTCATATATTGATATTACGTCTTTTATATGAATATTCATTACATTATACAAAAAACACACCTAACAGCCATAATACTTTAGTGTATTTGTAAACATGGAACAAAATACCCTAATCTAAAGAAATATCTTCAATATCTCCTATAATGATCATTCACATAATACTCATCTTAATAATTTCCTACCTAAACCTTTTTTATAACTTTGGGAAGAAAACATAAGAAATATTGAGATTAGATGCTCATTGAGGGTAAAAATAAGAGATACCATTCTGTGATCATATGAAAGAAAAAGTTAATCATAAGGGTATGTGATCCTTAACATAACTTACAAGTTTCATACCCAACTTCACATGGATCATAAAAAAGAGTCATGTAATTGAACTTTATCCTTTTAATAACCTGGTCCAAAATATTGATAAATCATCATAAATCAACCATGAACCAAAATTTCATGTCATAAAGGTATGGAAACATCATTAATATAGAAAAAAAATTCATATTTCAAGGTTTACTAGCAATAAAATCAACAAATTGGATCTGAATTCACCCATTTTCGATAATGGATCAGGATGCACCTATTCCCCACTGTGTATTAGGGCACACTAATTTCCCATTTTGGATTAAGTTATTTCTTTTTCCAATTATGGATCTTCCCATCGACTGGTTTCCAATTATCATCTTCATGAGATATAAATATTTACACAATTCACTAGAGGGAGATATTTTTTCCACCCATATCATAATAAACACCATACATATGTTTTCCAAAATATCATAAAATATTCATCATATCATCACATCATGACCCATATAAAGAAAATCAGTTTCATAAACATTTCATCAATTAACCATAAAATTACAATTAAAAAATTAATGGATTTCTTAAAAATTTCATCAACATAAACATTAGTCATCTAGATAAAGAATAATTATGGTTTAATTTAATCCCATCCTTAATAAATCAAAAGTAATAGTAAAGGATTTCATCTTAGTTTGACTCAGATTATGAAATATTACTTAGAAAATTTCATGAATAAAATATGTTTTCTTTGAAAATAAATTTTCAAAATTTAAAAACACTTTGAAAATTATTTTATTTGAAAATAAAATTCAAAACATATTAATTATGATTCGAAGAAATTATTTTTCATGATATCATAAAATTATGTTCATGTTTTATATGTAAAAATGAATATTCCTTTCATATTTTCAGTAAATTCGAAACTAGAATTTTTTTTTTGAAAATGAAATGACGATTACATTGAAAAAAATAAAAAAACATGACAAAAATTATAGATAATGTGGTAAAACTACATTTATAAATAATAATAGAGTAATAATAAAATTAATAACATTTTAGAGAACATGATTATAGAAGAAAATATGCTTTTTTATTGAAGAGATAAATAATGTCAGATTTTCTTAGAAACATATTAATAAATTTAAGTACATAATAGTAGAAAAATAGTACCATTACTTGAAGACATAATGAATTTATATAGGTAAGAAAATTAATGATAACTTTTTAGGGTTAGGTCATGATATTTTAACATTGTAGGATTTATCATAAACAACACTGATAAATAATGGGAATGTGACATAATATATTTACCAGTTTTGTATCATTGATTCATAAGCCTCATGAAGGAATAATATAGAAAGAAATAAAAAATATCAGGATATTGAATAAATTCATGATATTAAATGTAAAATGGGATATAAATACATATTGTTAAATAATATATGTTCATAACAGAATGTATGTCTCAATGAAAGAAAATTGAGATAGAAATCCATTTCCTCTGGATTAACTTTTGAATAATGAGAACCATGAAAAAATAAAAAATAGAAACATAAATTATCATGAATTGAGGTAGATTGCCATATATCAAGTCATAGGGTATTGTATAAACTACACAAAAGAGACGAGTGGTGAATATTGAATATGTATCTTGGAAATAAAAGTGAGACTAGAAATCTTCTTGACTTAAGTATTGAATTATCTCAGACTCATTTAAACCTACTATTTAATAAATGTAATTTAATTATAATAATTTAAAAAAAATATTCCAATATATCATAACATATTTTATTTTCTAATGACTAGTTATTACCCATTTATTAATAATTCCATGTTAAAGTTATGTTTTGGGTGATAACCGCTTTGTTTTTCATATAAGTTTTCTTTTGTTATATTTTTCTTCCACTTAATTTGTTCATGGTTACATCATCTCCATAGTTATAACCTTTATATTAATATCATATATCTTCTGTATATATGTATTTATTGTAATCCAAAAAAATTAGTGATATGAAATGAAATACATCGTTCAAGGATACGGAAGACCATACAAACACATGAACACAATTTTTCATTTTTTGTTAGGTTGAAAAAAAAATAAAATTAAATTGAATATATTATCATTAATAAATAATATTTATGAGATATATATGAGATATATTTATCAAAACCATCTTTATGATATTCCATGTAAAGTGTTAATGAATCACATCGTTTCATGAGGCGGTAGTCTGCCTTACACATGAACGACATTATCATATTCCCAAAAATGTAAATCATGAACTTATGTGTGATATAAAAATTCAAAAAATAATTATAAAATCATAAATATCATAAATATCAAATATAAACTATAAATATATCATTATTACCAACCTTTAAAGGTTGTAATTGAGAAAAAAATGACATCGGTTTGTCAGGATGTAGTCCACCATACACATGAACGATGATTTTGAAACTCATTTGATGGAAGTGTGTGTAGTTATAATTCATAAACTTAACATCCATCCATCAAAATCAAATTTTTATTCAAATAAAGAAAAGACCAATATAACCAAGAGACCCCAGAATATATGGATATATAAAATAGTTTAAGCCGAGGGAATCCCCTCCATGTAAATTAACCCACTAATGTTTCAAATTGTAGATTGGGAGGAAAATAATGGTGATGGAGCTCTGGACCACCAAGTAAGACAAGTGATCTGAAACCCTATTAAATATGTTCCCATTCTAAGACACTTGGATATTGTTACCAATAATGGCTCTACATTTCCTAACTAAGTAAGTATTATACCATGGGGTAGATCCTTTACTAAGCATATAGTCGTGTAGAATCATAGAATCAGTCTCTTCCTAAGTTAACTTTAGGTTCTCTTGAATGCAAAGGGATAGCCCCGCGAACATGGCCATTGCCTCGAGCAAGAGGGAAGTAACATTTTCAATGAAATTCATGAAATCCATGAGCACCTCCTCCTTATGGCCACGAACCACTCCTCCTCCTTTCATCACCCCCATTACGCAGGACCCATCCGTGTTTAGTTTGAGATTAGAGATAGGGGTTTCAAACACACCAAATTCCCCTGTTGTGTGACCAGGGAGGGTACAACCAATGGGATTTTGACATAAAGAATTATGAAAGAGTTGTCCTCCTATCATTTGATGATGAGTGAAGCCAAATCAACCCAAAAGAAACAAGTTTGCGCGATGATGGACCTTATTGTAGGAACAGAGCATTCAAAATTATTAGACATTATTAATAATCATGATTTCAATCATGGGTTCCATTTTTCTAAATTCCATTCATATAAGTGGAAAAAATTAATTTAATATTAATTTTTAAGATGTGATCAGAAATATGGGTTTTAAAGTGAAATGAATCCAAATATTATGATGTTTTTATATAAACTTTTATGTGAAATTTATACAAATGAACTAAATTGGATTCATGGATTTATAATTGAAATAATTTTACATTAACTAAAATTTGATATAAAATTTTACTTTTTAAATAAATTAAATGAAAATGATGTTTTCAATTGTAATTCAGTATGTTTTAAGGGGGTGTCTTAGTCAAAGAGTCCATGATAGAATAATTAAAATAAATAAAAATGATTAGATTAGTCAAAAGGAGGATATTTTGTTAAATTATTTATCAAAAAATTAAATTTATTCATATAGTAATTCATTTAGCCAAGTGATCTCATTTGTAATTCACTGACCCTAGTTACCGAGAGCCAGTGTAATATTTTAATACATTTTCATGATTACAAGGAATCAAGCCTAGAAGGACTAATCAGTTTAGCAGTCTTGGAAAATATATTACATACATGAACTTTACATTAATGTTTATAACATAAAATAAAACATAGATAATCCTTTGATAATTCTATTATTATTATATATTTAACCAGCATATAAATCATAGTACCCTTTTTGGTATCCTGGGAAAATAAAACATAAGAGAGTGGTGATCTCAGATGCTCAGTAAGGGTAAATAATTTAGCAGAAGCTATAAACATTTAAGGCAAGATGTGTAATCAAAACAATTGCCATTTAAACATAAAATTGAACATAATATGGAGAAATTAAATCAAACATTTCCATATAAACATGCACATTTATATTCTACAAGTCTAATAATAACATGTAATATTTAATTTCACAATGAGAGAATGTCTAACACAGGACATCATTACTACATAGTCAAGGCCTTGTGCCAAGACTAAAAATAAAAGTTTTGTCAAGGCATTGTGCCAAGACAGTAATTGGTCACATGAGACATACCAATGCTTCAAAGAGATATAGCGGTCCCAACCCATCACTTACTAAGTCCATTTCATTCATAATATGACAATGTTGAAATGTAACACAAAAATCTGTATTAAAACTAGCATACGAAATTTCAATACTTTAACCATAAACCATTAATGTATAAAAATATCACAGCCATAGTCATACATATCATAACTCATTCAATTCAATATGGAATATTGTATTATAATAAAGCAACCTTAATAAAGAATAATATCTAGTAAAGGATGTTGACATAGTTGAAAATGATCAGTAAAACTTTATATGAGAAATATCTCTTTTGTGAAATCATTTAATAGTCACACATTTATAATGGAAATCATTTAAAAAAGATTTTTGAATCAAAGTGTCCCATACCACATGAAACTTTTGAAAGGAATTAACATTATGAAACAATCTTGTTCATATAAATAAATCATTAAAACAATTTTGAAAACATTGACATTAATGAGAAAAATTTAGAAGAATAAATATTTAAAACATTTAAAATGATGTTTTAGTTAAAGAGTACCTTAAAATAATAATTTTGAAAATTATTTTCAGAAACATGGACATGGATAATAAATATTTCCCAGAAAATACTTACACATAAACAATCTCGGATAATAAGGAGATTGAGGAATTAACCCTTACCATGTACTTTCTATTGGTCGAGGGTAGGTTTAACCTCTTGTATAATGACCATAGTATGTTATTAAATTATACCAGAACCATATTCATAATTATTATATCCTACATTATTCATTTATAACTTTATATTACACATTTAATAATGATTTCATTGTTAAATTAATATTTCGGGTAATAATCGCTTTCTTTATTGTACAGGTTTTAACTTGTTGTTCTTTGTAAAATCATTTAAGTAATGATTTAAATACATGAAGAATATAAAAAATGATATATATATATATATATATATTTATATAATATAAATATGTATAATAGATAGATATATGAAATGGAAAACACCATTTATGGAGACGGTCAGCCGTATGTACGCATAAATGTTGTTTCCGTTTTCATATCATATTGAATGTAAGTAAGTGAATAAGATACATTTAAGTAAAGACACACAAATACACATACACACACACACATCTAGTATAATTATTATGTAATATATTACATACTTATTAATAATCTATATTCTTGTAATCATCATTTAATTGTGAACCTATAAACGAATCTCATCGCGTCGTGCAAACAGTAATTCGTACGTAGACACGAGCGATGATATCATTACTTTAATGATTAAAAGGTGTAGAATTGGATGGTATATTAATTTTATAAATAAATTATAATTTAATTTTCTTTATTTATATACATATTATTCATCATTATATCCACAGAAATTACATATTGTTGAATAAAAAATTACACCACGGTGTGGAGATGGTAAGTCGTACGTACACATGCATGGTGACATTATCATTCATAGGATGGATAGAATAATGAGTATGGTTGTACCGTATTTATAATAAAATGATAGTATGTAGAATGTACTGGAGTTATTATTTTGGTATGGAAACAACAATGACAGAGAAAGTGAAAGAAGAAAAGAACATTGAAATTGGTGATAAAATAATTGTCTCTTCTTTGGGTGTCTTTTTATTCGAACAAAAGGGCTCTTTAGGTTGGCTTTCTGATCAAGGGACGACCTGTAAGTTAAATTAAGGGAATTTGGGAGGATATTTGGATAGGGGTTGGCAGAGCCAAATGGCTTTAGAGGTGTGATTTTGAGAGAAGGGGAAGTACCCTTTTATAAGAGAGGTGAGAGTCACTTTAAAAAAAGTTTGAAATATTGTTTAATTATTAAATCATTTTCGGTTTCTAATGGATAAAAATTGATTTATTTAAAATATAAGGTGATGATGGGTAAAAATACTCCCAACCAATTGGTTTTAGACAAGTTTAGGTCACCATATTAACCCTATCTTTTAGATTCAACTCTTAGTTAAATAGTTTAACTTTTACAAAATCCTCTTTTATTATTATAAATAATGATTAATAAACTTTCTATAAAAAGAAAAGAGAACCCCAAGTGGTTCATTATTGAAATATATAATCTTATATAAGTCATTTGTCCTAACATCATATTCTTAAGAGTATTTTATCATTTAATAAAATAGTATTTGTTTTAAAATCTCATTTATGTCAATTTTGACACTATTTAGTATTTTGTTTATGTGAAAGTCATAAAAACATAATTAAATAGAAATAAAATTCATTGAATCAACCCTAAAATGTCATATTAACCTATAAAATTACTTTATTGTATCAAAAGTCTCAATTTACATTTATTTTTATATTTATAAAATCAATTATTTTAATCTTTCATTAATAAAGTAATTACTATATCATCATTGTGTCATAATTATATTTAATTATTTAATGTATGAAAATTATAAAAAAAATATAATGATATATGAAATCATTTTATATTTCTATGGATTATTTATAGTCTAAATTATCTTTTGTATAGCCCTATATTAAAATTGTTTTATTTATTAAAATTTGGACTTAACACTTTAAACTCTTCTTTAAATAAAATAATAATAAATGCCCTAATCTAATACAAGTGGATCAAAAAGGATAATATTTTATTCCTAAGGTTTATTTTGGTTGAAATACACTTATCCAATAGATTTAGGACATGTGTTAGGGTAATTATAATATCATTTTTACCTTTAATTACCCTATCTACTTTTAACCATGGTAAATAAAAGTCAAAAGTTACTATTCACCAAACATTATTTTCAGCTTATTGAGCCACATTTTACTTACTGATATCATCCGTGTCTCTCAAAATTTTGAAATTTAATTCACAGAAGCGGTGAAATTATGTTTTATGAAAATTTGCAAATGTTCCTAGAAGGTTGGTAAAAGAGGTTAACAAGATCCATAAAATTTTAGACATCTAATTTTATTATAAAATTACTCCAATGAATTACATTGAACATATAAAGGTATTATATATCTATTTTGAATAAATTTTTTTTAATAAAATAAATATTTATTTAAATAAAAATTTCGTTTTAAACAATAACGCATTGTTTTTCACTATTTATCAAAAATTGAAAGTTTTTAGGAAAATACCAAAAAATCTCCCTGAGATAATTTTGATATTCTGAATTAAAAAATGAATTCTATTTTATCAAATTAAAAACATAGAAGTTTCATTAATTAATATAAATTAGTTTTCGTTGTCAAAACCAAAAATCGGGTTTTTAAAAGTAAAAACTATCAAAAGATTTACATGTGTTTATATCAAATTTAAATGTGAAATTACTTATAATGACATAAATTGTATTAACTGATAAATATATAATCAAATTATACTTATAAACCATTCAAAAACATAATTTAACACTATAAATTATTTTGATTAAAAAAATTGTTTTCAACTAAAATGTAGTATTTTTTACTATTCATCAAAATATGAATGTTATCAGAAAAGTACCAAAAATTTATCCAAACTAAATTTTTATGTCTTTTTTATAAATAAGAACATAATTTAGTAAAATTGAATATATAAAAGTGTCAAATATAGGTTTTAAAAAGGGTTCTCCATTAAAAGGCGTTAAAATTAAATTTTTAGAAAAATACATGTTTTATCTGATATAAAGGAATTTGTTCTAATATTATGTCTAAGAAACACATAATATGGATTCTAAAATTATATGGAGTATGTAAAATTCAAAATTAATTTAATACTAATCATAACTGCTTTTTGAACGACTAGTTTGGTAAGTCGTGGTGCACTTTAACTCGGTGTTGTGTGTAGCGTAAGTTATTTAATTACTTTAAAGAGAAAACATACTATGAAATCTTGGGGTGTTACATCATTACTGATTCCTTTGATAGTGATCCCATCCACCACAATGTTAGATTCTAAGTGTGCATGTGTGATAATGTTATTGAGATAAAAGTGGAATGCATGAAATTACAACCATGTAATAGTTAGTTTCAATGATTTGAGGATCACACTTTTCTATATTGCTCAGAAAACTGTGGTAGTGTTGCTTTCAATCCAAAGATTATCCCAACCTTTATGTCGAGAAAATTTAACATCATGAATGACACATATAATTTCAACCTCTAACGAGTATTAAATACCTATACATCCAAAGAAACATACAATGAAATTTCTATTGTTATCATTAATTACAGCACCATAACCTGCAAGTCTCAGGTTACATTTTGAGGCCATGTCAACATTAATTTTAATCCATCCTTGAATAGGGAACTACCATAAGACTTCAAAGAAACTTATAGGTAGCTTATAGTTTCTTTCAACTCCAATTTTCTAAAGTACTATGAAATTATGAACCGAGTTATAAAATGGAATTTTTAAAGTGTTTTTTCCTCTTTTTCTATTATAATATCGATTGAAATTCATTAGTTTTCACTATTAATCAAAACATAAAACATTTTATAAAAATATGAACTATTAAACCTAAGATAATTTTGACATTATATATTCAAAATTTAAGTTTATATTATCAAATTAAATTTCTAAAAGTATCAAAAACTAAAATATATTATTTTTCACAAAAGGAATAAAAAGAAGTTTTTTTAGAATGTAGTATCTTCAAAACATTTAATGACTTTACTTAAAATTATGTATTTCATTGTTAATATTTTTTATTGGTATAAAAATATTATAATTATTATTTAAAAAATATCTACTACTATTCATATCAATATTTTTTATGGATAGGCTTTAATGAGCTTGTATAAATAACTAAATTAAATTTATATCATTATTTTTTAAAAACTCAGTGTTGAAAGTAATGAAAGTTAATCCATTATTGCATATAGCACAAGATTAACTTAGCTATACATATAACACAATATTAAATTGGTCCACATTGTAATCAAATACATCAAATAAATTCAATTTATTTGAAAAAAATATGTTATAAAAACTTGGGGTGTTACGAACAACTCCCTTCTTAAGGTTCTAGGTAAATATCTAATTTTCTTAGTAAACATTGAAGATATAAAATAGATAGATGGTACATAATAAATTAAATAATTGAATAAATTTGAGATTATTATTAAATTACTTTCCACCACATCACTGAGTACTTCTACTATATCTATAAAGATCACATAAGCTTGGTTTTCTCCCCTTGGAATCTTCTCTAGTAAATTCTATTTATTCTTATAACATATATTTGAATAATAACCAATTTATTTATAGTTTAATAACAATATAATTGTGTTATATTTATGTTCCTTACATTCATGAGCCAAATGAACATTATTTCCACACTTTTAAAGAACTACCTTTCCCTTCAAGCATTTTCTAGGAAGTATCTTTCTACAATTTTCACATGATGGAAATTGATTAATTTTCTTATAATTTTTTTATGTATTACATTTTTCTTGGAGTTATAATGAACTCTTCTTCTCTTATTTTCCCATGAATATATAGTGTCTCCAAAATTACTTCTTTATTTTAATGGCACATAAAGGTTTTTCATTATATTATGAAAGGGATTGAGAAACCGACAACCTTTAGAGAATTGTCTTAATACCTTAAAAGAAATTGGAAATCATGCATTCTATATTGCATATATATTTTGTATTAATAATGGATAGTAATTTAAAGTTAACCTCATACTCCGTAAGAATTTATTCTTCCTTTTTATATAGGCCATGGAAATTTTTTCATTCCAGTCCATTTCTTATCTGTGAAATATTTTTCAAATAATTTTTCATTAAAAGTTCACTATTCCATGTGATCTATTTAATATTAATCCCTGATATTGTAGATTAATTCCCACTATTAATCAGAAATGACTTTGAGATAAATCACTAAAAGTGTAAAAATTTAATCATCATCACATACCAATGCTAAAAATATATTATCTAGGGACTTGGTATATTTTTTTACCTACCATAGGATTAGTAGTCACACTATGTGATGGGGGATTCTTTCACATGAAGATAACTAACATAGGATACTAAAACATTAGACCAATAGTTTTCCCTATTAGGATAAGGTTATTTTTCATAACCTGATTGTGTTACCATAATATATCAATGATACGATTAGTTACAATACCAACTAAATTGGTTTTCTCAATAGGGAAATCTCTAAATTGGACATGAGTATTGATAACCTTATTTTCTCCATGAATCATTTCTAAATAAAGGAATATACAGGATTAGTTCATGAAATTGAGAAATTTAAATCACCCTTTATAATTTAAAAGATACTGCAACACTTAACATAAATTGATAATATATGAATTTTTAATCCCATAATAATAAAATTTGTTTCTCTAGGGATACATTTACATCATAAAAATATTTTCAAATAATTCATAATGGTTTGTAATAAAAATATGAATTACCCAAACCATTTCCCCCAAGAGTTTCAAACTAACTGCCCATAAAGGCCCATTATCTTATGTAACGCCTTGATCCCAGTTACCCAGAGTTGGTGCATTATTACATAACATTGGCATGATGACAAAAGATCAAGTATCGAAAGACCGATTAGTTTAGTAGCCTTAGATGTACTAGATATATTCATAAGGTTTACATTACATCATAAAATAGAAAACAACAAAAACATTGTTTCCATAAAAAACACTGAGATCCCATAAACAATCCCTGCAGGTCAGTCATAATATACTTCTTCACATCCTGGGAAAAATAAAACATAGAAAGGGGTGAGCTCAGATACTCAGTAAGGATATCAATATTGCAGAAGCTTTCATAACTATGCATAAACATTTAAGGTAATGTGTAAAACTAAAACAAAAGACTTTTCAACATAAACTTCATCATAATATAGAAAATATAAATCAAAATAATGCCATTTACATACTCACGTTGATATTCTACTAGTCGAATAATCACATGCAATATCAATATCCACTTTCATAATGATGGAATGCATAATGACAGACTTCCAAAACCACATAGTTCGGGCCTTGTGGCAAGACTACAAATAATTTCTTTTTCATGGGCTTGTTCCAAGACACTAGTTTGTCTCATGAGTCCTACCGATGCATTTAGGAGCTATAGTAGGATCCACCCATCACTTACTAAGTCCAATTCATTCCTCATATGAAAAGGTTTAAACATAACATAAACATTCGTATTAAAACTAGCATACGAAATGTCAATACTTTATCCATAAACCATGAATGATATGAAATAACACATCCACAATCAAATATATCACAAAAACTTCAATACAATATATATGTTTTGTATCATAATAAATCAACTTCAAACAAACATAAAATCCATAAAAGGATGTTGATATAGATGAAATCAAAACCCTTTTAAGGAAATATCTGTTTCTATTTTGAAATCATTTAAAATTCACGTAATTATAAAAAGAAAACATTTATATTTAAAAATATTTTTATAATATTATAAGGTAATCTTTAACTATGTTTTAACGGTGGAAAATATCCACACCTTCCGTATAAGTTAAAAAAACATTCTTACCTTAAATTTGTTGAAAAGGTCAAAACCACCTTGTTTAGAAAATGACGGAAAGATTCCTTTATATACATATTATAAAAGTATAAAAAGGGTATAAATGACTTTAACCCATATTCTATAAAATAGTAATAATGTTTTGATATACCTTTTTAAGAAACATGGATGTGGATGATAAATATGTTCTAGTAGATTATTACGTATAAACAACCTCGGATAATAAAGTGATTGTAGAATTAACCCTTACCTTGTACTTTTCCATGTTCGAGGGTAGATTAAACTCTTGTATAATGGTGTAATAATTTTTATTAAATTATTCATTAAACATATAAATTAATATGATATCATATGTGATCTTTTAAAATTGCTTTGTTAATAATATCTTAGTATTATAATTGTTTCAGGTGCTAACAGATTCGTTTTCCTTTATATTATTTGTTATGTGAGTCATATTTGTTATGGATGGTATGTATCTTATTCATATATATAATGATATCAAGTATTTATACATTATTTTTAATTATCTAATGATAATTAGTCTTGAATGGATAAGAAGGGGAATGAATCTCATCGAGTTCATGAAAACGGTAATCTGTACGTACGCACGAGTGACAATATCATTATTTTGATAATAAAATAATATATAATTGGATGGTATATCATAAATACAGAATTATTATCATTTTATATTTATTATTTACATCAATTAAACATCATTTTAATATGCATCCAAATAATAATGGATTGAATAACAATTACACAATGACGCGGAGACGGTAAGCCGTATATACGCAAGTATGGTGACATGTCATTGAAAGGATGGATAGAGTAATGAATTTGGTTGTAACATATTTATAATAATATCAATGTATATAGAATATACTGTTTTAATTATTTTATAATGGAAACATCAAAGATAAAGGAAGTGGAAGAAGAAAGGAACTTGAAAGAGGTGATGAAATATTTACCTCTTCTTCGGGGTTTACCTTTTTATTTGATCAAAAGGGCTCCTTAGGTTTGATTTCTGACAAAAAAGGCCTATAGGATGAAGGGTGGATAGTTGAAAGGGTATTTGGGCAGGTTTTGGGCAAGAAAAATGGCTTTAAAGATGTGAATTAGAGATAAGGGAGAGTGTCCTTTTATAAGAGGGGTGAGGGGCACCTTAGGAAAATCTAGAAATATTATTTTATAATAAAAATCTTTTAGCTTTCTAATGGCTCCTAAATGAATTATTTATTGGATAAGGTGGTTATGGGTCAAAACCACCCAACCAATAATATTTAGACAAGTTTGAGTCACTATATTATGTTTATATTTTAGATTTAACTCTTAGTTAAATAGTTTGACATTTACCATGTCTCATTGTATTTTTATAATATATTATTAATAAACATACTATATACGTCCAAGAGAACCCCAAGTAGTTAATTAATGATACACATATCATTATATAAGTCTTTTGGCCGATCCTTAGATTTTTTGGAATAGAATATCAATTAATAATATAATATTTGTTTTAAAAAATCTTTTATGTCAATTTTGAAACTATTTGGTATTTTGTTTTTGAGAAATTCATAACAGAATTTTTACTTTTAAAAAAATTCATCTAACCAACCCTAATATTTCATATTAACCTATAAAATTAGGCGAATTCATAAAAAGTCTCAAATTACATTTATTTGGATACTTATAATATTAATTATTTTAGTCTTTCATTAATATGGAAATTTCTGCATCATCATGGTATCATAAATAAATTTATTTATTTAATGTCTAAAAAATAAAAATAAAATATCATTATTTATGAAATAGTTTTATCATTATAATTAATATTTATAGTTGAATTTATCTTATTTGTAACTCTATATTAAAAATGGTTTAGTTATTAAACTTTGAATTTAACACTTTTAACTCTTCTTTGAATTAAATAATAATAAATGTCCTAATCTAATCCAAGTGGACCTAAAGGATAATATTTTATTAAAAGTTTTTTTTTGGTTGAATTATACTAATCCAATAGAATTAGGATATGTTTTAGGGTAATAATAATATCATTTTTACCCATTATTACCCTATTTACTTTTAACCGTGGTAAATAAAAGTAAAAAGTTATTAATCACCAAAAATTATTTGCATCTTATTGAACCAAATTTTACTTACTTATATCAACCATGTCTCTTCAATTTTTTAAATCCAACTCACAGAAGCAGTAAAATTATGTTTTATGTAAATTTGCAAATGCTCCTAGGAGGTGGGTAAAAGACGGTAAAAAGTTCAATAAATTTTTTTTATATATCTAAAATTATTTTAAACTGACTCCAGTGAATTAAATTGAACTTATATGAGTATTATGTATCTATTTTTACGTAAAACAATTTTAAATAAAATAAATAATTATTTTAAAAAAATCGGTTTTAATCAACTCAATGTTTTTAACTATTCATCAAAATTGAAAGTTTTTAGAAAAATACCCAAATTTCAACCTAAGCTAATTTGGATATTATGAATTCAAAAATTATGTCCATTTTACCAAATTCAAAAAATATAAGTTTCATTTATTAATTTCAAATTAATTTCTATTTTCAAAACCAAAAAGAGTGTTTTTAAGAAATAATAACTAAGAAAAGATTGATACTTATTTATGTTCAATTTCAAAGTGAAATTATTTCCAATGAATAAAACTAGATAAAATTGTAAAAATATAATCTATTTATGATTCCAAACCATTAAAATTTACAATTTAACACTAATAATTATTTTGATTAAAATTGTGTTTTCAGTTGTAATATAGTATTTTTCACTATTCACCCAAATATGAAATTTATCATAAAAACACCAAAAATTTATTAAAACTAAATTATTATGTCCCCATTATATATAAGAAGTTTATTTTGTCAAATTGAAAATAATAAAGTTTGAAATAATGGATTTAAAAATAGTTTTCTCCACTAAAAGGCGGTAAAATTGCATTTTTTTTAAAATACTTCTTTTATCTGAAAAAAATAAATTTGTTTTTTCATTATTTCTAAGAAACTCATAATATGGACTTTAGAATTATAAGGATTAGATAAAGTTCAAAATTTAGTCAATACTATTCATAATGTTTTTTGAATGGCTAGTTTGGTAGGTCGTGTTGTGCTTGAACTCAGTGTTGCGTGTAGTGCAAGTTATTGAATTACTTTGAAGAAATAACGTACAATAAAATCTGGGGGTGTTACATTATTCCCTACTTCAATAAATTGCATCTTTCCAATTTGAAATTGTTCTTCGAAAATAAAAGGTTGAAAATAGAAAATACCTTTGTGGGAAAACCCATATCGGAAACTGGGTTAATAAAATTTAGTCTTAATAAGAGGAAAAGGGAAATGAAAAATTCACTACCAAATTATGATCTTGATTACGAGAACATTGGTGGAAATTAGAGACACGTAATTAGAGGAAAACGTAAATATTTATAGGGAGTAATTGAGGTCATCTGTCACAAATAATTATAGAATTGAGGGCCTGAAAGCCATCAATCTATGATGATTTAAAATATCAATAGATAAACATAACATAAGGTTTTAGGATAACACATTTTTTTGTTTTAAGATGCCTTACCTATAGTTTAAGAATTAATTTCTTCATAGAATATGATATGAAACAAAATATATACTTGAGATGTAGAGTTCCATCCTTTAACTAATTTCTACCACAAACTCATCTTTCACTCTAAAAGATAATAGAACTTAATAAATATTCTATTTATCCTATTCGTATAAGGTTCCAAAAAATCAAATTATAATTCATTTACCAGACCTTTTAAAAAAAACTACATTATTCAATCCAGGACATCACATGGGCCAGTGGTAGGTGATACACCCTTGTCTCCCTTCAGTTTCGGGTTTAAGTCTCGCGGCCTTGACAGACACAACGGGTTGGCACCCGACCTCTGGGTTATCCTTTTATGGAAATCCAAAAATAATCTCAAACTAGAATTTTCCAAAATACATCTGTCCAAACTCACAGTACAAAATTTATATGAAAGGTAAACACAATAAATATCCTTTTTTCCACGTAATAACATGTGAACACCATCATCATGTATTCTTTTAAAACACTGCAACATTTTGAATTACCATAAAACTATATTGATTACATTCATTCTACTTTTTTCCTTATAGAATACTAGATATAATCTTTTTATCCAATTTTTTTTTAAACTCTAACAATGATGTAATATACAAATCATTAATCAGTTTCATGGTAGTCAAGAATATCTAATATAATTTATCCAAATCAACCATCTTTTATTCCAAAATAACTACCTCATTATCGGGACCATATTAAGGATTACTTTCCTTCAAACATTTATTTTCCAAAAAGTGTAGCTTACTATTAAGTCACATTACTTAGAACCATATAATCTCAAATCCTCAATAAAATAGTACTATAGTACAATCCTTATTTATTTCCATAATTCATATAACTTGTATATTGCTGATACAACACTCAAATGAAATAATTCTATAATAACAACATAAGAACACAAGTCATTCCTCTTCATCTGAGGTTGTATCATAACTTGACTAATATCCAATAGCATCATTTGAGGTATAATCTGATGACTGGGACATTGATTCACATAGTGTCCCAACACCTTACAGATAAAGAATATTACATTTTAAACCTTTTTCTTACCCTTGAAATCACATAATTGGTCTCCTTTTTCTCCACACATATAACAAACTCTCATTGCCTTCATGAATTTACCAAGGTGATAATTTCCACAGTTATCACATATGGGGAAATCCTTCTTTTCCCTATTCCCTTTATCGATATTTGTCTCTTCCATCCTTTTCTTCTCTTGGTTCCCTTCAAAGGCATAGGATTCAGATAATTCTTTACTTATCTTGTTAACACATGATATTATTTCATCATATATTGAGAATACATGGGAGACTATGTCCCTTCTAAATTTTGTATTAATACCATGAAACATATGATCCTTCTTACTCTTTGGATCATATGTATTGTTGGAGTTCACATTCTTTCTACTAGGTGCCATATACAATGGTACACACTAGGTTAGTTTATGAATTGTAATGAATAATTCCAAACTTGTAAAATACCTAATGTTAACTGAACAGTTTATGGATATAATCCAAAATCATAAAATTATTTTCTTTGAGGAAGTATATACCCATAAACCCTTCATGATGTTTTATAAGGAAAATGACAATTATCCTAAGCATATCCCCCGAAAGTGTCATAACCAATAGTGCAGCAAGGCCTGTTTTCGTGCACCAGTTCTCATTCTAGTCCTACTCAGAGCGGTGTTTTTGGGTGTTACCTTTATGTACATCTGTTCTAAAGTTGCCTCTACCTGCTCGTATCCAGATAGGGACGTTTTTCTTGGAAAACTCACAGAATCTCTACATTACAAAATTTTAGGAAGTTCTTCTATACTAATCCTCAAAGTATATCTTAGGGATATGTTCTATAAATATAGTTTCCAAGATTTGTACTAAACTTCTTCTGATACCAACTGTAATTTCCAAACCACTTTTACCCAAAGTCGGTGCATTATTAAATAACATTGGCATGATCACAAAATATCATGTCTCGAAATACCGATTAGTTTAGTATCCTTGGAATTACTAGATGAACTTATAAGGTTTACATTACATCATAAAATGGAAAACTAAAACAACCGTGTTTCCATAGACAACATTGAGATCCAATATACTATCCCTGCAGGTTAGTAATAATTTACTTCTTCGCATCCTGGGAAAAATACAATATAGAATGGGGTGAGCTCAGATTCTCAGTAAGGATATCAATATAGCAGAATCTTTCATAAATAATCATAAACATTTAAGGCAATGTATAAAACTAAAACAAAAGCCTTTTCAACATAAACTTCATCATAATATGGAAAATATAAATCAAAATAATTCCATTTACTTATTCACATGGATATTATACTAGTCGAATAATCACAAACAATATCAATAGCAACTTTCATACTGATGGAATGCATAATGCCAGACTTCCATAAACACATAGTCAATTCCTTGTGCCAAGACTACAAATAAGATTTTGTCAAGTCCTTGTTCTAGTACACTAGTTTGTCTCATGAGACTTACCGATGCATCGTGGAGCTATTTCGGGCTCCACCTATCACTTACTAAGACCAATACATTATTAATATGAAAAGGTTTAAAGATAACATAAACATTCGTATTAAAACTAGAATACTAAATGTAAATACTTTATCCATAAAACATGAATGGTATGAAATAACACATCCAAATTCTAACATATCACAAAACATTTAATAAAATATGGATGTTTTGTATCATTATAAATCAACATCAAACAAACTTAAAATCCTTCAAAGGATGTTGACATAGATAAAATCAAAACCTTTTTAGAGAAATATCTCTTTCTATTATAAAATGATTTAAAAGTCACATAATTATAAAAGAAAACATTTATATTTGAAAATATTCTTATAATCCTGTAATGGATGTTTTGATGATGTTATAATAGTAGAAAATATCCACACCTGCCGTATAAGTTAAAAAAAAATTCTTACCTTAAATTTGTCGAAGAGGTCAACAAGTACATTATTTGGAAAAAGATTGAATGATTCCTTTATAAACATCTTATAAAAGTAAAACAATGGTATAAATTACTTAAAACCATAGTCTATAAAATAGTAAGAATGTTTTGAAATACATTTTAAGAAACATGGATGTCAATGATAAATAGGTCCCAGTAGATAATTACGTATAAACAACCTCGGATAATGAAGCGATTATAGAATTAACCCTTACCTTGTACTTTTACTTGGTCAAGGGTAGGTGAAACTCCTATATAATGGTTAAATAATTGGTATTAAATTATACAAGAATCATATACATTAATATGATATCATATATGATCTTTTAACATTACTTTGTCAATACTATCTTAGTATTATCTTTGTTTCGGGTGTTAACAGATTTGTTTTCCTTTATATTCATGGTTTTGTGAGTCATATTTGTTATGGATGGGATGTATTTTATTCATATACAAAATGATATCAAGTCTTTAAACATTATTTTTAATCATCTAATGAAAATTTGTCTTGAATGGATACGATGAGGAATGAATCTCATCGCGTTCGTGGAGACCGTAATCCGTTTGTAAACACGAGCGACAATATCATTCTTTTGATATTAAAATAATATATAATTAGATGTTATATCATATATACAGAATAATTATCATGTTATATATATTATTTACATCAATTACACATCATTATTATATCATCCAAATAATAATGTATTGAATAAAAATTACGCCACGACGTGGAGACGGTAAGTCGTATGTACCCACGTATAGTGACATTTCATTCAAATGATGGATAAAGTAATGAATTTTGTTGTACCATATTTATAATAACTGCACAGTATATAGAATATACAGGAGTTACTATTTTATATTGGAAAAAACAAAGAAAAATAAAGTGGAAGAAGAAAGGAACTTGAAAGAGGTGATGAAATATTTACCTGTTCTTTCGGTTCTTCCCTTTGATTTGATCAAAAAGAGCTATATAGGTTAACTTTATGACTAAAAGAATGCCTATAGGATGAATCAAGGACATTTAAGAGGGTATTTGGGCAGGGTTTAGCCGAGACAAATGGCTTTGAAGGTTTTAATTATAGAGAAGGTGGAGTTCCATTTTATAAGAGGGGTGAGGGGCACCTTAGGAAAAGTTAGAAATATTATTTCATAATAAAATCATTTTTGGTTTCTAATGGCTCCAAAATGAATTATTTAAGGGATAATGTGGGGATGGGTCTAAAACAACTCATCTAATAGGGTTTATATAGGTTTGCGTCACTATATTAACTTTATCTTTTAGATTTAACTCTTAGTTAAATAGTTTGACATTTACCATGTCACTTAGTATGTTTATATTATATGTTTATTAAACATACAATATACTTAAAAAAGAACCCCAAGTGGTTCATTAATGATACAACTATCATTATATACGTTTTTATATTCTGAACATTAGATTTTTAGAAATTTAATATCAATTAATAATATAATATTTGTTTTAAAAACTCTTTTATTTCAATTTTGACACTATTTGATATTTTGTTTTTTATAAATTCATAACAGAATTATTAATTGGAAAAAAATTCCTATAAACAACCCTAATATGTCATATTAACCTATAAAATTAGTTTAATTCATAAAAAGTCTCAAATTACATTTATTTGGATATTTATAATATCAATTATTTTAATCTTTCATTAATACAGTAATTTATGAATCATCATTGTGTCATAAATAAATTTTATTATAAAAGGTCTAAAAAATATAAATAAAATACCATTATGTAGGAAATATTTTTATCATTATATTTAATATTTATAGTTGAATTTATCTTATGTGTATCTCTATAATAAAAATGGTTTACTTATTAAACATTGAATTTAAAACTTTTAACTCCTCTTTAATTAAATAATAATAAATGTCCTAATCTAATCCAAGTGGACCTAAAGGATCATATTTTAATCTTAAGGTTGTTTTTGTTTGAATTACACTTATCCAATAGAATTAAAACATGTGTTAGGGTAATAATAATATCATTTCTACCCTTAATTATCCTATTTACTTTTAACCATGGTAAATAAAAGTAAAAAGTTACTATTCACCAAAAATTATTTTCATCTGATTGAACAAAATTTTACTTACTGATATCAACCGTTTGTCTCAAATTTTTGAATTTCAATACATAGAAGTGGTAAAATTATGTTTTATATAAATTTATAAATTCTCATAGGATGTGTGTAAAAGAGGGTAAAAAGATCAATAAATATTTTTATATATCTTAAATTATTATAAACTGACTCCAATTAATTAAATTGAACTTATATAGGTATTATGTATCTATTTTGACCTAAAATATGTTTAAATAAAAAAATAATTATTTAAATAAAAAACGGTTTTAAAAAAACTCAGTGTTTTTCACTATTCGTCAAAAATTGATTGTTTTCAGAAAAATATCAATATTTAACCCTTAGCTAATTTTAATATTCTGAATTGAAAAATTAAGTCTATTTTACCAAATTCAAAACATATACATTTAATTTACTAATTTGAAATTAATTCCTGTTGTCAAAACAAAAAAATGTGTTTTTAAGAAATAATAACAAAAAAAAGATTGCTACTTGTTTATGTTCAATTTCAATGTGAAATTATTTCCAATGAATAAAATTCGATTAAATGGTAAAAATATAATATATTTATACTTACAAACCATTAAAATGTATAATTTAACACTAAGGGTCTTGTACGGGTTCCCCTTCAACCCTTAAAAGGGGGATTATCTATAAAAAATAGTTTTTTTCACTATTTACCCAAATATGAAAGATATCAAAAAAAACCAAAAATTTATTGAAAATTAATTATTATGTCCTAATTTTAAATAATAAGTTTATATTGTCAAATTTAATATATATAAATATCAAATATTGGATTTAAAAAAAGGGTTTGGCATTAAAAGGCGGTAAAATGCATTTTTTTTTAAAATACTTCTTTTATCTGAAAAAAATGAATTTGTTTTTTCATTATGTCTAAGAAACTCATAATATGGATTCTAAAATTATAAGGATTATATAATGTTTAAAATTTAGTTAATACTATTAATAACTGCTTTTGAACGACTTGTTTGGTAAGTCGTGTTGCGCATGAACTCGGTGTTTCCTGTAGTGCATGTTATTGAATTACTTTGAAGAAATAACGTACTATGAAATCTTGGGGTGTTAAATCTTTCACTATGTGATGGTCTAGTAAATGCACAATGTTCCCTTTTCAAAGTTATTATTATTAGGTACAATAGTTCCAAAACCATATCCACATGTAGTATCTAGAAAAGGATATATTTTTAGGAAAAATGAAATAATTTCTACCTCAAATAAAATTTAGGATTTTATACCAAAAGTTGACATATCATCAATGTCTTTCATAGGGATATGTACCCTAATTTAATTTTTCTTTAATCTATTTCATAATGTTTCTACTAAACGTTCTTTGATACTAACTATAAAAACCCCTACTCTAGTAACCCAAATTCGATGGTTACTTTACTACATTAGCATAAATTAATAGGGTAAAATTCTGAAGGACCACTCAATTTAGTAATTTTATGAATTCTATATACATACATGATTCTAATTTTTCATTAGGGATGAAATATAAAACATAGTATTAGAAATCATTAAGCGTACTGTAATTAATTCAAATAAATCTTCTTCATATCCTTGGGAATAGAAATGAAATAAGGGTGGGATAAAATGATCAGTAAGCATGACATATAGTTTAAGGATTTAATAACATATAAATAATATTCAATATATCAAGATAAATAATTAAAATCAAATTTCATTTAATCAATAACATTTATATCAGGAACTGATAAGGAATAATCAATATGGAATGGTTAATAACTTAAAAAACATGTTATTTAATCAATAACTTGAGAAAAACAATGCTTCTAAGGAAAATATCAAAGAAATAATATCATGAATAAAAATAATTAAATTCTTAATGAAGGAAATGTTTAATATGGTAAATCTTGATCTTAGAAATAATGACATATATATTGTCAGAAATAATGATTTTCATAATAAAATAATATGTTCATTTAATAGAAATTTAATTTCCAATGACAAATTATCATAAGAAAGTGATTTTCTCAAGAGAAATTTAACAACCACAAAATTAATTAAGAGGTGATAGGTTACCATCATTTCTTCAGGAATATCAGTTTTTCAATAAAATCAAGTTCATTAGATAGATAAATAGAATGGAAGTTAAATATTAAGCAAATAATTCATAAATATTTTTTATTTTAAATCCATTAAAAACATTTATAAGAAGATAAATTTCCTAAAATAGTCATCGTGATGGGGAAGTTTGTTACCACCGTATGTGTTAAAAACAATCCTTTTGGCCATTTTATAATGAAATTTGAAAATTTACCACCCATAAAAACTATAAATACACCTTAAAAATATTTTTAAAACTCACGGATAACTGAAAATTTATTCAATAAATCATTTTAGTAAAAAAAAGACTTTGTATGTGGTAGAACAATATATCTGATTTAAAAAAAATTAAATCAATTTTTCTTTTAAGCATTATTTTACTTGATTCAAGTAAAAAAGAGAAGAATATTTTGATAAAAATATATAAAATACTTAAATATATTATGGAGAATATAATTATCGGATCTTATGAAGGACATATGTTAATATAACTTCAATAAGAATAAAATAAATTCTAAAAAAAGTGATATTATAAAATAGAGTCACACATATTTAGTAACATTAAAATAGTAACCCCTTAAAATAACATACTTTAACTAAAAAATAATCACCATGAATAAAAAAAATTTCAGGATAAATACATCAAAGTGTCATTATTTACACCACATAAAGGTGAATAGGTGTATAATAAATATTTTTTCTTGATTAAATGTAAATTGAGATGAACTCCCTTAACACTTTGTAATATTCAAGCCAAATCTCCTTGGATTAAAAAATCAAAAATGAAATATAAATTACCTTTAGGTAGGAATTTTTCAGGATATAACATGTAAATGGGGAAGTATATGCACCATATAAAATAAATATTTGTACTATATTATAATATCTCTCAATGAAAATAAATTGAGACAATAACCCTTACCTCACACTCCCCTTTAGTTGAATATATTTTTACTATGTTTAAAATAGTTTTAATAATGTTATTAATTTATACTAGATCCATATTTATATTTAAAATATCATATATGATCCTCTTATAAAATTTTAGCACTATTTCAATAATAATATTTCATTATTAACATTTTTGGGTATTAACTCTATTGTTTTATTATACATGTTTTGTAATTAAAGGTCAATTATATTTTCATATTATGTATCTATTTAATTATATAAATGTTATAAATATCATATGTTTTCATTATATACCGTTGTATAATCATTAATGAACGTTTTACATTCAAAATGAATCACATTGCTTTGTGATGACGGTAGGTCATTTGCACGCACATGGGGCAATATAATTCCCTCAATGAGAGAAAGGGTAATAAATTGGACAATATATGTTAATTTTAAATAATTAATATAATTTCATATTTGTGATATATATTCATTTTATCAATCTTTATTTCTATCCAGGTGAGTCAGTGATTTAAAAAATTAAATTGGTTTTTGAGGTGGTAGTCTGTCGTAGACACGTGCAATGGCTTTGTACACCATTTGATGGACAAATATATGGATAAATATTTTCAAATTAACATAATAAAATTTAAATATATGAGATATAATATTTCCATTATATTTAAATTGTTAATAAATAATTTAATAAGATAAAAGAATAGGTAAATAGAAGGAGTTTCGTGAATATAATTATCATTGCTTTGAAGAACATCCATTAACGCTTTTATTAAGGACCCCAGGGTTGGTATATTTGGAATAAATGTAGCTCTATAATTTTTTTTATTGATATTGGGGATATATTTTCCTAGGTTTTTTCAATATAAATGGATTAATTTTTGTGAATAAGTCAGGGGAATGGGGAACCTTTATAATTGAAGATCAATGGTATTTTTTTTGTAAATACCAAAGATTTTTCAATAATGGGTAGTCACTGTCACCTCAATTTCCTATAAAATTATTAAATAATTTGTTTTAGTGATGGTAAGGTCTATACATATCTTCATAACTAAAAATAAACATATTTTAACTAGTTTATTTCCTTAACCTCTAAGGTTAGTTACTTTTACAATTTTAGTTTTCACCATGGTAACAAATTCTTTTAACCTAGGTAATTTATCAATTAAGAATAAAATAAAAATATAATTATTAGATAATTTGTACCCATTAATTATAAATATTAAATAAAATTTTTTAAATAAAAAATATTTGTGTGGGGAAATATAATTTTAACATAAGCGCATTTATCGCACCAAATGCCATTTTAACCTTAACAAAGGAAATTTTTTTGTTCTGTTTTTATTATTCATTGAGAATATAAATTAATTTGAACTTATTTAATAGTATTAATTAATATAATTCCAAATATTCAATCCATTTTATGAAATTTAAATCACAAAATTGGAAAATTTTAGTTTAAAAACAAACTCGCATATCTTGTTGAAAAAAAGTTTTTCAGGAATTAAAATTTTCAAGCATAAGATGATATTATATTAACTATATGACTAGTAATAACCATTTTATAGATTTAAATTAATATATTTAGTTATATAATCAATATATTTTATTGCATTCATTCATAATTAAAAATTATTTAGTTAATTTAAATGTACAATCATTATTCCTATTTAAACAAAAACAATTTTCTAAAAAATATCCCATTTTTCTTCAAAAGTATCTTATCATAATTTATATAAAATTAAAATTAAATAAATTATTAGTAACACATATTAAAATAAATTTTTATAAATACATGTAAGAATAGTTAAATACATCACTTTCAATTATTCAATATTCTTATTTCTATGGGAAATTTCCAAAATTTCATTCTAGGCATATTCAGATTAAGTATGTTTAAATTTGATATTTATCCAAAATTATAATAATTTTTTATTCATGAAATATAAAAATGTTAATTTCATTATAGTTTAATTAAAATAAAATGTGCAGTTTGATAATTGAGGCCAAAGTGTTATAGTTATGGTATTTAAACTCAAATTAATGGAAGATGTTGATCTCAACTTCCTTTAATATACATCGATCCAGATCTCAACATCTCATTAAGTGTCTAGATGTTATTTTTAGATTGTAAATTATTTTGGGGGTTATTTCATATAACGAAGTTCAAATACATATTTTAATTATGTTTAAGACTCCTCCAAAGCCTATATTTGAGTAGTTAATCTCAATGAGATATGATTTAAAGTTGTTCACTATAAAACCTCACCACATGAAATATATTTTGGAAATTGGGTAATGGGGGAAATATTACCAGATATTATTAAATGACTAGTCGTGGAAGGTTGATCCACCAAAAATATTATGATTTTATTTCATTTAGTTTTTTTGAAAGGATCATGAAAAATATATGGTTATATTCTACCAATAATATATTAGAATAGGAGATGATTTTATAATCCCCTTGAATTTTTTATTCTCTAACGAAAATTTTTTGTATAAAAATAACATTATGGTGTACTACAAAATCTATTTCTTCACGTTTTCCCACCATAAGTGAACTCAATGATCTCGATGCATCATGGTACATCCTACATGGATAATGAATGTTATGCTTAGTGTAAAATCCAATAACTCCTTCTATATATCTTATATTAATGGAAAAAGTAGTGTATTTCTAAAAAAATGTGATTCCATATTTGTTGACATTGATTTCATAATGTTTCTCTTTATTTTTTTCACTCAACTTCCTTTTAAGATCAAAATCATCACTTTGCACCACTTTGATTTTCTATTTGATGAATTTCTAGTAAATTATTTGGCCAATGTAGGATATCTTCCCTACCATAATAATTTCCAAATATATTCTTTTTTATATCCATGAGGATAGAGTATTTCTTATTCCTTATCATAGATTGAGTTATAGTATCCTTTCTACAAGGATAATGATATACCTTATTCCTCTTCTAAGGATGATATTATAGCAAGAAATAATATTCATTGATTAACTACAACTATATTTATTTACTCATGTTTATCCCATTTTTTGTGAATATATACATTAAAGTATTTTGATAAATACATATGTCACACTTCTCTATGTAATTGTAATTCCTTTATATCATTAATTCAGTGATCTTAATGATTATTCTCAAATAATTTGATAGGAATTTGTATTCATGGATCATCGATTTCATTGAGGTGTAGGCTATTTATTTATTGTTTTTCATGAGTGTGAAACCCAATCCCTTATTTTATTAAAAATTGTATATCACAAACCCATCTCCAATTGAGGGTACATTCTGTACAGGTGTAGTGGGTTTCATATTCTTGATTTCCTTAAATATATCATCACATTATTCAATTTATACTTGTTTTACATTGACCTATACTGTTGTTGAATTCATTAAATGTTTAAAATTTATATTCCTACTAGCTACTGTATATGTATCAAGCTGGGTTGAACCCACAAGGAAGGTAAATTTGTCCATTAATCTTCTAATAAACTTGGTAAACTCCACTGGTATCAGTATTAGATTTATTTTTCTATTTTTTTACTTTTTATATATTTTTGTAAGCGATGATGTGACAGAATATTGAAAAAATGTTTAAAAACTGTATTGATACTAGAGACTGTTGTAAAACAAGGAATAATAGAGGTTTAGAAAACTAATAAAATGAACAATCTATTAAAACGCTCGTGGAGTAATCTCTATTCTACGGGTTTTGAAGGTGTTTCAATTCACTTATAGGTTTTTGTAGATTACCACTGTAAAGAGTACGAATCACCTCCCTCACAAGGAGTTAAGTCACACAAGCCAAATAATTTAAGATTTCACCACTCTGAAATTAATCAACTATGAATTATTTGAAAATTAACAACAAGACAAACTCACCGTATGTCTTAATGTATTTTGAATCTATTATTTTTTGCAAAGTGTTTCCACAATCAATCTCGCCAACTTAATGTGAAATTTTGAGATTATGTTGTAGTGGTAAAAGTAATTAGATGAACTCAGTATTGATCTCTCGGATCAATACTGAATACATTGAAATAGGTAAGTGAAATGAGAATTAAAAGTAACTAGTTGAACTTCAATATATCCCCAAACTAAATTATTTAGATAAAAAAATATGTATATTATCAAAACGGTAATTGATGACATGCTAAAAAGAGTGTAAGAGCTCAAAATAGGGGAAACCAATCTCCCCAAAGATACTCTTCTCATATGCTCCTCCAGCTCCAGGAAGAGGTTCCAGAGTCTCCCTCCGGACTCCCTATGCTCCTGATGAGAGAGAAGCTCTCAGATATCTAATCGTTCACATAATATGTGAATCCCCCCATTCAAATCTAATTCTTACTCTGATTATGTATCATGCTATATTATACTGCTTGTCGACGAACATCTTACCCCAGTTTTGAAAGCCCTTCACAAATGCACCGCACAACATGCGTTCTTTCACCATTGGCACGTCGCTCTAGTTTTTCCCTCGTAACTAACTTTTTCTAAGATAGTTGTGTGAACCTAAACATGTTTTTGATTTTGGTATGGACCTATACATGTTATAAACAAAATAAAATAATTAAAACATGAAGAAATATAATTAATATTTTATTGTTAATTTTTTTGTTTACTATTATATTACTTATTAAAAAGTAATTAAAGTTAATTAATAAATATATTAACTGCTAATTAGTATTTAATTTTATATTATTTATAAAATTATTGACTTAATATTACTGTGGTAAAACATAATTTTATCATAAAGTTATTAGTTTAATTAAATTAATAAATATAAATACTAAATTTTTTTAGTTTATCATTTTTAACTAAATCATTAAAATTTAACATCATAAGTAAATAAGTAATTAAAATTTGTATAGTTTAGATTGAATTAGTTATTTTTATTTAATAATTTTATTATTATTATTATAATTACAATTTATGAAATTAAATTGTTAGATTAATTTTAGTATATATAAATTTATTAGTTTATCTTAATTTAATAATTAGAATAAATACTTTAGTTTTTAATATTTTTAATTTAATTGGTATATTTTATAGTTTATTTAATTATTATTATTACATATATATTTATACTATAAATAGTATATTAGTTTATTATTAACATTTATTATTAATTTAATTTTGTATTTTAATTTATAATTTATCTACTTATAAATATAATAATTTTTTAAATTATAACTTTTACAAATTATATTATATTCATTTGGGTAATTTATTAAAATTAACTTTTTATTTATGTTTTCTTTTTCTTTTATATTATTATTATTATTATTATTATTTTGTCCTCTTCTTCCCCCCAACTATCGGTGCACAGGGTAGGGTTTTCTTCTTCAAAACTGGTGCCTCTCCCTTATGAACTTTAATGCCAGCAGCGGAACGATGGTATGGCTTCCCTCGGCTCCAGTTTTATCCAACAGCGGAGGGTTCTCTCTTGATCAGCTCTGGCACATCCCTCAAACCTATGGAAATCTCCTCTGCTTTCGAACATGGCACATCATCTCCGGCACAATGCCAAGCTCCTCAACCTGACAGCCGGCAGATGCTTCGTCTTGGGTAGTAACACTCATAACAGCTACAATGTCTTAGTGTCGCGATGAGGATCTAGGCTTAAGTAGTGAACCCTTCAATTGCGACTGTGGTCGCATCTGGCCCCGTCGGAGATCCAATTGGCGATGGTTGCAGCTTCCCGGTGATGCGATGTGGGTATGAAGGATGAACTGGTGCAAGGGGAAAACAGTGAGATACATGGGATATAATCCAACAGTGAGGTGCAGGGGAGATTCGCGGGGTCACTATTGCATTTAATTTAGAAAAGTTCACTTTTCGAGTAAATAACAGGTTACCATTAGCAATAAAAGATAAGGTTTTTGGTGAAGATAAATATCAGGTTACTAGTACCTTAAAAAAGGGTTAATTTTCGTTTCAAACAAAAACAACAAAGGAAAGCAGTGGGGGATAGCCTAACGGTGAGGTGAGGGTGATATGGAAATGGGATGCAAGGGTCACTGGTAATCCAAAATTATACCCTCACTGGTAGCTTAAATGATTTTAAGGTTACTAATAAAAAAGAAATAGAAGGATCACTGTTAGCTTAATAATAAAGGGAAATAGCTCCTGGGAAGTCACTGTTATAAAAGGTTATCGATAAAAATAAAAAAAATAAGGTAACCATTACGCAACAAAAATAAGAGGGTCATCGGTACAAATATAATTAAAATAAATGGGGTCACTGTTAGAACAAATAAAAAATTATATAACCAACGGTTACCTTTTGACGATTTTAAGTGCAATAATTTATCTTAAAATAAAAATATTGAATATAATAAATTAAAAGAATGTTAATCACTATTAATTTAAAACAGAATTTTTACTAAACATTATGCTTTGAAATTATTAGTTGACATCACTTAAATTATAAAATAAATAATTGATAAACTAAAATGATAAAAGAATTAATTTAAAATATCTATATAAATAATTACAGGGTAGAAACAAGTGAAAATGAAAAGCAACGGTGACTCATTAGGTTACTGATAGTTATAGTCTACATCACCAGTAGACTAAAACCAATAGGAAATAAATTTGTCATAAAACTACATACATAAGATAATGTAATTTACGTTTAAGAACTCTTAATTAATTAAATAAATAACTAATTGAATACATAAAATTAAAATCAAACTAATTTATTAAAAAAACAACAATTCTTAACATAAATAATTAGCAGGATAGTAAAACATATTATTTAATAAAGTTAAAATATTTTAATGAAACTAAGTTAAAAGATAAATTATTAAAATAGAGACTAAGTTAATTAAATAGAATTAAAATGATTAAATAATTGTTTTATAAAAATGATAAGTTAATAAAAAGCCAAGAATATTTAAATTAACCAAACTAAATAAGACATAATTATATTAGAAAAGTAAATTAAGATTAAAATTAATATTTTGATGACTAAAAATCATAATTAATTATAGAAATGGGTTAATTAACAAAATTATATATAAAAATACAAAAGTAATTATTATTTACTATAAAGTGATTAAATAATTAATTAAATTATTAAAAATTAGGTAAAAAGATGTGGCAAAACTATGTAAAAATAGAGCCACATAAAATTCCCCCACACTTAAGAATTGTTTTCCTTAGACAATCTCATGTTTTATTTACTTTGAAAAACAGTGGAGTGTATTTATGATTAATATTACACTGTAACATGTCCATCACCCAAAACAGAGGACAAATAATAACAACAGGCTTTTAGAAAATTAATTACTCATATGAATCTTGCCTATAACAAATACTCAAGGTTAATTAAGAAAGTTATGAATCATCAAGCAATGAAGATGTCATGCCTCATACGTGATACAACTTAGTGACTCATTTTGATCCAAGCTGAATTTATAAGTCCAAGAATGACAAGAGGTAAAATATCAATGGAATTAAGACCTTAACCAAGGAACTTTGTATTTTTACAGAATCCTAGGTTCCAAATTGAATTAATTTATTTTTTTTGAATTGCCTTAATAAGACAACCAAAATAATTTCCATAAAAACCAACTGACCCCTTATTCATACGGTGTTCATCATTACCCTCACCTTAATGAGTTCATTTTTGACCCTAGACACATTATTTATTTATTCCAAGACATGTATCATTGTGCTAAGCATTGTTGAAGGCACCTAATCAAAGTGTATAGAGGACTTAAAGTTAACAGAAATGCACCCAGCAACTAGGGTCTTAGAGACTCACCGTGGGATCCTCGATGCCCAAATTACTCCAGTTTCAAAATATTTATATAGAAGCCATTTAAATTGGCTCATTAAAAAATTAATTTTAATAATTAATAGATGAATGAGGCCCCAAGAATAAATTCAAACTTCTAGTTCCCAGGGTTATGATCAAAACTCCATTAAAAGAGTACCCACTTCACTTTCAGAAGTAGTTCCTAAACCGAATTTCCATCAAATCACTAAGTTACATCACTCAAAAACCATCTGTTATCATTAATTTCAGATTCAAAGAAGTTCTTAACTACCAGAAAGGAACATGTCCTTAGGAAAGACCAAATTGAGTACAGCGTAAAGCCTAAAATTGTGCAAGAATTTTGAAAAAAATTATCCATTTTTTTAAAAATGTTGATTGAAGTGAAGTGGGAATTTATGGGCTTACATTAAAGCATAGTTTAGCGCAGTCAAGAATTGACCCTCTCCCCCACAATTAAAACTCAACTTTGTCCCCAAAGTTAACTTATAAATATGGAGAAGAACAATTAAACATTAATGTTCAAAACAGATTTTCAATTTAGAAGATAAATGAAATGTATAAAGGATCTCAATAATGTTCAATAAATATTGTTTTCCACAAAAATTAACGTACAGTAGGTTCATATCCAGACACAAACATTAAAATTTAAGTCCAGTGACATGGATTTTCCATTAAAGTTCAATTAAGGCATGCAACTTATGGGTGAAAAGTGGATAGGGTGTATCATTTTAACAATGTATTATTCAAATAGATGTTCAATATAGCAGAACGATGCATTCTAGACACCCTATAGGCTAATTGGTTCCCATGAAAAACCCAACTACCAGAAAGCATGTACCCCCCCCCCCCAACACTTAATTTCAAGAAGTGAGAGATTAATTCAATATTTATCAATGAATTCGAATTTCCTGCAAGAGGAACATGAAGAATTGTTAAGAATAACATAGTTACATGATCCAAAAGTTTTTTATTGCAATATATGAAGCATATTTTTAATAAAATTAAAGTTATGCAACAGAATTTTCAATACACATGTAGCAGAATTTCTTAAACAAGCAGAATTTTTTTTAGTGAGAAGAATTTTATTTGTAAAATCAGGAGTAGAAATAAATTCAAAAAGTTGAATTACTTCTATGAATAAACTCTTTTCCAAAAATGATCCAGGGAATTCCACTCCTTTATTGATACAAGCAGCAGCATCCTAAGATAGAACCAGGAAAAAAATAAAAAACAATAGCAAGTATTTTACAAAAACTGATCATAGATGAATCACGTTATTCATTGTTAAAAAGAAGCACCATAAAGACAAAAAACCATGGGTTTCCTCCCATGAAGCGCTAAGTTTAAAGTCCCCATCCAGACATTATTAAAGAATAGTTTTTAAGCTCAGTGAAGGCTTCCAAGCCCTTCAGCTATCGCTCAAAATAAAGTTTCACTCTCTGCCCATTATCTAACAAGGGTTTATTCTCTTCACCTACAATTTATAAAGCTCCATTCTTCAGAACTCTCGCAATTGTAAAAGTTCCATACCAATTGGACTACAGCTTTCCAGGAAAGAGATTAAGTCTAGTGTTAAAGAGAAGAACAGTCTGTCCAGGTTTATACTATTTATTTTAATTGATATAATCATGAAATATTTTAGTCCCCTCTTTATAAATCCTTGAATTATCATAACCCTCTCTCTTAATCTAATCAAGTTCACCCAGCTCAAGTATTATCCTCTCACCAACACTATTAAAGTCTAATTTTAGACCCTTAACTGCCCAATAAGACTTATGTTGTAACTCCATAGGTAAATGACATCACTTCCCAAACAACATCCTGTAAGGAGACATACCTATTGGGGTATTGAAAGCAGTTCTATTTGCCCATAAAGTTTTATACAATTTAAGATATTAGTATTTCCTAGAGTTCGACATAGTTTTGTCAAGAATTTATTTCAATTTTCTATTTGAAATTTTCACCTGTCCACTAGACTGTGGATGATAAGGCGTACCCGTTTTATGATCACAACCATATTTCTCCATCAAAGCATTAATGTTATAGTTCTTAATGTGTGTTCCATTATCAATTATAAAAGATCTTGGGACTCCAAATATTGTAAAGATGTTCTTTTTGAAAAATTTAATTACATAATTGTCTTGATTGTTGGGAAGTGCCACTGCCTCAACCCATTTTGAAACATAGTCTACAACAACAAGAATATACCCATTCTCACGAGATGATTGAAATGGACCCATAAAACGTAAACCCCAGACATCAAAAATTTCAACTTCCAGAATACTTTTTTGGGGTAACTCCTGCTTCCTACCAACATTACTTAGCCTCAGACATCTTTCAGAGGCAACCACAAAACTCCTAGAATCCTTAAAGAGTAAAGGAAAAAAAAACCAAATTGTAGGACTTTTTGAGAATTTCATTAACCACCATGGTGACCTCCCCAAGGTGAAGAATGAAAAATTTCTAAAACAGGTTGCATCACTTCCTCAGGCACACAGCTCCTAATAATACCATCAACACAACTCCTAAAAGTCAAGTGATCATCCCAAAGATAATATTTAAGCTCAGAAATGAATTTATTTCTTTGATTATTGGACAAATTTTTTTGAAAAACACCTTCTACAAGGAAGATGTAAATATCCACAAACCAAGTATATTGCCTAATAGAAACAGTAAGAAACTTTTCATCAAGAAAGGAAGAGTTTATCTCCCTAGGAATTTCAGAATGGGTACGAGGATTACTAGAAAGGTGATAAACAACTAAATTTTCAGCTCCCTTCTTATCCATAATTTCTAAATAAAACTCTTGTAGCAAAAAAATCCATCAAATTAGCGTGGGTTTTGTTTCTTTCTTAGACAACATTTACTTTAAAGCAGAATGATTAGTGAAAATGATGACTTTTGAATCTAACAAGTACAGTTTAAACTTTTCTAGAGAAAACAAAACAACTAAAAATTATTTTTCAGTAGTGGTATAATTATTTTGGGCATCATCTAACAGTCTACTAGCATAGTACACCACATGCAGTTTCTTATCTTTCTTTTGTCCAAGGAAATCACCTACAACCATGTCATTAGAATCATACATTAGTTCAAAAGGTAGTTTCCAATTAGGTGTAGTGATGATCAGTGATTTAATGAGTTTCTCTTTAAGCAGATTAAATGGATTCAAACAATTTTCATCAAAATTGAAAGTTGTATCCTTGACCAGAAAAGAACACAAGGGCTTAGTTATTTTAGAAAAGTCATTTATGAATCTCCAGTAGAAACAAGCATTCCCTAGTAAACATCTAACACCTTTAACATTAACAGGAGGCATCCAATTTTGAATAATATCAATCTTTGTAGTATCAACTTCAAAACCTCTCTTTAAAACCTTATGAACAAGCACAATACCTTCTATAACTATGAATTTACATTTCTCCCAATTAAGAACATGGTTCGTTTCAATGCATCTTTCCAAGACTAAATCACGATTTATAAGACAAGTATCAAAATTACTACCCAAAATAGAGAAATATTCCATGAAAACCTCAACGATTCATTCATTCATATCTAAAAAAATTGCCATCATACACCTTTGAAAGGTGCCTGAATCTACACACAACATAAAGGGAATCATCCTGTAGGCCAATGTTTCAAAGGGGAATCTGAAAGTGGTCTTCTTCTGATCCTCCAGATCAATAGGAATCTGGTTGTAACAAGAATACCCATCCAGAAAACAGAAAAATTTATTTCTAGTAGGCCTCTCAAGCATTTGATCTAAGAAGGGCACTGGAAAATGGTCCTTCCTAGTGGCTGCTTTAAGCTTCTTATAATCTATAATGACTCTCCATTTTGTGGCTTTCCTAACTTGGACTTCATTATTTTTTTCATTTTTAAGTATAGTGAAACCTCCCTTCTTGGGGAAAACCTGGACAGGGCTAACCCAAGCACTATCAGAAATGGGATATATCATTCCAGTATCTAGCAGTTTAATCACTTCTTCTCTCACAACTTCTTTCATGTTCGAATTTAATATTCTTTGACACTCTACCCTAGTCATCTAGTCAGGATCCATAGGCATTTTATGCATACATAATGATGGACTAATACCCTTGATATCATCTTTTTTCTAGCCTGTGGAAGATTTAAACTTCTTCAACACATTCAATAGTCTTTACTATTAGTTTTCATTAAGTTCAGTATAAATTATTATAGGAAAAGTGGATTTCTCACCTAGAAATGAATATTTAAGATGAGTATGGGCTAGTTTCAATTCAAGAGTGGGTGGTTCTACACTAGAAGGAAGACTATTAGGCACCGGAGGTCCAAGATCTTCAATATATATTTCGAAAGGAGTATTGAATGATGAAGGATTTTCAATTTCATGTTTAGATTCAGAAGTAATAGTGCCACTGTCCAAAGTGGTTAGTACACTCTCCAGATTTTCCAGATCAGATTCCAGCAAGTTAATCAAAGAAGAATCATTTAATTTTCTTATACGTTCTCCCTCAATATCATGAAAGTGTTCACCAAGGTTGGTGTTAACAGGAAAACCCTAAAATTCTCAAAAAAATCTCCTAATTTCAAAAAGAGAGGACCCTTCTAAAGCAGAAACTAGACAGTTGTCCAGTTCTAGAAAAATTTCCTGTTTTGGAGTTTGAGCAGAATTTTCAACTTCTAAAATAGATTCACAAAAATTTTCAGCTTCACAAATGTTTTCTTCAGATTTTCCAACATTTTCAGTTGATTTATCATTTTCTAAGGACTCTAACATTCAACAGTTTTCAGAAAACATTGGTCCTTTAACATTTTTAAACTCATTGAACTCGTCTTGTTGTTATCCAATTTTAAAGATTAATTGACCCTTTGAAAAATCAATGATAGTACCACCTGTGGTCAAGAAGGGCCTACAGAATATGATGGGACCCATTTGATCACATTAAATATCCAAGACTAAAAAGTATGCAGGAAAAAATAGTTTCCCAACCCCAACTAGAAAATCATTTACCCTACCAATAGGATGAGTGAAAGATTTATTAGGTAACTACAGTGTGACTGTAGTGGGTTGATGGTCACCCAACCTCAACTGTTGAAACAGAGATTATGGGAGAATATTTTTAACACCACAATATTCCACGGTACGCTTCTCTTTGAATAATACAGTAGCGTTTGTTGTACGCAACTTTAGGTTCTAACACACACCACAACCAATCAAACTGGCAGTTATGAATAGAAATTCCCACTTTTTAAAATTTTATAAATTTTATCTTTCAGAATAGACTTCATTTTTGGATTTATAATATTAAAATTAGCTTATGGTGAATTTTTGGTATTTTTCTGAAAACATTCAATTTTTGATGAATAGTGAAAAATACTGAGTTATAGTTTAAAACTGAATTATTATTTAAATAATTATTTATTTTGTTTAAATTTATTTTAGGTCAAAATAGATACATAATACCTACATATGTCCAATGTAATTCATTGGAGTTAGTTTAGAATAATTTTAGATATACAAAAATTTTATTGAACTTTTCACCGTTTTTTACCCTCCTTCTAGGAGAATTTTCAAATTCACATAAAAATTAATTTTACCGCTTCTGTGAGTGTAATTTAGAAAATCCAAGAAACATGGTTATTATAAAATGACTGAATTGTGGTTCAATAAGATAAAAATAGTTTTTTGTGAATAGTAACTTTTGTTTATTTACCACGGTTAAAAGTAAATAGGGTAATTAAGGGTAAAACTGATATTATTATTACCCTAACACATGTCCTAATTCTATTGGCTAAGTATAATTCGACCAAAAACAACCTTAGGAATAAAATATTAACCTCTTTGGTCCACATGGATTAGATTAGGACATTTATTATTATTTAATTCAATGAAGACTTAAAAGAGTTCAAATCAAAGATTAATAACTAAAACATTTTAAATATAAGGTTATACATATAATAAATTCGATTTTAAATATTCATTAGATAGATAAAATGATTTAATACATAATGGTATTTTATTTATAATTTTTAGACATTATATAATTTAATTTATTTATGGCAAAATGGTGATGCAGTAATTACCTAATTAATGAAATATTTAAATAATTAATATTATAAATATCCAAATAAATGCAATTTCAGACTTTTTATGAATTAAACTAATTTTTCAGTTTAATATTTCATATTATGGTTGGTTAGATGTATTTTTTTCGAAGTAATAATGATGTAATAAATTTATCAAAAACAAAATACCAAATAGTGTCACAATTGACATAAAATAGTTTTTAAAACAAATATTATATTATTAATTGATATGCTATTTCTAAAAATCTAAGGTTCGGCCAAAAGACTTATATAATGATATGTGTATCATTAATGAACCACTTGGGGTTCGCTTGGATGTATATACTATGTTTATTAACCATATAATATAAAAATACAAAGAGACATGGTAAATGTGAAACTATATAACTAAGAGTTAAATATAAATGATAAGGTTAATATAGTGACCCAAACCTGTCTAAAATCTATTGGATGAAATTATTGCGACCCATACCCACCTTATACTTGAAATAATTCACTTTTGAGCCATTATAAACTGAATATAAATTTATTATAAAATAATAATTTATGTTTTTTCTAAGGTGCCCATCACACCTCTTATAAAAGGGAACTCCCCTTCTCTAAAATTTATACCTTGAAAGCTTTTTGGCTCAGCCAACCCCTACCAAAATGTCCTCTCAACTTAACTCAATTTAACATAGATGCCTTAGTTTGATCAGAAATCCAACCTAAGGATCCCGTTCGATAATATCAAAAGGAAGAACCCGAAGAAGAGGTAACGGTTTCACCACCCTCTTTCAAGTTACATTCTTCTTCCACTTCTTCTTTCTTTTTTATTTTCTTTCTAAAATAATAAATCCAATATCTTATATATACTGTGATGTTATTATAAATATGTTACAACCATATTCAGTATTCTGTCAATCCTTTGAATGACACGTCACCATACGTGCGTACGTACGGCTTAACGTCTCCACGTCGTGGTGTAATTGTTATTCAAAACATTATTATTTGTATGGTTATGTTAATGATGTCTAATAGATGTAAATAATAATTATAACATGATAATTATTCTTTATATATGATATACCATCCAATTATATGTTACTTTAATATCAAAAGAATGATATTGACGCTCGTTCTTACGTACGGACTACCGTCTCCACGAACGCGATAAGATTCATTCCCCATCATATCCATTAAAAAATAATTTTCATTTGATGATTAAAAATAATGTAAAATAATTTTCAATGACATTATATCATTCTGGATATGAATAAGATACATCCTATGGTTAAAAAACTTGGCTTATGTAACAAAACATATAAAATAAAACGAGTTAGTGAACACCGAAAATGATGATAATACTAAAATATTATTAACAATGCGATATTAAAAGATCATATATGATATCATATTTATGTATATGATTATTATATAATTTAATAACAATTATTTAACTATTATACAGGAGGTTAACCTACCTTCGACCAAGGAAAAGTACAAGGTACATGTTTATTTCACAATCTCTTCATTATCCGAGGTTGTTTATACGTAATTATATACTGGGACCTCTTTATCATCCACATCCATGTTTCTTAAAAATGTATTCCAAAAAAATTTCACTATTTACTAGACTATGGTTTAAATTCATTTATACCCTTGTTTGACTTTTCATAAAATGGTTTGAAAGGAATCTTTCTGTTGTTTTTCAAACAATGTCCTTTTTAACCTTTTCGACAAAATGAAGATAAGAATGTCTATTTTTAACTTATACGATGGGTGCATCTATTTTTCACCGTTATAAAATCATCAAATCTTCCATTAAAATATTATAAGAATATTTTCAATGTAAATGTTATCTCTTATAATTATGTGACTTTTAAATGATATCAAAAAAGAGGTATTTCTCTCAAATAGTTTTGATTTTATCTATGTCAACATCCTTTGATGAATTTTAAGCTTATTTGAAGTTGATTTATTATGATACAAAACTTCCATATTGTATTGAAGGATTTGTGATATGTTTTACTATGGATGTGGTATTTTTATATCATTTATGGTTTATAGAGAAGGTATTGACATTTCGTATGCTAGTTTTAAAACGAATGTTTATGTTATGTTTAAACCTGTTCATATGAGGAATGCACTGGACTTAGTAAGTGACAGGTGGAGCCCGATGTATCTCCTAGATGCATTGGTATGTCTCATCAGAAAAACTAGTGTCTTGGCACTAGGCCTTGACAAAATCTTATTTGTATTCTTGGCACAAGGCCTTGAATATGTGGTTATAATAGTCTCGCACTATGAATTCCATTATTATGAAAGTGGTTATTGATATTGCATGTGATTATTCAACTAGTAAAATATCCATGTGAATCAGTAAATGGAATTATTTTATTTTATCTTTTCCATATTATGCTAAATCTCAGGTTTAAAAGGCTTTTGTTTTAGTTCTACATTGCCTTAAATGTTTATGTTTATTTATGAAAGTTTCAACTATATTGTTATCCTTACTGAGCATCCGAGCTCACCCCTTTCAATGTTCTATTTTTCCCAGGATGTGAAGAAGTATTTTATAAATGACGTGTAGGGATAGTATGCAGGGATATGATTTTGGTCGATGGAAGGAAGATTTTGTTGTAGTTTTTCAATTTATTATGTAATTTAAACTTTATGAATGTATCTAGTGATCAAAGGCTACTATAATAATCGATCTTTCGAGACTTGATCTTTTGTGATCATGCCAATGTTATGTAATAATGCACCGACTTAGGGTAACTGGGGTCGGGGCGTTATAGTTGGCATCAGAAGAAGATTAGTACAAACCTTGGAAGCTAGATTTAGATAAACTCTAATTAGAGAACATAGACCTAATATGGATTTTTGGGATTAGTATAGAAGAACTTCCTAGAATTATGTTATTGCTGAGATTTTGTGAGTTTTCTAAGCAATACATCCCTGTCTGGATACGAGAAGGTAGAGGAAGCACTAGCACAAATGTACCTTGGGGTAAAACCCAAAAACACCGCTTTGAGCTAGACTCGAACGGGAACTGGTGCATGACAACGGGTCTTGTTTCACTCTTGGTTAGGACACTCCCAGGGGATATGCTTAGGATAATTATCATTTTCATTACAAACCATTATGAAGGATTTATCATCATATACTTCCTCAAAGAAAACATTTTTATGATTTTGGATTATATCCATAAACTGTTCAATTCATGTTATGTGTTTTACAAGTTTGGATTTATGTATTGTGATTCATAAACTAATTTAGTGTATTCCATTGATTAGAAATGATGCCTAGTGGATGAAATGGAAACCGTATCAATGAATGCAATCCATGTATGGAGTTCCCTCCTGATCAAGATAATTATAGTGGAGTTGTAAATGAAACTGGTGCTGATCAGCTAATCACCATACTGGGATAACTCACTCAGGTTATGAATAATAAACATACCCGTATAGATCACCCAGATCCACAGCGTGGAGAATCTATGTTAGATGACTTCATGAGGAAAAAACCTCCAAAAATCAATGGGGGTAAAAATCCACTAGTAGCTGAGATAAGGATAAATTCCTTAGAGAAAATATTCCATGCCTTAGAGAGTAGTGAAAGGGAAAAGGTTATCATGGCAGTTTACCGCCTCACTGGAGATGCTGATCAATGGTGTTCATTGATTCAAACTACAAAGGAAGATTATGAAGTATCAAATATGGGATGGAGGGAGTTCAAAGATATTTTCTTAGAAAAATACTTTCGTCTGACCATCGAGCAGATATGGAAAGGCAATTTCTGAGCCTGAGGAAAAAGGAGGTTGAGAATGTCACAAAGTATGAGGCTAACTTTACAAGGATAGCTAGGGATGATACAGATTATATACATAACCCAATGAGTAAGATTGATCATTTCTTTGATGGGTTAAAACCATTTCTCTATTGAGCAATAGTCTCACAATCCTTCTTATCGTATGAAGATATTTTCTCATGTTCTATCAAGACAAAAAAATAATTCTCTAGGTATTATGACTTTAAAGAAAAGTAGGAGAAGAAGAGATCTGCTGATCAATCTGGAAATGGAAATAAGGGGAAAAAGTGAAAAGTTTAATATCTATCCTGCAGTAAATGTGGGAAGAAACACCATGGTACTTGCTTAAATGGAATGAGAGTCTGTTACATGTGTGGTGAAAAAGGCCACCAAACTCGTGATTACAAGGGGAAGAAAGAAGCTACCGATGTTCAATGCTACAATTTTAGAGAGATGGGACATTATGCAAATGAATTTCGTAAGCGTCAAGGAAACTTACCTTAGAAAAGGCCATGGGAATAAGGCCAAGACTATGCTATCACTACTACTGAGGTAGAAGCTCCGAAAGACAAGGTGGAAGGTAATTTAATGGTTTCCTCAGGTTTAGCCAATTCTTTATTTAATTCTGTATCATCTCATTGTTTCATATCTTCCCAGTTTGCTAAGAAAATTTTATATTTCCAATTTGATTTAGCAAGGGAGATTTCAGTTAAAACTTTTAAGGTAATTATCATCGCAACAATGTTTTGTGAATCTGTTCCCATTAGAGCATATAAATGTTCTTTATCTGCTGATATCATCGTTATACCTATGATTGAGTTTGATATAATCCTCGGTATGGATTGGATTTTGGACCGAGATGTAATGATTTATTGTAAGAAGGAGGAGGTCACGATTTTTTATGGTGATGATAAGGAACACCTTATCATTAGATCAGAATTGTCACCACCTTATTTTTATCTAGATCCACCCCCAGTAGCTCAACTAAATTCAATTATTGGGGAGGAAGAGAATGAAATGACTGTGGGCGATGAAAGGAATGTTCAAATAGAGTATTTACCTATTGTGAGAGAATATGTTGATGTGTTTTCAGAATATTTACCTGGACATCATCCAGCATGAGAAATTGAGTTTTCCATTGATTTAATTCCAGGATCAAGGCCCATATCAAAGACTCCTTATAGAATGGCCACTGTGTAATTAGTGGAACTAAAGAAACAACTAGAGGAATTGCGTAATTAGGGATTTATTAGCCCTAGTGTTTCTTCATGGGGAGCCCCTGGCCTTTTTGATAAGAAGAAAGATGGATCTATGAGGTTATGTATTGACTACAAGTAAATCAATGCTATAACAATAAATAACAAGTATCCCCCACCTCGAATTGATGATTTATTTGAACAGCTGCATGGAGATCAATACTATTCAAATATTGACCTCCGATCTGGATACCATTAGGTGAGTGTGAAGAAGGAAGACATTCCAAAGACAACATTTCAAACCAGGTACGGGTACTATGAGTTTACAGTAATGCCGTTTGGATTAACCAATGCTTCCTCTATATTCATGGATCTAATAAACTAATTTATCAATGAATATCTAGATGATTTTGTCGTGGTATTTATTGATGATATCTTGGTATACTCAAAAAGCTACAAAGATCATGAAAATAACTTGTGCATTATCCTGAAGACTCTGAGAAGACATGAATTATATGGGAAATTTAGCTGGTGTGAATTCTTGCTTCAAGAGATTTCTTTTCTTGGCTATATTTTCTCTAAGGTTGGAATCTCTATTGATCCTTCTAAGACAAGAGCAATCCAAAAATTTCCAACATGAACGAGTATAACTGAGGTATGCATTTTTATTTGTTTAGCAGGATATTATCGACGTTTTGTACAGAATTTTTCCCGATTGGCTAACCCATTAACAAAGATCACAAGAAAAGGGGTTAAATTTATTTGGACAAAATATTGTGAATAATGTTTTGAATAACTGAAGAGAAGATTAGTCAATGTTCCTATATTGACTCTACCATAGGGGAATGATGGGTTTGTTATTTATAGGGACGCATCGAAAAAATGACATGGTTGTGTCCTTATACAGAATGATAGGGTTATTGCCTATGCATCATGACAGCTGAAAATTCATGAGAAAAAATATCCTACTCATGATCTTGAGTTAGCTGCTATAATCATTACTTTTATGATATGGAGACATTATCTCTATGCTGAAAAATGTGAGATATATACCGATCACAATAGTTTGATGTATATTTTCTCACAAAAAGAACACAACATGAGGCAAAAGAGTTGGCTTTAACTACTCAAGGAGTATGATTGCATGATACACTACCACTCGGGGAAGAAAAATAAGGTGGCAGATGCCTTGAGGAGAAAGGATCATTGAGTTTCGAACAAGATGAGAATTGAAAGGGATCCTATTTTCATGGATCTAGGGAATATGGACATGGGAATAACTATAGAAGGTAAAACATCAATGCTTTTTCAAATAGATTCTAAACCATCTTTACTAGAAAGGATTAGGAGTTCTTAGACCGATGATGAAGAGTTTTAAAAGAAGATTAAAGCTATGAATGATGGGAGATTGAGTGACTTTGTGTATGAAGATGTAATTTTGAAATTTGGGAAGAGACTTTGTGTTCCCAATATCCCTGATCTGAAAAGGGAATTTTTAAATGATTCTCATAGCTCCAATTTCTCTATACACCATGGGAGCACCAAAATGTATAGAGATTTGAAGAATCATTTTTGGTGGGACAACATAAAGAGGGAGATTTCTGATTTTGTGTCAAGATGTATGGTTTTTCAAAAAGTGAAAGCTGGAAGGTAACAACCTGGAGGATTCATGAAACCTATTCCCATACCTGAGTGGAAATGGGATAATATCACGATGGACTTTATCATGGAACTACAAAAGACTCTAATAAGGAATGATGCAATATGGGTCTTTGTTTATCGTCTTACCAAGTCAGCACATTTTCTTGCTATAAGAGAAGATCTACCACTTGAACGTCTAGAAAGACTATATATTACTGAATTTGTGAGATATCATGGAGTACCCCTATCAATTGTTTCTAACCGCGATCCCTGTTTTACTTCAAGATTCTAGAAAAGTCTTCAGAAATCCCGGGATACTAAACTTCGTTTGAGCACTGCCTACCACCCCCAAACTGATGGACAATCAGAACGGATTATTCTTTCCTTATAAGATATGTTGATATCTTGCTCGCTTGACTTTCGGGGTATGTGGGGTCAATATTTAACTCTTGTAGAATTTTCCTACAACAATAGCTTCCATTAAAGTATTATGATGGAACCATATAAAGTTTTATATAGAAAGAGATGTCGCGCAAAAACCTGTTGGGATGATGTTGGTGAAAGAAAACTCGTAGGCCTTGAACTGGTGGAGGAAACAAAGGAAAAGGTGAAGGTAATCCAAAACCACATCAAAGCATATCAAAATAGGAAGAAGAGCTATGCCGATTACCGAAGGAAGGATTTGGAATTTCAGGTACGAGATCATGTTTCCTTGAAGGTATCTCCGTGGAAGGGAGTTATACATTTCGGTAAGAGAGGTAAATTGAGTCCCACGTACATAGGACCTTTCAAAATTTTAGAATGATTTGGGGCTATATCTTATCGTTTGGCAATACCGCCAAATCTCTCTAAAGTTTATGATGTGTTCCACGTATCACTGTTAAGAAAATACATGTCTGACCCAACGCATGTACTCACCTATGAGGAAGTAGAACTAGAACCCGATCTGTATTATTGTGAAGATCCCATCATGATTCTTGATAATAGAGAACAAGTGCTGAGAAACCGGATGACTCGTCTGGTAAATGTTCTATGGAGAAACCATAAGATGGAAGAGGGAACATGGGAACCTGAGGAACTTATGATGAAGAACCACCCGAGTCTTTTTATGTAGTAATATTCTATAAATTTCAAGGATGAGATTATTTGAAGGAGGGGAGAATGTAACACCCCAAGCTTCCACGGTACGCTTCTCTTTGAATAATACAGTAGCGTGTGTTGTACGCAACTTCGAGTTCTAACACACACCACAACCAATCAAACTAGACATTATGAATAGTAATACCCACTATTTAAAATTTTATAAATTTTATCATTCAAAATAGACTTCATTTTTGGATTCAGAATACTGGAATTTTCTTAGGGTGATTTTTTGGTATTTTTCTGAAAACTTTCAATTTATGATGAATAGTGAAAAATACTGAGTTATAGTTTAAAACCGAATTTTTATTTAAATAATTATCTATTTAATTCAAATTTATTTTAGGTAAAAATAGATATATAATACCTATATATGTTCAATGTAACTAATTGGAGTTAGTTTAGAATAATTTTAGATATATAAAAATTTTATTGAACTTTTCACCGTCTTTTACCCACCTTTTAGTAAAATTTTCAAATTCACATAAAACTTAATTTTACCTCTTCTATGAGTGGAATTTCGAAAATCCGAGAGACGCGGTTATTGTAAAGAGTAAAATTTTGTTCAATAAGATAAAAATAATTTATGGTGAATAATATCTTTTTTCTTTTATTTACCACAGTTAAAAGTAAATTGTGTAATTAATGGTAAAACTGATATTCTTATTACCCTAACACATGTAGTAATTATATTGGATAAGTATAATTCGACAAAAAAAACCTTAGGAATAAAATATCAACCTCTTCTGTCTACTTGGATTAGACTAGGACATTTATTATTATTTAATTCAAAGAAGAGTTAAAAGAATTAAAATCAAAGTTTAATAACTAAAACATTTTTAATATATGGTTATACATAAGATAAATTAGATTTCAAATATTTATTAGAAATATAAAAATATTTCCTACATAATGGTATTTTATTTATAATTTTTAGACATTAAATAATTTAATTTATTTATGACAGAATGGTGATGTAGTAATTACCTAATTAATGAAATATTATTATAATTGATATTATAAAAATCCAAATAAAAGTAATTTGAGACTTTTTATGAATTACAATAATTTTCCTGGTTAATATTACATATTATGGTTTATTAGATGAATTATTTTCGAAGTAATAATGTTGTTATGAATTTAGAAAAAACAAAATACCAAATAGTGTCAAAATTGACATAAAATAGTTTTTAAAACAAATATTATATTATTAATTGATATTCTATTCCGAAAAATATTAGGATCAGCCAAAGAACTTATATAATGATATACATATCATTAATGAACCATTTGGGGATCTCTTGGATGTATATAGTAAGTTTATTGGCCATATAATATAAAAATACAAAAAGGCATGGTAAATGTCAAACTATTTAACTAAGAGTTAAATATAAATGATAAGGTTAATATAGTAACCGAATCCTGTATAAAATCTATTTCATGGGAGTATTTCGACCCATCCTCATCTTAGCCTTGAAATAAGTCACTTTAGATCCATTATAAATAGAATATAAATTTATTTTAAAATAATATTTTAAGTTTTTCATAAGGTGCCCCTCACCCCCCTTATAAAAGGGCACTTCCCCTTCCCTCAAATTCATATCTTCAAAGCCTTTTGGCTCGGCCAAAACCTGCCCAAATATCCTCTCACCTTCCTTCAGTTCAACATAGAGGACTTAGTTTGATCATAAAGCCAACCTAATGAACCGTTTTGATAAATTCAAAAGGAAGAACCCGAAGAAGAGGTAATGTTTTCACCACCCTCTTTCAAGTTACCTTCTTCTTCCACTTATTTTTTCTTTGTTATTTACATTCTAAAATAATAACTCTATTATATTATATATATGGTGATGTTATTATAAATATGGTACAAACATATTCAGTATTCTATCCATCCTTTGAATTACATGTCACCATACGTGCGTACGTACAACATACCGTCTCCACGTCGTGGTGTAATTGTTATTCAAAACATTATTATTTCGATGGGTGTGATAATGTTGTCTAATTGATATAAATAATAAATATAACATGATAATGATTCTGTATATATGATATACTATCAAATTATATATTACTTTAATATCAAAAGAATGATATTGTCACTCGTGCGTACGTACGGACTACCGTCTCCATGAACACGATAAGATTCATTCCCCATCATATCCATTCAAAACTAATTTTCATTTGATGATTAAAAATAATGTAAAATAATGTTTAAGGACTTGATATCATTTTATATTTGAATAAAATATAACCTATGGATAACAAACATGGCTTACATAACAAAACATATAAAAGAAAACGAGTAAGTGAACACCAGAAACGACGATAATACTAAAATATTATTAACAATGCAATTTTAAAAGATCATATATGATATCATATTTATGTATATGATTCTTGTATAATTTAATAACAATTATATAACTCCCATACAAGATTTCAACCTTCCCTTGACCATGGAAAAGTACAAGGTACGGGTTTATTTCACAATCTCTTCACTATCTGAGGTTGTTTATACGTAATTATCAACTGTGACCTCTTTATCATCCACATCCATGTTTCTTAAAAATGTTTTCCAAAACATTTTTAATATTTACTAGACTATGGGTTAAATTCATTTATACCCTTGTTTTAATTTTAATAAAATGGTTTAAAAGGAATCATACAATCATTTTCTAAACAAGGTCCTTTTTAACCTTTTCGACAAAATTAAGATAAGAATGTCTTTTTTTAACTTATACGACGGGTGTGGCTATTTTCCGCCTTTATAAAATCTTTGATGCTTCCATTACAAGCTTATAAGAAAATTTTCAATGTAAATGTTCTCTTTTATAATTATGTGACTTTTAAATGATTTCAAAAAAGATATATTTCTATCAAATAGCTTTGATTTCATCTATGTCAACATCCTTTGATGAATATTAAGCTCATGTGATGTTGATTTATTATGATAATAAACTTCCATATCGTATTGAAGGGTTTGTGATATTTTTTTACTGTGGATGTGTTATTTTTATACCATTCATGGTTTATGGAGAAAGTGTTGACATTTTGTATGCTAGTTTTAATACGAATTTTTATGTTATGTTTTAACCTGTTCGTATGAGTAATACATTGGACTTAGAAAGTGATGGGTGGAGCCCGCTATAGCTCCTCGATGCATCAGTAGGTCTCATTAGACAAAATAGTGTCTTTTCATAAGGCCTTTACAAAATATTATTTGTATTCTTGGCACAAGGCCTTGACTATATGGTTATGATAGTTTGGAATTATGCATTCCATTATTATGAAAGTGGTTATTGATATTGCATGTGATTATTCGACTAGTATAATATCCATGTGAATAAGTAAATGGAATTATTTCATTTTATATTTTCCATATTATGGTTAAGTTCATGTTTAAAAGGATTTTGTTTTAGTTATACATTGCCTTAAATGTTTATGTTTATTTATGAAAGATTTCGCTATATTGTTATCCTTACTGAGAATCTTAGCTCACCCCTTTCAATGTTTTATTTTTCCCAGGTTGTGAAGAAGTATTTTATGAATGGACAGTTGGGATAGTATGAGGGAATATGAGTGTGGTCTATAGAGTCAAGATTTTTTTGTAGTTTTTCACTTTATTATGTAATGTATACTTTATTAATGTATCTAGTGATTCCAAGGCTACTAAACTAATCGGTATTTCAAGACATGATCTTTTGTGATCATGACAATGTTATTTAATAATGCACCGACTTGGGGTAACTGGGATCAGGGAATTACAAATTAATGATATCACCTAAATCAAACAAATAGTTTAGGTGATTAGAGATTCCTAGTGTGAAATGTATGGCAAAACTACCTGGGTATTTCAGTTTAGGTTGGATTTTCTTTTGAAGTACAGCACTGCACACTTCAGTGGGGATATAAGTAGAAAATTATTCTAGAGTTTTTTTATTTGAAACAATTTTCTTAAGAGATTTTAGATAAGATGGGATTATAATTAAATCTTGAATGAAAGGATTGTTCACTTGATTTTTAGAAGGAAGATCAAGTAACTAAAGAAGTTTAGCCCTGTTGTTCTTTGAGGTTTCACCATTTCAGGGAAAGGGATGGGTGGGAAAAAAAATTTCAAAACAGTGGGTATATCCCTCACCTCTTCCTCAACTTTTTCTTTTCCTTTATTATTTTAATTTTTAGATGAAGTTTCAGTTTGAGTTTCAAGTGATGCATTCATATTTAGATCATTTTCAAGACCTTTCTATGAATTTCTAGCATTTGAACAAAGCATATTTCTATTTCTAGATTGAAGCAGATTTTTATTTTGGGCATTTTACGTTTCTTGTTCAGCAACAGTTTGATTATTATGCCCTCTTCAAGTGAAAAAAACCTTGGCATTCTGCCTAGGGTTAAGTTCAATTGTACATGTAAGTCTACCTTTTTTCCATGATGAGAAACCTCTAGCAAGTTGGCCAAGTTTTGTTTCCACATTTTGCATTCTAACATCAGTTTTCATTTTATCAGAATCATATTGATTTTGATGTTTGGTTAGCTGAGTCATGTATCTTTCTTCTTAAGAGTTTATTTTATTCCAAATTAGACCAAGCTTAGAATACATGTGATTATCATTGTTTCCTTGTACATTTGAAGACTCACCCCTCAGTTGATTTTGAAAGTTCAGTCTTGGTTGATTAGAGTAATTAGTGGCACTGGATTGTTTAATTAAGCCTTGATCTTTCCAGGACAGATTATGGTGGTTCTTATAGCCTTGATTAAAATTATTTGAAAATTGATCTTCTTTAGGAGGCATCCTAGGACCATAGTTAACAAAGTTCATGTTTTGTAGTTGTTGGGTTGGCATATCAAAATTAGGAAAAAAACTCAGTATGCCCAAACATTCCACACTAGACACACTATTCCATTAATTATTGGTCAGTATTTTGACATCCTATATGGTTAATAGTTTTTTTTGAATTCTGGTTCATTAAAGATTGAATTTGGTTGGTGATTTCAGCATGTTGAGCATGAGTTTCATTCATTGAACCAGTGTTTGAATTAACATTTATATTGACTCTTTTTCTTCTTGAATTTTTATGTTTTGAACTTAGTGCTAGGTAATTAAAAAAATTTCAAGTTTCTTCATCTATCTTATCATTGTAAGTAACCCCAACAACTTGATCAACTAGATTATATCCAGAGGAGTACATCCCTTCATAGAATGTATCCATGAGAAGGTGAGATGGGAGTTGATGATGGGGACACTGCCTAAGAGGATCCCTAAATCTATCCCCAACTTCATTAAAATTATTTTTCATCCTCTTTATAAAAAAAGTTATTTATTTCTAAGTTCACATTTTTATCATTGGGTATAAAATTTCATAATGAAAGAGTTATACACTTCATCGCAGTTTTCAAAAATGTATTCATCTAGACTCAGAAACCAATTTCAAGCATTCCCTTTAAAGGAAAGGGGAAAGACTCTCATTCTAAGATAATTTTCTGTGATTCCTAGAAGTGTTAATTAGTTCACAGTATTATAAAAGTCTTTAATTAAGTCTAGAGAGTCCTCATTAGAAAGCCCATTAAAAGCAGGCAGTAGTGAAATGTGTTACTCTTTCAATTCATAATTTCTGGCCCTCAGACTAAGTCTGATGGATGAGGGATTGATTAAAACATGAGGGATTCAGAATTCCCTCATCCTAGGCCTTTAATTTTCATCTAAGAGTTTTGGATGATTTTTAATGTTGATATTAGTTGTAGGAACTCCATTATCTAAGTTTTCCATTTCAGTTTTGTTCTTCTTTCTTAGAGCAGTGAGATGTTTATCTAATTCATGGTACAAAGGCTCTAATATAGAACCAAAGGTTCTTGTGCTCATGAAAACAACAATAAGAGGCACTAAACACCAGTAAAAATTCTGTATGAAGTGACAAACTTGTTTTTTAATTTTATAATTTTAAAAAAAAAATTAAAAAAACAATTATATATGTGATTTTTTAGATTTTTTTGGAGTAATGGCTCATGCCTTCCCCGGAAACGGGTCCAAAAACATGACCTGTATTGTCATTGAAGTTGGTAAATGTTTAAAATTTATATTCCTACTAACTTCTATATATGTGGAAAGCAGAGTTGAACCCATAGGTAAGGTAAAATTTTCCACTAATCTTCTAAAAAACATGGTAAACTCCACTATTGTCATCAGTGGAGTGGTTTTTCTATTATTTTTACTTTTTATATATTTTTATAAGAAATGAAGTGACAGCATATTAAAAACATGTTTAAAAACTATATTGAGACTAGAGACTATTGTAAATCAAGGAATAAGATAGGTTTAGAAAACTAATAAAAGGTACAATCTGTTAAAATTCTCGGGGAGTAATCTATATTCTACTGGTTTTGAAGGTGTTTCAATTCACTTATAGTTTGTTGCAGAGTACCACTTTAAAGAGTATGACTCACCACCCTCGCCAGAAGTTAAGTCACACAAGACAACCAATTTAATATTTCTTCACTCCAAAATTAATCAACTATGAACTATTTGAAAATTAACAACAAGACAAACTCACCGTAAGTCTTGAAGTCTTTTGAATCTATTATTTTTTTGAAAAGTGTTTCCACAATCAATCTCTCCAACTGACTGTGAAATTTTGAGATTATGTTCCAGTGGTAAAAGAAATTAGATGAACTCAGTATTGATCTCGCCGATCAATACTAAATACATTCAAATGGTTAAGTGAAATGAGAATTAAAAGTAACCAGTAGAACTTAAATATATCCCTGAAATAAATGATTTATTTAGAAAAAATGTATATTATAAAAAATATAATTGAATACATTCTAAACATAGTGTAAGAATTTAAATCCAAGGGAAACCAAACTCCCTAAAGATACTCTACTCTTATGCTCCTCCAGCTCCAGGAAGAGGTTCCAAATTCGCCCTCTGGACTCCCTATGCTTCTGATGAGAGAGAACCTCTCGGATCTGCAATCGTTCACTTAATGTGTGAATCACCCCCCCCCCCCCCCCGCCCCGTTAAAATTTGCTCCTTACTCTACTTAAGTATCCCTTTGTCTTCTGTTTCTTATCACCGGGAATCTTCCAACAATTTTGAATGCCCTTCACAAATGCACCGCACACAGTGCCTTTTTTGGCGATTGGCACATCGCGCTAGTTTTTCCCTCATAAATAAATTCAGCTGAGTTAGTTAGATGAACCTAGATTTTTTTTCGCCTTTGGTATGAATCTGCACATGTTATAAACAAAATAAAACATTTAAAACATGATTAAGGTTAATTAATATTTTAAAGTTAATTTTTTTGTTTACTGTTATAATACTTATTAAAAAGTAATTAAAGTTGATTAATAAATATCTTAAAAGATAATTATTATTTACTTTTATATTATTTATAAATTATTCACATTATATTACTATGGTAAAAAATAATTTTGTGAAAAAGTTATTAGTTTAATTAATTTAATAAATATAAATACTAATTTTTTTAGTTTATCATTTTTAACTAAATCATTAAAATTTCACTTCATAAGTAAATAAGTAATTTAAATTTTTTTAATTTATATTGTATTTATTATTTTTATTTAATAATTTTTGTATTATTATTATAATTACAATTTATTAAATTACATTGTTAGATTAATTTAAGTATATATAAATTTATTAGTTTATTTTAATTTAATAATTAGAATTAATACTTTAGTTTTCAATTTTTTAAAATTATTTACCACATTTTATTGTTTTTTAATTATTATTGTTACATATATATTTATACTATTAACAGTATATTAATTTATTATTAGCATTTATTATTAATTTGGTTTTTTATTTTAATTTATAATTTATCTATTTATTAATATTATAATTATTTTAAATTATAACTTTAACAAATTATATTATATTCATTTGGTTAATTTATTAAAATTAACATTTACTTTATGTTATCTTTTTGTTTTATATTATTTTTATTATTATTATTTTTATCTTCTTCCTCCCCCCCTATTATCAGCGCACAGGGGGGAGGGTTTTCTTCTTCAAAACCGGTGGGTCTCTCTTGCGAACTGCAAAGCCAACAACGGCATAGTGGTCGAGCTTCTGTAGACTCTAGCGGCATCCAGTAGTGGTAGGTTTTCACTTCCTAGGATTTGGCGTGACCCTCAAACCTATGGAGATCTTCTCTGGTTTCGAACATGGTGCAGTATCTCTGGCCCGATGACAGTCTCCTCAACCTTACAGTCGGCGGATGCTTCCTCTTGGGTAGTAACACTCATAACAGCTTTAGCATCTTGGTGTCATGACAATGATCCAGGCTTAAGTTGTGAACCCTTGAATTGATGTTGTGGTCACGTATGGCCCCGCCGGAGATCCGGTTGGTGATGGTTGCTGCTTCCCGGTGATGTGATGTGGGTATGAAGGGTGAATCGGTGCAATGAAAAAATAGTGAGATGCAGGGGAGATAATCTAACAGTGAGGTGTAGGGGAGATGCACGGGGTCACAGTTACCTTTAATTTAGAAAATAACACTGTTAGAGTAAATGAAAGGATATCGTTAGCAATGAAAGTTATGGTTTCTGGTGAAGATAAATATCAGGTTACTAGTAGCTTAAAAAAAGGGTTACTATTAGTTTAAACAAAAACAAAAAAGGAAAGTAGCGAGGGATAGCCTAACGGTGAGGTGAGGGTGACATGGAAATATGACACAAGGGTCACCGGTAATCCAAAATTATTCCCTCACCGATAGATTAAATAATTTTAAGGTTACTGATAAAAATTAAATAGAAGGGTCACTATTAGCTTAATAATAAAGAGAAATAGCTGCTGGGAAGTCACTGTTATAAAAGGTTACTGATAAAAATAAAAAAATAAGGTTACCATTACGCAACAAAAATAAAAGGGTCACCATTAAAAATAAAATTAAAATAAAAGGGGTCACCATTAGAACAAAGAGAAAATTATATAACTAACGGTGACCTTTTGAAGATTTTAAACGCAATAATTGATCTTAAAATAAAAATATTGAAAATAATAAAATAAAATAATGCTAATCACCATTAATTTAAAATATAATTTTTACTAAACATTAAACTTAAAAATTATTAATTGACATCACTTAAATTATAAACTAAATAATTTAAAAACTAACATGATAAAAGTCTTAAATTAAAATGTCTATATAAATAATTATAGGGTAGCAGCACCTGAAAATGAAAAGCAACGGTGACTCATTAGGTTTCCGATAGTTATAGTCTACCTCATCGGTAGACTAAAACCAATATAAAATAAATATATCATAAACTGCATACATACGATAATATAATTAATGTTTAAAAACTCTTAATTAATTAATTAAATAACTAATTGAATATATAAAATTAAAAGCGAACTAATTTATTTAATAAAAACTAAAATTTGTCACTTAAATAATTAGTGGGATACTAAAACATATTATTTAATAAAGTTAAAATATTTTAATGAAGCTAAGTTAAAAGATAAATTATTGAAATGATGACTAAGTTAATTAAATAGAATTACAACGATTAAATAATTGTTTTATAAATATGTTAGTTTAATAAAAAGTCATGCAGATTTAAATTAACCAAACTAAATAAGACATAATTAAATTTGAAAAGTAAATTAATATTAAAATTATTATTTTGATGACTAAAAATACATAATTAATTATAAAAATTGATTAATTAACAAAATTAAATATAAAATTAAAAAAGTACAATTATTTAGTATAAAGTTATTAAATATTTAATTAAATTATTAAAAATTAAGTAAAAATATGTGGCAAAACTATGTAAAAATAGATCCACATCATACACCCTTCCAGCTTAACTTAATAAGAATAATAAAAAACTGTGAGAAATTTCCCACAACGTTTTCATAGTACCCTATTAATCCAAAAAAATAATATATAATTTTGACACTTATTGACCTATGAAAATATTTAATTTCCTTCATACTTTGTCTTTAGATGATGAATTTAAATTCCTTCACTTTTGAGAACATTTCCCAACAATACCAATTTCTATAAAATCGTGATTATGAAACATAGCATTAAAATTCTACATCGTTATATTATTTCCTGTTATCCTTAGATATTCATCATATTATTTATTTCTCTTGGAGTACATCAGAATACCATCAATAAATCCCACAAAAAAATAATATAGGAAGTCTCTAAATATTATATTCATCAAATCAATGAATATTTTTTGTGATGTTTATAAGTTCACAATGCAACATTTTGAGCTTATAAGGCCCATATCTTGTACCAAAATCAATATTTTGAATATTTTCTCTCTAAAAATTCATTTAATAATATCTAAAACATAGATATTATTTTGAAAAGTATTGAACTCTATGAAGTTGGACAAATAAATAAAAAATATATTGTAGTTGATAATTTTTCATTAATGTGATCTTGTTTAACTCTCGATAATCTATGAAAAACTACATTAACCAATATTTCTTCTCAGCAAAGAACAACATCACCCTAAGGTGAATAAAAAGTTCATATGGATAGTTTTTCCAAATAATTTTGTAGTTGATTATTTATTCCTCAAGTTATATCAGGCCCATTCTATAGGGACTCTTCGATGTAGGTGTTTCTAAAGGTATAATTTAAATTCATAACATTACATCCTAATCTAGGGGAAGAACAAAAATATCCTTGAAAAATACATCATTATATTACCTTACAATTGGTATGTGTTCAAAGTTAAAATGTCCTCTTTTACCAACCATTTGAGTAAGATATGATTCTTTCTTGTGTACCAATACCACACCATTAATTGATTGATAAAGGAGATTCATAATCTACCCTGATTTTGTATCGGAACATAGAATGGTTTATGATACTAATATGTATTTCATATTCAAAAAAATTTATATGGATATCACTTAAATAAATCCAATCAGTTCCATGTATAGAAAAAAATATATCCAAAGGAAGAATTATGGGATTTAAAGGAAGAATATTCCCAATAATTATAATTGTAAAAGAGTTAAAACATGGGTTGTAATAATTTTACAACTAAGTGTTCCCAAAGATTTCACTACATTAGGTTACTAGTGTGGTTAATGATTATTTTTAGAAAAAATACATTATTTTAAGGAATGTACCAATCAAAAAAAATCAATAAAAATTCAATTCTTGAGTGCATGGTGTTTTCCCAGATAATGGATATCTAAATACTCAAGATGGGGGTGAGTTGAGTTCTCAAAAAAATTTCTTTTACAAAACCCTCCCTCTTATGGTATGATAATTCAAACCATTTTCCTTAATAAAATAGAGGTATAAAAAATTCAAACATAAAGAAAGGAGGTTGAACATAGTATATTTATATTAGTTTGGGGGACAAAAAACCTCAAGTCCACTCTTCCAACACTCAACTCCGTGAGTTTAGTGATTTTTACTATAAATAACTTTTATCGAGGGTTACCATCTGAGTAAAATCATGCAATAAATAAAAAAACAACCCTCTCGGAAATCCCCCACAGTCTAACCCCTATGGTTTAAAATGGAAATAATCATTTACAAACAACCACCTGCAAGATCTCACATCAAATATCCCCTTATTCTACTGAGAAACAATAAACTATAATGACCACCTGGGAGCTCTCACACTCAATTACCTAGAGTATAACATTTAACTAATAATAACCCTCTCGGTAGCTCTCAGAGTCTAACTCCTCTAGTATACGACCACATGGCAGCACTGTAACACCCGAGACTTTTATGAGAAATATTTTTGTTTTTATAAATCATAAAAGTAATATTTCACTACACACAACACTAGCTTGGATTGCTTTACACACAATCACGACCTCCCTCGATAGCTTGCGTCATACGCAATACCGAGTTTCACTAAACAATGATATGCTATTAAAATATTATTAAAACTAACCGTTATGAATTGTAATAACCACGATTTGAAATTTTATAAATTTTATTTTTCAAAATAAACTTCATTTTTGGATTCAGAATATCGAAATTAGCACAGGGTGAAATTTTGGTATTTTTCTGAAAACTTTCAATTTTTGATGAATAGTGAATCCACTAAGTGGTAGTTAAAAAAACTAAATTCTTCATAAAACATAATTTTACCGCTTCTGTGAGTGGAATTTTAAAAATCCGAGAGACACGGTTGATGTCAGTATGTAAAATGTGGTTCAATGAGATGAAAATAATTTTTGGTGAATAGTAACTTTTTACTTTTATTTACCACGGTTAAAAGTAAATAGGGTAATTAACGGTAAAATTGATAATATTATTACCCTAACACATGTCCTAATTCTATTGGATAAGTGTAATTCGACCAAAAACAAACATAGGAATAAAATATGACAATTTAGGCCCACTTGGATTAGATTAGGACATTTATTATTAATTTATTTAAAGAAGGGTTAAAATAGTTAAAATCAAAGTTTAATAAGTAAATAATTTTTAATACAAGGTTATACATAAGATAAATTAGACTATAAATATTCATTAGAAAGATAAAAATACTTCCTACATAATGGTATTTTAGGTATAATTTTTAGACATTAAATATTTTCATTTATTTATGACATAAAGATGATGCAGTAATTATCTTATTAATGAAATATTGACATAATTGATGTTATAAATACCAAAATAAATGTAATTTGAGACTTTTTATGAATTAAACTAATTTTATAGGTTAATATGACATTTTAGTATTGATTTAATTAACTTTTTTCTAATTAATAACTCTATTATGATTTTCACAAAAATCAATTACTAAATAGTGTCAAAATTGACATAAAATAGTTTTTAAAACAAATATTATATTATTAATTGTTATTTTATTCATAAAAATATAAGGTTCGGCCAAATGACTTAGATAAGGTTATATATATAAATAATAAACAACTTGGGGTTCGTTTGGCTTCTTATAGTAATTTTATTAACCTTATAGTATAAGAACACAAGGAGACATGGTAAAAGTAAAATTATTTAAATTAATGTTAAATCTAAATGATAAGGTTAAAATAGGAACCTAAACTTGTCTAAATTCTATTGGATGAGAGGCTTTCGACCCATCCCCACCTTAGCTTCTAAATGAATCAATTTGGAGCTATTTAAAACCTAACTTGACTTTATAATAAAATAATATTTTTAGTTTTTCCAAAGGAGCCCCTCTCCTCCCTTATAAAAGGGCACCTCCTCCCCCTCTTCCTCACACCACTTTGAGCCTTCAATCCTGGAAAAACCCTGCCACTTTCCCCTCTCCACTTCCCTAGAGACATCCTAGAGGTCTTGGTGTTCTTCAAAGACCAATTTTAGTGCCCTAAAATGAGGTCTCAAAGAAGCACTTCAAAGAAGAGGTAATGTCCATTACCGATTCTTTCATCTTTATTTCTTCTTCCACTTCTTCTTCTTTAGTTGTTTCATTATGAAGTAATAAAATCAGTATCACTAATATACTGATATGTTATTAGAAGTATTAAAGAACCCTATTTCACCATCTATCCATCCTACGGAAAATGAAATCACCGCACGTGCGTACGTACGGAATACCGTCTCCACGCCGTGGTGTAATCTATTTTCCACCACCACCTTACTCGGATGGGTATAATGGTGTAAATAATGACTATATATGATTACTGTAAAGTTATATTGATTTTGAATCAGTATAAATACACTCCAATACAATTAAATGATCATGGGAACAATATCATCGCTCGTGCGTACGTACGGAATACCGTCTCCACGATTTGATGTGACTCATTCTACATGATCTTCATTGCATAATGATTATATAAATGAATTTAATGAATTAATATGATATATATTACACTAATAATATTCTGGAAATGAGGTATCTATAACCTAAAGAGAATAATAAGAATTTATTCGACAAAACACGCATAAGAACAAAAAGTAATAAACACCCGAATAACAAGTTGTAATGAAATATTACTAATAAGAAGCTAAGAATATGACCATATGTGATATCATTACAATGAGTTTGATTCTGGAAAAAGTCAATAACATTATTTAAAACATTATACAGGAGGCTTGGACACGTACAAAGCATATCGGACCTAAGGTAAGGGAAATATCACAATCTCATTTTTATCTGAGATTTTTTATACTTCGGTATTTACTGGGGTGTATTTTATCATCCACATCCATGTTTCCTAAATATGTAATATTATTTCCATCCACCTACAATTGTTTAATTCTAATTTTATCCTTCGGTGATTTTTTAATAAAAGATATGAAAGGAATCTTTTGTCGTTTTTCGTACTAGGTACTTTTTTGACTTTTCCGACAAAAGTACGAGAAGAATGTTTTTTTAACTTATACGGCATGAATGGATTTTTAATTTTTTTCCAAGAATCTTCCTTTACAAGTTTTCAAGTTTATTTTTAATCAACTTCTTTTAGTTTAAAATTTTATGACATGTTAAGAAAGGGAAAATGTTTTTGAAGTAGAAAGGATATTTTCCTCAAGAATGGAGTTCAAGTGTTTTATCAAAATTATTTTCCATCTAAGATAATAAAGGGTTCTGTTTCTATCCCAATTATTACATTGATTTTATTATGTTGTGATGGAATTATTTTTATGAATTCCTTTATCTTATATGACTTGTTTTATTATGTCATGATGTTTAAAGATTCCCATTTTTATTACATGGGTTATGCTATGATGTATGGTTTATGATTTTGTGGCACACATAATAATGGTATCATTATGAGATGGGTGGGACCTATATCTCCCTCCAATTCATTGGGTAAAGATTTTATATCTCATGAGATAGACATGGCTGGAACGGCAGGTTATACCGGTTCAGTGAAACAGGACTGAAACGAGGAGTGAACTCGGTTCAGAAATGGACTTTGTCCACTAAGATAGTCTTGGAAATGAGTCTTGACTAATAAGAAATGATTATCTATGATTATGTGTGTATTGCACAAAGTTTCATGTTTTGAATTATGATTATTGGGATTACATTTCACTACTATGATTTATCCCATGTTATGAAATTATGATTTCTTTTGCAGGTTAAGATGTCCAAAAGTTATGTTATTATGTATATGATGTGATTGCTATTTCTTTTGTTTACCCTTACTGAGCATTTGAGCTCACCCTTTTGTATGTTTTCTTTCCCCAGGTCAGGAATAAGGTTATTAAGTAAGATATGTCAAAAGGGACTATAGATATGATGAAATAAATGGGAGACAGTGTAGACGCTTTATGAACCATTTGTTTATGTTTCCCAGTTTCTAAAGACACTATACCTATACGGTCCTTTCCTGGTTTTGTTATATGTTGTAATAAGTATGCTTCAATTTTGAAGTAATAAAAATGTATGTAAAGTATGGGTCGCTACAGTTGGTATTAGAGGAAAGGTATAGTCAACCTTTGGAAACTAGGTTGTGAAAGCCTTAGTAAGAACCCAAAGGAAAAGTCTAAGCATAGAACACAATCTTAGTGTTTTAGAAATGACCATGAATAACCTAGGATAAGACCTTAAGTGTGAAATTTTATTCTTGATTATGTGGGTTTCCTATTATAATTAGTGTTTCTCGCACTATTCTTCTTGGTTTTAGTCAATGGATGGAACCCGAAGGAACCGTGTTAATGCGGAATGCGACGGGAAATGCAATGATTGTCCCACTGAGCAACCAAACGTCATGGGAGATGGAATGCAAAATCTTGTAGCCATGCTCACTCTACTTTCTCAAGCTATGAATCATGCCGGACTTCCAAACGAGTAAAGAAAGGAGAAACATTCTGTTGAATCCTTCATGAGACAGCGTCCACCTTCATTCAGTGGGTCTAATGATCCATTAGTTGCTGAAAAATGGATTAGTACTACTGAAAAGATATTTTTAGTTATTCAATGTTCTGAACATGATAAAGTCATCTTAGTAGTGTGACATTTGGAAGGTGATGCTGATCAATGGTGGAATCTTATTAAGAATACGAGGCAAAGGGATGAAATTGAGTCCATGAAATGTGACGAGTTCAAGAACTTATTTTTCAATAAGTACTTCCCTCGTATTCTCCAAACAAAGATGGAGAAAGAGTTTCTTGAACTGAAGAAAAAGGATGATGAATCTGTTGGTGCCTATGAAGAAAATTTTATAAGACTTTCAAGGTACGCTTCTGGTATTATTATCCAACCTGAGAGTAAGATCGATCGATTCTTTAGTGGCTTAAAACCAAGTCTTCGAACGGAGTTAGCCATAAGGGAATTCAATAGCTATGAGGAAATCGTTCGATGTGCTCTCAATGTCGAGATGGAGATTGGAGTAACCCATCAGTCATATGGGTTTGATAAGAAGAGGAAAATGGAATTCAAAGGAAAATCTAAAGAGCACACTGAAAAGAAGATGAGCTTTCCCTTATGCTCAATGTGTGGAAAGAAACATGGAGGGAGTTGTCTTAAAGGGACAATTAAATGTTTCAAATGTGGAAAGGAAGGTCATAGGGCATGTGAATGCCGCAATGATGGGAAGAAGATGTCTAATGATGCAAAAAAAGGAAGGGATACACAGAATGATCCTACTACACTTCAATGTTTCAAGTGAAAAGAGATGGGGTATTATGCCAATCAATGCCCAAATCCAAGGGTTGATGATGATGGTCGACATCAACAAACTCTTAAGGCTAAATACAAAGGAAAGTCACATGCAATTTCTATCAACGATGTGGAGTACGATAACGATGTGGTGAAAGGTACACTTACCATCCACTCTAAAGTAGCAAATGTTTTATTTGATTCTGAATCCACCCACTCTTTTATTTCTGAAGAATTTTCTAAGGATATCACCATATTACCTCAACAATTAGATGTTGAGTTAGCTGTGACAACCCCTGATGGCACAATAGTCGCATCAAAAGTTTATAATTCTTCTCCGATCGAAGTTTGTGGGAAAGTGATTCCTGTAAATCTTGTGATCCTTCCTATAGTGGAATTTGATGTGATTCTTGGCATGGATTGGATTTCTTTATATGGAGTTAATATCAATTGCCAAAGAAGGGAAGTCACATTTCATATTCCAGATCAATCTACGATCGCCTATCAATGCAAGGATGAACATAACCTTTTAGTGGAAATTTCTTCCATCTTATGGGTCTTGATTCCACTTAATGAAGGTTATTTATCTCAAATGGTTGGTGATAAACTCACAATTAAGAATATGCCCACTGTACAGGAGTTTGATGATGTCTTTCTAGAGGAATTTCCGGGTCTTCCACCAAATCGTGAAGTTGAGTTTTCAATAGAACTCGTATCGGGTGCTTTGCCTATTTCAAAGACACCTTATAGAATGGCCCCAATTGAGTTGCAGAAATTGAAGAAGAAACTCCAAGAGAATCTTGATAAGTGGTTCATACGCCCTAGTGCGTCACCTTGGGGAGCACCTGTTCTGTTTATTGAGAAGAAATATGGATCAATGAGACTCTGCATTGATTATCGAGAACTTAACAAGATCACTATCAAGAAAAAATATCATCTCCCGCGCATTGATGACCTATTTGACCAACTACACGGAGCTCAATACTTTTCCAAGGTTGATCTTCGTTCAGGGTATCATAAATTAAGGGTCAAAAGGGAGGATATACCAAAGACGGCTTTTCGTACAAGGTATGGACACTATGAATTTATAGTGATGCCATTTGGTCTTACTAATGCCCCTGCTATCTTTATGGATCTGATGAATAGAGTCTTTAGAGACTATCTTGATCAGTTTGTGGTAGTCTTTATAGACGATATTGTTTTCTATTCAAAGAGCAAGGAAGAACATGAAGATCACTTGAGAATTATATTGAAGACCCTGAGAAAGGAGAAGTTTTATGCCAAATTTACCAAGTCTGAATTTTGGCTTCAAAAAGTTTCATTTTTGGGTCACATAATCTCAAAAGAGGGGATATCTGTGGATCCAGCAAAAACAGAGGTTATTGAAAGATGGTCAAGACCAACAACATTAACAGAGATTCAAAGTTTTCTTGGTTTGGCAGGATATTATCGAAGTTTTGTGAAAGATTTTTCACAATTATCTGATCCACTCACCAAGTTGACCCGGAAAGGAGTTAAGTTTGTTTGGATGGAGGAATGTGAAGAGAATTTCAAGGAGTTGAAAAGAAGGTTATCCAGTTCACCTGTGCTCACACTGCCTTGTAGTGGAGAATGGTTTGTGATCTACAGTGATGCATCCAAGAAGGGATTGGGGTGTGTTCTTATGCAAAATGATATGGTGATAGCTTATGCCTCACGAAAATTAAAAATACATGAGAAAAATTACCCAACTCAGGATTTGGAGTTAGCTGCGGTAATCTTTGCATTAAAGATTTAGAGGCATTACCTTTATGGTGAAGGGTGTGATATTTATACTGATCATAAAATTTTAAAGTATATTTTCACACAAAAGGAGCTGAATACGCACCAAATAAGATGGCTGGAGCTGATTAAGGATTACGACTGCTCAATCCATTACCACCCTGGGAAAGCAAACAAGGTGGAAGATGCATTAAGTCGACAAGACCATGACAGTTTAAACATGATGAGGATCACAAAAGATCCAATATTTATGGATTTAAAAAGGATGGATCTTGGAATTGTAATGAAAGGGGAAAATCGTATCTTTATCAAATGAATGTTCAACCATCTATACATGTGAAGATTAAAGAGGCACAGAAAGAAGATGTCTAGTTACAAAAGAAGGTGATAAATGTTCCTGAATTCAACCTTGATTGTGATGGGATAATAATGTTCTGGAATCGAGTTTGTGTTCCTCCCATACCCTAATTAAAGAAGGAGCTGCTGGATGAGGCTCATAGTTCTTCATTATCTATTCCTCTTGGAAGCACGAATATGTATAGGGACCTGAAAGAGTACTTGTGGTGGGATGGCATGAAAAGAGATTTTGCTGAATATGTCTCTCGATGCTTGTTTTGTCAGCAAGTTAAAGCTGAGAGACAGAAGTCTAAGGGGATGTTAAAACCATTACCCATACCCGAATGGAAATAGGAAAACATCACTAGGGACTTTGTCACCGGACTTCCTAAAACATCCAAAGGCAATAATGTTATCTGGGTCATAGTTTATCGTCTTACAAAGTCTGAACACTTCATCACTATTAGAGAGGATTTCTCTCTGGATCTGCTTGCCAGGATATATGTGAAGGAAGTGGTAAGATTGCATGGAGTACCACTTTCTATTATATCTGATCAGGATCCGAGGTTTACCTCAACGTTCTGGTGAAGTCTTCAGCATACACTAGATACAGAGTTGAGTTTCAGCACTGCTTATCATCATCAGACAGACGGTCAGCCTGAGAGGACGATTCAAACTCTATAAGATATGTTGAGAGCTTGCTCTATGGATTTCAAAGGTGGTTGGGATCAACACCTACCTTTGGTGGAATGTTCTTATAATAATAGGTTTCACTCCAGTATTCAAATGGCTCATTATGAAGCTCTCTATGGAAAGAAATGCAGGACTCCAACTTCTGGGGATGAACTTGGGGAAAGAAAGCTATTAGGACCTGATCTTGTTGATGAAATGGCAGAAAAGGTCAGATCTAATCAACAACACATAAGAGCATCTCAGAGTCGACCGAAAAGTTATGCCGACAACCGAAGAAAAGACCTAGAGTTTGAAGTGGGTGATAAAGTGTTCTTACGAATATCTCCCTAGAAGAGGGTCATGAGATTTGGAAAGAAGGGGAAGTTGAGCCCTAGATATATCGGTCCTTTCGAAATACTGGATCGTTTTGAGAAGGTAGCTTACCGATTGGCGCTTCCACCGAATCTCTCTCAAGTTCACGATGTGTTCCATGTATCTCTCCTGAGAAAGTACATACCTGATCCTTCACATGTACTCAGCTCAGAAGTTGTACCGCTGGAGCAAGATCTTTCTTATGAAGAACAGCCGATAGAGATTCTGGATCGTAGCGAAAAAGTCCTACGAAGCAAGACCACTCGATTGGTGAAATTTTTATGGAAGAACCACTAATTATAAGAAGCTACATGGGAGCTTGAGGATATGACGAGGGAGAGTTATCCTCATCTATTTGTTACAAAGTGACGAATTTCGAGGGAAAAATCATTTTACGGGGGGTAGAATGTAACACCCGAGACTTTTATGAGAAATATTTTTTTTATAAATCATAAAATAAATCTTTCACTACACACAATACTAGCTTGTCTTTCTTTACACGCAATCGCGACCTTCCTCGATAGCTTGCATCATACACAATACCGAGTTTCACTAAACAATGATATGCTATTAAAATATTATTAAAACTAGCCATTATGAATAGTAATAACCACTTTTTGAAATTTTATAAATTTTATTTTTCAAAATGGACTTCATTTTTGGATTCGGAATATCGAAATTAGCCTAGGGTGAAATTTTGGTATTTTTCTGAAAACTTTCAATTTTTGGTGAATAGTGAAACCACTAAGTGGTAGTTAAAAAAACTGAATTTTTCATAAAACATAATTTTACCGCTTCTGTGAGTGGAGTTTCAAAAATCCGAGAGACACGGTTGATGTCAGTAAGTAAAATGTGGTTCAATGAGATGAAAATATTTTTTGGTGAATAGTAACTTTTTATTTTTATTTACCACGGTTAAAAGTAAATAGGATAATTAAGGGTAAAAATGATATTATTATTACCCTAACACATGCCCTAATTCTATTGGATAAGTGTAATTCGACCAAAAAGAATATTAGGAATAAAATATGACCATTTAGGCCCACTTGGATTGTATTAGGACATTTATTATTAATTTATTTAAAGAAGGGTTAAAATAGTTAAAATCAAAGTTTAATAAGTAAATAATTTTTAATATAAGGTTATACATAAGATAAATTGGGCTATAAAAATTCATTAGAAAGCTAAAACGATTTCGTTTAGACATTAAATAATTTAATTTATTTATGACACAAAGATGATGCAGTAATTATCTTATTAATGAAATATTGACATAATTGATGTTATAACTACCAAAATAAATGAAATTTGAGTATTTTTATGAATTCCACTAATTTTATAGGTTAATATGACATGTTAGTATTGATTTAATTAACTTTGTTCGAACTAATCATTCTGTTATGATTTTCACATAAATCAATTACTAAATAGCGTCAAAATTGACATAAAATAGTTTTTAAAACAAAATATTATATTATTAATTGTTATTTTATTTTAAAAAATCTATGGTTCGGCCAAATGACTTATATAAGGTTATATATATTAATAATAAACATCTTAAGGTTAGTTTGGCTGCTTATATTATGTTTATTAACCATATAGTATAAGAACACAAGAAGACACGGTAAAAGTAAAATTATCCAACTTAATGTTAAATCTAAATGATAAGGTTAAAATAGGAACCTAAACTTGTCTAAATTCTATTGGATGAGAGGATTTCTACCCATCCCCACCTTATATTATAAATAAATCAATTTATAGCAATTTAAAACCGAACTTGACTTTATAATAAAATAATATTTTTAGTTTTTCCAAAGCAGCTCCTTTCCTCCCTTATAAAAGGGAACCTCCTCCCCCTCTTCCTCACACCACTTTTAGCCTTCAATCTCGGCCAACCCCTGACAATTTCTCCTCTCCACTTCCCTAGAGACATCCTAGAGGTCCTGGTCTTCTTCAAAGACCAATTTTAGTGCCCTAAAAGGAGGTCTCAAAGATGCACTTCAAAGAAGATGTAGTGTCCGTTACCGATTCTTTCATCTTTATTTCTTCTTACACTTATTATTATTTAGTTTTTTCATTATGAAGTAATAAAATCAGTATCACTCATATACTGATATGATATTATAAGTATAAAAAAACTCTATTTCACCATCTATCCATCCTATAGAAAATGAAATCACCGCGCGTGCGTACGTACGGAATACCGTCTCCACGCCGTGGTGTAATCTATTTTCCACCACCACCTTACTTGGATGGGTATAATGGTGTAAATAATGACTATATATGATTATTGTAAAGTGATATTGATTCTGAATTAGTATACATACACTCCAATACAATTCCATGATCATGGGGACGATATCATCGCTCGTGCGTTCGTACGGAATACCGTCTCCACGATGTGATGCGACTCGTTCTACATGATATTCATTGCATAATGATTATATAAATGTATTGAATGAATGAATATGATATATATTACACTAATAAAATTCTGGAAATGAGGTATCTATAACCTAAAGAGAAGAATAAGAATTTATTCGACAAAACACACATAAGAACAAAAAAGTAATAAACACCCGAATAAGAAGTTGTAATGAAATATTACTAATAAGAAGCTAAGAATATGACCATATGTGATATCATAACAATGAGTATGATTCTCGAATAATTCAATAACATTATTAAAATCATTATACAGGTGTTTCGGACACGTACAAATCATATCAGACCTAAGGTAAGGGAAATATCACAATCTCATTTTTATCCGAGATTGTTTGTACTTCAGTATTTACTGGGGTGTATTTTATCATCCACATCCATGTTTTCTCAATATGTAATATTATTTCCATCCACCTACAATTTTTTAAATCCAATTTTACCCTTTTTTTAGTTTTTAGTAAAAGATATGAAAGGTATCTTTTGTCATTTTTTGTACGAGGTACTTTTTTGACTTTTCTGAAAAAAGTACAAGAAGAATGTTTTTTAACTTATACGGCATGAATGAATTTTTAAAACAAAATTTCCAAGAATCATCCTTTAAAAGTTTTCAAGTTTATTTTTAATCAACTTCTTTTAGTTTAAAATTGTATGACATGTTAAGAAATGGAAAATGTTTTTGAAGTAGAAAGAATATTTTCCTCAAGAATGGAGTTCAAGTGTTTTATCACAATTATTTTCCATATAAGATAATAAAGGGTTCTGTTTCTATCCCTATTGTTACATTGATTTTATTATGTTTTGATGGAATTATTTTTATGAATTACTTTATATTATATGAATTGTTTTATGATGTCACGATGTTTAAAGATTCTCATTTTTATTACATGGGTTATGCTATGATGTATGGTTTATGATTTAGTGGCACACATAAGAATGGTATCATTATGAGATGGGTGGGACCTATATCTCCCTCCAATGCATTGGGTAAATATTTTATATCTCATGAGATAAACATGGCTGGAATGGCAGGTTAAACCGGTTCAGTGAAATAGGACTGAAACGAGGAGTGAACTCGGTTCAGAAATGGACTTTTTCCACTAAGATAGTATTGGAAATGAGTCTTGACTAATAAGAAATGATTCTCTATGATTATGTGTGTATGCCATAAAGTTTCATGTTTTAAGTTATGATTATTAGGATTACATATCACTACTATTATTTATCCCATGTTATGAAATTATGATTTCTTTTGCAGGTTAAGATTTCCAAAAGTTATGTTCTTATGTATATGATGTGATTGATATTTCTTTTGTTTACCCTTACTGATCATTTGAGCTCACCCTTTTGTATGTTTTCTTTCCCCAGGTCAGGAAGAAGGTTATTAATTATGATATGTCAAAAGAGACTATAGATATGATGAAATAAATGGGAGACATTGTAGACGCTTTATGAACCAGTTGTTTATGTTTCCCAGTTTCTAAAGACACTATACCTATACAGTCCATTCCTAGTTTTGTTATATGTTGTAATAAGTATGCTTCAATTTTGAAGTAATAACAATGTATGTAATGTATGGGTCGCTACAAGCACTCACAATCAATACATATGGGTCAACATTACAATAGTTTATAAATAAATAACCCTACCTTGGGAAGATATCACAGTAATTTCCCCTTGGTCATACTTTCACAATGAGAATCACATTCCTCTCATATAAATAGTAACTCTATCCTAAAAACATGTGGCATGGAACACAGAACTATCTTAACAGGAATTGTAGAAAAAATGGCCATAATCGATCAAATAAGGGAAACACACCCATAATTAAGGTATAAATCCTTATGGTAAATCAATAATCATTTATTAATTAAACAAACCACACTAGGTATTAAATAGTGTTCAATTCCAAAATATGCAATACCCCAAACAAGGGTATTTGGAACTTTAAGAATATATAATCCAAATACAATTGAATAAAGGAAAAAACCACCTACCTTGGTGTTTTACAATGAATACTCTTGAATGGCGGACCTTGAATCAGCCTAGAATGACGTAGATCTATAAAAGGGAAAAAATAATCATAATTCAAAAACTTGTGATAGAGGAGAAATCGGGAAGAAAGGCTCTAGGGAAATAGATAACTCACCCGTAGAAATACAACGCACCCTATGGCATATCAATTAGAGCTCCTATGGAGAACGAGTAAGAGTTTGAAGTTATCTAGCCATTCGTTGCTCTCTTTTATGAACTTAGGGGAGAAGAAGTGTGTTCTAGAGATGAGACATGACCCCTCTCTGATTAATAAATTAAAAATAAAATTACATGGCATGTTCATTTAATGTACACTCGGTGTAGTAGCCTTAACTGGCCCCCACATTAGGCAGTCTTCCAGGTCACCTACACTACCATGTACTAGCTGTTACATGGCCAATACGCGGTTGTACACAGCTATTAGGTACAGGACGGGTACCCAAAAGTACACGGTGTGTACATAAAAAATTTTCATTTCATAATTTTTCCAAAAAAAACATTAAATAAATATCCATACCTAAAATCATGATCCACGTTCTTTCAAAACTAATGATTAAAATATTAAGAAAACCCTCTTCCCCTCCACTTTAAAAACCACCCCTCACACCCTCGTTTCTTCACACCTCTCAAGCTTGAAGACTTGCCTAAATTCGACAAAAATATCCCCCTAATTCCCCCCCCCCATTTCAATCATCCCTTTTTATCCTCAAAATACTAAATCCTATCCCCTAAAGTGGCTCTCAAAGGAAGATATATTCAATAGGTAAATTCATCATTTCAATTCTTTTGTTTTCTTTTCAAGTTCAATTATTTTATTTTATTTTCTCACATCTTATCATCGAAATGTTATGACAAAAATGGCGCCTTATATATATATATAAATTTTTTATGATAATTTAATATCCCATCATCATCTCTTCTTCCCCTTCTATGTATGCTATAAATGAAAACAACGTCTGATATGTGTAAATTATCACATTAAAGGAAGAGGGGTTTTCAATTTAAATTATTATCTTCAAGAATAGCCATGAAACCTTTTCACTAGTTAAACCCAATAATAATATAATAATATTATGTTATGTAATGTTCTTTAATCCTTACACACTCATAATATAAAATAATAATTCAAATGAAGTTCATTGGGCACAAAAAACGCCAAGTTAATCCAAGTGTTTATCACTAACTTTTATCTAATGATTGAACCTCATGGTATATAACCATGTTCATTATAAGATCATTTATACCTATTTAATTTCACTAATAATATATATTAACAATTCTATATTATTAACCACATTTCAAATGAACGTTTTTCATGTATATAAGTAAATCATTCATGAATACCAAGGAAGAAAATGATCCAAAACAATAAAATTGAACCTCTTAAACCCAACATGAAGGACATTAATGAACATAATAAGGATATAAAAATTAAATTACATAAATAAAAGGTTATAAAAATATTATTTAATGAATTTAATTTGTTTATCCAGGATATTGAGATAGTGTGAAGAACACCATTGGACTTAAGGTAAGGGTTTTCTACCCAAACATCCATTATCATTTAGGTCACTTTTATTCACGACTTATCCCAATTAAATTATTATTTATTAATATGTACTCCTCATCAATTCTGTGTGAATTTTCAATATATGTGTTTCAATCATATTCCTTCTTTTTTTATGGGGAGTTTAATGTCTCAGAATGGTCTTTTTAAAATTCTTCCAGATAGACAACCTCGTTTCAAGGGAACTTCTCTAATTCTTTCTGATTTTCAAGTACAGTATATAATATATTTTAAAACATTTTTATTTTTGTAAAATCACACATTATATCATCAAAAACCATCTTGTTTTATAAATTATTTTATGAAACAAAACATTCATTTTCACTTTAAAATTTTATTAATATTTTCCTAAAACTACACTAAAATATTTTATTTCTAAAGTTTCATTAAAAACTCTTTATACATGATCTCACTTATGTGGGACAAAATTTATGCCTCGAATATAATTTAAATGTTCTTCCCTATTATTTTATAATATATACATGTTTAAAAATGTGATTTCATGACAAATATTAATGATTTTCCAAAAGAACTCTTCTTTCCAAAGTAAAAAAAATCTTTTTTTCTAATCTCACTTTTACTTTTATGAGATACATTCCTTGTTCACCACTTATTACTTGAATGTGGTGTATGTGTTGTGCTTTGTTATTTAGTATTAAGAGTATACTTATTTAATTATATTCTAAGGGATTATGATTTTAATGTTTCAAGGTTTTATGTGACACATTGGAATGATTAAGGATTATTTCCTTAAGAATTTTTCAATGGTCTCATTTAAAATTATCTTCATATATGAAAAAATACATTATTGAAAATTTTAATACATTGAGTTTTATCTATTACGATATCATCTAAAATATTTTTTTAATGGTTTATAATTATTTTTACTTTTGATGTTCTATTTTGATTCCATTCACCATATTACTCTAAATGGATAGTGTTTTTGTTTAATGATTGGTGAATGTTGGTTTAATTGTGGAAATATTGAAGAATATGTATCATATAATAAATATGAATATTGAAAACACATATTTTTACTGTATTAAATATTTTTATAAATAATTATTTAGAATGGGAGTGGAGGTTGGGGCTCGCTATAGTCCCTTGATGCATCAATAGGTCTCATGAGACAAACTAGTTGGAGACAACCCTCTGAGTTTGTTTCCAAAAATCAAATGGGTTTTTACCCAAAGACTTAAACCATATCGACTATATGATAGTTAATGTGAGAGATACAAGATGAACAAATAATAATTATTCTATTTATTCATTATTCGGTTATTACTATCCATCATTTTTTTACTATGACAAAATCTACGGCTGCACTTTCATTCTGAGTTTATTAATGGTTGGTGTTTTTCAATTATTCACCATTCCATAAAGATTATGTTCTAATTTATTATGAATGAATTATTTTTTTCTTCAATTATATGTAACCCTAACTGATCATTTGATCTCACCCCTTTCATATTTTTTCTCCCCATGTTATGAAGAAGATATTACTTTTGAGTTTTCAAGGATGAAGTTTGTTAGATTTATGTTATGTATTATATATTATTTTATTCTCCCACTATAAAATGGGTTCCATGTATATATCTAGTTCCTTGAAGACAACCAAACTAATCTATCCTTTGGGATTTGATTCCTTGAAACCATGCTAATGTAAAAAAGTAATGAACCGGCTCTAGGATTATGGGGTTGGGGCATTACAGTCGGTATCAGAGAAAGTTTAGTAGAAACTTTGGGATCTATATTTAGAAAACATAGATTATGGAGCACGAACCTTTGATAGACATTGAGGTTAATTATATAATAACATCCTTGAATTATGTTAAGGTATATATAATGTGGTTATTCTTATAAATACACCCCTTTCTAGATTCTACAAGGGGACATGGTTCTGAAACAGATGTACCTAGCAGTAACAACACTGACAAGGTGTTCTGGACTTGACTCGGGGTAACCTAGTACATGACAACAGGCCTCAATGTTCACCTGGTCTTACAATCCATGGGGATATGTTTAGGATAATTCACATTTTATTTATTAACATTTATGAAGGATTTATTCTTCTAAAGTAACTAATTTATATGGTTCTAGGATTTAAGATGCATAAATTTATGTTATATTTTATACCATGTTTATAGTTTTAGAGGGTTCATAATTTTATGAAAAAATATATTATATAGAAATGAATAGAAATGGTGCATAGTATAAGGAATGAGAACTTCAACAATGAACGTGATGAAAATACTAATAAGGATCATATCTATTGTGGTCTTAAGCCTAAATTTCAAATTGAAATAGTCTCCAAGTTTTCCACATCATATGAGGAAATAGTATCATGTGTTAAAAACATATCTAAACAATTCTATGAGTCCTACATATTTTAAGGGAAGAAAAATAAGAATATGATGGAAAAGAAAAACATAGATAAAGAGAAGAAGGGAATGAAGGGTTTTCCCACATTTGATAATTATTGAAAGAATCATCTTAGAAAATGATTGAAAGGAATGGGAGTCTGTTATATGATTGGATAAAAGGGAACTGATCTAATGAATTAATAGGGAAGAGACAAATCAACAATGTTCAATGTTTAAACAACAATGATATAGGACAGTAAGTGAATCAATGTCTCATGTGTCAAAGGAATATGACTCAAATGATGTTATTAGATAATTATCAAGTCATGATACTACCACAGATGATGTGGAATGATTAATAGGCCTCATCAAGAATCATTTCAATTGAATATTTTATCATTAATGTAATGGCTATAAGAATTGTGTAATATATGAGGATTGTACTGTAGTACTATTTCATTAAGAATTTGAGGTCGTAAGATGAATTTTACCAAGGATAAGTGACTCAATAGAATTTTTATATCTTGGGAAAATATATGTATTTGGGAATGACAACCCTAAATATATTCCTCATGATTATGATAATTATGAAGAAATTACAGATTTGGATAAGTACTAATTTCCTCAAAAATGATTATTGATTTTCATACAAGTGTTTTATGCTATCATTGATGGAGTTTAAAACATTTACAGATATTAAAGAATCTATCTAATAGCATGAGTAATGATGAGAGCGTGTTACCAATATGGTTTTAAGGTAATTTTAGTTATTATCATATTTCAATAGGATACACGATGAAGATATTCACATGTTTGGAATGTTAAAATTTAGGGATTCTTCATGTTGATTAAAGGAAAATAAGGTAGCATATGCATTGAGAGGGATGGATCATGGAGTTCTAAAAAACAAGGATTTCCAAGGACCTTGTGTACATGGATCTAGCAAGGATGGATATGGGAATGATTAAAAAGTGTTGGATCATGATCTTTTGTAATGTTAAACCATTTATGAAATGGTTTAAGTTTATCATTGTATGAGGATTTAGAGTTTAATGTCACCACATGATGCAACCTACGCTAAGAGATGAAGTATAGATAGTTCATGGAACAAAAAGATAATACGGTGTTTATAAAATAGAAACGTATATTTATACTCTTATATGGTGAAAAAAATTATCAACTATAGTAAAAGAGTATTAAAAAAATGTTTTCTTATTATCATTTTTTTCATAACTATAGTTTATGGTTTTGTGGTGATGATCATTCATATGAGCGTGTTCTATATCACTTTATATTTGAACATGATGATTTGATTATTCTTCCATGAAAATGTTATCCAATTAGAATGCATAGTTTTGTAGTATTTTTTGATAAAATTCATAAGGGTAATATTAACTTTAAAAATTCAATTTCAAAATGTTGAGGATGAAATTTTTGTAAGCGTAAGAATGTAACACTCCAATTATTTAAAAATATATTTATTATTGAATACATGAATCATTGAGTATCCAAAAATTAATTTTTTATAAATGACCCAATAAACATAATTTTACAACTTCTGTTATTTGATTTTTTAAAATCTGAAATACATTGTTGCATTCATGGTGACTCTTGGAGTCTGGTAGAATCATCTTAATTTTAATTTAAAAGTAACATACCCTTATGAATATTATCATATAATTATGAATATTAATTTTACCCTTAAAAATTGTATCCTTACCCATGAAGGTATAAATAAAACTTAGGCACCTTAAAAATGAAGATGAATATTTTAAGTGCTAGTATTTTTTGATTAAATTATGATTTTAATTAAAAAATAAATTTCTCATATTTATAAAATTATTTTTGAAAAATGGAGTTCATTTTTGAATTATAATCTTTGAAAAATGGTTTTGGTATATGTTGGGTTTTTTATGAAATACTTGAATTTTTTTGAATATTAAAATATGATAATTATGGTATAAATACATTATGAGATAAATACACTATTCTCTAAATCATGGATGATGAAAGAAACTATAAGTTCAAAATAAAATGAACTTATTAATTTTTTTTCATGGAATCATTATTATTTTTATCATAGGAAAAAATAATAAACTATTGATCAAAATATTAAGAAAACCCCCATCCCCTCCACTATAAATACCACCCCTCACACCATTATTTCTTCACACCTATCAAGCATCAATAAATACCTAAATTCTGCTCAAATAACTCCCTAAGCTTTTCCCCCACGTCCAAAGTTCCTTGGTCTCCTAAAAGGACCAAATCCTTTCCCCTAATGTGGATCTCAAAGGAAGATAGATTCAAGAGGTAAATTCCTCTATTCAATTCTTTTGGTTTTCTTTTCAAGTACCTTTGTTATATTTTCTTTTCTCACATATTCTCATCCAAATGTTATGAAAATTCTAGTGCCTTATATATACTAGATTTTTGTTATGATAATGTAATATTCCATTATCATCTCTTCGTCTCCCTCCTTTAATTCTATAAATGAAAACATCATCCAAGATGTTTTAATTATCACATTCAAAGAAGAAAGGTTTCCAATTTGCATTATTGTCTTCTATGATGGTCACGAAACCTTTTTAATGTTAGAACTAAATCATAATATATTTATTTTATCTTATTTAATGTTCTTTAATCCTTACACTCTCAAAATATAAAATAATAATACAAAACAAGTTCATTGTGTACAAAACCTCTATGTTAATCTAAGTGTTTATCATTAACTTTTATCTAATGATTTAACCTCATGGTGTGTAAAAAAAATCAATATAAGATCATTTATACTTATTTAATTTAACTAATAATATATATTAACAATTATGTATGATTAACCACATTTTAAATGAACTTTCGTTCATGTATATAAGTAAACCGGTCATAAAAACCATGGAAATTAATGCTCCCAAACAATAGAATTGATCCTATCAAACCCATCATGAAGGCCATGAATGATATTAATAATGATATACTAAATAAATTAAATAATAAATAGTTATATATATATTAATTAATGAATATAATTTGGTTATCCAGAACACTATGATCAAGTGAAGAACACCATCTAACTTAAGGTAAGGGTTCTCTACCTGAACCTCCATTTTCATTCGGGTTACTATTATTCTATACTTAATCAAATTAAATTCTTTTTCATTCTAATTTACACAAAATAAATTATGTTTTAATTTTCTATATATTTCTTTCAATCAGATTCCTTCTTTATTTTATCGGTATTTATATGTCTCAAAATTATCTTTCAAAAATTCATCCCGATAAACAATTTCATTTGATGGGAAATCATCAAATTCTTACAAATTTTCAAGTTCACTATGTAATCTATTATAATCCATTATTTTGTTTAAATCATAAATTTTATCATGAAAACCCATCTCGTTTCATTTTTTGGTTTTTTGAAAGAAAATATTCCTTTCCTCTTTAAAATCTCTTTAATATTTCCCTAAAATTGCATAAAAATGTTTTATTTCTAATGTTTCATTAAAAACACTTTTTACATGATTTCAATTTAGTGGGGAAAAATTTATGCCTCAAATATAATTTCAATTTTATTTCCTCTTATTTTTTGAGATATAAATGTTTACAAATCTAATTTCATGACAAATATAAATGATTTTACAAAATAACTCTTCTTTCCAAAATAAAAATTATTTTTTCTCATGTCACTTTAACTTTTATGAGATATAAGCCTTGTTCACCACATAGTCCTTACATGTAGTATATGTACTACCCTTTGGTATTTCATATAAATAGTATAATTATTTTGTTTAAATTTTAATGTATTATGATTTCAATGTTTCAATGTTGTATGGGACACTTTGGAATGTTTAAGGATTATTTTGTCATGAATTTTTTAGTGCTCTCATTTAAAAGTATCTTCATCTATGTCAACATTGTCACGACCCCGTCCCTAGAAGTCTAGAATCGGTTCCTGAAAAATGGTGTGAAATTTTTTTTCATAAAAACAAGCATACAAAAATTACACATATTTTCCCAAGATAGATGATCGATTCGGTTTAGGTTTTGTAAAATCATTAATTTCTAAAATACTTCTTCCAAAAACTTGATAAGGTTGTGCTTCATATTGATGTTGTTACAAAAGAGTCCTCAATGCTTGGAAAAATATAATAAATCCTAGAAAACATAAATTAAAATGTAGGGTGCGCATAAGAATTCCCAATAAGGGTTTTAAAACATTTAATGAAATACCACTTTTAAAACAACAACCTTTGAATCAATCATGAAACGTTTTCTTAAGAGAGAATCATTACTTTTCAAGGAATATCATCAATATTTTCAATGGTTAATTGCAACCATTTTTTTAAAAATAAATTTTATAAAAGATAATTGTGATCACTTAAAATATTATAATAAAACATGAATCATAGTGGACATACGTATATAAGAAATGCATTAAATGTGCATAGTTTATAAATTGATCAGTCCCACTCTAAAATTATAGTTGTAAACATAACAATTCATAACATAATTCATTATCACTTAAAACGAAATTCATATAACCTAATATTAGATACCCTTTCCTTGTATAATATTCCATTTTCATACTTGTTTATTCCTTATTACTTCATTACCATAATCATAGAAGATTATTAGCCAAGGGATATTCTATTAGTCAAATAATCCCTTGGTTGATCATTTACCATTACATAATGTGGGAATGTATAATTCCATACTTTTTTGAGGCCTTTCTCTAGAACATATGCATAAAAACCCATCATAATTGTGGTTAAATATCACACATATTTGTGAACGAATCTAGCATCATGTTCACACGTCATTTCACTTAACTCATGAGATTTCTTTACTTTACCCAATGCATTGGATTACTATTTAATTCTAGGCACACCCATCACATCATTTAAGTCCAATACAATCCTCATATGTCTTAGTATGATGTCATTTCTATAGTGTTCTTACAACGTAGAAAACTTATATTCTTAATCCATAATATTTTGCATACATTCACATCCTTTAGTTGAATTATGCATTGAGTACAAAAGAACTAGATTTTTTAGTATCAGATTTAACAGTGACATGCATGAACTAAAACAACATACCCTTACACATTTAGTAAGAACTAGTACATATAAAATGATGGGTAGTCACATGAAATAACAACACTTCCAATAATCCCTTAAGAACGAGACCTTTTCCAAAACCTTGTTTACTTATTTTGACATTGAGATAATTATTCAATCCATGCAATGTTAAATGTTATATAAAATATTAAAAATAAACATTAAATTATCCAAATAATTTCTTGTGAAAATTGGAAAATAAAAATTATGGTTTATTTTTTGAGAAATTTTGATGCATAAAAGAAATAATTAAACATGTGTACTCATGCATGAATGTATATTTATGCTTGAATATGAAAACCATCATACCAATTACTTGAGAAAACATGTTCGAAATATATTCTTTCATGTGGATTTTAAATTCATGAAAAAATCGTATATATATACTTATATATGATCTACATAACCCAAAAAAAGATTTAATAAATTCTTGCAACTGTTGTACTCTTCATAAACATAATTTAATCACTAGGTATAGGTTTTTTGAAAACCCCATTTTGGATTTGTTACATAAAAAACACATATATATATACCAAGGAAGGCGCAGTACTAGGCAGAGTGCCCAGTCCCCCAAAAATTTATTAAGAAAAAAAAGACAATATATAGTACAAAAGAAAGAATGAAAATAAAAAACATACCTCACAACATCATATATCAGAAAGAATCGAAGTACTCACCACCACCAACTTCTGAGAATTAATCTGGATCCGCCAACTCCCATTTAAATTGTGGTGCATATTGACATAGCATTTGGATGTATTGATCTCTCCGATGTAACTGCACTGAGGATATAGGCTCATTGGTCTTGATTTGTCCCTTATTTTGGTATGTAACTTTCAATTTTTCACTCTCCGTGGGTGACCTAGTGGATATAGTGTTTGGAATGTTGGAGTAATCTTTCCTCGGTTTCCACTTTGGTGGAGCAGTGGATGCTCCCCTAGTTTCATTCCTTTTCACCCCATTTTTGAGAATGTTGCTATAGGATTTATTCATGTGACACTTAGAACTGCATCTTTGGTTCTCCTTACCCTCAATGGAATAATTTCCCCACTTATCTAAAAGGATGGCAGGTTCATACACCATTTGAGATCCCTCATGCACCGAGGAGGTTGTGACCCATGAATATTCATTTTTAGCATCTATAGGTGTCAAACATATTAAATGATCCCCATTGGCATGATCCCTATAGCTTTCCTCTAAGTATTTATGTCTATCCAAAGACATCTCCCTGACATCTTGTTGCTCTATGGTAACAATTACATTAATCACTTTGCCAGAAAATTTTCCAGCTTCAGTTTCGGGAACCTCTTTCACTAGGTTCAGAACATCATTCTACTATGAGCACCCACATCCCTCACTAGGTTCCTCCTGCATCAGGATAGAAGGATCCACAAAAACCTCCCCCATTCCACCATTACTACTAGAACTAGACTTATCATAGCCAACTGCATCCATATCCTAATGTGGGTATTCAGTTTCATGTTCATTTGGATCCATATCATAAAAACATGTAAATCAATTACCAATAGATATGGTGTTGATTTCCTTCAGACTAGTATCACACTTCCCATTAATCGATAGCCCATTGTAGCATTCAGCATATGACCCCTCCTTTAACCAACTTGACTCAACATCAGCATTGGAGTTGAGATCCTGTTTCAGTCTGTCAAAAACTTCTCTAACCAATGGATTGACACACCCATTGGACTCCTTCCTATGGACAGGGGTAGCACCACCTGGGGCCTCAATTCCTGTATCCCCAGAAGCTGAAGCGATAGAAGCATCCCTTGATCCGCCTATCTCCAATGCATTATTTTGACTAGGAGCATCAGGAGGGTGCACAACAACATCTTCTCTGCAGTGAGCTTTGCGGCGACAGAGGAGATCCAAGTGACCAAGGCCACAACCGTTCACATAGTAGGGTGTCCACCACTCGAAGCAGACACATTGATGCCACCTGATCTCACCCTCAACCTCAACGCACACAGATTCAACTAGTTCCTTCAAAACATCAACTTCAACACAAATTCACAGAGTGACTAGGTGGAAAGAAACACATGTCTGCAAGTCCATACACAAGAAGCGTCCAATCAGATTACCAATAACACGTAGAATTGTAGGGTTCTGGAAAGGTAATTCTAGGCCAAGAAGTGTGACCCAAAGCGCAGTGGTAGGAGGATCACGATAGAGATGAAAATCAAAGGACCATAGAAAAAGGGAGAATCGAAACCCATCAACCACTATCGGATCTATAGACTAAGAAAAATTTAAGTCATCTTCACAAGAGAAACAGATTTAAAAATGTCTCGAATCTAAAATCCCTACAAACACCTGTGCTTGAAGCCTCAATAAAGAGGAAACAAACCTATTAAAGCTATCAACCGAGGGTCGATTCTTTCAAAATATTGAAACAAGGATTAGATCCAGCCATGTCATCGCCTTCGCAAACTCCAAAGAATAAATCGTGACCGAAATCTCACCATTCACCCGATTCAGAACCTTAGGGCATACCTCAATCTCCAGGATGTCAAGGATTGCAGAAGGGTCAAATATCCGAGGATGGGAAGAGTCGTTTCCCCCTCCCTCCTGAGGCTCAGAAAGGGAATACTGCAGTGAGGACATGCGCTACTCCATGGATTACATGTTTTTAGAAAATCATTTTTTAAACAAGAAGAAACAAACCTGTTTCATGGGTTACATGTTTCTAGAATATCATTTTTAACAAAATATCATTAAAGAAAAAGGACCCAAACTGCTTTCATTTTGTAAATACGAAAATATATATATATCTTTCTTACATTTCAAAACATTATTGAGTCCAGAAAGTTCTTCATACCATAAAACATCATTGGAACATTGTTAATTACATTTAAATAACTCAAACCTAGTATTATAGTAGTTGTTCCAAATTTTATGTACTTATATGCATATTTGTATAATAATGGACCTCAATAAAAAGTTTTTCATATAGAAAAGAAACATAAAATCCCTTGGATGGGTTATACACTCCAAAGAAACATTTAGAAAATCCAATCTGAGTTAATTTTCATATGTATTATAAAACTACATATATATATATATATAGATCCATGAATACTCAAAGGTATAAAAGTTTTACAACAAGAAAACATAGAAAATTAATCCCTTGCCTAACTTCAAGTGTGAAACAAGGTTGGGTAGGGGATATTCGAAGATTGAGGAGAAAAAAGCCCAATGAAATTATGGAAGCAACATGGTTTACATGGGCCCTATATATATACACATTTTATATTAAACGTCTCATACATATATTATGAACAAAGACTTGAGACCTGACTTAAACAAAGAAATTCCAATATCTTTCTTAATAATACCCAAATTAAGTTGGTGTTTGTAATATATATATATATATTGGAGAACTGAAACCAAAACAAAATAAAATAAAAATACAAAATAAAATAAAAAGAAATAATATTAGGGAGGAACGTGCAGGTAGAATTCAAGGGATATAAGACCACAAAGCACTGTAGAATATCAAGGGAGAAGAAAATAAGGAAGAATAAGAAAAACGATACAGTGGGTGGCCACTTGTTTGGTGCGAAGGAGAAGATGAAACGAAGGAGAAAACTAGGGACGAAAATGATGGATCAGATTCAAAGAGTCTAGATCGGATGTCTAGTGTGAAACATGGTTTTTAAAATTGAGATTAGATATTGAACATGATCGAATGGATATGAAATGACACAGAATCTAAAAAGGGTCAGACGACTGGGACTAAGCCTCAATGTGATCGGGTGGCTAAAGAAAACGTGGAGGTAAAGCCGTGGCAGTTGGGTTTTGAAGGCAATACCGATCAGACAGTCCAGATCATGCATGGAGTGATCGGACGTCCCGAATCACACCTTTCCCAAAAAACTCCTTCAAACATCGAAATGGGATGCATTTCTCCACTCCCTTATAAGGTTGGAGATCTCAGTCTAACTTCAGAATTCTCTTTCCCTCCCACCTAGTATTTTCCCATACTGGTGTTCTGAAGGCGCACACTGCACCGAACCTTACCTTCGTGCCACCCCTCTCGGTGGCAGGCTACCCAGATCCTCTCTGCGTGCTTCAGGCTCACACACATGTGCCCACATGCTATCCTGTGGTGAGGCTGAAGGCTTAGGCTCGGCCGCCTAGTGCATACTACCTCTTTCGGCCTAGCTAGAGGGTTGTCCCCTAATAGGTTTATTTTTTATTAACTCATATTTCCAAATATTCCATATAATCTTAATAAATAAAACAAAAATGCACATAATCAGTTTCATTACATAATGAATATCTTTGATTTAAAAAAATAAAATAATTCCCACTATATTTTAAACATGGGAAGTTAAAAAAATACACAAATCAAATTATAGTATAACATTTAATTAATAATCACATTGATAAAAATGTTTTCAAATTAAAAACAAAGTGCATACTTCTCTTCTTATTTTCTTTAAAACACAAGATTTGAGTTTTCAAATCTATTTTAAACCTTAATACACATATCCTTTCAAAATATATAGAAAAATTTAAATACAACCATGTTTAAAATATATTACCTGAACTTAAAAACACTCAAAAACCATATCACATTGAAATCAAATAAATAGAATTCCCAATGGATATAAAACGAGATTAGGGCATTCCAACCTCTAACACTGACACAAAAAAGATGGTGCTCTTTATCCCTCTGATGCTTAGTAGGATTGATACAGTTTTGGTTATAATGTTATACGTCGTGGAAGATCTGATGGAAATCCATTTTCTTCTTGGCATGTTTTTGGTTATTTGGGGTCTTAAAATGATCATGATTGGTCTACTTGTAGGAATTATATGTTAGTAATGGTACTTTTATCTTGTTCCAATATAATTCTTCCAAAAGTTTAATTAAATAAAATATTTCTTGCTTTTATTTATGAAATCATTGTTCAAATTGCATGAAAATTAAGAAATGTAAATCCATATAGTATTATTATTACACAAGAAAAAGGATTGGGGCATCACATTATACCCCCTTTAACAGGAATTACATCCTCCCAATTCATTTCATATAACCATGCTAAAACGACTCTCTGATGTTCTCCACAACATCCCTCACTGTAGAGGATCCTCTGGTGTAGTCAGCTGAATACCCTAATTGGTGTTTAATTCTACCACTTCACTAGCCCAGACACACCTCAGACAGAAAAGATTAAACTATTGCATTGCACACTCGGGATTCTAGAGGGACGCTCAAATGGTAGAAAGCTTAGAGATGTCCGAATGGAAAACCTCTATAAAAACTCATCAAACTGTATCTTCTCTGAGAATTTCAATGTCTTAGACGTGGTCATATAAACTGATACTCAGGATTTGGCACAAGTAGGCTGTGGGAAGGTTCCCTTCCATGGTAGACTCTTGAAACCTTGCATTGGCCCTTATGGTTCAAGATGGAGTGAAGCATAGGAAAATACCTTCATGTTACCTTCCCATTCTCTTATACTCAGTGGGTTGGACAGTGTCTATGTGGTGGTAGATATAGGCACCCCTTGGAAGAAGCATAGAATGTATGGACTATTCGATACCTCGTAACGATTTTTGCATGTTCTTCATAGGTTTGTAAAGGAAATGTATTCTGCCACACAGGTTCTGAACATAATGGCCTCTAGTACCTCAACAGTAAGAGATAAGATATGGGTTTGTCCTTCCATTTGAAAATAAAAATTCTCATGAAAGTACAATTAGTGAAACTCATCCAAAAGCAAAAACACTAAAAAGGTAAGAGAAAGAAGAAAAAACAAGTTGTATTTTCATAAAACAACTGGTACACAACACCCAGGACTAATGGTTTCCCTAGTTCCCAATTACATTAATCCCAAAAAAATTTCAAAACTCTCAATCTCCCTGGACCAAATGCAACTCGAGCAGTCTGGTTCAATCACATGGGTATAATTATGGTGTCTCCAAAGTGAGACATGAGGGGTGTAAAGCCAAGATACCTCAGTATGTACTTGATGTATATACATATAACATAAGACCTCAATATCAAGGATTTCAAAGTCCATTACTTGACCATAATAGCCATAGGACAAGATTTGGCACATATTTGTTGCACGAAGGACACCTGATACTGCAGCTTCATAGAAGACCATGAAAGACGAGATTCCTTCTGCTCTGGTGAAGCATATAAAAATTCCCTTGATGTACTTTCCCTGATGTTCATAGGATGGAAATTGTATTTTCATAATAAATAGGTTGCCTAAACCTACTCCTTGGTGGTGTTGAAGTACACGGCGAAATTTTGACATGTCGTAGAGGTGTTTGAATTTCATATGAATGTGTGAATAGTTTACAAAGTTTTTGTGGATGGCTATGTAAACTATGATTTCTAGAGCATTAATAGGAAGAGACAAAAGACTGGTATTTTTTTCATCTGAAAATTAAGAAAACATCATACTTAGTAATAATTAGTTTTTTCAGTTATGGTTTTCCGGAGTTATCTAAACTAATCATATGATACCAAATGTGATGACCCCGACCCCAGAAGTCTAGAATCAATGCCTAAAACATGGTGTGGAACTTTTTTCACAAATACAAGCATAACAAAATTACAAATCTTGTCCCAATATAGAGTATTGACTCAGTTTAGGTTCTGTAAAATTAGATGCTGCAGAAACACTTCTTCCAAAAACTTGATAAGTTTAAGCTTCATATTGATGTCATAACATAAGAGTACTCAAAGCCTGGAATAATATACTAAATCCAGTAAAACATAAATTAAAACGTAGGGTGAGTATAAGACTGCCCAGTCAGGATTTTAAAAGATTTAATGAAATACCTCTTTTAAAATGAAAACCTTCGAAACAATCTCTAAATGTTTTCTTAAGAGGAAAAATTTACTTTTCAAGGCACATCATCAATATTTTTAAAGTTTACTTGCAACCATTTTTCTAAAATACCGTTTAAATAATATAATTGAGGTGAATTAAAAACTTCTAACAAAACAAGAATCAGAGTGAGCATAAGTATACAAGAAATACATGAAATGTGCATAGTTCATAAATTGATCAATCCTACTCTGAAGGCATAGTTGTAAACATAAGAATTCATATCATGATTCATTAGAACTTAAAAATGAAATTCATATAACCTTAACATTCGATACCATTTCCTTGTATAACTTTCCATTTTTATACTTGGTTATGCCTTATTCCTTTATTACTAAAATCATAGAATATTCTAAGACAAGGGATATTTTGTTGGTCAAATAATCCCTTGGTTGATAATTTACCATTACATAATGAGGGAATGTATATTTCCAGACTAGGTTGAGGCCTTTCTCCAAGACCATATACGTAAAAACCCATCGTAATTGTGGTTAAATACCACACATAGTTGTGAAAAAAATCTAGCATCAGGTTCACACATCATTTCACTTAACTCATGAGATTTCGTCACTTTACCCAATGCATTAGAGCGTTGTATGATTTCGGGTGTACCTGTCACATCATTTAACTCCAATAAATTCCTCATATGTGTTAGTATGGTCTATTTTTCATAGTGTTCATACTACATAAGAAACATACATTATTAATCCATAATCCTTTGCATACATTCACATACATTAACTGAATTATGCTTTGAGTGAAAAAAAAAACTAGATTTGTTAGTTTCAGATTTAACAATGACGTGCATGAACTAAAACAACATACCCTTACACATGTAGTAATAACTACTACACAAAATAATATGGGTTGTCACATGAAATAACAACACTTCCATTAAACCCTTAAGAATGTGACCTTTTCCAGAACAATGTCTTCATGTTTTGACATTGAGATACTTATTTAATTCATGAGATGTTAAATGTTATATAAAATATTAAAACATAAACTTTAAACGATCCAAATCATTTCTTGTGACAATTGAGAAATAAAAAGTATGTATTATTTCTTGAGAAATGTTCACGCATAAAATAAATAATTAAACATGTGTACTCATGCATGAATGTATATTTATGCTAGAACATGAAAACCATCATACCACTTACTTGAGAAATCATGTTTGAAATATATGCATTCATTTGGATTTGAAATTCATTGAAAAATATTATATATATACTTATATATGATTTGAATAAACCAAAATAAGATTTAATAAATTACTCCAATTGTTGTATTCTACATACACATAATTCAATCACTAGGGATAGGTTTCATGAAAACCCCATTTTAGATTTGTTACATAAACATACATATTTATCTACATTTATACAAAACCATAGAAACCATGTGTTTTTCATCTTTAAACAAGAAAAAATAAACCTATTTCATGGGTTACATGTTTTTAGGATATCAATTTTAAGGAAATATCATTAAATAATAAGAAGAACCCAAACTGGTTACATTTTGAAAATACAATATTTTATATATATCGTTCTTACAGTTCAAAACGTGATTAACCCTACAAAGGGCTTCATATATTAAAACCTCATTGGAACATTGTTAATTTAATTTAAGGAACTCAAACCATGTAGTATTGGAGTTGTTTTGAATTTTAGGTACTTATATACATATGTGTATAATTGTGGAACTCAAAAAAAATATCCATATAGAAAAGAATCATAAAATCCCTTTCATGGGTTATATACTCCAAAAACACATTTAGAAAACCCATTGTGAGTTAAGATTCCGAACTAGTATAAAACGAAACACACACGCACAGATATATATCTGTGTGTGTGTGTCTAGATCCATGTATACACAAAGGTATACAAGTTTTACAGAAATAAAACATAGAAAATTAATCTCTTACCCGACTTCAAGAGTGAAACAACGTTGAAAAGGGGATATTCGAATGTTGAGGAGAAGAAAGCCTGATGCAATTATGGGAACAACATGGTTTACATAGACCATATATATATATATTATATAAAACATCTCATACATATATTGTAAACAAATACTCGAGACCTGACATAAATAAAGAAAAATCAATATCTTTCTTAATGAGACCAAAAGTAAGTCGGTGTTTTTAATATATAAATATATAAATATATAATGATTGAGGAAAACTTGAAACCATAACCAAATAAAATAAAAATATAAAATAAAATAAAAATAAAGTAGATTGGGGAGGAACTTATGGGCTGAAGTTAAGGGACAGAAGACCATAAAGCATTGGGGAATCGTTAGGGAGAAGAAAAGAAGGAAGAAATAGAAAGAAGATACAGTGGATGGCCACTAGATTGGCATGAAGGAGAAGATGATGCGGAGGAGAAAAATGGGGAAGAAAAGGACGGTCTAGATCCAATGGTTCTAGATCGGACGGCTAGGGTGAAACGTGGTTTTTTTAAAAATGATGAAGGGCTTACATTATATCTTGAACATGATCGAATGTCTATGGTGTGATTTGGATTATAAAAGGGCCAGGCGGCTGGGATTAAGACTCAGTTTGATCTGGTGGCTGAAGAAAATGCGGAGCTAAAGCCGTGGTGGTTTGGTTTCAATGGCCAGACCGATCAAAGGGTCTAGATCATGTGCGGTGTGATCGGATGGCCTGGATCACACCTCTCCCAAAAAACATCATCCCACATCAAAATGGGATACATTTCTTTAATCCCTTACAAGGCTGCTGCTCCTAGCCAATCTTAAGAATTATCCTTCCCTCCCTCCTGGTACTGCCCCATAACGGTGTTCTGCGGGCGCGCTCTACACCCACCATTTCCTTCGTGCCACCCCACATGGTGGCACACTACCCGGATCCTCTCTCCATGCTTGAGGCTTCCACACACATGCCCATGGGTTGGACCATGTTCAGGCTGAAGTCTTAGGCTTGGCCGCCTAGCGTGTGCTACCTCCTTCGACTTGGCTAGAGGGCTAGACCCTAAAGTGTTTATTTTTTACTAACCCATATTTCAAAATATTCCATATAATCTAAGAAAATAAAACCAAAATACACATAATAAGTTTCATTACATAATGAATATCTTTAATTTTTTTTCAAAAATAACATAATTCTAACTTTATTTTAAACTTGGGAAGTTAAAAAAATACAGAAATCAAATTCTATTATAACTTTTAATTAATAATCACATTCATAAACATGTTTTCAAATTTATAACAAAGTGCATACCTCTCATGGTATTTTCTTTAAAACACAAGAGTTGCATTTTTAAATCCATTTTAAACCTTAATACACTTATACTTTAAAAAACTATAGAATAGTATAAATACAACCATGTTTAAAATATATCACCTCAAATTAAAAACACTCAAAAATCATATTACTTTGAAATAAAACAACCATAATTCCTAATAGCTATAATTATTGTTGTTATATATTCATCAGTCACTTAAAGGGGTAATGGTCAAATTAAGGCCTTATAAAAAATTGATTAGGGTGTTCCAACCTCAAACACTGAGACAAAGAAGATGGTGCTCATTATCCCTCTGACTCTCAATACAACTTCTACGGTTCTAGTTATAATGTTCTTAGTCATGGATGATCTGAAGGAAATCCATTTTTTCATGGCGTGTTCGTGGTGATTTGGGGTCTTCCAGTGACTGTGATTTGTCTTCCTGTAGGGATTATTGGTTAGTCATGGTCCTTTGATCTTGTTTCAATATAATTGTTCCAAAACATAATTGAATAAAACATGGATTTCCTTTATTTTTGAAATCATTATTTGTATTTCATGAAAATTAAGTGAAGTAAATCCATATAGTATTATTATTACACAAGAAAAAGGTTTGGGGCATCACAAACATCCTTTATTGAACCTTTTAATACATTGAGTTTTATCAATTAAGATATCATCTAAAATATATTTTTAAAAGGATTCTAATTATTTTGATTATGGATGTGCTATCTTGATGTCATTCACCAAATTACTCGGAATGGTTAGTGTTTATGATTAGTGATTGGGGAATGTTTCTTTAACTGTGGAAATATTGAAGAATGTGTATCCCACACTGAACAAATATATTGAAAATACATATTTGTATTGTATTAAATATTTTTATAAAGAATTATTTGGACTGGCAGTGATGGGTGGGGCCCGCTATAGCCCCTCGATACGTCAACAGGTCTTATAAGACAAACTAAATAGTGAAAATACCTTCGAGTTTGTTTAAAAAACCAATTGGTTTCTTATTACAGACATAAACTGTCTTGATGGTATGATGGTTGATGTTATAGATACATGACGTACAAATAATAATAATTCTATTAATTCGTTATTCAGTTATTATTATCCATGAGGTTTTCACTATGAAAAAAATCTATGGATGTACTTTAATTCTCAATTTATTGATGGTGTGTGTTTTTAAATTATTCACCATGTCATAATGATTATGTATAATTTATTATGAATCAATAATAATTGTTTCATTCCTCTATTATATATAACCCTTACTGGGAATTTGATCTCAACCCTTTCATTGGTTTTCCTCCCCAAGTTATGAAGAAGATATTTTTTTTGAGTTTTCAAGGATGTTTTTTGTTAGATTTATGTTGTGTATTATATGTTGTTTTCCACTCCCACTATAAAATAGGTTCCATGTATTTATTCATTTTTCAAGACTACTAAACTAATTGGTCTTTCGGGATTTGATTCCATGTAGTCATGACAATGTAATGAAGTAATGAACCATCTCTGGGCTTCTGTGGTCGGGGTGTTACACCCTACTCTTCTACAATTAAACCATTATCCATTCCCCTTATGGTTTTCCTTAGGTTTTTCTTACCATATATTGGAAATGTTGGTAGTTATATATTATTACCTATATTTTCTCTATCATTTTATCCTCTAGTAATAAAATACACCATTCTCTTCTTATAACCATGTTTATATGTCCACTCTCCAAACAATATCTACTTTTAGATAACATTGAATTATCTTTTCATAACTATAAAAGTAACTAATACATAGATATTTTCAAAGATATGGTTTTAAACCACTATATAATCTATCTATTTATATATCATGGTTGATGAAAAAATAGGAGGATTATCTTGAAATTCCAGTGAATTGAGGCTCACATTTTATATCACATTCTTTGTCACTTTCATTGATCTATATAGGTTATCTATCCATTCTAGTATTAAGGGAATGAGAAAAATATTTGTTAAGAAATATTTTCAAAAATTCATCCCACCCCATTGATTAAATTTCATCCATTATCTTTATATTATTACTCAATGTAAACTTGTTATATACTTTTCTTTATAAATCAAATATGAAAATGTGACATTATCCTGGTTATAATAATAATGTATCAAAAATATATTTTCCATTGAGTTAACCCATTGTTAATAAATAAGTTGATTATGAGATCCATTAAATAAAGGTGGTTAATGTCTCATAATGGTAGCAATGGATGTTTGATACTTCATGGGAGAATTTGGATTTCACACATGATTCACTCTATTGTTTATAACCTAGGAAAAGTGGTTAGGTACTTCAATATTGTTTTTAACTCCATATCTCATTGAATTAAGAATATTTTTTGGAATATTTTTTGTATTTTCAATATTAGGGGTGGTAATATTGATTTCACTAGTTTCACTATCACACCCAAAACATGGTTTTTCATTTATTTTATTCTTTTTTTGGTTCTTAGTCATCCAGTTGAGGTTAAGGTCGAGTTTCTGGTGGGAATATTTTTGTTGTGGACGTTTCATGTGTGTTTCGGAACCATGTATGGTTTGAGTTCAAGGTTTGGAGAGGAAACATGTGGATGGTTAAGGATGGAGTTGTTTTATGTTTAGTTTCTTATTGCATATTTTGCCTTGCATGGTGTTATAATGGTTTGTCTATAACCATGGGATCCAAAGAAGAAACCATGCAGTGTGTAGTTTGGGTCTAGGTCAAGGAGCATGACCGACATATGGTTAGATAAAAATGTGCGGTAAGAATAAAGGGTGGATTTGTATAATGATAGATATGAGTTTAATAGTTGGAATAAGGTTTCCCAAACCATGTATCCAGCCCATACTAGGTGTCCCTATTTTCCAGTAGGGTGCACAAGATTGGCGCATGTTTTAGAATACCATGCAATTAAACCATACGACATTCCTGATCTTTAAAATATTGAATTTCCTAGTTTTACCCTATTCTATTTTAAGCTCGTTTTAGGTTTATCCTCCCTTTCTCAACCAAGGAATACTAGGGGCTCCCAAAAACCCTCCTCCCTTGATCTCCTTCCTCCATTAAATCTCCCTCAATGTCCATAGGCAAGTTTACTTTGTTTTTTAGTCACTTTTACCCTCTTATACACATCCTACCTTGGTTTCATATTATTTCATGTCTTCAAACCCTCTTGGACAAACATTAGAGTGATTTTTGACTAATTTGAGTAAATTTATTTGAATCTAAGGTGTGTGGATCACCCCTTGGGATTAGTTTGTCCCTCTCTTAGAGTTTTGTTTCATCTGTAGATTGTTAATGTATGTGTTTCCATCCATTTAGTTTCCAAATAATTTCTTTGAATGCTTTATATTACCTAAATTATTTATAAATTTTTTATTCATGATTTTGGTGTGTTATAGTAAATTATTTTGGTGTTTCCAGGTTAGAATATTGAAAAAAAATTGTTCCCAAAGTGTGTTCTTAAATATTACTATATGTATCTGCATTCAAAGTGTTTAATGAAATTACAAATCGAATTTAAAGGTGAAATTTATTGATTTGGGTTATGTTTTATTCTGTTTACTTTTTGAAAATTTAAATTTATTTTGGAATTGGTAATTATGTATAGATTTTGGTGACTTTCATGGTTTTTTTCATACATGTGGATCTTATATTTAGTTGTAATACTCATTGAGATTCTAAAATTGAGAACTTCGGTATTTATATGGTGTTTAATATGTTTTCTATTGGATTTGGGAACATCCATATGTTCATGAGGTGAATATATGTATGGGTTCATAAAAGATGATGGATTCCTTTATAAATTGTCCCACTTACACCCGAAATTCAAAGATTCTCTTTATCCATATGTTCTCTTCCCCAATCCTACTCATCTCAAATGGTTCCTTCAAATACCTAGTGTTTTTCTAAATGGTTTATTGGTTTCAAAATGTCTCAAATGTGGTTACAAGGGATATTTTATAAAGCTTTTCCAGTTTGGAACTTTGATGTTTGGTTGTTAATAAGTTTACTCGAAAGGCATGTTGGCATCTTAACAAAATAAACGTGTTCTTTTATTCGTTTTGAAATAGTTTGGAAATTGAAATTTATTTTTATACGATAAGGCCCATTTGTTACCATGTGTTGTTTTTAGAAAGTAGTTTGAAACTCATGTGACGTGTAGGCCTGGTTGTCACTTGTGGGTGACATGATGTGTGATGAAAACCTCTATGGTGGACCCTCTGAGGAGAGCTCAACGCAAAAGTAGGCTGGAGCCTCTAATTGGAAAGCATGCTGGAAGCTGTGGATTGTTGGATTATTCCAAGAATATGATTGCCTCCTCATTCTTTGGTATAATATTATCATGGGATTCACGAAAAATCATCTAGTGGATCAAAGTATGGTTGATTTCTAACCCCAATTAGATGGTTTGGTACCCCTGGAAAGATCACCCTACTGGAGGTCTATAAACTCTTGAGCTTGGACTATATTTTTTATCTAAAGAAATTAATTATCTAATAATAGTGAAAAAATCGCAATAAAATATATATACTCTTGATTCTTAGTCTAAAAACTTATTTCCCATCACCAATATATTGATCATTCTCACATTTATCTTGTTAATTAACTTCTATACAGAGGTGGTGTTGATAATTTCAAAAATCTAGTTGATCTCCATGATATAAAATTCATTAAATTTAGTTCTACATCTCCCTAAAATATAGTAAACTTATATATTAGCAATTTTATGGTGATATCATTTATAGATTCTTGAACTCTCAGAAGTCCTCTCTTTGTGTATTGTAAAACATTAAGCATGATCACTATGACTCAATCATCAACTAGTATCTCTAGATTCATTATATCAGTATCATTTTCTAACCCACACTCTAATTAATTGACTAAACAACATTTAGGTTTCATAATTATAAAATTTTAAACCATGATTCAAAAAATAAAAGGCATTTAAATATTTAAATAAAAATCATCAAACCTGAAATTTTATACACTTCTCACACTACCCATCTTGATAACTACTTGATCCAGGAAACACATATAATAACATATTATATATATTTTTAATATAATTAACAAAAGGAATCCACAAAATTGTACTATCTAATTTTGGGTATTACAATCATGTAACAAATGAATTTTATGTTTATGAACATAAATTATTATATAACAGTACAATAAGACTACCATAGATTAGTTAACTAATTTACCAAAAAAATATTTATTCGCAAATACATTAAGTAAATTATTACCGACACTTAATGTATCACCCCTCATATTTTTAGGTGATTATATATTTAAATTTTTGACAAACCATGTGTATTTTTTTGGGGTTTTGGATGATTAAAGGTGTTGTCATTTTACTTTTCAGTCCAATCAAAAATCATTTCATAATAGGGGGAATTGTGTCATGATGAGGATCATTTATTACTCTATATAAATAAATTTTTATGTCATTGTGTCATGATTCATATGATCATGTGACAATTTGGTTTATAAGAAAAAATTCATGGAAATGGTCGATAGTTATGCTGTAATGGTAGAGTGTTTCACAGTGAATCATTTGAATGTTACCCAACTAGTTGTCCATTATTATTTCATGCTCCTCTAGAGGAGAGTGAAACACCATAGTGTATGTGGTTATGTTAAAATAGTTTTTTTGCTTTTTCTGGGTTCCCTAAAATATATCATTGTATTGTGACACATATAGTCGCATCACAATGTGTAAATATGAATTTTTTTTAAAAGTTTAATAAATTAATTTAAAATGGTTCAATAATATATATGAATTGGGAATCCATTTTGACCCAGTCAAGTCTAAGGGAACCATACCTTTATTTCCCTTCTTCCACATTTCCCTCCTTGATTTATTGAGGCATGAGCATTGAAAATTAATGGTGTATGTGAACTCTCATTCCACTCTTCCATCCTACTTATTCCACTTATTTTATCTAATTCCATTGGGTATGGAGATTATGGATTTAATTATAATTCCATCAGAACATGGTGGAATATATTTACTATAAAAAAATATTTTTCATTCCATAATTATCATATGCTCATGAGATGTGGTTGAACATGGTCTCGCATAAAATTATTTTTTATAAGTCACTTTATTAATGTGTTAGTATAATTTTATCAAATTGATTAAACAATATTGGTGATTTTTTTTTTGATTTTGGGACATTTTATAGCCATTGATTCAAGTTTGTTTTAGAAGTAGACCAAACCCTGTTTCCCAAAATTTCATTAAGGATACATCACCCAATGAGTTACTCCTCAAATGCTCCTAACTGAAAAATTATGGAATGATTTTTTAAATTAATTCTAAATTTTTTATATATGATTATAGAGCCTTTGGAAGTAGATAGGGGATAAATTTTATGGAAGGTATTCCATTTATGATTATGTGAGCTTTGATGATGGTGACCAAAAATTTTATGAGGGGATAACTATATCATTGAGGTTAGTGGTGCATAATTTTATCTATTTATATGGTTTTTCATATATTGAATGGATTCTACGCATGCGTAAGTAGGTGTGAGTGACATAATATGGAACCATGACAAAGTTACATTATTTATGTTAGGGTTAGCTAGTGGATTAGACTTTTATAAATTCCCCATGTATTTTGTTTTCATTTCATTGTGAATAATATCAATTTCACATATATGTGAGGTTTTGTTAGAGGGGAATTGAAACCTAGGGAGGGTTATTGTATTTGATTTATAGCATTATTAAGCTAGATAGGTATTTTCCATGGATTTAATGATAACTTTAACCGATGATTCTGGTTGATCCTATTGATGGTCTATAAAAATTTCCATATTTTATATAAGGATGATAAATAATAGAACATAATATGGTTCAATGAGTATTGAGTTTTTTTAATTTAATATATCCTTAGAACGTGTTATATTGATTCTAGGGTTATCGATGACCATGATACATTAGTATAATGTTAGGGAAATTTTGTTTGGAACCCAATAAGGGTGTAAATTTGTTACATTATAATGTTTTTTACCTTATTATGTTACATTGAAAAGGGTATACATGAAATATTATTGGTCATAGGATTAACTCATAATGATATTTTTAGTTTCCTTGTGTAATTTTGACTTTTTATGATTGGTTTTGTGGTGTAAGGCATCCAAATTTATTTGTAACAATTTTAGGTAGGTTATACCTTGGATAAAAATATATAAAAGGGTCGGGTTTGTGAGAACCAATATGATACAGATTAAAAAAATGAATTAGATGTAATTTTATTTTTTAAAGAATGTTATATAATATATTTTTATATGTTACTAATTTTCCATGGCATGTGGATTCTATGAGACACAATACCCACTTACCATGATACTCCTAAAATATAGGTACAAAATTACCAATTATTGGATAATTCCAATGTCATGGAATAGTATTCCCCTTTGAGATGAGATTATTAAAAGTATGGGAATAATCAAACACTATACTAGTATGGATTTTTCATGCGGTGTTAAGCCCATTATTCATTATTACCCATGTAAGAGGGGTGTTATTCAAACTTAATGACTTTTCTATGAATGGTGTTGATATTCCCACTTGTGTTGAGATGCTTAAAAGAACGAGACTCCATTCCCACTTTCATGATAACACTTTCAAGTGAGATGTATTTCCTCCTTTGATTGTGTATTAAATTAATGATTTAATTCTTTAAATTTTTATCCTGTCCAAGCAGGATGTACGACCCCCAAAGACATTGTATGTAATGAGGGATGCAATACCCTATGTAAATTTCTTATCTAGGTGGGATAAACAACCCCTATGGCTATGTATGTTTTGAGGAACATAATTTCTAATGTGATTATCTTATTCAAATGGGATATACTACATATTATAACTATGAATGTTATGTGAACTATACAATACTATGGGATTGTATTAGCCTTAAGGGACGTACTACCCCACATGACTATGTATTTGTTGAGGTAAATAATCCCTTATATGATTATCATTTCATGTGATTGTGTATGTTATGAGGTATGTATACCCCTATGTGATTATGTTGTCTGTTTGGTATTTACATCTATCTATGACGATGCATGTTATGAGGGATGTAATTTGTTGTGTGAAAATATTATTCACTGGGACACACACTCCCATATGATAGAGTTAATTATGAGAGTATTCTTCATTGTATAATGATATTGTTATGATTAGATGTTATTCCCACTATATTGAGTATGATTATGAGGTACATACTACATTGTGATATGAGGATGAATTCGAGGGACATTTTACCCCATGAGTACTGGTATATTTCTCAAGTTAGACACACAACCACTAGTGGATTTATATGACATAATCAGATAATGGGATATACTTAATTGAGGTAGTATTTTGGACTATTACTAAACTGAAAGGGTTCAAATTAATTATGAAACCACTATCAATGTAACCTAATGAGTACCTTGGTTTATCTGGTGTAGGCATACGATGCATTTATAGCTTATTTTCATTGAATACATTCATGCACATATATAAAAGATTATATTATGGTTACCTTTAGTGGTTCCCTACTAAGTTTTCTATTCATACACTATAAAAGTAAATTAGATCATAAGAATATTTAATTCTTAGTATATATATGTTTTCCCACCATTTTAATACAAAACACATTCATTACATGATATAACCTTTAATAACACATAGTATCTTTTGAGGTTTAGTTTCTTTGAAATTATGAATGTAATACCTGGAAAACAAATAATTACATCTAATATACCTAAATATATTCTTTATAGATCCATTCAAGGGTACATTTATGACTTATCATATCTTGAGGACATGTATCAAAAGAAAGGGGTGAGCATAAATCCTGGAAAGGGAATATCGAATGAAACATTTAGCATGTGATCATGATACATTATAATAGGGAATGATCATAAGATATATAAGGCATTTCATAATAGAAAGACAAAGAAAAATAGCATATGAATGTGGATACCACATAAAAAGGAAACATTCATAAGCATATCACCATTGTTTATCATCAAGGTGTCATAAAACATAATCAACAAGTTTATTCACCAAAGTGTTGTGAAACATCAAATCTCTAGAGACTAATTATTTACCCATTAAACAATACCACTATCAAGAAAATCCATTTATGTGTATTAATTTATGTAATCCACATCAATTATAATAAATCATTCCACTAATATCACATTTATAATAAATAGTTGGCTTAATTTAAAATCATTTAGTATATATGTGCTTAAAGTGTTGATCATTTCATCAGTTTTAACTCTTGAGAATTGAATGTTTGTTTTATACATGTAAATCCCCAATAAATAAATTATATTAATACCTATGTTAATACCCATAGAAAAATAATATGTTTCGGTAATCAAAATATAATAATTTTTCATTTAAAAAGGATAAATTTAATAAATTAATTTGGCAACATAACGGGTATAACAATGTGGTGTATGGAAAGGGACTAATGAGAGGGAATGAAGGTATACCATTAAGAAAAAACTCTTTTATAATTAATTTGAATATTCATAAGATTCTGTAAAAATATTAATTAAATGTTTAGTAGATATACTATAAAATAGGTACGTGAGTGGAAACGAAGAAGATGAGGGTTTTCATACATTTGAGAGTTACTTCATAAACACGAGGATGTCACATTAAGACCTTAAGGATAACATGGAGGGACTCTTTAGGAGGAAAAATTTCTAGAACAATATGTTAGAAGGATTTTCAGTTGAGAGGAATGGGAGCATTGGTGAGTATTTATAGTAAAAGAGGTGGAATTGTTTAATAATTTTTAAATACAGGTCTTCAAATTCTATGTTGTGGAAAATGCAGATACATTGGCATACCCATGGTTTTGGAAAATGGTTTTAAAAATTTGACTCATGTATTATAATATATTAATCCAATTAAACAAAGATAATTTTTTTAAGATTATGTTAGAATGGAAAGGTAATATTTCTACAAATATATTGTTGTTCTAATCTTAATTTCTATTTTGGTATTTGGAACGTCATTTATAGGTTTGGAAATTGATTTTAATCCATTAAAATACATAATATTAACAAAATAATATTTTTTGAGTCTTCATTTCAGTATTATATATTATTACATTATTATAAAATATTTATTAATTTTTAAAACATATCGATAATATAAAACCTTATTTTTTTACTATTCACTAGAAAATAACACATTTTAAAAAATTATCAAATTTTAACCCAAGCCGAATTTCAATGTGATGATTTCAAATATAATTTTTATTTTTTCAAAATAATTCCATATATAAAATATTTTTTACATTTTAATAAAAATTTATTAGTTATTGGAAGATAATTATCCTTAAGATATGGTAAACTTTCTAACACATATAATAAATTCCAAGGATATTAAAAAATGGTATTAACATTTATATTTAAATTAATAGTTTTTATATTAATATTCAATGAGAATAAATTTTATTTGGAATAAATTAATTTATTAGAAGAGTGAAAATATATTCTAAAAATACATTAATGTTTTAATTGTATATAGAAAATATATTTATCAAATTCATCTAATATTCATGTTTATTTGAATAAATATTATTATAAGGAAAATATAATTTGGAGAAATAAATATAAAATTTATACAAATGAAATCCAAATTTTATAATACTAAGTTCTAGACATAGAAACCCTTATTAAACTAGCATAAACCCTAAGTATAATGATTGTAATAGTGGTTGTTTCATGGGGTGGACCACCTAATATTAATATAGTGGCACTAGTACAAAATATATATATCGTGTTGGGATTTTCACCTCAGTTGTGGATAACTAAAGTGAAAAAGCCATGTATATTCCCTTATCGCATTTTTTTATCATATAACTGATGTGAAAAAACTAGTATCCCACTTTATCATGTTGGTTATGTTGTAACTTATTTTATAACATATTTTTTTTACTTCAGTTATATTTTAACCAACGTGGTAGATAAAATTTGAGTTCTTTATCATGTCGGTTATAATGTAACCAACATGATAAAAAAACATTATTCATGTAAGTTAAAATATAATCGATTTAATAAATAGTAAAAAAATCATTATCATGTCAGTTATAATATAACCGTTGTGATATAGAATTTAAAATTTTATTAATTTCTATTTTGAAACATTTCAGTGTTTTTCGATATCATTGAAGAAAACTTGTTTCTATCATACAGAAATACTAACCTCATTTATTCGATCTAGAAGACTCAAATATAGGTTTTCCATTTTCATACATCATCAGGTTTCATCAACCTCACTATTTCAAATTCAATAAACTCGTCTCTCAACTCTCATGTAAGCATGACACATCGATCCACGATTGTGAATGCCCTAACTCTTGTTTTTCTCGATTCTGATGACTCAAATCTCACATTTACATCAATTTGATGTGATGTTACTATTCTAGGACTAAAAAAGTTAATTCTAAATCTTATTATGGAATTGTAATATTATCTTTTTTATTAAAATAGTACTTTTGTTGGTAATGGTGTTAGGATCATTTCTTAGATATCCACCAAGGGTTTTTTTATGTTTTATTATTAATCGGTTTTGATAAAAGATTTATTTGGTTATCTTTTCTTTATATTTTTAATTGATTTTACAAGCTCCTTGATGATAATTTCTTTCAATGATATCCTATGTTAATAGTAGGTGGTCTGAATTATAATTCATAACCCATTATAAAAATCCAGTTAATTGATTGAATGGATGGTCAGTTAATTAACAACTTAGTTAAGTGGGGAGAAATATTTTGACACTAAATCATAAAAAATTTCAAATTATAAAATATTGGTTGATACTATTAATTATATATATATAAATTATAAATTAAATATAGTTTTACATAATGACCTTTACTCAAAACTTTTAGATCTCTTTCTCAAATTTTCAAGAATAATTATTTTAAATTTAACAAAGTCTTATAAAAAATAATTAATCAAAATAATATATTTTTAGTTTTATTTTTTAAAAGAGAAAAAAATTATTTCATTAATTTAATAATGTATTTAGAATTTGATCCCTTGTTTTATTAAATGAAATATTAATTAAATAGTTAAATTTTATAAATAGTATGTTTTTATGATTGAAACCAAACAATGAAAACAATTAGAGCTTGGAATTGGTATATTAAAATTAATGATTTCCCTATATTTACTATCATTTTTTTTCCTATTTTATATAATGTTTTATACAAATTTATAATCGATATCTAGGGGTTTAGACTTGGAACTATTGGAAAGTATCAGTTAGTAATTTGGGAATCTTGAGATGGAATTACTGAAACTAGGGATGAGGAGTTGGTCTAAATTTGGAGAAAATGTTAGTGACTATTCATTTTCCATATATTTAGTGGAACATTTTGTTATATACATTCGTTTGGTATAATTACAATTATATATAATTTTACATGATTTATTAAATAAAAACTCATAAAATAAACTTAATTCACCTAAAAACATTATTATATGTTATATAAGTAATTATAGTCACTCTGATATTTATCAATGTTATGATTACTGGTTTACATCCTATTTAGTATTATATTATATAATATTTATATAGTTTTAATTAATGAAAATGTTACCCTACATCTATTCAGTGTCTTATTACATAGCATCCTACATGTTTCATGTTTAGTAATGTATAATATATAATATTATAGTTTGTTACACTGTGAAAGATGTATATGGACTTTTAAAATTATTCACAATAAAGGGTAATCATTTAACATTTGATTTAAATATGTTTTCTTATTTTAAATGTGATTGAAAATTTTAAATTGTTCCCTTTTTCCAAATTAAATCATTGAGGATGTTTTTGGTTAATGTATATGGTGAAATGATTTGATTTTGTAAAATTAATTATTTTTTAAAAACTGTTGTGTCATATTTTTTTAAGAGAAATGTGATGTTAATGAACGTTTTTTAATATAAATAATACATATTGGTACATAGGATGATAAATGTGAAGTGTGATGAATTTTAAATTACCAATTATATTTAAACTTATATTCTATTATTGTCAAGAATTTTTAATTATACAATTCAAATTCATTTTTTTAAAATTTCAATGATTCGTTAATTTCAAATTATGAAATCTTTGATATATATAAACGTTAAGGTTGAATTGAATAATTTATTCTTACTTTTATCATCACTGTATTCTTTTGGAAAGATTTTTAATTTTGATATTTGTTAGATATTATAATGAGTGGAAGTTGGATTATGACACTTTGAATAAGTGATGAATATTCAAAAGGTGTTGATGATGTTTTGAAATTTTCTAAACATAATGTTCCAAATGAAAAAATATTTTCTTGTACATGCCTAAAATGTTTAAAAAAGAAGAAGTTAAAAATAATATAGATCTAATATCATTTAATTTTTCATGGTTTTCATCTGAGTTATAGCCCTTGTATTTGGCATGGTTAAACTGGGTAGAATTTTGGATCTCTTGATAATGATTCATTGCATGATTATTGGTCATATCAAATTAAACAAATAATTCATGATATTTAAGTAGAGTTAGTTGAGAAAGAATCAACAATTTATCATCTATATAGAGATGATGAAAAAACCATTGTATCTGGGTTGTAAGGAATTTAATGTTTTATTGATGGTGTAATGATAGATTAACTTAAATGTCAAACATGGATGGAGTAACCAGAGTTTTACAGAGATACTGTAATTATTGAAAAATATTATACATATATATCATGACCTTCATGATTCATGTTATAAAGAGAAAATAATATTGTGCCATATGGGATTCGGTTAAAAAAAATACATGGTTTCCTAAATGATTGTGTGATATATAAGAAGGAATATGAATTTATTCCAAGGTTTCCAATATGTAGGACATCCCGGTATAAGTTGAAAGAAAAATAAAAAGGATTATTTAGTAGTTATAGAGACTCTTAATAAGGAATTTTGGTATATCCCTATAATTCTTCATTTGAAAATATTATTTTAAATTTCACATAATGAAAAAAAGGTTACGATATAATGTTGATGAGTGGATATGTGGCAGAAAATTACGAAATCTAGCTGGTTTTCAATAGTGGAAGAAATTTGATCACAAGTTTCCTACATTCAGAAATGAAGATATAAATCTTATATTTGGACTATACATGGATTGAATGAATCTATATCGAATTTCTAGTAGCACACATAGTTCATGGACTATCTTATTGGTGATTAACAACTGCTCTCTGGAATTTTGTATGAAGAGAAAATATTTCATGTTGAGTTTAATGATATGTGAAACAAAACATCCCAGAAAAGTTATTGAATATTTCTTATCACTGTTGAATGAATATTTGTAACTGTAATGGAGGGATGGTATAAGTGAATATGATTACTATAAAATAGAATATTTTTAACTACATGCAATGATTATGTTCACTATAAATGAAGTCCCATCGTATGGATTTTTTTGATATAATGTTAAGGGGTTTAATTCTTGTCTAATTTATGAACAAAAGAATCAATATTATTGATTCTATAATGGGATAAAAATAGTATACATGGGTCATAAATTTTTTTGTCTATTGATCACTCTTATAGAAGATTAAAAATGGATTTCAATAGCTTGCATGAATTTGATATTTTTCCAAAAACTATATTCACTGATCAGTATTTTGAGAGGGTGAAAAAAATTTAAAAGAAATTTGGAAAGTCACAAAAATATGGTAATGATAGAAATATTTGGAAGAAACGGTCAATATTTTTTGAGAAACCATACTAGAGATATCATGGGATAACATTTATTTCATGCATGTGGGGAGGAATACCTATGAAAAATTGATTGGAACATTATTAGATATTAAATAAAAGGATAAATATTAGTTTAATATAATATTGGACTTACTCTCAATGTGAGTATGTTTAGAGTTGTCTCCCACTCCTAAAGAAAGTCAAACATTCCTTCCCATGACTTTTCATACCTTATCTAGGAGGTAGATATTAGATTTTATTAAATGTATTCATGATATCAAATTTCAAAATGGTTATTAATCAAATTTATAAAATTTTGTGTCTTTAAAGTTTTTGTAGTTGACAGGTTTGAAATCTCATGATTGTCAAATCATGACGCAATAGCTCCTACTAGTTGCATTTTCTGGAATATTTCTCATCTGTTTCAGAATGTCAATCATGAAAGTGTGTTATTTATTCAATTAAATTTGTAATAAAGTGATTGATACAAATGATTTGAACACGTTTTAGAATGAAGTAGTTTCTATACTTTTTCAATTGGAAATTTATTTTCCTCCATCTTTTTTGATATCATAGATCATTTAATGGTTCTCTTGGTGTGAGAAATAATGCTCCAAATACCGGTATATATATGTTGGATGTATACTTTTGAATGGTATATAAATAAGTTAAATGTGTATTTAGTGAATTCATATCAACCTAAAGCATCCATTATTGAGAAGTATTTTTACGAGTAGGTTGCAGAGTTTTGTACATTATATTTTTCTACAGTGGAGCACATTGGTTTGCCTACATCCCACCATGAACAAGTTAATTTTGGGGGAAAGGGGATCTATTTAATGAAAGTAAAATCATTGATATATTAACATAAAAATTAGGTACATTTATATATCTTGAATAACATAGATAATGATCATCTATATATAACATTTTATATTAATGTTTTGAAACAATGGTATCCAAAGAAGAAATATATGTGGATTTTGAATTAACATAACAAAAATTGTTTTCCAAGGTTTAAAGAGACCATTCTTGGTAGACCAGATACCTCAGAAACATTGAGATCTTTAGTGGGAGGTCTAAGTTTAAATGTGATAATATGGTCTGGGTGTGACATTAATGGCTATACATTTCATATGAAAGATTAGGACAACAAAAGTAGAGTTCAAAATAGTAGTGTATTGGTGTTCGTAGAAGAAATTCCTTTTTTTGAGTTCCAAATAAAAAAACCCAATCTCTGCATCAATTTCATATTTTGGATTCTTCGAAGAATTATGTGTGGTTGATTACATTAAATTTAAACTTATAGTGTTTAAATGTAAATGATTTATCAGTAATAGCAGTGTCAGACATGATAAATTTGTAATTAAACTTGTTAAACTAAATAAATTTGAATACAAAAATGAACCTATTATCATAGAAACAAGTGGAAAAAAATTATTTCATTGCCAATCCTAGAGGGGTCCATGTCGTGACTACCCCAAGCCCGCCTCCGATAGGCCAAGGGGTGGAGAATAGCACCCAATTGGCATATCCCATAAATAGGAGGCATTATCGTATGTACTTGTACACACACACACATATATTCAATACCAAAGTGATGAAATGTAAAAAAACTATGTAAACAATGCATTAATACACTAAGATACCAATCGTAGAGTATGACAGTAGGAAAATAATAACTAAACAGGTCCAGAATTCAATCATAGAAAAAGAAAAAGTCTGCCAAGTGAATGCACAAGTTCCTAAAAGTCATCCGAAGATAAACCTACCTGAAGGGTATGTGTAGGATAGGTTCTTGAAGTCATAGGATCACAACACATCTATATGATCCCTCTAAGAACAACCTCGTCCTGGTCATCCATGATCTCTATCAAAGAATTGATCATCTACACAAGACCCGACACGTGTGGGTAAATCCCGTGCGGGGGTGAGTAAACCATTACTCAGTAGGAAACCTTGAAACCAAAAAGGAAATACCACTAAGAAATACCTAAATTACACTACAAAGTAAACACATGAAGTACACCACAAATAAAAAATATGAAATAAACCACAAAGAGAACACATGAAGTATAGTCATCTCATAGATGTATAATTATAAATAATGAAGAGACGGATTTCAGTTGTAGTCCAAATATCTCCAAGTTTCCATAACACACTGAGTGTTGATGACGCACGGAGCATCGATGCTGTGTGGGGCATCAATGGGACACAGAGCATTGATGGAATAGAGAGCATTGATGGCACCTAGAGCATCAATGGAACCCAGAGTGTCGATGGTGCAGGAAAACTCAATAGAACATGGAGCGTTGATGGAAGATGGAGCATTGATGGATCATGAAGCTCCCTAGTCACATAGTCACCAAGTCACAACCAACAGAAGGATTCTTCCTGTAGCGCACTTGTACAGGTACAACCTAATCCTCAAGCCAATTGGTTGTATTCTAACATTCACAAAGACTCACTTAGAGTATCCCAAAACGATTTAATTATTACAAGGGTCCCATCATAAAAAATGGATCATCAAATGAACACATGGTTTGAATGATATGGACTTTTTTTAAAAATAGTTTGACCAGGGTCTGTTCCTGGTCTGACCCAAACCCTCCACACACGATCCAAATTGTCGTCTAACCTGAACTGGTCCTTCCAATCTTACCAGCCTGGCACAACCCGGTTCAAACCATCCTAAACCAGATTAGCCCACTGGGCCACAAGAGTGGATTGGCATATCTAGTCCAAACTTCCGCATTCGTGCTAGTTTGAGTGCACCAGACACGGCCTACCCTGGCCGTGTCCCTCTAGTCAATGCAGAGCTGTGAAATGTTTCACACAATCCACACACCTCCTCTATCAGGTCCCAGGGACTCACTTCCACCACAGTATCCCTCTAGAAAGGAGTTATGTTTCATCCCATATCACCGCCATGCCCTCCTCCTGCGACCCCTTATCACCGCCTGCGGACCCTATTGTTGTGGTCTCGCTCTAATGTGGTCCCTCCTAGCCCGTATCCTACTGCCACTGTTGTCTAGCCTACCTACGGCCTATCCTTCCACAATCCTCCTCACCCGTCCTCCCCTGTTGGGTCGCTGCTACCTCTTCCTCCAGCCGCCCCGCTTGAGCCAGCCAGCGCTACCGTCGCTGCCTTGCACTATTTCCACCTTGCATTTCCATCGCACCTACGCAGTGTCGTCACAAGATTAGATCATGATTTTAATAAATCATAGTGTTTAAAATGAAATGTATAAGGTTAAGAACACATGAATAATGTGAGAGATTAAGGGGGGAGTTTCAAATCTCATTAATTTCCAAATAATTGATCTTGGGCTTGTTCATGTCATCCTTGATCCATTCATATGTGAAGTATTATGAATAACCAGTCAACACACATATCTATTCCCCTTTAAAAACTCTGAATGTTGTTATCTATACCGAAAGAATGAATGAACCATGGATCAACCTGTTTTTTGGTTGGTCTATATTTTTCATTTTAATATAAGAGGGGAAAGGAAATAACAAAGAGATTAAACACCATACCTCGAGGTTGGATCAGTCATTCACAAATAATGGAGGAATGTGTCATCATCAATCCTTGGTCGGCCAATGTTCTTCCTCAAGAGAGTTTCCTTCCCTGCCTTAGAGGAATTCCATGGTTATATTGGTTACCATAAATTCTAGAAAATGGCTTCATTAAAAATAAAAACTCTTATGTGTTTAAATTTATTTTAATGAATGTTATGTCCAAATTCTAAACATCCTAGTTGACCCACACCAATCGATGTTAGGCCCTTTCTAAGGTAAATTTTCTTCTCTGGATATAACAGTGCCCTCAAATTTCTGATCTGGGAATCCATTAAGATGTTATTTCAATTTTAAAGAAAAATCATATGCTTTGTGAAAATTAAAAAATTTCAATGAACTATCCTAGGAACCTCGGGCCTTGGAATATCATTTTGTCTCAATCCCTGGTCTAATAATATTTCCAATTAATTTATGATTATGAAATTAGAGAAAATCTATGTCATTAAATTCTCCCCACCTTATGGATTTACATCCTCGAAATCCAAAACAGGGGATAATCAACAAAAATATTAGGGTACTGAGTACGAACATGATCCTCCCACTCCCAAGTGATCTTCTAGATATTTCCATGCTTCCACCTAATGCACACCATAGGAATCGACCGACCACAAAAGATCTTCTCTTATTGATCCCAGATCTCCACTGGGTACTCCATAAAAGTCACCCTATCATTAATTTCTAGCTCGACCAAGTCAAAGAAATGAAATGGATCATACACATACCTCCTCATCTATGACATGTGGAAGACATCATGCACCTGGTGAAATTGCGGGGGTAGGGCTAGGTGGTATGACAACTTTCCAACAATACTCAGAATTTGAAAAGGGCTAATGTAACATGGAGATAAATTTTCTCCCCTGCCAAATATATGTAATCCCTATCAAGGTGAGACCTGAAGGAACACATTGTCTCCCTCCTCGAACACCAAATTCCTTTTTATCCTATTAGTATATGAATTTTTCAGGTTCTGTGCAGTCCTCATCTACTCTTGGATGATCTGCACCTTCTTAGTGGTAGACCACACCAACTCTGGACTCTTATGTGATGTCTCCCCCAGGTCCATCCAGCAAAGTGGTGACCTGCATGGTTGCATGTACAAGGCCTCGAATGGTGACATAAAAATGGTGGAGTGGTACATATTGTTTTATGCAAACTCCACTAGAGGAAGGTGATCTTCCCAACTGTGACCAAAGTCTATGATGAAAACATGTAGTATGTCCCTAAGAACATAGATGGTCATCTCCGTCTGGACATCTATCTGGAACCTCATGACTTTTGTTATAGGATATCTCCACTAAATCCAAGTGATTCTCCCAAGAACCACCAATGTCAAGCACACATGCTCAGAGCATATCCTCTAAAACTTGAAAGGTACGCTCTAACTTCCCACATTGTTTTGGGTGGAAGGCCGTACATAACAAAATATGTGTACTAAGAACCTTCTATATTCCATGCCAAAAGAGTGAACTAAAGCTTGAATTGCGATCTAAAACTATAGTTCATGGCACCCCATGAAAAATATCTCCCATATGTATAGTTCTCCCAAATGTTCTACATTAAAGGGTTACCTAATATGAAAGAAATGTGCTACCTTCATTAGTCAATCCACAATGAACCAAATAGCATCATTCTTCCTAAGTATCATTGGAAGCCCTGCCATTAAATTCATAGTCACATCATCCCACTTCCATTTCAAAATTGGAAACGACTGCAATAGGCCTCCAGGTCATTGATGCTCTTCCTTCACATACTGACAGGTGAAACATCTTGTTACGAACCATACAATATCCTTTTTCATACCTAGCTACCAAAACCTTCATCATAGGTCATGATAAATTTTTATCACCCCAAGATATTCCTCCCACATTGAGGCATGAAATTCCTACATGAGTTCCTCTCACATAATTGTAGGCACAACAACCTGAATTTTCACATAGATGATATCGTCCTCATCTATTATCCCATATGATGGTGTTTCTGTGCCTTTAAGGATTTACCTTAAGGATAAACACTTTGGATCCTCATATTGACTATCCTTGATTTTTCTCAAGAGTGTAGACACCACTCCTACTGATACCAAAGTCAACCTCTCCGAACAATCCAAAACTACTACATGCATCTCCACCAACAAAGTCATAATCTTTACCTCTACACTCAACTCATATACCAACTGAGTCTGATTTTTCCTGCTCAAGGCATCATCCACACTATTCCCCTTTCCAGGTGTATATGCCAGTTCAAAATCAAAGGACTACATATACTATACCCTTATTTTCTACCAATGACTCAAGTCACAAAGTGAAAATATGTAACTCAAACTTTTGTGATATGTAAAATCTGTAATCTTCTCACCCAAAAGATAGTGTTTCCAACACATAAGAGCATAACCCACTATTTACAACTCGGGGTCATGCATAGGGTAATTCTATTCAACTAGCCTCAACTGCTGAGACCCATAAGTAATGACTTGATCCCAACAAATCAACAATTCTTTGAGTTTGATCCAAAATGTATCAAAATAAACCATGTACTCATCACCTAACCTAGGTAAGATCAAAATTGGTGTTGATGTCAAGTAATTATTCAATACTAGAAAGTATTCTCGCATGCTTTTGTCCAATAAAACTTTATACCTTTCTTTGTGAATTCTAAAAGCAGTGATTCTAAATGGGAAAATTCATGGATGAAACTCTTCTAATATCCAGCTAATCTGAAAAAGAATTGAATATCAAAAACCTTCTTGGGATTATCCTAAGAACCCATAGACCTCCCTTTTTCTGGGTCCACTACCACTCCTTCTTATGAGATGATGTGCCCCAAAAATTGAATCATGTCAATCCAAAATTGACATTTAGATAGTTTTTCATATAACTATTTCTCTCTCAGTGCACACAAGACAATGTCAAGATGTTGGGAATGATCATCACGATTATTAGAGTATACTAAGATGTCGTCTACAAACACCACCACAAATTGATATTTGTACAAATTAAAGATCCTATTAATCAAGGCTAAAAATATTTCTAGAGCATTTAACAACCCAAATGGAATCACAACAAACACATAAAGGCCATAAATTCTTCTAAAATAATTTCATAGTATATCAGAGATCTGAACTCTCACTTGATGATTCGCTGATCTAATATCTATCTTTGAGAACACACAAACCCCCTTCAAATGGTCAATCATATCATTGATATGCAGAAGAGGATATCTATTCTACACGATCATTTTATAACACATCTGGTAATTGGCACACAATCGTAATCTCTCATCGACCTTCTTTACAAACAATATAGGTGATCCCCATGGAAACACACATGGACGAATAAACCCTTTATCCTCCAACCCCTCCAACTACATTTGAGCGCCTGAAGCATAGTCATTGCCACTTTGTAAGGTGGAAAAGATACCAACTCAGCCTCCGACATGAGATCAATAGTTAGTTACACATCCCTCTCATGTGGAAACTCTAAAAATTCATCAGGAATGTCATCCTAAAATAGTTCTACTACTGGTGGAAGGACATCTTGACGACCACTCCTTTCATCTACCAAAATACTAGGAACTTGGGCTGTGAGCTCACCCATTTGTTGAGTAGTTGGACCAGTTCAGCTGCATTGATATCCCATTCTCCATGATGAACATACTGGTCACCCTTAGGGGATACAAAGTTCACCCTCCTACGGTACAACGTATGTGGGATCATTATGCGACTAGCTAGTACATAGCCATATTCAGGTCGAATCCGGTTACATCAAGATCATAGATATCCAAAATAAAACTATATTCTCTCATATTTAGTGAAAATTTCATGCATAAAAAAATATCCATAGACCGTGTTCCCAATGGTGTATCGATATTCATCACCCCACTTACGAAATCCACCTCCAGACTCAAACCATTGACAAGATTTGCATATATAAATGAATGAGAGGAACCAGTATCAAACAAGGCAGTAGCTAAAGTTGAATCAACTAGAATAGTACCTATCACTGTCAATGGATCATCCTCACTCTCAACAAGTGTAGGCTGCACTGCATGTAATTGTCCTAACCCTCTTCCCTAGGGTGTCATCTCACTCCCTTGAGTAACACCACTCTAATGATATGGGTTCTCATAGCCTAGAGCACCACATCCACTACCTCCACCACCAATGACCATAGAAATCTAGATTTCAGACCTATATGGTGTAGAAGACCCCCTTACCACACTCTGACTCTGAGAAGCTACTCCCTTAATAATAGCCTGCCACTGCTTCCTACATAACTTATTCTGGTTCCCCATCTTTCCACAAAATTGGCAATCCACTAGTGGTTGAGGATAATGTGTATGATAGTGTCCCTGCCTATCACACTGGTGGAAAATCACAAGAGCAAGATCCGATGCAAATTTTCCTTCTAGATGTCCACCTTTCATTCCATAGCCCTAACTAAATTTCATGAAACTACGCTTCCTTCTCTCAGAAGGCACACTCCCTGATCGTTCAGTGATATCTACCTATCTAGCACTAAAAGTCTCCTTCAGTTTCCCTCTAAAATGAGTGCTTGATTATCCACTTTTGAGAATTTCATTAGACTAAATATATTTACATGGGACTTAATTTCACACCTAAGTCCATCCTGAAATCATTTTTCCGAATAATCCTCATATGCCACCAAATATAGAGAAAAATGTTGTAAATCTGTGAAACGTACAGCGTAATCAATTATGGACATGATTCCTTGGGTCATATGAATAATCTCGTAATCCTTCTCTTGTATCTGTGTCTCTATATAGAAGTTCTCCAAGAACTTATCCAAATAGTCCTTCCATAAAATTTCATCAGTCTTTCCAGATTGTACCTGAATGTCTCAGTGATGCTTCGTTGATTCTCGTATCATGTATACAACCAACTTGAACCTTATCCCTGCCAGATTCTCCAAATGGTCAAGTATTATCTCTATGGATTCAATCCATAATTAATCTCTCTTAGGTCAACCCTCTCTAGTAAAAGTAGGATGGTGATGTAGCTGAAACGCCCTTGTCAAATTAGATATGTTTTTCAGAACTCACCGTGGGGATCTCTCCATAAATTGAAAGAAATGAGAAAACTTCTCTCATAATTTATCCCCTTCATACTCATATTGAAACAATGGTTCCTTATGTTCCCTGTTCGGATGTTTTTTCATGTCCATACACATCGGACTCTCCCTCAACTAGTGTTTTGGAGGCATATATCTACAAATAAAAACTCACATCTTTGGTCTCATAACTCAACGTTATAACATTTATGTAAGAGGAGAAACTAACAAAACATGTTTCAACATGTCCTTTCCCCCTTTTCTCGCCACACGGTCTACACAGAGGCCTAATCACTGCCCATAACAATCCTACTCCTAGGTCTTGGGTGAAAAGGGTTCATACATTATCATTAATTAATTCAACAATAATTTAATCACATTATCTCAAATTAATTAATTCAAAAAATAATTTATTAATCGTACTCATTTCATCAATCAAGGATCTCATTAGACACCCATTTATTCTCATTTTGCATCATTATTTCAATCTCACAACCAAGAAAAGTAGTTCAATAACTTACCTATAACCCATTTTCCCATGAGTTCCTAGAATGATGCATGTCATAACAACCCCGAGTTTTTATAATGATGAATGTAGAATCAACTATCATTCCTCTTTAGGCCACAAATAAAAATTCATCAATTTTCAAAACAAATTATCACAACACAACACAAGTGGATCACCCAAGGTAAAATAATATCCAACTCTAACAAAAAACAACAATCTCAACAATCAAACCCCGAGTACTCATATTTTCCCCCTTAAATGGGTTTGAAACTCCCATGAATGAGCTCATTACTGAGCCTCAAATATTCCTCGTATTCTATATACCTTTTCCAAAATAGTAAGAAAAATGAAGAAGAAAGAAAGGGAAACTCCTCTAATAAATCTTTGGGACATCCCGACCCAAGTTCCACTAAATGGTGCCCCAATCCAGTTGGCCACAAGCCCTCAAGAGTGCCTCCTCATACACCATAGGGTGCCGAATATCAGTGAGGTTCTGGTAAGTCGGCCTTTGGGATACTATACCATCTTTTATCAGATTAAAAAACCAATGGAAACAAACAACAATAACCAAGTGAAAACGCATATAAATAACCATAAAAATGCCATGTCATATGAAATTCCAAACAATAAAATACAATACTCAACTAAAAGGTAAAACATTCTATGGAAACACATGTGTCAAGTGTCTACAATGCAACTAAAATTAATGAAAAAACAACTCCAAATGGGTCCCAAACCACGTCTGGTTCCCTAACCCATGCTCCAATCCCAAACAATAACCTACTCCAGGGCCTTTCCCTTGTCCTTTACTACAACAACAATGTCTACTCATGTTCCAATCAGGCGACCCGAATAGGGTGTGGGTATGAATCAGTAGGCCAATAAAAATGGTGTCTACAAAAATTACAATCAAATGATAGTGTATGCATATTTAAAAATAACTAAATACAATATAAAATTAAAGAATTATCACATTGTCAGTTAATCTTTAATCGTCACATTAGGCCCAGTTTCAATTCATGTTTTCTATTTGAATAATCATTCATTATTATCATTCATTTGGTGTTGAATGTCATGCCAAGACCCCCAAGTATCATTTAGTATAGGTTTCCATGCCTAACACTCCATATCTTATTAGGTGTAGTTCATCATGCCTAACACCCAAAAATCCAATTTAGTGTAGTTCATCATGCCTAGTACCCCAAAATCTCAAGTTTGGATAACTATTAGGGGGAACACCATCTCGAAGTACAAACTTCTAACAAGTCTAGAACGCCATGTCTAGAACCCCAAAAATATCTGTCATCTAATCATTCTCTAATTCATAAAAATTAGCCACATCATTAACTTACTAATCCAATTACTAGTTAAACATTTCAAATCCCATTAGTTAACTCAACAATTAACAGTGAAAAATAACCCATTAATTAATCAATCAACACAATTTTCCTTCAATAATTAATTCATCAGAATTAATTATCCACATAAAATATCAACTTATCATAATTAATTATCAAAATTAATTATCTTTGATCAACATCATGGAACATAATTAATTCTCACGATTAATTTTCTTACATAGTCAAACATCATTTCATAATTAATTTCCCCAAATTAATTATATTAGCACCTTTAATTTAATATTCCAATTAAAATATCTCAACCTATAACCAATCTCTAAAACAATTATATATTTGAGAAAACCCCCTTCATTTGTTTCTTGATTCAATTATCAATTAATCACCAAGGAAATCATAAGTCAATTCCACATTCTTAATTACTCCAATTTAGGAAATCAAGTATCAAGGGAAGATAGAAAATACATAAACCCACATTCACATATCAAATCCATGACTATGTGAGTTTAATTTAGACCACCTACATTGATTTATCGATGGATGTTATCCCAATTTAAATCCCTAAAATCTGAGTGGCACAACGTCATCGATTAAACTCCATATCTAAATCCCTAAACCAAAATTAAGATCAAAGGCATCAATATCTTGAAAATATAGATCTAGATCCAAAATTATAGATACAGTTCTAAACATATAGGATTATATCCATGGAAATGGTGGATATCTTCCATGAAAATTTCAAGTAATGATAGAGGAAAAAATGGGAAAAGAAAAAGGTTGAAAATCCACTTACTAGGAATAGAGCGGATCATCAATCATAGATTTTGATCTCGAAGAACGATGTTCGATTCACATTTGAATCCCTAGATAAGGATTTGGGATCCCCTAGAATTTTCAATTCTAATCCAATGTCTAAATATGAGAGTCTTTGGAAGGTTCAGGTGGTTTTAAAATAGATTTTCATATAATTATTCTAGCATGCATGGTTTCCTAGGCAGGGGCGCACGGTTAAGGAAAACTGTGCCCCAACTGTGTGAAACTCTCTGTCCATGTTTACATGGTTGGCACGATTTAGTTGAATTTTATGTAAAAACATGTGCAAACCATGTGGACCACTCTATCAATGTTTTCATTATTGGCATAGTTTAGTCACATGGTTTGTCAAACTGTGCGCAAACCGTGCACAACCCACTGTCCATTAGTTTTTCTTAAAAAACATCAAAATGAACCCCAAGACACTACTCCAAAACAAAGGTCTGTAAAACCCAAAAAATTACATGAAAATGCATTCTAGGTGACTCCAAGAAATTCCAGGATCTTACATTGGAGGAACATAATATAAGGGAGACCTCTTAATAGTGTTTACCTTTATATATTTATATGAATTCCATTCCTCCTCTACAATAAAAGGGAATTCACCCCCCCCCCCACTTATTCCCACATATAAATACATTTTTCTCATAGAAAAATGGCCCAAATAATTTCCCAAATTCCATCCACTCAACAAAGAATCCTCACTTGGGTTAGAAATCCAACCATATAAGCACTTTGGTGTAAACCAAAAGGATTTTCCCAAAGAAGAGATAATATTCATTATGTTGAATTTTTATTTTGTTTCCTTCACCGACAGACTAAATTTTTATTATTATTACATGATTATATAATAACATAATTATAATAGATATATGAAGATGATTTAATTTTTAATGTATGACCTACACATACACATCCATCAAATGGGATAAACAATCATCATTCGTGTGTATGGCAGACTAACGCCTCATGAACTAATGTCGTCCATTCTTCTGTTACCACCTCTCAAGGTTGATAATAATGATTAAATTATTGTTTTTTATGGTATATATGATATTTATTATGTATTTATGCTTTATTAATTTTTATATAACACACACCTTCTTTCTTTTCGTTTTTTGGGAATACGATAACTTTGTTTGTAGATGGGTGGACTATCGCCGCCTCAAAGCGATGTGATTCATTCACTCTTTACATGAAATGTATTAAAGAAGGATTTAATAATAATATGTGATATATATGAAATAATAATAATACTTAATGATAATATATATATATATCAATTAATTTTTTTCTTTCAAAATATGGTAAGAAAATGGAATCAGTGTTACTGCGTACATACGGCCTACCGTCTCTATGAACAGTGTATTTTATTTTATATTTATATATTTCAAAAATAATTATAAATAATTATATAATGAATATATGTTATATTTATATCATGTTTTAAATTATGGAAATATTTAAATTGGTATCTAATTAAGAGTATCAAGAATAATAAGTCAAAACATATATGAAAAACAAAGCCGTTATTACCCGAAACATAACTTTATCATGAAATTATTAAAAAAATGTAATATAAATTCATAATAAAACCATATATGGAATTTTATATAATAATATGGTAATTTGGTATATTTATAATAAAATTATATTTATTATACATAATAATTGAATTTTGACGAAGAAATTCAAGACTTAAGGTAAGGGTTTTCTCGTCTCGCTTTTATTTCTATGAGATATATGTTATATTCAACACTTATTATTATTTTGTGGTGTATATTTGGAAATATGACATGTTATACCATGAATTTAAATTATTTATTGATATTAAAAGTTTCAATTGATTTTATTTATTCACGGATCTCACAATTCTAATGTTACTCAAGTAGTAAAGGGGATTTCTAGTCTCACTTTTATTTCTACGAGACTTATTCCATATTCACCACTCATTTCTTTTGTGTGGTGTATATATGGACCATTAAGGTATTATATTTTTATTATTTTTATAAATTTTGATCTTTAAATTTTAATTTTATGATCTCTGTTACATGGGTTTTTAGTTCAATTGTTACCAAATTGGTAATGTAATTCCGCTTTTATTTTTTCCTTCTTTGAGAAAAATGTTTTGTTATACACCGATATTATTCTTCAAAAATATGAATTTATTTTTCCCTTTGGTCAAAAATTAATTTTATTCAAAAAACATGATTTCTAAAAAAAATAAAAAATATTTTCAAATTATATTTAAAGATAACCATAATGTAAATGATTTTGAAAAAAATATATTATCTTCAAAGAATATTTTATAGGTTTTCCATGTGATTTTATAAAACAAATTCAATAGTTTTTCAAGTTTCATTTATTAGTTTTCAAGACAAAATTATTTCAAAAAAATTAGGCTTAATTTATATGTTTTCTAGGAAAAATGGATTATGAAATGTTTTCAATATTTATTTATAAATTTTCACAAAAAATATTTTAAAAAAAAATTCAATATTCCTTTATATTTTTTCAATGAAAATGGTTTTCAATTGTTTTTCATATTTCCATTAAAAGTTGTCAAGGGAGAAGGTTTTCCAAAATTATTCCAAATTTATTTATAAAGTTTCAAGGGAAAATTATTTAAATTTTTTTAAACATTGCATTATAAGTTATCAAGGTTATTTTCAATGAAAATGGTATGAAGAAATTATCATTTTTTAAAAATTATTTTTCAATGAAAAAAAATATATTTTCCCCATGAAATGTTTTAAAAGATCTTTAAAAATTATTTTCCATAAAAGATGACATAATTTGTTGTTAATTTGGACATTATGGGGAAACAATCCAAGAGTTCCATTCTTATTCTTTCTATCAATGGTTTATATTTTTATGGAATCATTTTTATGAAACCCTTTTCTCTTTAATGGGTTATATGCTTATGAAACTTGTTTCTCTTTCATAGGGTGTATACTTATAAAACCCTCATCTTTCACTGGGTTATGATTTTGATGAAATGATTTTGAAACCTCTTTATTTATAAAAGTTTATGATATAATTACATGTTTATGATACCCGTTTAATTTCATCAGTTATGATATAATTGTTTATGATATTGTGTCACACGTATGTATGATTTCATTAAGATATTGGTGGGATATTTATCTCCCTCTAATGAATGGGTTAAATATTTATATCTCATGAGATAGAGTAGGATGGAATGAGGAGTGAAATATATTCTGTATGATAGTTTTTGAATAATGAGTGAACTTAGTTTAGTATGATATGGTTGGAACAAAAAGTGAACTCGGTTTAGTAGATAGGGCTGGAAGGATGAGAGAACTCAATTCAGTGTGACAGGGCTAGAACGATGAGTGAAATCAGTTCAGTAATACAGGGTTGGAATTGGAAGTAAACCCCATTCATTAATAGAGGGCTAGAATGGTAATTGAAATAAGTTTAGTAAATAGAGGTCTAGAATGGGGCGTGTACCCAAATCATTAAAGGATTTTTTATACAAATATAATCTTGAGTGTAAACCATGGAAAATAATATGGTTTGGGAAGTGAACCCATTCAACAATGGTGGCCTCGTATGTAATCCTTGAATTCTATGGAAATCATTTTATATGTTTATGTTTCTATCACAATCCTTTTTCTTATTCTTATGATATGAATTCGTGGATTATGATTTTTATTTAATTATGGTTTGTGTATAATGAACTACCAATTCCTCTTCCATGATTCATGTTTATGTTATTTGATTTATAGGGTATGATTTTACAATGTTATTATCATGTTATCATACCCGTATTATATTGATATGTTTCAGTATCTCCTTTATTTTTACCCTTACTATGCATCTGAGATCCCCCTTTTTTTATGATTCCTTTCCGCATGTTGTAAAGAAAGGTTTTATAACATTATATTATGCAAATTTTATGCTCTCATAGCTCATGTTCTTTTATTCCTTTATGATTCATTTGTTATAGCCTTCCAAAAATTATTCCATGACTCTTGATTATGGCCAATGAATATATCGATATTATATTCAAAAGTTTATACCTTGTTTTCATACCCTTATTCTCATGATATTATTAAAAATTATAATTGATTTATATCTCCATTTTTACCTTTATTGGTCATCCAAGCTCATCCTTTATTATGTATTTATTTCTCTATGATATGAATAATGGGTTTGAGTATGATATGTCTAAGAAGGGTTTTAGTTTTGATGTAATTTTTTGGGGATAATGTAGATATTTTATGTACTTTTTTTAAGTATCCACATTTAAAATACACTAAAGTTGTAAAACCATGAAAATTTTGCTTAAATGAATAATAGGCTCTATATCTTTCTTAATATGAAACACCAAGAATTATGAGAATTGTGATATACTATGACAATATTATTATTTAAATGAGATCATTATAACCTATTAATTTAATTGGAATGTATAAATATGAGTAACCACATTTTGATATATATATATATATATTGGTTTTAAGATCACATCCTTTCTAGCTATGTCTCTCTTTGAAATATACATTTGAGCCTTGGTGGTCGAGTCCTATTTGGAGATGGATATCCTTCGTTGGATAAAATGACTTAATTTTTGGAGATTTATTATTTTGTTAATTAATGGATTCTAGGTAAAATGGGTTAGATGTTTCTTGGGTTTATAATGAGACAAGAAACATTAAAGTTGTTCAATTTGTTTAAAAGGAAAATCAGATAAAAAATAAATTGTCAAACTTTTACATTTAATGTAAAGGGATTACATGTAATGTAATTGTTTGAGGGTTTTAATAAAATAAATACAAGGTGATGGGTTTTTGGCATATTCTATTAGAAACATTTACACAATTTTTAATCGTGTTACATCCATGTAAATGACCAACCTACAGTTTTTAACATGTTGTGTGGATAAATTGTCATTTTTTGGATACATCTCTTCTCCTCTCGATCCTAGGGAATTATCCAAGCGATTTTGGGTTGCAAACATCCCATCTGGATGTCTTGTTTGTGTGGGTGATCCATGATAAGTCTTTTTGGTTTGGTTTTTTCCTTATATTCTTTCATTTCCAACCATTTCAGTCAAATAATTTTATCATGTTTTATTTTTGGTTAAATTTAGATAAATTTTTATCTAAGAACCACTATGAAATCTTCCACACTTTTTTCCTCATGGTCGTTCGCCATTATAAGTGTTGTTGGATCATTTGTCAAAGGTTGGAATCTAAATCTTAATCTTATTATTTGAAAATTTCAAAGTTTATGAAATATTGTGATTGAACCATCGTAGCATGTTCCTAAATCAATTAAATAATGAATATAATTATTCCATGAAGTCATTTTTAGAAATCATATTTTTATTTGGCTTATGGTTACCTGTTGGGTGCGTTAATCATTATTATAATAGAATTATAAAATGTCTTATTATGATTTTAGTATGACATGTGACCTAAGGGTGATTTATTGTTATAGAATCTATAATTTGTGGAATAATTCTTATTGATATAATTTTTAATCAATTTTGAATTAAATTACAAGTGGAATATGAAATAATATTTCTAATTTTCATAATTAACCATTAAGAATTGTGATATAATATTGTGATATCCATGTTGTGTGACATGGATTTTATTCCATGTTGTAATAATTATATATTGGGATAATCCTTGGAACATTCATGCTTCAATTCTATAATATTGATATTGAGCGAGCTCAGACTGGTCCCATGTTGTAATTCCTATAGGGAGTGGGTTTTGACCAGTGCCATGTTGTAATGCTAATAGGGCTTTTGACCTGGAATGTTGTAATGCTTATAGAGCTTTGACTCAGATTGATTTTTATGATTATACCATGGTTATATGGTTGTGCTTGGGATGGTCATAATACATTCTCAAAGATATATTTTCATGGTGCTGAATCAGGTTCTTTTACGATGGTTATATGGTTATGGTTGGAATGGTCGTAAGACATTATCATAGACATTCCGGCAAGGCGTCGAAGCAGGTTATGTGCCTTGGATATATGGTATTGGCCAGCATGGTCGTAATACATACTTAGTGATATTCTGACACTGAGTTGAAGTAGGGTGCTATTATATTTTATTAATTATAAATTAATTAATATGAATGTTAATCACTTTATTACAAACACTTCTTATCAGTCTGGTGTAATTTGAACTTGGTGGTGCCAACATAATGAGTTATACTCACACCCTATTTGGGCCATTTTTTAGTACCCTAGCAGATTACATATATATAGGTTTGGACAAGGGGAAATGACCTTTCTGCTCATTGCTTGGTTTTAGATGGGCTGGAGTTTGGATATCGGATCGACATGGGGTTTGGGGATTTGGAATTTGTGTCATTTATTTGGGTCATATTGTATTTTTTTGTAATGTTCTAGCATGAGATTTAGTCACATTCTTGTATGTCACTACATTATCCCATATTATTTATTGGATTATACATTAGGAGTTTGTTGTTTCTTTTTTTTATGCCTTTACATGGACTATTTTCATTCTATTATGATTTTTTTACTTATATGACACTTCAAACCAGGGGGTATAGTTTTCCAACTATAAGTTTCACACACCCAGTTCTAGTCGACAACCTCTGGCATACGGGGAGGTGTTCTTGAGGTATCATACCAACCCTTTTTGGCAATTTTAGAGAGTTATAGAATGGGGGACGTAACAATGGTCCTACAAAATAATGTTTTATTAAGTTTTAAATAATAAGATCTTAATTTTTAATGAATGAATTCAATGCTACAATAATACCATTTCTTTAAAAATGGTCATTATTTGTTTTTGTTATAAAATATTATAAATAATTTTTATAACATTTAGAAATTTAGTTTAATAAAAAATTTACCATGTTTGGAATCATAATTTCCAAATTTGGTATATAGGTCTTTATTTTTTGTCACAATGAATAGTAACCTTGTTAAATGTTTATCACCTCTGTAATGGTAAATCTAGAAATTATGGTTAAAAATAATGTGATTAGGCATCAAAAATCTATCTAACACCGAATTTATTCCTATTCAACAAGTTTATTTTGACCATACTCATACAATATTTGATGATATGACAACTTGGTATTTTTTTAATTTAAATGAACTTAATAATATTTCAAGTAAATAATAAATACAAACTGTTACTCTCTTTGTTTTCAGATATGCAATGTTATTTCATATGAATAAGAAGAAGTTATTTTTCCTTATAAATGGTTCATTTAAATATGAATTATTTTTTAATCAAGTTATTTAATATTAAACTTTTAGTGATGGAATAATTAATGTAAATTCTTATGCATCACCAACATATTATTTGTAAAGGGAGTAGAAAAATCAAGCAAATTAATTTTAAAACATAGATGTAATCTTTTATTGGCCTAGTTATGATATTCGATGGATTTTTGGATAAATATAATTTATTATGGATGTGTTAAATGTTTATATAAAAATAACATTACTATAACATTTGTTTTTAAATTCAACTGCACGATTATTCCCATAAATGACTTTAATGATATATTATATTAAATAAAATTTTATTAAATTAATTAATATACATAAAAATGTAAGGTTTGTACAAAAAATGACATTTAGTCTATAATAACAACCACTTTCAACTTATGGGTAACTTTTCCTTATATAGTGATATTCTTGACCCCTAAAGAGTAAAAATGTTGATATCACGGTAATCATTAAAAGGGATAACACAGGGTTAGAACTAAAAGATAAGGGTAAATAATCACATAAAATAGTATAAATATTGTTTTATGATAACATTATACATATATTAATCCTATATTAAAAATATTTTAATTTGGATCCACTTAAATAAAAAAATTAATTTATATGAATTTCATACTTTAGGTAATTCCAAGGGTTCACTTGTCCTCTGTTATATATGGGAACTAAATCTCTTATATACCTTACAATAATTAATAAAATAAAAATAAAAAAATCATAAAAACATTATTATCTTACTTGGATATATTATATAGGTGACTTTCTTCTTAAAATACCACCCCTCGGGCATTTAATGCGAGATCCAAGGGAGGTTCCTCAAAGAAGAGGTAGTTGTCTTAACTGAGTGTTTTCATTTTATTTATTATTTAACCTTGATAAACTATGTTATAAAATTATTATATAATTTCATCAGTATATAAAATATATTGAGATTTTATTATTTTATTTTCATAACCTTATTCATCTACTTTTTCCATCAAATGGGAAATGAAAATATTCCTCGTGTGTATGTTTGGACTACCACCTCCATGAAGTAATGTGATTCATTTTCCACCACCATATCACATTGATGATTATAATTATGTATTTAATAAATGTATATGATATTTATTATTTAATAATGATTCTAGAAATTTCAGTTATCATTTAACTTTCTTTCGTTCCATCCATCAAAAAGTGGAAACATCACTCATGTATGCATGCATATTAGAGTCTTTATGAGGTGATGTAATTAATATTTCATCACCACTTTATACAAATATATAAAAAAGTGTTTATCATGAAAAATTATGATACTTAATTTATGAGTAATATTATTTAGATGAGAAACCATGACCAAGGTTTAAGGACAGAAACCATTATACCAAACATGCATGGAAAACTGACCAATTTTCACATGAATGTTCATTTTACAAAATAACTATTAATGAAAGGTCAATTGAAAATTTCAAGGAAATCATAAATAGTTTTTTATTTATGAATATGGTTCTATAATATATTTATAATAAATATATTTTTATTATAATGGAGGTCTGAACATGTACGATGTAAAACTATACTTAAGGTAAGGGTTCCTCGTCTCCATTCAATTTATGTCAAAAATATGCCATATTTAACACTTATTCCCTTTTTTAGTGTATATAATATCCATTAATGATTTATATGATTATTTTCATAAACATTGTTGTGATTTTAAAATTACATATTGATTTATCTCTTTCAAGATGTTTTGATTCAAATATTTACAATGTTGTAAGTGTTCTTCCTCTCAACATTATTTTGATGAAACAGATTTGTTGTTATACACCTATTTATGTTTATTATATTTATATAAATACCTTCTTTAATGTTATGTTACTGATAATTAATAATTACAAGTATGTAAATATACAATTTAAATAATTTCAACATAAGTTTTTCTATTCTAAATTTTCCAAAGTGGAAAGAATTTATCATCTTAAAACATATTCTTTGGGATATAGGTTATGTTAAGAACCAATATTATTTTGTCTATTGATCACTCTTTTGGAAGATTAAAAAAGGATTTCAATAGCTCTCATGAATTTGATATTTCTCCAAAACCTTTATCCACTGATCAGTATTTTGAGAGGGTGAAAAACATTTAAGAGACATTTGGAAAGTCACAGAATTATGGTAATGATAGAAATATTTTGAAGAAACGGTCAATATTTTTTGAGAAAACATACTAGAGATATCATGGGGTCAAACATAACATTGATTTCATTCATGTGGAGAGGAATATCTATTAAAAATTGATTGGAACATTGTTAGATATTAAAGAAAAGGATAAATATTGGTTGAATATAATATTGGACTTACTCTCAATGGGAATACGTTTAGAGTTCGATCCCACTCCTAATGAAAGTCTAACATTCCTTCCCATGACTTTTCATACGTTATCTAGGTGGTAGATATAATATTTTTTTAAATGTATTCATGATATCAATTTTCAAAATTGTTATTAATCAAATTTATAAAATTTTGTTTCTTTAAAGTATTTGTAGTTGATAGGTTTCAAAACTCATGATTGTTAAATCGTGATGCAACAGCTCCTACTAGTTGCATTGTATGGACTATTTCCCATATTTTTCAGAATGTCAGTCATGAAAGTGTGTTATTTATTCAATTAAATTTGTAATAAAGTGATTGAAGCAAATTTTTTGAACACATTGGATAATGAAGTAGTCTCTATAAATTTTCAATTGGAAATTTATTTTCCTCCATTTTTTTGATATCATTGTTCATTTAATGATTCACTTGGTGTGAGAAATAATTCTCTACAGACCTGTATATATATGTAGGATGTATACTTTTGACTGGTATATAGAGAAATTACATGTGTATTTAGAGAATTTATATCATCATAAAGCATCCATTATTGAGAAGTATAAATTTGAAGAGGTTGCATAGTTTTGTACATTATATTTTACTGTAGTGGAGCACATTGGTTTGCTTTCATCCCACCATGAACAAGTTAATTTTGGGGCAAATGGGATCTATGTAATGAATGTAAAATCATTGATATATGAACATAAATAGTAGGTACATTTATATATCTTGAATAACATAGATAATGATCATCCACATATAATATTTCATATTAATTTTTTGAAACAATGGTATCCAAACAAGAAATATATGTGGATTTTGAATTAACATAACAAATTTTTTTCCACGGTTTAAAGAGACCATTCTTGGTAGATCAGATGCCTTAAAAACATTGATATTATTAGTGGGAGGTCTATGTTTAAATTTGATAACATGGTCTAGTTGTGACATTAATGGATATACATTTCATATGAAAGATTAGGACAACAAAAGTAGATTTCAAAATAGTAGTGTATTGGTGTTCGTAAAAGAAATTCATTTTTTGAGTTCCAAAGAAAAAAACCCAATCACTGCATTAATTTCATATTATAGATTCTTCGAAGAATTATGTGTTATTTATTACAATAAATTTAAACTTATAGTGTTTAAATGTAAATGATTTATCAGTAATAGTAGTGTCAGATACGATAAATTTTGAATAAAACTAGTTAAACTAAATAAATTGGAATACGCAACTGAACATGATATCATAGAAACAAGTGGAAAAAATTATTTCATGGCCAATCCTAGAGGGGCCCATATCGTGACTACCCCAAGCCTGCCATTGATAGTCCAAGGGCTGGAGACTAGCACCCAGTGGGCATATCCCTCAAATGGGAGGCATTTTACTAAGTACTTGCACACACACACACATCCAATCCCAAAATGATGAAATGTAAAAAAAAGCTAAGTAAACAATGTGTGCATACACTAAGATACCAACTATAAAGTATGACAGTAGAAAAATCAAAAGTAAACAGGGCCAAAATTCAAGCACAACAAAAGGAAAAGTCTTTCAAGTGAATGCACAAGTTCCTAAAAGTCATATGAAGATAAACCTACCAGAATGGTATGTGTAGGATAGCTTCTTGAAGTCATAGTATCAAATCACATCTATATGATCCCTCTGAGCACAACCTTGTCCTGGTCAACCAAGAAGCCTATCAAAGCATTGATCATCTACAAAAGACCTGACATGTGTGGGAAAATCCCATGCAGGGGTGAGTAAGTCGTTACTCAGTAGAAACCCTTGAAACCAAAAAGAAAATACCACAAAGAAATACCTAAATTACACCACAAAGTAAACACATGAAGTACACCACAAAGAAAAAACATGAAATACACCACAAAGTGAACACATGAAGTATTTTCATCTCATATATGTATAATTCTAAATAAGGAAGAGACATATTTCAGTTGTAGTCCACATATCTCCTAGTTTCCATAACACACAGAGTGTTGATGATGCACGGAGCATCAATGCTGCATGGGGAATCAATGGGGGCACAGAGCATCGATGAAGTAGAGAGCGTTGATGGAACCTAGAGCATCGATGGAACCCAGTGTGTCAATAGTGCAGGAAGCATCGATGGAACATGGAGTGTTGATGGAAGATGGAGCATTGATGGATCATAAAGCTCCCCAGTCACGTAGTCACCAAGTCACAAACAATGGAAGGATTCTTCTTGTAGTGCACTTATACAGGTACAACCTACTCATAAAGCCAATAGGTCATATTCTAACATTCACAATGACTCACATGGAATATCCCAAAATGGTTGAATTGTTGCAAGGGTCCCAAAATAATAAATGGATCATCAAATGAACACATGGTTTGAATGATATGGCCTTTTTTGAAAAATAGTCTAACCAGGGTCTTTTCCAGGTCCAAACCAAACCCACCAGACATGATCCAAACCATCGGCTAACCCGACCTGGTCCGTCCATCCTTACCGGCCTGGAACAACCCCATTCGGCCCATCCCAAACCGGAATAGCCCACTAGGCCACTAGAGTAGATCAGCTTATCTGGTCCAAACTGCCGCATGCAGGCTAGTTTGAGTGCACCGGACACGGCCTGCCCTCGCCGCATCTCTTTAGTCAATGTGGAGCTGTGAAATGTTTCATGCAGTCCACCTGCCTCCTCTATCAGGTCCAAGGGACTTCCTGCCTCCATGGTCTAACTCTAGAAAGGATTTATGATGCATCCCATATCACCACCATTCCCTCCTCCTGCGACCCCTTGTCACCGCCTGTGGCCCCTACTGCTGTGATCTCTCTCTAATACGGTCCCTCCTGGCCGGTATCCTATTGCCGATGTCATCCAGCCTACCTACGACCTATACTTCCATGATCCTCTTTTACTGGGCTCCCCTGTTGGGTTGCTACTACCTCATACACTAGTTGCCCCGCCAGAGACAGCCGGATCTATCGTCGCTGCCTTGCACTATTTCCACCTTGCATTTCTATCGCACCTACGCAGTGTCGTCACAAGATTAGTTCATGATTTTAATAGCGCATCGGGTTTAAAAGGAATAGGATAAGGTGAGGAACACATAAATAATGTGAGAGATTAAGGGGGAAGATTAAAATCACATGAATTCCCAAATAATTGTTCTCGGCCTTGTTCATTTCATCCTTGGTCTATTAATATTTGAAGGATTATGAATAACCAGTCAACAAACTTATCTAATCCCCTTTCAAAACCCCGTATGTAGTTATCCATCTCGCAAGAATGAATGAACCATGGATCAGCCTGTTTGTGGGTTGGTCTATATTTTTCGTTTTAATCTAAGAGGGGAAAGGAAATCACCATGAGATTAAACACCCTACCCCGAGGATGGATCAATCATTGAAAAAGAATGGAGGAATGTGTCATCATCAATCCTTGGTCCACCAGTGTTCTTCCTTAAGAGAGTTTTCTTCCATTCCTCAGAGGAATTCCATGGTTATAGTGGTAACCCTAAATTCAATAAAATGGATTCATTAAAAATAAAAACTCTGATGTGTTTAATAAAATATTTTAATGACTATTACATCCAAATTCTAACATTCCTAGTTGAACTGCTCCGATCGATATTAGGCCCCATATAAGGTAAATTTGCTGCTCTGAATGCAACATTGCCATCATGATTTTTGATCTAAGAATCCATTTAGATGTTATTTTTATTTTAAAGAAAAATTGTTTGCTTTATGAAAATTAAAAAAATTCAATGAACTGTCCCAGGCACCCCGGGCCTTGGAATATCATTTTGTCTCAATCCCTAGTCTCATAATTTTCCCAATTAATTTATTATAATGAAATTAGAGAAAATATAATTCATTAAATTCTCTCAACCTTAGGGATTTACATCCTCGAAATCCAAAATACGGGATAATCCAAAAAAATATTAGGTTACTAAGTAAGACCATGATCCTGCCACTCCCAAGTGATCTTCTAGATATTTCCATGCTACCACCTAATGCACACCAGTGGAATCAACCAACCACAAATGATCTTCTCCTATTGATCCTAGATCTCCATTGGGTACTCCACAAAAGTCTCCCTATCATTAATGTCTAGCTCTCCCGAGTCAAGGATGTGCAATGGATCTTACACATACCCCCTCAGGTATGACATGTGGAATACATCATGCACCTGGTGAAATTATTGGGGTAGGGCTAGGTGGTATGCCAACTTTCCAACAATACTCAGAATTTGAAAAGGGATAATGTAACATGGAGATAAATTTTCTCCCCGGAAAAGTATATGTAATCTCTATCAAGGTGAGATCTGAAGGAACACATTATCTCCATCCTCGAACACCAAATTCCTTTATATCCTATCAGTATACAAATTTTTCAGGTTCTGTGCAGTCCTCATCTACTCTTGGATGGTCTGCACCTTCTTAGTGGTAGACCACACCAACTCTGGACTTTTATGTGATGACTCCCCCAGGTCCATCCAGCAAAGTGGTAACCTGCATGGTTGCTCGTACAAGGCCTTGAATGGTGACATAAAAATGGTGGAGTGGTACCTATTGTTTAACAAAAACTCCACTAGAGGTAGGTGATCCTCCCAAATGTGACCAAAGTATATGGTGAGAACATGTAACATGTCCCCAAGAACCTAGATGGTCCTCTCCATCTGGCCATATGTCTGGTACCTGATGACTTTTGTTATAGGAGATCTCCACAAAATCCAAGTGCTTATCCTAAGAACCACCAATGTCAAGCACACAAGATCAGAGCACATCCTCTAAAACATGAAAGGTACGCTCCAACTGCCCACATTTTTTTGGGTGGAAGGTCATACATGACAAAACTTGTGTAATAAGCACCTTCTGTAAGCCATACCAAAAGTGTAAACTACAGAATGAATTGTGGTCTAAAACTATAGTTCCTGGCACCCCATGAAAAATATCTCTCATATATATAGTTCTCCAAAATTTTCTAAATTAAAGTTTTACCTAATAGGAATGAAATGTTATACCTTCATTAGTCAATCCACAACGACCCAAATAGAACCATTCTTCCTAAGTGTCTCTGGAAGCCCTACCATGAAATTCATAGTCACGTCATCCCACTTCCATTTCGAAATAGGAAACGACTGTAATAGGCCTCCTGGTCATTGATGATTTTCCTTCACCTACTGACAGGTGAAACATCTTGTTATGAACCGTACAATATCCTTTTTCATACATGGCTACCAAAACTGTCATCGTACGTCACGATAAATTTTTGTCACCCCAAGATATACCTCCCACATTGAGGCATGAAATTCCTACATGAGTTCCTCTCACATTCTTGTAGGCACAACAACCTGAATTTTCACAGAGATGATATCGTCCTCATCTGTTATCCCATATGAAGGTGTCTATCTACCTTTAAGGATTTAACTTAAGGTTAAACAATTTAGATGCTCATATTTTCTATCCCAGATTTTTTTCAAGAGTGTATACTCTACTTCTACTGATACCATAGTCATCCTCTCATGACTCTTATAAACTACCAAATGAATTTCCCCCAAAAAAGTCATAATCATTCCCTCTACACTCGACTCATATACCAACTGAGTCTGATTTTTCCTGATCAAGGCATCAGCCACACTATTCCCCTTTCTGGGTGTATATTCGAGTTCAAAATCAAAGGACTACATATACTATACCCATTTATGTTACCAATGACTGAATTCACACAGTGAAAAATATAACTCAAACTTTTGTGATCTGTAAAAACTGTAAACTTCTCACCCAAATGATAGTGTTTCCAACACATAAGATCATTACCCACAATTTACAACTCAAGGTCATGCGTAGGTTAATTCTATTCATGTGGCCTCAACTGCTGAGACCCATAAGTAACAACTTGATCCCCTTGAATAAACACAGCTTGGAGTTCAATCCCAAATGCATCAAAATACACCATGTACTCATCACCTAACCCTCGTAAGATCAAAATTGGTGCTGATGTCAAGTAATTCTTCAATCCTAGAAATAATTCTCGCATGCTTTTGTCCAATAAAAATTTATCCCTTTCTTTGTGAATCCTGAAAGCAGTGATTCTAAATGGGAAATTTCCTGGATGAAACTCTTGAAATATCCATCTAATCCCAAAAACCATCGAATATCAAATACCTTCTTGGGATTCTCCTAAGAACCCACTGCCCCCCTGTTTCTGGGTCCACTACCATGACTTCATCTGAGATGATGTGCCCCAAAAATTGAACCTTGTCAATCCAAAACTAAAATTTAGATAGTTTTCCATAAAACTATATCTCTCTCAGTGCACACAGGAAAATTTCAAGATGTTGGGAATGATCATCATGATTATTAGAGTACACTAAGATGTCATCCAAAAACACCACCACAAATTCATCTTTGTAAAGATTAAAGATCCTATTAATCAAGGCTATAAATATTTCTAGAGCATTTCTCAACCCAAATGGCATCACAAAAAAATCATAACGGCCATACCTTCTTCTAAAATAACTTCATAGCATATTAGAGGTCTGAACCCTCACCTGATGATTTAGTGATCTAATATATATATTTGAGAACACACAAGCCCCCGTAAAATCTTCAAACATAACATTGATATTAGGAAGAAGATATTTGTTCTTCACGATCCTTTTATAACACTTCTGGTAATTGGAACACAAGCGTAACCTCTCACCGGCCTTCTTTACAAACAATACAGGTGATCCCCAAGGAAAAACACCTGGACGAATAAACCCTTTATCCTCCAACCCCTCCAACTAAGTTTGAGCTCCTAAAGCATAGTCAATGCCACTTTGTATGGTGTAAAAGATACCATCTCATCCCTAGACATGAGATCAATAGTGAATTACACATCCCTCTCATGTGGAAACTCTAAAAATTATTCAGGAAAGTCATCCTAAAATAGTTCTAATACTTGTGGAAGGACATCTTGTCAACCACTCCCTTTATTCAGCAAAATAATAGGAACTTGGGCTGTGAGCTCACCCATTTTCTGAGTAATTGGACCAGTTCAGCTGCAAATATATAGCATTCTCCATGATGAAAATACTGGTCACCCATTAGGAGATACAAAGGTCACCCTACAATGGTACTATATATGTGGGTTCAGTATGCGACTATCTAGTCCATACCCATATTCAAGTTGAAGCCTGTTATATCAAGAACCTAGATATCCCAAAAAATAATAATTTTCTCTAATATTTAGTGAAAATTCATTGCGTAAAAAAATATCCCTATACTGTGTTCCCAATGGTCTGTCGATATTCATCACCACACTTACGAACTCCACATCAAGGATCAAACCATTGATAAGATTTGCAAATATAAATGAATGAGAGGAACCAGTATCGAACAAGGCAGTAGATAAAGTAGAATCAACTTGAATAGTACCTCTCACTATCAACGGACCAGCCTCACTCTCCAAAAGTGTAGGCTGCACTGCATGTAACTTTCCTAACCCTCTTCCCTATGGTGTAGTCTCACTCCCTTCAGTTACACCACTCTGGTGATATGAGTTGTCATACCTTAGAGCACCACATCCACTACCTCTACCACCTATACCCATATAAATCTAGATTTCAGACCTATATGGTGTAGAAGACCCCCTTCCCAAACTCTGAATTTGAGCAGCTACTCCCTCAAAAATAGCCTACCATTGCTTCCTGCATAACTTCTGCAGTTTCTCCATCTTACCAGGAAACTGGCACTCTACTAGTGGTTAAGGATAATGTGTATGATAGTGTCCCTGCCTATCGCACTGGTGGAAAAGAAAAAGAGTAAGATCTGGTGAAATTGATCCTTCAAGATGTCCACCTTCCATTCCATAGTCCTGACTAAATTTCATGAAATGACTCTTCCTTCTCTCAGAAGGCACACTCCCTGTTAGTGAGAGCTACCTATCTAGAACTAAAAGCCTCCTTCAGGTTCCCCTCTGAAATGAGAGCTTTTTTATCCACTTCTGAGAATTTATTCAAACTAAAAATATTTACATGGGACTTAATTTCCCTCCTAAGTCTGTCCTAAAATCTATTTTCTGAATAATCCTCATTTGCCACCAAATTTGGAGCAAAATGTTGTAAATCTATGAAATGTACAGCGCAATCTTTTATGGACATGATTTCTTGGTTTATATGAATAATATCGGAAGCCTTCTCTTGTATCAGTGTCTCTAGATAGAAGTTCTCCAAGAACTTATCCAAATAGTCCTTCCATAAAATTTCATCAGTCTTTCCAGATTGTACCTGAATGTCCCACCAGTGCTTCGTTGATCCCCTTATCATGTATGCAGCCAACTTGAACCTTAACTCAGCCAGATTCTCTAAATGGTCAAGAATCATCTCTATGGATACAATCCATAATTAAGCTCTCTTAGGTCCACCCTCTCTAGTAAAAGTAGGAGGGTGTTGTAGCTGAAACTCCCATGTCAAATTAGACATGTTTTTCAGAACTCACCTTGGGACTCTCTCCATAAATTGCATGAAATGATAAAATTTCTCTTAGAATTTCTCCCCTTCATCCTCATCTTGCACCACTGGTGCCTCAAGTTCCATGTTTGGAAGGTTTTTATTGTCCATACCCATCAGACTCTCCCTCAACTAGCAATATGGAGGCATATATCTTCAAATACAAACTAACATATTTGGTCTCATAACTAAAACTTATAACTTTTATGTAAGAGGAGAAACTAACACAACATGTTTCAACATGTCCTTTCCCCCTTTTATGGCCACACGTTCTACACCGAGGCCTTATCACTACCCTTAAAAATCCTACTCCTAGGTTTGGTTGAAAAGGATTCATACATTATCATTAATTAATTCGACCATAATTTAGTCACATTATCTAAAATTAATTAATTGAACAATTAATTTATTAATCATACTAATTCCATTAATCAAGGATCTCATTAGACACCCATTTATTCTCATTTTGCATCATTATTTCAATCTCACAACCAAGAAAAATAGTTCAATAACTTACCCATAACCCATTTTCCCATGAGTTCCTAGAATGATGCGTGTCATAACAACCCCGAGTTTTTATAATGATGCATATAGACTTAACTATCATTCCTCTTTAGGCCACAAAAAAAATTCACCAATTTTCAAATGAAATTATCACATCACAACACAAGTTGATCACCCAAGGTGAAATAATATCCAACTATAACAAAATACAACAATCACAACATCACACCCCGAGTACTCATATTTTCCCCCATACATGGGTTTGAAACTCCCATGAATGAGCTCATTACTGAGCCTCAAATCCTCTTAGTCTTCTATATTTCTTTTTCAAAATAGTAAGAAAAATTAAGAAGAAAGAAAGGGAAACTCCTCTAATACATTTTGGGACGTCCCGACCCAGGTTCCACTAAACAGTGCCCCAATCGAGTTGGCCACATGCCCTCAACCGTGCCTCCCCGTACACCATAGGGTGCCAAATAGCAGTGAGGGTCTGGTAAGTCGGTATTTGGGAGACTATACCCTCTTTTATCAGAATAAAACACCAATGGAAACAAACAACATTAACCAATGGTAGAAGCATATAAATAACCAGAAAAATACCATGTCATATTAAATTAAAAACAATAAAATACAATACTCAACTGAAAGGTAAAACATTCTATGGAAATGAATGTGTCAAGTGTCTAAAATGAAACTAAAATTAATAAAACAACAACTCCCAATGGGTCCGAAACCATGTATGGTTCCCTAACCCATGCTCCAATCCCAAACAACAACCTATCCCAAGGCCTTTCCCTTGTACTGTACTGCAACAAAAAAGTCTACTCATGTTCCAATCAGGTGGCCCGAATAGGGTGTGGGTATAACTTAGTAGTCCATTAAAAATGGTGTCTAAAACAATTACAATCAAATGATAGTTTATGCATCTTTAATAAGAAATAAATACAATATAAAATTTTAGAGTTATCACATTGTCAGTCAATCTTTAATCGTCACATTAGGCCCAGTTTCAATTCATGTTTTCTATTTAAATAATCTTTCATTATTATTATTCATTTGGTGTTGAATGTCATGTCAACCCCCCCCCCCCCAATCTCATTTAGTATAGGTCGTCATGCCTAACGCTCCATATCCCATTCGGTGTTGGTCTTCATGCCTAGCACCCCAAAATCCCATTCAGTGTAGGTCATCATGCCTAGCACCCCAAAATCCCATGTTTGTATAACTATTCAGGAGGAACACCATCTCCAAGTAAAAACTTCTAATATTTCTAGAACACCATGTCTAGAACCCTAAAAATCTCAGTCATTTAATCATTCTCTAATTCACAAAAATTAGACACATCATTAACTTACTAATCCAATTATTAGATAAACATTTCAAAGGCTATTAGTTAACTCAACAATTAACTAAGAAAATAACCCATTAATTAATTCATCAATTTATTAATAAATCAACACAATTATCCTTCCATAATTAATTCATCACAATTAATTATACATATAAAATCTCAACTTATCATAATTAATTCTCACAATTAATTGTCTTTGATCAACATCATGGAACATAATTAATTCTCACAATTAATTATCTGAAAAAGTCAAACATCATTTCATAACTAATTTCCCCCAATTAATTATATTATCACCTTATATTTCATATCCTAATTATAATATCTCAACCCATAACTAATCTCTAAAAAATTATATATTTGAGAAAACCCCCTTCATTTGTTTCTTGATTCAATTATCAATTAATCACTAAGGAAATCATAAGTCAATTCCACATTTTTAATTACTTCAATTTAGGAAATCAAGTATCAAGGGAAGTTAGAAAATCCATAAACTATAATTCACATATCAAATACATGACTATGTGAGTTTAATTTAGACCACCTAAATTGATTTATCGATGGATGGTATCCCAATGTAAATCCCTAAAATATGATTGGCACAACGCCATTGATTAAGCTTCAGATCTAAATCCCTAAACCAAAATTAAGATCAAAGGCATCAATATCTTGCAAATCAAGATCTAGATCCACAATTATAGATATAGATATCAACATATAGTCTTATATCCATGGAAACAGTGGAGATATTCCATGAAAATTTCAAGGAATGATAGAGGAAAGAATGGGAAAAGCAACGGGTTGAAAATCAACTTACTAGGAAGAGAGCGGATCATCAATCCTAGATTTTGATCTCAAAGAACGATGTTAGAATCACATTGGAATCCCTGGAGAGGGATTTGGGATCAACTAGAATTTTCAATACTAAACCAAGGTCAAAATATAAGAGTCTCGGGTGGGTTCAAGTGGTTTTAAAATAGATTTTCATATAATTAATCAAGCATGCAAGGTTTCCTGGGCAGGGGCGCACAGTTAAGGAAAACTGTGCGCCAACCATGTGAAACTCTCTGTCCAGGTTTACACGGTTGGCACGATTTAGTCGCATGTTATGTCAAACCATGTGGACCACTCTATCCATTTTTTCTTGATTGGCATAGTTTAGTCACATGGTTTGTCAATCTGTGCACAAACCATGCACAACCCACTGTCCATTCGTTTTTCTTAAAATCATCAAAATGCACCCCAAGACACTACTCCAAAACAAAGGACCTTAAAACCCAAAATATTATATGAAAATTCATTCAAGGTGACTCCAAGAAAGGAAAGGATCTTACATTGGTGGAACATGATATAAGGGATACCTCTTAATAGTGTTTACCATTATATATTTACAATAATTCCATTCCTCCTCCACTATAAAAGGGAACTCACCCCCCCCCCCCACCCCCCACTTATTCCCACATATAAATCCATTTGATTCATAGAAAAACGGCCCAAATAATCTCCCAAATTCCATCCTCTCAACCTATAATCCTCACTTGGGTTATAAATCCAACCATAGAATCCATTTGTTGTAAACCAAAAGGATTTACCCAAAGAAGAGATATTATCATCATCGTAAATTTTTATTTTGTTTCCTTCACAGACCCACTAAATTATTATTATTATTATTAAATGATTACATAATAACATAATTATAATAGATATATGAATTTGATATTATTTTTAATGTATTACCTATACAAACACATCCATCAAATGGGATACACAATCATCGTTCGTGTGTATGGAAGACTACCGCCTCGTGAACCAATGTCGTTCATTCTTCAGTTACCATCTCTCAAGGTTGATAATAATGATTAGCTTATTGTTTTTTATGTTATATATGATATTTATGAATTATTTATGATTTATTAATTTTTATATAACACACACCTTCTTTCTTTTCATTTTGTGGGAATACGATAACTTTGTTTGTAGATGGGTGGACTATCGCCACCTCAAAGCGAAGTGATTCAATCAATCTTTACCTGCAATGTATTAAGGAAGTTTTTAGTAATAATATGTGATATATATTACATAATAATAATAATTAATGATAATATATATATATATTAATTAATTTTCATTCTTTCAAAATATGGTAAGAAAACGGAATCAGTGTTACTGCGTACATACGGCATACCGTCTCTATGAACATTGTATTTTATTTCATATTTAGATATTTTAAAAATTATTTTAAATAATTATATAATGAATATATATTATTTTTATATCATGTTTTAAATTATGGAAATATTTAAATTGTGATCTAATTAAGAGTATCAAGAACAACAAGTCAAAACTTATATGAAAAACAAAGTCGTTATTACCAGAAACTCAACTTTATCATGAAATTGTTAAGAAAATGTAATATAAAGTCATAATAAAACCATATATGGTATTTTTTATAATAATATGGTTATTTGGTATATTTATAATAAACTTATATTTATTGAACATAATGATTGAATTTTGATGAAGAAATTCAAGACTTAAGGTAAGGGTTTTCTCGTCTCGCTTTTATTTCTATGAGATATATGTTATATTCACCACTTATTATTATTTTGTGGTGTATATTTGGAAATATGACATGTTATACCATGAATTTACATTATTTATTGATATTAAAAGTTTAAATTGATTTTATTTATTCACTGATCTCACGATTCTAATGTTACTCAAGTAGTAAAGGGGATTCCTAGTCTCACTTTTATTTCTACTAGACTTTTTCCATATTCACAACTCGTTTATTTTGTGTGGTGTATATAAAGACCATTAAGGTATTATATTGTTGTTATTTTTATATATTTTGATATTTAAGTTCCCATTTTATGATCTCTCTTACATGTGTTTTAGAGTTCAAATGTCACCAAATTAGTAATGTAATTTTGCTTTTATGTTTTCTTTCTTTGAGACAAATGTTTTGTTATACACCTATATTATTCTAAAAAGTGTATAAAATTAACATTTACATGTTGTATAATGAATATCATGAATATCATGATATTTTATGCTCCATGAAATTTAATTCTTCATGTGGGTCATAATTTAATGTTACCAAAGTGGTAACCATTTATTGCTACAATCTCATCATTTCAAGACAGTTTATGATTATGCTTCCATTATAAAATATTATGATAAATATAACATGAGATATCATGAATTTTATTATACACTAGTTATTAATGATTTATTCATTTAATGGTTCCATTTTTATACCATTTTTTACTTTAGATTAATATGAAAATGATTTTACGAAAATATTAATTTATTTTTCTCTTTGGTCAGAAATCAGTTTTATTCAAAAACCATGATTTATACAAAAAATTTAAAAAAAATTCTAGTGATATTTAAATATAACCATAATGGAAATGATTTTTAAAAAAGTATTATCTTAAAAGATTCATTTATAGGGTTTTCATGTTATTATATAAAACAAATTCAAAAGTTTTCCAAGCTTCATTGATTAGTTTTCAAGAAAAAAGGATTTCAAAAAAAATACGGCTTAATTTATAAGTTTTCTATGTAAAAGGGATTTTGAATTGTTTTCAATATTTCTTTATAATTTTTCAAGAAAAATATTTTTCAAAACATTTTCAATATTCAATTATATTTTTTCAATGAAAAATGTTTACAAATTTTTTTCATATTTCCATTAAAAGTTGGTAAGGGAAGAGGTTTTCAGAAAATATTCCAGATCTTTTTATAAGGTTTCAATGGAAAAGTATTTAAATTTTATTAAGAATTTATTTATAAGTTTTCAAGGTTATTTTCAAAGAAAATGGTGAGAAAAAATTATCATATTTTAAAAATTATTTTTCAACGAGAAAAATATATTTTCCGCAAGAAATGTTTTAAAAGATCTTTAAAAATTATTTTCCATATAAGATGACATAATTTGGTGTTAATTAGGAAATTATGGGGAAACAGTACAAGATTTAAATTCTTATTCTTTCTATCAATGGTTTATATTTGGATGGAATGATTTTTATGAAACCCTTTTCTCTTTAATAGGGTTATATGCTTATGAAACTTGTTTCTCTTTCACAGGTTGTATACTTATAAAACCCTCATCTTTCACTGGGTTATGATTTCGATGAAATTATTATGAAACATCTCTATTTATCATAGGTTATGATATGATTACATGTTTATGATACCCATTTAATTTCATCAGTTATGATATAATTGTTTATGATATTGTGCCACACGTATGTATGATTTCATTAGGAGATTGGTGGGATAATTATCTTTCTCTAATGAATTGGGTAAATATTTATATCTCATGAGATATAATAGGATGGAATGAGTAGTGAAATCTATTCTATATGATATTTTTTGAATGATGAGTGAACATAGTTTAGTATGGTAGGGTTGGAACAAGAAGTGAACTCTGTTTAGTAGATAGGGCAGGAAGGATGAGAGAACATGATTCAGTATGACAGGGCTAGAACAATGAGTGAAATAAGTTCTGTAATACAGGGTTGGAATTGGATGTAAACCCCATTCATTAATATAGGGATAGAATGTTAATTGAAATCAGTTTAATAAATAGATGTCTGGAATGGGGTGTGTACCCAAATCATTAAAGGATTTTTTCTACAAAGATAATCTTTGGTGTGAACCATGGAAAATAATATGGTTTGGGGAGTGAACCCATTCAACTATGATGGCCTCGTATGTAATCCTTAACTTCTATGGAAATCATTTTATATATTTATGTTTCTATCACAATCCTTTGCCTTATTCTTATGTTATTAATTCATGGATTATGATCATTATTTCCTTATGGGTTGTGTCTTATGAACTACCAATCCCTCTTCCATGATTCATGTTTATATTATTTGATATATAGGTTATGATTTTACAATGTTATTATCAAGTTATCATACCCTTATTATTATGATATGTTTTATTATCTCCTTTCTTTTTAATCTTACTAAGCATCTGAGATCCCCCTATTTTATGATTCCTTTCCTCATGTTATAAAGAAAGGTTTTAAATAGGATAACTAAATGTGAAGATCTTTACAAGAGATGTGGAATATCTTTCTCAAAATTATAAGAATTATTTCCAAGATTCCAAAGACACTAAACTATTATGGTATTTGGGAATGTACTTTAGTAATATAGTGAATATTCTTCTAAAATGATGTAATATACATGTATGTTAATCCTGGGTTTCTATAGATAACATCCTTTGATATTAATTTTGATTCAAAGGTTTTATGATCCTATGATACCAAATTTATTATTTCCCAACATGGTTTGTTCTTATGATGATGAAACATTGATGAAACCCATTTTCATTTCCATTGGTTAATCTATGATAAAATGAAAAAAAACACATTACCTTGTGGTATACTTATAAATGGATTATGATTATGTGATATTTATCTCTATTATATACATCCAATAAATTGTGTAATGATTAATTATTTATAAAATCAAAAGGTAGTCAATATCTTATCTAAAGCCCAGCAATGGTACACGAGAGGTTATCACAAGCTCAAAGCAGAAAAAAAGTGGTTATCCTAGTCCTAACATGTGATTAATGTCATAGTGGGTAGCCTTGATATTATATATATATATGATTATGATTATGCGAAACTTTATTCAAATATTTTATAACATGATATTATTCTAATTTTATGCTCACATGGCTCATGTTCTTTTATTCCTGTATGAATCATTTTTCATAGCCTTCCAGAAATTATTACATGACTCTTGATTATGGACAATGAATATATCGATATTATATTCAAAAGTTAATACCTTGTTTTCATACCCTTATTCTCATGATATTATTAAAAATTAGCATTGATGGATATCTCCATTTTTTACCTTTATTGATCATCCGAGCTCATCCTTTATTATGTATCTATTTCCCTATGGTATGAATAATGGGGTTTAGTATGATATGTCTAAGAAGGGTTCTAGTTTTTATGTACTTTTTTATGGATAATATAGATATATAATGTACTTTTTTTGTATCCACATTTTAGAATACACTAAAGTTGTAAAACCATGAAAATTTAGTTTAAATGAATAATAGGCTCTATGTCTTTCTTAATATGCAACACCAATAATTATGAGAATTGTGATATACTATAAAAATATTATTATTTAAATGAGATCATTATAAACTATTAATTTAATTGGAATGTATAAATATGAGTAACCACCTTTTGATATATATATATATAATGGTTTTAAGATCCCATCCTTTCTAAGTATGTCTCTCTTTAAAATTTACATTTGAGCCTTGGTGGCCGAGTCCTATTCGGAGATGGAGATCCTTCGTTGGATAAAATGACTTAATGTTTGGGGATTTATTATTTTTTTAATTAATGGATTCCAGGTAAAATGGGGTAGATGTTTATTGGGTTCATGATGAGATAAGAAACATTAAAAGTTGTGCAGTTTGTTTAAAAGGAAAATCAGATGAAAAATAAATTTGTCCATCATTTACATTGAATGTAAAGGGATTAAATGTAATATAATTGTTTGTGGGTTTTAATAAATTAAATCAGAGGTGATGGGTTTTTGTAATATTCCGTTAGAAACATTTACACAATGTGTAATCATGTTACACACCATGTAAATGACCAACCTACTCTTTTAAACATGTTGGGTGGCTAAATTGTCTTTTTTCGGATATAGATCTTCTCTTATCGATCCTAGGGAATTATCCAAGCGATTTTAGAGTGCAAACACCCCTTAATGATTTCTTGTTTGTGTGAGTGATCCTTGATAAGTCTTTTTGGTTAGGTTTGTTCCGTATATTCCTTCTTATACAACCATTTCAGTCAAATAATTTGATCATGTTTTATTTTTTGTTACATATTGATAAATTTTTATCTAGGAACCAGTTTGAAATCTTCCACACTTTTTTCCACATGGTCATTGGCCATTGGAAGTGTTCCTAGATCATTTTTCAAATGTAGGAATCTAAATCTTAATCTTATGGTTTGAAAATTTCCATGTTTATGAAATATTGTCGTTGCACCATCGTAGAATGTTCCGAAATCAATTAAATAATGAATGTAATTATTCCTTGAAGTCATTTTTAGAAATTAGAGTTTTATTTGGCTTATGGTTACCCATTGGGTGCGTGAATCCTTATTATAATATAATTATAAAATGTCTTAATGTGTTTTTATCATGACATGTGACCTAGGGTGATTTCTTATCATAGAATCCCTTATTTGTGGATTACTTCTTATTGATATAATTTTTAATGAATTTTGAATTAAATTTCAAGTGGAATATGAAATAAGATTGCTAATTTTCATAATTAACCATTGATAATTTCGATATAATATTTTGATATCCATGTTGTGGGATAGGGATTTCATTCCATGTTGTAATAATTATATATTGGGATAATCCTTGGAACATTCATGCTTCTATACTATAATACTGATATTGAGAGAGCTCAGACTAGTCCCATATTGTAATTCTTATAGGGAGTGGGTTTTGACCAGTGCCATGATGTAATGCTTATAGGTATTTTCACATGGAATGTTGTAATTCTTATAGAGCTTTGATAAAGATTGGTTGTTTTGATTATACCATGGTTATATGGTTGTGGTTGGGATGGTCAGAACACATGGTCAAAGATATTTTTTCATGGTGCTGAAGTAGGTTCTTTTACCATGGTTATATAGTTATGGTTGGAATGGTCGTAAGACATTGTCATAGATATTCTTGAAAGGCGTCGAAGCATGTTTTTTAACTTGGATATGTGGTCTTGGCTAGCATGGTCATAATACATACTTACAGATATTCTGACACTAAGTCGAAGTAGGTTTCTATTATATTTAATTAATTGTAAATTAATTAATACGCATGTTAATCACTTTATTAAAAACACTTCTTATCAGACTAGTGTAATTTGAACTTGGTGGTGCCAAACTAATGAGTTATACTCACACCCTATTTTGGCCATTGTTTAGTACCCTATAAGATTACATGGATGTAGGTTTGGATAAGGGGAAATGACCTTGATGCTCATTGCTTGTTTTTCGATGGGCTGGAGTTTGGAGATGGGATCGACATGGGGTTTGGGACTCCGGAATTTGAGTCATTTATTTGATTCTTATTGTATTTTTTTGTATTGTTCTAGCATGAAATTTAGTCACATTCATGCATGTCATTAAATTTTTCCATTTTATTTATTGGATTTTTCATTTTGATTTTGTTGTTTCTTTTTTCAATGCCTTTACTTGGACTATTTTCATTCTATTATGATTTATTTTTACTTATATTACACTTCATACCATGGGGTGTAGTTTTCCAACTATATGTTTCACACACCCGCTTCTAGTCAACAGCCTTTGGCATACTGGGAGGCATGCATGAGGTATCATACCAACCATTTTCGGCAACATTAGAGAGTTCCAGATTGGGGGATGTATCAATGGTCCTACAAAATAATATTTTATTAATTTTTATAAAATAAGATCTTAATTTTTAGTGAATTAATTCAATGCTTCAATAATTCCATTTCATCAAAAATGGTCATTATTTGTTTTTGTGATAAAATATTATAAATAATTTTTTGAAAATTTAGAAATTGAGTTTCATAAAATTGACACCATATTTGGAATCATAATTTCCAAATTTGGTAGATAGGTCGTTATTTTTTGTCATAATTAATAGTAACCTTGGTAAATGTTTGTCACCTCAGAAATGATAAATCTAGCAATTATGGTTAAAAATAATGTGATTAGGCTTCAAAAATCTATCTAACACCGAATTTATTTCTATTCAACGAGTTTATTTTGTCCATAATCATACAATATTTGATGATATGACAACTTGGTATTTTTTATTTAAATGAACATAATATTATTTTAAGTAAATAATAAATACAAAATGTTACTCTCGTTGTTTTCAAATATCCAATGTTATTTCATATGAATAAAAAAAGTTATGTTTATTTATAAATGGTTCATTTAAATATGAATTATTTTTTTATCAAGATATTTTATATTCAACTTTTAGTGATGGAATAATTAATGTAAATTCTTATGCATCACCAACAAATTATTTGTACAGGGAAAAAGAAATCAAGTAAATTAATTTTAAAACATAGACATTATATTTTATTGGCCCAGTTATGATATTAGGTGAATTTTTGGATAAATATAATTTATTATGGATGTGTTAAATGTTTATATAAAAATAACATTACTATAACATTTTTTTAAATTCAACTACATGACTATTCCCAAAAATGACTTTAATGGTATGTTATATTAAATAATATTTTATTAAATTAATTAATATACATAAAAATATAATTTTTGTACAGAAAAATGACATTTAGTCTATAATAACAACCACTTTAATCTTTTGGGTAACTGTTCCTTATATAGTGATATTCTTGACCCCTAAAGAGTAAAAAACGTTGATATCACAGTAATCATCAAAAGGGACAACACAGGGTTAGAACTAAGAGATAAGGGTAAAAAATCACATAAATTAGTATAAATATTGTTTTATGATAATATTATACTTATATTAATCCTATATTCAAAATATTTTAATTTGGATCCACTTAAATAAGAAAATTAATTCATATAAATTTCATACTTTAAGTAATTCCAAGGGTTCACTTATCCTCTATTATATATGGACATTGACTCTCCTATATTCCTCACACAAATTAATAAACTAAACTTAAAAAATAATAAAAACATTATAATCTAACTTGGATACATTATATAGGTGTATTTCTTCTTTAAATACCACCCCTAGGGAATTTAATGCGAAATCCAAGGGAGGTTCCTCAAAGAAGAGGTAGTTTTCTTAACAGAGTGTTTTCATTTTAGTTCTTCTTTTACCTCAATAAATTATGTACTAAACATTATTATAAAATTTCATTAGTATATAAAATATATTCAGATGTTATTATTTAATTTTCATAACCTTATTCATCTACTTTTTCCATCAAATGTGTAATGAAAATATTCTTCGTGCGTATGTATGGACTACCACCTCCACGAAGTAATGTGATTCATTTTCCATCACCATATCACAATGATGATTATAATTATGTATTTAATAAATATATATGATATATATGATTTAATAATGATTCTTGAAATTTCATTTATCATTTAACTTTCTTTCGTTCCATCAATCAAAAAGTGGAAACATCACTCATGTGTGCATACATATTACAACCTTTATGAAGTGATGTAATTAATATTTCATCACCACATTATATGAAGATATATAAAAGTTTTTATCATAAATAAATATGATAATTAATTTATGAGTAATATTATTTAGATGGGAAACCATGACCAATGTTCAAGGACCGAAACCATTAAACCAAACATGCTTGGAAAACTGACCAATTTTCACGTGAATGTTCATTTTACTGAATAATTATTAATGAAAGTTTAATTAAATATTTCAAGGAAATAATAAATAGTTTTTTATTTATGAATATGGTTCTATAATATATTTATAATAAATATATTTTTATTATAACAAAGGTATGAACATGTACGATGTAGAACAAGACTTAAGGTAAGGGTTCCTCATCTCCCTTTAATTTATGTCAAAAATATGCCATATTTAACACTTATTACCTTTTTTAGTGTATATAAAACCCATTAATGAATTATATGATTATTTTCATAAAAATTTTGTTGATTTTAAAATTACAAATTAATTTGTCTCCTTCAATAGGTTTTGATAAAAATATTTCTAAAGTTGTAAGTGTTCTTCCTCTCAATATTATTTTGTTGAAACAGATTTGTTGTTATACACCTATTTATGTTTATTATATTTATATAAATAACGTTTTTAATTCTATGTTACTGATAATTATTAATTACAAGTATGTAAATATACAATTTAAATAATTTCAACTTAATTTTTTCTATTCTAAATTTTCCAATGTGGTAAGAATTTATCATCTTAAAACATATTCTTTGCAATATAGGTTATGTTAAGAACCAATATTATTTTATGAGGTAAGAATAATAACCATTTTATGTGTTATCTCATTAATACAAATATTTTTATTATATGAAAAGTTACATTTAAATTTATTATTTCATGGGTCCTAGGATTCTAAAGTTACCAAAGTTGAAAGGGTTAATTATTTGATCTCACATTTAATTGGGATAATTTATATTTAAATTTTATTTGGGAGTTGTAATCATGAATTTTTCTTAAATACCATGTATTTTCTTCACCTATGGTAAATTTTTAATTTTTAATTCTTTCTATTCATTTCCCACTCTCTGGTAATCAATGTTTACCGAAGGATTTTTTATAGAAAATAAACCGTACTTCTCAATGTGGTTGGGGATATATTCCTTCTATGTCAATAATTTCTAGAATGTTTAATAGAATGACCTTTACTATGATAAAATGAAAATTTCATTTCATTTTTTACAATGTATTATTTTTTTACTTCTATTTAAAATGAATATTCTTTCTGTTTTTGGAATTATTATCTTTTAGAATATTCACCAAAGTTTGAAAAGAATTTTTGTTAACATATACAACATTAGTGGATTTTCCCACCATCATGACCATTATTTTTCTTTGAAGATTCCATTAATAATATAAATTCTAGTATTAAATGAAAATTATTTTCTCAATATTCTATGAATTATTAATTATAATTATATAAAAATAAAAGGTTCTTTTTCATGTTTTCAAATTTATTTTTTAAATGTTCTTTTATAGGAATTTTTCATCAAATTCAACATCTATTGTTGTTTCCATTACTCTACATTGCATATTTTTTAATAATACCATATATATTATTTCCCTATATGGTTTATGATGATGTGGGAATTGATATGAAACTCTTTTTCAATCTAATAGTGGATTAAGACATGATGGAATCTTTTATGATCATGATGAGATATGTTTATAAAATATGTTTACTTTCCATGGGAAATTATGTGATTATATAAGGTATTTTTTATGATTTTGTGGCATTAATCGGAATTTTTTATGACATTTTAGAATTAATAGGAATTTATTATCATTATGTGATGGGTGTTATTATAATTATATATCCCCCAACACATTAAGTAATGATGAAATAGTTAATTGGTTAGAATTAAAATTGACCGGGTATGATTTTTCAAAATGGTTTTATCTCCACTAAGAAATGATGGTCTTGGTAATGATTATTTACATATAATTTATATGATTATGTTTATACCACACTTTATTCCATCATATTCTTATGATATGTTCTCATGACAAGTGAATTTTGATTCTCTTATGAATTATGCCTCATGAACTACAAATATTTTTCTTGGAATTGCAATTATAGTCATTGAATTGTTGGGTATGATTTTTTTATTATTAGGATAATGTTACAATTTTTTATGATCTTGTTAATCCTAAAAATTATTATTTATTGATATCTCCCACGTTTACCCTAACTATGAATTCAATCCCACCCATTATTATGTTTTATTTTACCTAGGATATGATGAATGGTTTAAAGTATGTTATGCCTAAGAAGGAAAATCGATGTGAATAACTTCATGGTATATGTAATATTTTTTTATAAAAAACTTTTTTATTTATCAAATATTACAATGTAATTAAACCTATATGGTGATATCATGAATATTAGTTAATATTCCTCAAATAAGATATAATAATTATGTATGAAATTCATTAGTCTATATAGATGGCATAAGTGTACGGTATAATTGATTTTTGGTGATTAAGATTATAGAACACTGGTGAGAAATCTTAGTATAATCCTAATTATAGGATGACATCCTATGTTATGGTAAATAATGGAGTGAGGTTTTCCAAAAATAACATCCCACTATAGATATTAGGAAGTCGATGTGACTATGGAAAAAAATACACCTAGGGGTAACAACTATGAATGGGGTTATTAGGTATTGACTAATTCTCATTATTTCATTATGAAGGGGCATAACACCACACCATGCTAAATAATTTGGAGGGATATTATGGGGTAAATTCATATGTATTTTTTAACCATTATGAATTATTTTAAAAGATAATGACCATCGTTGGCCTATTATAAATCAATGGTGTAATATATTGAAAATAAAGAGTTGTGATTATGATATCCTAAGAATTATTTTTATAGATTATATGATTTTTCACTTTTATTATTGTTTCTTACACTTTTTTGGTTTTATTTAATTGATGTAACCAGGGGGAATCATGTTAATTCTGAATATGAGGAAAAATGTAATTATATTCCTCTTAGGTAACGATATGATACTAGAGTGGGAATGGTAAAATAGGTCAATATTTTTAATCAAATATCTCACTATATGATTATCAATATCAACATAGGTGAGTTTCATAACACACCTAACACTAGAAACTTTATATTTTATATGATTTTAATTGATGAAGGCCATGGATAAAAGAAGATTCTTCATTATATATTTTGAGAATGTGGTAATAATAAATCAAGGGCATGTTTAAAACGTATAATAAGATGTATTATGTGTGGAAAAGAATATCATAAAGAATCTAATTTCTAAGGAAAAAAAGATTTAAATATTGGTATATAAATTACATTCTAAATTACCATTTATAGTTCACTGTATAATGTGCGGGGAACTTGGAAATTACCTGATTCAATGCACTAATCCAGTGATTAATTCCCATACCAAGGAAGTGATTATTCTTCACCAATCATTGAAGTGTAATGATTGATGTGTTTCTATATTATTATTCAGGAATTATTTTTTAAATTTTTTTAATAAATATTTTTTGGTTAAAATAATCCTGAAACACCTAAGGATTGTTTTATAATAGTTTTTTTAAATTATTCCCAGTAATATGTTGAATGGTACTGATAAAATATAAAACTGATTTAGTGGGATTTAGATTTTTTGGGAAAACACCTGACTAAGGGATAGATAACACTTAATACATGGATGGCCTTTAGGTAATAATTTTTAGTTAAGATGAAGAGATGATTGATATTGATAATGTAAATTGGATAGTATTGGTGACCATGATATTCATTAGTGATTAATTGAAAAAATGGTTTATGTTATCTTTATTTAATTTTACTAAATTTATGGAACATAATCAATATCTTATGATTTTATTTAATAAAAAAGGGTAAATTTCATATTTGGAAGAATTTATGTTTTAATTGAGGTTTTATGGTGATTCTGGTTATTTTGGGAAATGACTAGTATGTTTTGATAGAATATATAATCATGGTACTCTTGTGTTTAGGGATAAATGTTAATATTGATCTTGAAAAATATATATGACAATATATTTCAGATTATTTTGTTTTGAATTTTTCCCAATATGTTTTAGAGGTTTTTAATGTTAAATAATTTTAGAATGGTTTGTGTTGAACATCAGGTATTATTTTTGATGTTCTAGAGATTAATGTACTATTTATTTATATGAAGATTTATCAATATTAGATAACTTGTTCTATCAATTTTGGTCTGGGTAAATATCTAAAGGAAAAATGAACCACATACTATTCCTTTATGTGTCATATGATTCATTAAATTCTACTTTTAGTGATTCTGTTATGAAAAATTTATCTCGAATATTCATTTCATTGAGTAAGAGATAAGACAGAAGTGGAAATTGATCAATGAAAAACTAAAGGATTGAATTTTTGTTAAGAGATAAAAAGAAATTAAGTGATTATATTTTCTTGGGTTCATTATCTTAATATAAATATAATCCCCCAACTATAAGAAATTGTTGCTTGAAGTAAAAATGCCATTCCTTTACCTTCATTTTAGATGAATTGATGGTCATTTTGACCCCTCGTTGATTTATAGTTCTATGTTCATTAACTTTATCATGATAATTTTCTATACCAGATTCTATTTTTCCTTAGATGCTCTGATTATCCTCCATGTTTATATTATAACATCCCACTAATTTTGACCTTATCTAAGAACCCAATCATGTTTTATTTCAGGTAACCATCATGTCTCTGACATCCCCTTTTCAAAAAATGTTTTTTTATCCCTTTATAAAATGTGTTATATCAACTAGGGTATTTTCATATATTGAAACATATATTTATGAGATAAAATAATTGGGATGTAATTAATTTTGGGGGGATGTAAAAACCAAATATTTTAGTTTAAAATTCAAATAAATATTGATATCTCTCTTAAAACACCACACCGATCTTTATGTTAATTAAAATATAATATAAAAATGTTATTATTTAAATGTGACTACTATAACCTATCCATTTAATTTATGGGTATTAATAAGATTAATGGAATTAAGAAATATTTTTATAATGTTTCTACTCGATACAAATGTAGTGATTAACATTTAGAAAATAAGAACTCAATTTCAAGTGAATACATTTTATACATTAAAAATGGGTTTTATTTATTTTTTTGAAACAATATTATAGTTAATGTCTACCACTTGAATAAATTCAATTTTATAAAATTGATTCCATATTTATAATTTTAATGTCCATATTTGGTAAATATTTCAACTTTTTTTTAGCCATAGTGAATGGAAACCATAGTAAATAATTATCACCCCAGTAAGCGTAAACTGGGTAATTAAGGTTAAGAATAATCTGATAAGGATAAAACCTACCTTATTTATATTATATAGTATAGTTATACAATCCTCATAAAAGATTCAAATATATGTATGATTGGTGCTATTTTTCATTGAGAATGACCTCAATATTATTTTAAGTAAAAAATAATTACAAAATGTCACTGTCTTTTGATTAACATCTTCAATAAATTTTCATATGGATAAAAAGAGGTTATGTTTTGTTATAACTAGTTCATTAAAATATGAGTGAATTTCTTTATCATGGTAATTTATTATTAATTTTTTTATGGAATAATTGTAACACCTTAAGATTTTAAAAGAGGAAAATTAAATTCAATAGCTTAAAAGAGACACAACACTGATTTTATCTAGAGTTAAATGCAACAATGGACTTAGATTTTGTTACATGTAAAAACATGATTTTTATATTCTATAGTGTATTCATCAAGAAACACCAAACTTAAATGACTCATAAAATATATTACCGTTATAACCTTGATATCAAATTGGAGGGTTTAAATATTATTAGCTAAATTATTAAATATTTAAAAATATATATAAATATATATTTCTCACAAAAAATAAATTATTTATAAGTTTTTAATAAATAATCTTTAAATTTTTTGAAATGTGATTTTATTCTTTTAAATTGTTTTTCTTCAAAAATGATTTTTATTTATTTTTATGAAAAAAATATTATAACAAATATAAGAAATTTTTTAAAATTTATTTGATGAAATTATCTTTATTTATGTATTTTTAATATAAGAATTTACTTTGGGTGAAATATAGTGAATTTTTATAAAATATTGATTTTTCAGTGAATGATGAAAAATACAGATTTTGTAAAAAAGTATTTTCTCTCTAGTAAATTAATTAATTTAAAACTAAAAATGTGTTTTCAATATAATTTCAAGTAACATAACTATAATTTAATTATAGTTAAATAATTTTGAATCATGTTTCTATTTTTTCCTTAGATTGTTTTTCGGTTTAAAAATGGGTTCTTCTAAAAACTGTTTTAAAATGCATAATGTTTCTAATTTTTAATTAATTAATAAAATCCCTAATTATAACTATTTAAAATAAAATTTATAGATTATATAGCACAAAATATTAATTTATTTTAATGAAATTATTATTATAAGTCATTTAGTTAATATAGAATCATAATTTACTAAAAAAACACTCTTCTTGAAAACTTGTAGTCTCACTGCGTCTGCGACATTAATATTAAATTAAAATTTTCGAACTCTGTGGATTGAATTTGGAAAATTGGGTTAAATATTTATAAAAATATTAATTTATAATGTCTAATAAGGCCAAATTTTTTTAAAAGTTACTACTGAAAATAGTTAACATTAATTATAATGATTATTGTAAAAAAGTCCTTACCGAGGGATTAAACATTAAACTTAAGAGAAAGAATAACTAATAAATTTGTCAAAACCCCATTTTATGTACATATTTTGACCCATATTACTTTATTATAGATTTTTCTGTGTATTGGGGACAATTTTTCATTAAATTGTCCCATATAATAAGTTAATTAAAGAAAAAGATAAAAAGAAACCTTTTCTATTTTAATTTTTATAATGCTTTGGTATAGGGAAAAAACAACATAGGTTTTGATATACATATTATTTTGAAAAAAAAATTATATATTTTTATCATAATAATTTATATTTAATTAATATATATAAAATAATTAAAAATAATTCATAATAAATTTCAGTGTAATAATTACTTTATATAGAAATTAAATTAAATTAATGATTCCAGAAATATTAAAAGTGAATTAAATTTAGTGATATTTGGGATCAATTATTTTTTATAAGAAAATATAATATTAAAAAGTTTTTAAAATAATATATTCAAATTATATCATTTTATTAATATTTTTTTAATCCAATTTGACTGAATAATGTCAAAATTTACATTAATGTTATTTTATAATAAATTATATTTTATTTAATGGTTTAAAATTACTAAAAATAATATATTATTAAAATTCATATGTAAATTAAAATAAATATAAATTATTTTTCATTCATGGACCAATTGATATTTTATAATGAAAATATCTCCCCCTAACTAATAAAAACCATGTAAGCAAATTTAAAGCAAAAACGGTGTTTTTCACATTACTTGTGCTTGTGAAAAAACTAATTTTAAAAAAATAAGTGTTTTTATTTGATATATTGGATTTAATAAATATAATAAGTGGTCTTAAATTGTATTATAAGTATCACATTAATTTATTCTTAATGGATCAATTACATAGGTTATAAAACTATTTACCTTAATGAAAACCCCAAATGAAAAAAATAAGGAAACATACATGTTAAGGAAACAAATGTTTAAAACATGTATTTAATTGTGTGGTGAAGGCTTTTATCAACAATATAATCCCATAAGAAATTTAATTATCAATTCTGTATCCAATTTAGTGAATTTTTACCATCTAAAATTAAAAACTTTGTATTTTTGACAATAATGCCACTTCTCATCAACTATAATAGGTTACTCACTCCCCTCACATCTTCACACCTCTAAATCAATTTACCTCATTAATAATCTATCCAAATAACATAAAAAATTCCCTTATATCATCCTAGAAACCTCAATTTGTCAAAATACAAACCAAGTAACATTTTTGTTCAAACCAAAAGGAGTTACCCAATGAAGAGGTAACGTTCATCATCAAGATTTATTGTTTTATTTCTTTCTACATTCCCTTAAATTAAAATTATTCCCTGATTATATAATAAAATTAGAATAATTAATATTCTATATTGTTTTTATATTAATATTATGACCTAAAAATCCACATAATTACTCCAAACCGGTTACGAAATGATCGTTTGTGTGTACAGTAGACTATCGCCTTACAAACCGATGTCATTCGTTTTTTCATTACCACCTATAAAAGTATGGAATACTCTTGTATATAAAGTATATATATGATGATTCAAAATTAATTATAGCTCTGGATTAATTTTATCATATATACCCTTTTTCATTCCGTGTCGTAGGGGATACAATAACATCATTCGTGTGTACGACAAACTGTATCCTTGTGAAGCGATGTGAATAATTTTTCATTAACAGATTATATAAAATATAATAAGTGTAATTATAATAAATATATATTACATAAATGAAATAATTAGGATTTTAATGAAATAATTATCTTTAGGTATGTATAATTTATCAATTTTCCTTACGTTTTCACAAACTGAAAAAGTGATAAAGTCATTCGTGGACATGGGGACTACAACCTCTTCGAAGCGATGTGATTCCTCTTAAATCACAATAATGACATATATATATATATATATATATTTAAGTATGTATAATTAAATATAATATTATTTATGATATAATTATAATTATTTAAGTATTTAATATCACTTAACTTCTTTCCATAGTGTTCATTGAAAAATGGAAATGTTACTCAAGCATATGTACAACCTACCACCTCCATAATGGTAACGTTAGTTCATTTTTCATAACCTCATATAATGATTGGTTTTAAAATTATAATTTATATATAAATATATTAATTATTTAATTATTATAATTCTATATATTTATAAATAATAAATTTTTTTACCACATTCAACCTACCAAAGTCATTTTTGACTCATAAGATGAACATGGTCAAAACATCGAAATTAAACTTATTTGATTTGGTAAATATATATTAGTTTAAATTTTATTATTACAATTGTAAAATTTAATCAATAAATTAAATAATTAAAATAAAGTTATTATCTGAGAATATAAAGAATAAGCCTGATGAATCAGTCACATGGTAAGGGTTTTTATTTTCTCACCTTTATTTCTATGAGATACATTCCATATTCACCACATAAATGTGTTTTAAAATTATTATACTTAAATATATAGGGATTAAAATATATATTTTAGTATCTTTCTTTCATGGGGTTTACGGTTTCAAATATAATAATATGGTAAAATACTTTTGTCCTAATTTTCCATCTTTGAGATGTCTGTTATGCACTGATGGGGTTATTTTGTAATGATACCATGTATATTTGTTCTCAAGATGGAATTATATTGTGTCAATATTATTTTTATGGAACCCATTTCATTTATAAGGGTTAATAATGTTTCAAATAGATTTTTATGGAACCCATTTCTTACCAATGGGATAATCATGTTTCAAAGAGATTGACATGAAACCCATTTATTTTCCATGGATTAATATGGTTATAAAATAATAATTATTTTTTCTATGATTTTTATGATTAAGTGAAAACTATATATAATTTATTCATTATTTGGTTCATGGAAATTAAAACATAATCAGGGGTGGCCAAGATATAACTGTGTAATCTCAATAGAGCTTAAACATGGGGTGGCTAAAAATAATGTCGAGTAATCCTATTGCATCTTAAACACAGAATGAATGAGATTTCATCGAGTAAACCCATTATATCTTAAATGATGGGTGTACCCAGATAGTGAACCAATGAATTGGAAATTATTATATTGGAATTTGGTTTTATAGTCATTTCAATTAAAAAGGGTTTTGAAAGGGTTTTATGAATATGATTCTCTAAGTTAACAGAAATGGTTTTAGTATCTTCTAATTTGTTTATAATTTTTCTCATGATAAATATTGATATCACCTAGCTCGTGAATAATAAATCTGATGTCTCTTTCATATCCCATGTTTTTATGTTTTATGAACTAGGTATTGACGGGTTTATGTTATTTTATTATTCTATCATAAAATTTGATTATGTCATCATGCCCTTATAAAATTGTTATTCTCATTGACGATATTCAATTGATAATATGTATGTTTAACCTATCTAATAATTTGATCTCATAGTTCTTATCTTTACTTTTCCTCAGGATATAAATAATGGTGTTGAAAGAGTTGTGTCTAGAAGGGATTTTATATGGATGATGTTGATGTCTTAATTTGAAAAAGAAAAGGTAGGTTAAGTGAGAGAAATGATTATTTAAAATCATGTGAATTTTTTATGCATGATTTTATCCTAATTCTCTATAACTATAAACCTAAAAAGTCCTCAAGGTTGTAAGGGATCAAAATTTTCCTTTTTTTGTTGTGAGTTTTGAATGGAAAAAATTGGGTCATAATTATCAACATCAAATATGAAAATGTAAAGTTTATGATTTCAATACCAATTACGAGAGTGCGGGTGATGAGCTATTATTTTCTGTATTAATATTTATTTTAAATAACTTGTAATATTAAGATTTTTTCCAAATATTTTTTCTTAATATTTATAAATAATAGCATAGGTATAAAGATCATCATAATTTCAATGTCCCGGACATCTTATTTGAGGTTTTTAAGTGGTAAAACTGATGATGTTATAAATGAAATTTTGGGATACATTTTATTGTTTTGGGGTTTTGTAACCCATAGGATCAACATGATGTATAATTTACAGAGGAATTATTTTTTTATTTTTAATGGAAAAAAGGATAACCTAAAGGTTGGGTCACAATCTGTCACATCTGGAAAGGTTGTAGGGATTGGACCCACAACTAAAGGGTGAAAAGTGTGTAGCAACTACCATTGGCCTACACCATGTCTCTGGAAGTATGATATTTTTTATAGGTAAATATTATATTTATTTCAAAAACATATGTGGTTTTATTTGAGGAATAACAGTTCATCTATCTTAAAATTATTCTAATCCTTTTGTTTCAAACATAAACATGAAATTTTATAAAGATTATAAGGATAGTTATTTATGAAATTATTTGGTTTAAAATTTGGTTATTAATATTTAATTTTTATTATTAAAATATCATATGATGGTTTATTCATTTTGGTAATTATCTTACCATTTGGAGACAATATTTTTGTTAATGTCAAAGATAGGATGAATAAATTGTTATCCATTTTATGGTTGTGTGGTGTTTAAAATTTTATTTTTGTTCGTTAGATATTAAAGATTCATCCTAAATACTAATTGTTTGGGAATAAAATATGAGATTCTAGTAGAAATTTGTTAAAGTGTTATATTCTAATCTTCAGTTAAGTATATTTTGATATTCAATTTATCTATATGGTAATATATGCTCTCAAAACTAGGAAAATGATATGGAAACAAAAAAAATTTCCTAGTACCTTCATATAGGATGAATCATATTGTCTATTAGATCATAAACAATTTATGGTTTTGAGGTGCTTACATTTTAATTGATCATTCACTTTATTGTTATCAAGGAATTCAATCGCCCTCTATAATTATTTATGCTTTTCCTCTGTTCCTGCCTATCTTCTCCTACTTGGAAACCTAGTTCATTAATATTCCACATGAAATTTGTACTTCCTTTTATATATTATTAAAGGTATTTTTGATTAACACATTTTATATTGTGGGTTTACATAAAATGTATTTTTAAATATACACCCTTTGATTACTGAGATAAAGTTAAATTGCGAGGATATAATTTATTAAAAGGTGAGGATATAACACCCCAAGATTTTAAAAGAAGAAAATTATATTTGATAGAATGAAGGACACATTACAATGATATTATCTTCCATTAAATTCAACACTCATTTTATCTTGGTTTTCATATAACCTTGATATTTTTTATGTTTGATACTATATTTAACATGCAACACCGAACATAAATTACCCATGATATATATTACTTTTATAACATACCCATTAAATTGTTGGGTATGAATAGTAGGAACTACTTTATGATATATATATATATATATATAAATGTAACACTCAATATAAATTATTGATAAATTTTTAGTAAATAATCACTCAATTATTATTAAACTAATTATATTCATCAAAAAATGCATTCTACAAAAATTTATTTTCATTGTTTTTAATGAAAAAAATATTATAATAATTTTTTAGAACTATTATAAAATTAATTTTATAATATTGATTTAATTTTTGGAATCAAAATATCAAAATTTACATGGGGTTATGTTTTTTGATTTTTAGAAAATATTGATTTTTCAGTAATAGTGAAAATACCGATTAAAAAAATACTTTTATTTTCAATAAATTAATTAAATTAAAAGTATTAGTAAATTTTTAAAATATTTTCAATAAATATAATTATTTTTTGGAAATATATAATTACTTTTTATTCAAATTTATATTTATTTTTCAAAGAAGAATTTTTTCAGTTTAAAAATAGGTTTATCTAAAAAAAATTAAAATGCATAATGTTTCACATTTATTTTTAATTAAAATAATCCAAAATGGGAAATGTTTTTAATAAAATTTATAGATTCTAGATCAATGAAAATTAAATCATTATCATAAATTGTTTTTCATTCTTCATTGAGTTAATATAGAATCATTTTTTCTATGAAAATACTCTTCTAAAAAACTCACCGTCTTGCTGCATTTGCAGCAAAAATATTAAATTAAAAAATTCCAATCATATTAATTAAATTTGTAAAAATATATAATTTGGAAAACCTAATACTTTACCAAAGTGATTAGTGATTATAGTTTAATTTGATTACAATAATTAAGGTAAAAACAGGTTTACCAAGGGATTAAACATTAACTTAAGAAGACAAATGAACTAAAAATTTGTAAAATAACCCTATTTTATAGAAATATTTCAAAACTTATGAAATTTGGATAAATGTTTTTAGTTTTAGGCACTATTCCATTAATGTGAACCATATAATTTTTTATGTAAATAAAAAGACAAAAAAGACATTTTTTCTATTAATTTATATAAATCGTTTGGATATAGAATAAAACAAAATAGGTTTGGTTATAGATGTTCTTTAGAAAGATAAATTAGTTTTTTTGTCATAATAATTTATTAATAATTTTTTTGGTTAATTAATTACATTTAATTATTAAGAAATTATATCATAGTAATTATTTTAGTTAGAAATTAAATGATATAAATGATACTAAAAATATTAAAAGTGAAGTAAATTGAGTTTATATTTGTGTTCTAGTTATTTTGTAGAATAATATTTCACGTTACATAGGATTTAATATAATATATTTTAATTCCATTCTATTATTGATATTTTATAAAATCAATTTAAATGAATAATTTCAAAATTGACATTAATGTTATTTTATAATAAATGATATTTTATAAAATGATTTAAAATTACTAAAAACCATTATTCCGTCAAATTATATTAAAATGTTAATAAATATAAAATATGGTCCATTTGTGGACCAATTTATCTTTTATAATGAACATAGTGACCCCCAAATTAATAAAAATTCAGTTATCCCAATTATGGTTAAAATAATGTTTTTCACATTACATGTGTTTATACTAAAAAAATTTCCAAAAAATTATTTTTTTTTATTTGAAAAATTTTATTTAATTCTTAGAATTTTAGGGTTTGAATTATCTAATAAGTGACACTTTAATTTATTCTTAATGGATTAATTACATAGGTTAGTTAACTAGTTACCTTTAGACAAAACTAAAATGAAAAACTAAAGAAACTTAAGATATAAAGAAAAAAATGTTTAAAACTTGTGTTTAATTATGTGGTTGAGGTTTTTATCTACCCTAAATTCCCTAACAACATTTAATAATCAATTTATCTAATTTTTACCTCCCAATAGTTAATACTTTTTAGTATTTACAAGAATGTTACTCCGCCTCAACTTTAAAAGGGCACTCATTTCCCTCACTTCTTAAAACCTCTCAAGACAGTTAGATCATCAAAAATATAACCAAATAAATTTAAAAAATTCCTACTCTCATCCTAAAAGCCTCACTCTGTTTAGAAATAAAACCATGGATTGACTTTTGTTCAAACCAAAAGGGGTTACCCGAAGAAGATGTAACATTCATCAATGAGCATTTATGTTTTATTTCTTTCTCCACCAACATAAATTATTATAATCAAATGATTATATAACAAAATAATTGTCCATGATATACTTATATTTTTTCTTATTAACGGTAATACCTTCAACCACACACACATCCACCAAATGGGTTATGAAATCATTATTCATATGTGTGGAAGACTACTGCCTCGTGAACTGATGTCATTTGTTTTTTAATTAAAATCACTCAAGGGTAAAAATAATGATGGATATAAAGTTTATATATGATATCTAAAAAAATTATACCCTTGGATTCATTATATCATATATACCCTTTTTACATTCTATATCATAGGGGATATGATAACATCTCTTGTGTGTACGACAGTGTTGTTGCCTGCTAAATGAGAATTGAAAAAAAACTGTATGGGAAGAAATACCCAAAAAAAAGTATATTGTTTTCTCCCAAATAAATGGAATAGATTATTTCCAAAAATTTCAGATCTATTAAACCACTAATGGACAAGAAATCTCATGACCTTTAAAAGGTCATGCAAATGGGTCATGCGCAACACATAACTTACTTCAGATCACGTGAAGCCCCTTGGAAAGTCTTATTATTCTTCTGATGAAATCTAATACATTTACAAATAATGTCTAGAATAATAATTAAACTCTTACACATCATTTTATTTTCAATCAGTGGAGTTCTAACAATAATCAAAAACCCTTTCAAAATAAAGGGTGAAATATGTATATAATGAAGGTCATATGTTGTCATGGATTTTCATTCAACATACAGATGTGGTTCACAGGACACCATAAAAGACCAGGAGACATGTCAACCATATCATGAAATATCCCACTACAATTTTACCTTCATCATACAAAGGGTCTCAAACTTTTCCCTTTGACTCATTGTTTTCGCTACCAACACAAAAGATAAACAGAAGGGTTGGTCATGAAAATGATCACACATCCCCACATGACCCTTTATTGGCCACATGATATATCACGGATGAGGAAAGTGTTTTATTCTCTAACAATCACACAACTTTGTGATATCCCTGTCCCTTGTAAAAGATTCATGTAAATAAAAGGGTAAATGATAGAATCTTCTTTCGTAGTAAAGATACTTTGGACTTCATGTGAATGGGTTTATAAAACCTGAGCGATCACCATTGATCATGCGAGCCCCCCCCCCCCCAAGACAACATAGGCCCATTAGGACACATGGAATGTCATATTAATATAAAAAAGGAAATGTTACCGGCCATCATTGGCTTACAGAAGATCATGGATAGGGAATCTCAAATCATGAAAAAGCCTTTTGTCATGCATCTTGATCTCATGAAGGCCCCTGTACATGTCCATCATAACCTTGTAAAATCCATTTGAAATTCCAACATGGTCATTAAAAATACCTTTTATTAGCCTAGTTCCTATAAAATTTGTAATGGTGTAACATTCCCATGGTTGTTGATCATCATGCGATGACCCTCAAATAACAAATGGAAGGATAAGTCAAAGTGTGTAACACAAAATCCCTCCATTGAATATATCCTGAATATGTATGATATTTATCACACAATTTAGAAAATAACTAGAGTGGATATGCATATAAATCCCTCCCCCATATCACAAAAAACACTAACATACACATCTAGAGATTGACCTCAAGATCGATCGCACATGGGAGTGTAGAAGTAGAGTGACCAGTCATGCAATTGCTATGGTCTTCCACCAAGTAAGACCTAAGGAATGGCCTAAGGGGTCACATGAAATGAATATGAAATTTTCATTATCACATGATGGATCACATGAAGGACTTATTGCGTGTCAGCCAGGTTATGTGGAGGAGGTCCAATATATCTAATGGATGAAGAAAAACCTTAAAAAGATAACATTGGACAAATATAAGGCATATATTCATAAAAATTATGGAATAAATACAAAAATATGGTAGGATAATGCAAAGATAGATTGTCTAAAATTCATGCGCTTCACACGAATCATTCAGATCCTGAAACAACTCTAGCACATGTCACTCAATTCATGTGATGTTTCTTTAAAAAGTCCTTTAGAACTTGAGGTGTCCTCCAGACTTGTCAAGAAAGTTGCACAATGCACTCTGGGTATGCCACCTGAGTCTTGTGAAGCCTTTCGGCTTTCCATATAGATCTTTTGAAGTCCCAGAGACATGTCTCCAAAATTATATGGTGAAACTTGAGTATGATAGCTAGGTATTGCAAATTCATTCAAGCTAACCATATAGATCTTGTGACACCCTCCAGACATCCCTGCCACGTCTTGTGATAACACTAGGAAAAGTAATCAAAATCACGTGTTGTCCTCCAAAAATTTTAGCCTTAATAATGAGATTTACTCCAGACATTTCATCCTGTATCATTCCATTTTCTTCAATAATTCTCACAAATCCCCTATATTTTATGAAAATAACTAGGACATGATATCCAGGTACCACGATGTCATAGTGATGCACCTATAAGGATCTATACAAGCAAGGGTTTCCCCTCATCACCACCTTCTTCCTTTGTCTTGGGTTAGCACGTCATCCCTTTCAATGATCGATGAGTTTTTGGAAGTGGATAAATTATTATGTGGCATCATGTGGATTCAAGGAATTATTTGTCTCGACCTCTTGCAGTGTTTTTGGCCTGATTATTCACCGAATTCCATCATCGCCGAATAGGGTTCCCCATGGTGGCGCGGTGACGGTCCACATTTGAGATCCAACTCCCGTAGTATGTGGGTGGTCAGCTCGTCTCTGGTTTTCTTTTTGGATGTTTCTTCAGGGATTCTGTGGGCATCTTTGTTGGCAGTGACATGATATGATTTGTGATGGGACTAACTTCTGGCGCGCTGGTGATGGATTTTGACTTCAGTTTTTGCTATCGTTTTTGGATTTGGATGCAGTTTTGTTTCTATTAATGATGAGGTTCTGATGTCCTAAGGTCTTTTAGGACCTGATGATGGTCTATATTATGTTATTTTTTATGATTTCATGATTTGATTGAGGATTTGATGTCTGTTTGGGGATTGTTTCCTTAGTGATTTCTTGTTCTTCTTGTTGTTTGAGAGAATCTACGGTGTTTTGTGTTGTTTAATGTGAATCTCGATGATCTGAGGAGATGGTGGTTGAGGATCTGAGTCTATCACTTTGGATTTGTTGCTTGTGAGAGTTCCTAGCATTTGGAAACCATTTGATTTTTAATTTCATGAAGGTTCTTCATTTTTTGGTTATGTATTTTTTTCTCATGATGGTTTTTGGTGTAGTGCGAATTGATTTTGAATATGTTTTAAGGTCACAGAGTCAGTGATGGTTGATGTTGAAAATCAGTGGTGGTTCTCTCTAGTTGGTTTATATTTTTGTCTGGTTTTCTTGGTGATTTGTTTTTCTTTGGCCTCAGTGGTCTACGGTTCAGTGGATTCTGCAATAAGATCATCCACATGTGGCTTCTCTATATCAGGTTTAGGGAAAAAAGATTCCACTTTACAAACGATTTCTGGAATTTGATGTTTGAGAGGGTATGGCTACCACTGTCGGTACCAAGAACGTGGATTATAGCATTTAATAGCTATCCAATTAGTAGTGGAAGGTAAAATATTAATTTTATATGTTTTGGTGTAGGGAGGGGATTTTCTCATTGAGTGTGGGTTGTTTGGCCTTGGACATTTGGATTGTTGTGGATTTTTTGGATTTTTTATCTCTTAGATTTTAAGATGGTTTCCCCCTTTTCCCTAAATAGGGGGTTTATCTTAATAAAAATAAGAATATTCCTTGAAGTCTCGCAAAGTCCTCCAAAAAAGTCAAACTTCATAATGCGATAACCTTCAGACATGTCATTCATATTTTGTGACATCCTTTATAAAATTATAGTGGATCATAATAATTTATTTGGACATGTTTGTGATACAACAAGATATATACAAACATCCTCTAACATGTCAAGTATTGAATTAAGGACCCAACATCTCCACTGGGATGGTCATTATTCCACATTTATTAGTTGGATGAGAATCCAAATGAACTATGTAAACTCACATTCCCACCATTCCGAATATAGGATTAATGCCTTCCTAAGGTCTGAACTCCATATTAAATATTCAAATGGTTATCCCAACACATAAGTACCAAATCCATATGTAGTGAGAATGATTAATTTCTATCCCATTTTTCTCTCACTATTAATGGATCACATGGGGATAGGGAGTTTCAATGATCATATCATTTTCATCATGAATATTCAATATATAGGGAAACCTCATTGTGTAAGCCCATATAAGTGTCATGATATGAATGCCCCATATAAGCGAATCCACCTCAGGGAATGTCCCATGGGAATGATTGAGCTACAATGACATTGATTTCTTCTATAACCAGGATACATAGGATGCCTCATTGAGGTTTGAGCTCAACACCCAGAGCCTAAGATCCCTCATATATATCCTTTCCACATGATGTTAAACTGCACAGGTTGAAAGAACTATGTTTTTTTTATTCTAGTTATAAATAGGATACATAGGACTCCTCATAATGTCTCAATCCCATCCCCAAAATATTGATTGCCTCCTTTGATGAAAAAAACTCTAAAGTGACTAGTTTTATGGTTTCAATATATAAGAAAATAACTATTAAATTGAAGTGGATGAATAAACTCAAATACATACCAATGGACTCATTAATAGTCCCCCTTCACATGTAGAGGGATTAAAAACATCATCATTTTGTTAGCCTAACCATTTCCATGTTAGGGTTAGGAACAGATTCATAAACATTTATTAAACATAAAATAGAGTTATATAGTTTTAAAAAAAATCCCAAAAGGGTGTGATGAGCCCAACATTCAATCCTCTCAACCAATTTGAGTTCCTATGTTCAATTGGGTCTAAAAACCCAACTGAACACATGTATTTTTAAGGTATGTTTGTACCTTTTTATGGATGTGGGATCCATTGGGAGTTTCTATTAAGAACAAAAATGGTGAACCTGAAGTGAATGATTGTACAAGACATTGAATCCCCCAAATAAATCATCAGGACAAACTAAATGTAACAGAAGTTATATCTTTTCCAATGAAACAAAACATGGTGAACCTGACTTGAATGAGTTTAAAAGACATTAAACCGACACAATCAACTAGCAGGCCCAAAGAAATAAAAAAATAGTTATATATTTTCTGATGAAACAAAAATATTTAACCCGACTAAATATCTAAAATAATATAATGTTCATTTTACAATGTGTTAGGCCATTTTTTCATATCCTAAAAAAATTAAATCTAAATATGAATCTATCAAATAAATTTGGGGTTCTCGTGAAATAAATCCATCATCACTATTAAAATTCCACTCATACAGAATGGAAGGGACATGAATAAGAAAGGAAAATTATGGTACCCATGCATATCTGCTAGAGCACAAATCATTCATATAATAGTGAACTAATCTCTGAACTTATTCCTTGTTTTCTTCATGACAGTAGATACTTCTCTCGCAAACAAAACCTAGACCTAACATGTCTTCCTCTAGTAACCGTTCAAGAAATTTACCAATGGCTACAACCACTGTGAGCCATAAAACAACCTCACCTACCTGGCATATTTAGTGCTATATGGATAATACACATGTCAGGGAGTAACATTGATATGGTAAAATCCCAACCCTTGAGGCTATATGTGAGGGACTCCAAATGCTAAAACTGAAGAGTCTTCATTTTTTGATGAAGGTTGAAATAAGTCATGTGGTGCTCGTTTCCACCAACAATCACTTCATGAGTTTATCCATAAGGTGTGATAATAACCACCTTCAATATTTTATGATGGAGGAACAAGGATTAAAATATGGATCCCTTCATATTCATTTCTTGTCTTGGAGGGATCATTTCAACATTTTTCACCGGTTCCATCCCACCGGTGCTCATTAATCACCTACTGAGGGTACCACCAGACACACTTCCACCTATGATACCCATAGATGGGAAACAAGGATGACACATTGGGAAAAAATACAATTGACAATTATGAGTGGGATTTTATCCACACTCCCAATAATGATGTCTAATAGAATATTCCAATAGAAACCAATAAGAACCCTTATATCCCATCTCACTTAGAACATGTCTACTGACAAATTCCAACCCCCATTCATGAAGCCCATCAGAATATTTCGATGGAATAGAGAGGAAATAATTATTCCCATAATCCCTCTTCAATTGAATACATCTTCCATCATATAGTAGAGACAAAAAATGTGCATTCTTGCATTCCTTTATACACTTTTCAAAAGTGTCATTACATCTTTGAAACAACTGAAGAAATCTGCTGAAAAATTAAAACATTGGTACAAATATAGGGATAGAAACATATTTCTATCCCAACATCGAGGTAATCAAAAAACTCTAATCAGTATAAGAATGTGTTTTCTATGAAGAAATTGTGAATTATTTCTCCATTCCTATAGGATTATTGGTATATGATAATAAAGAAAGAGTCATCATATCAGGCTCATAATTCCATTACAAATAGGGCTCACAAAGTGAGAATGAGACATGCCTTGATATTGAGGCACATTCCTATAAAAAATGGCTAATGATATATTCCAAAGTCCGAGGATTGGATTCATATCCATGCTCTTTCAAGGTCTCACCATGTGAGAGTATCACATGACTTAGGACAGGCTCATATTCTTATTAAAAATGGTGACATACTTAAAAGGCTCAGGCTCAGGATCATATACGTATTTTGACCAAGGTTCACCATGTGAGAGTGTAACATTCCTCAAGACAATATCATATTCCAATCAATGAATCTACTTGAAATATTTTATAGATCATATAATCTAGGATCATATCTCTACATCCACTGATGAACGACTTCACTAGTATCCTTTGAAAGCTATACAAGAGGAAGCTCATATTCCTTCTCACATTATGGATCTGAATCAAAATATTATAATGAGGAATTAATATTTGGATCTAGATCATATTCTCATTCCTACTGGGGATCACCAAGTGAGATCAGTACATACCATTGGGTATTCTCATATTCCTTCCAATAATGAAGAAGTTTATCAGAATATTCCAATAGCTTCTCCGTAGTAGAATCATATTTCTGTATCACCATATGGTTATCAATATATTCTAGAATATTTTGTATAGTAGGCTCATATCCCTATACGATCCCTAAAGGTAGGTCAACATATTCAAGCAGTGACACATAAATAGGATCATATTTGATGTTTTCCCAATGATAGTGTCCTTGAGGTAGTTTGATACACATTCTCAACAACCCAAGGGTTTGTCGACTCTTCAACTAAAGCAGAATGTGATCATTAATGTGATAGTTTTCCTTGTGGTAGTGTAGAGACAGATGACATAGACTTTACTTCTAAGATCCACCATGGTCATCCTCCCCATGATGATATCTCCCATAGATAAAGAAATCCTACCATTTCATATATAACTCTATATATTTAGGTTCTCAAAATTCAAATGCATTTATATAGATAGGTTATCGACACATCAGGGTCAACTGTATATAGTTCCCCATCAACTTCCAACAAAAATCCACTCTGATCCAGAGTTATCACCAAGAATCATCTTCTATGGTCTAACCAGGGAGAGTCATGCAAGTATGATGAATAGGAAGCCAACATTGACATATAAAGAGTGCTTTTTTGGAAAAAATACTCCCCACCGTGTTATTGACCCTTAATACTTTTGTCTATGAGATTTTAGATAAGATATATAAGGATTTAATGCCTTACATATGCCAAAATATATGGGAAACTCATCAACTGCTAAAGGCTAGGCACCTCCCTTATCCATGATTTGAGGGTCACCATTAGACCATCAAGATACTCTATTGTTAGCTAAACCTGGCTACTATATCTTTGTCCTGGGACACAAAACCATAAAATCAAAGTAAAAATCTACAGTATGATATCTTCCATTGCATAAAAACTCTTCATAAAATGATCATAGTGGCCAATTCCCATATCTATATTCGTGTATTGGGAAATTATAAAGCATTACACTTCACTGCACCCCTAAAATAGTATAACTCCACTGATATAGTGTCTTTTAATTTTATATCCTCTGGTGGAATCAAGGGATCAGGTGATGTGTGAGCCAATTGGTCACTACAATGAAATGTCCCTACTTCAATGATGTTGATACATCACATGTGGAGTAAGAGGATGGACAATAGATCTTGGAACTAGGCCCCTCTAAGGAATGGGAACTCATTTCAGACACAAAATTTGAAGTTGAAATTAACTCGAAAATTTTTGTAAACAATGAATCCCATAATGGGATAACATTGAACCCATCTCATACATGAGAATAGTTGTGACATATTGAATGAGTCACAATAGTAGCTACCAGAGAAGCCATCTAGGCATGAGCCTATCCTGTCGGGCTAGGGGAATATTTATCAGCGCCTCCACCCCTCAGATCATCAATCTCTAAGAGGATCTGGGACATGTCAGAAGTAGCTGAAAATTAACCCAACCCACTTCGGGGAATTTTTATCTTGATCAGTGTCACTGGGTTTATCATGCCCTGATAATTTCCTGATAAAGTCAAAGGAGGTTCCAGATCATCCCCATCTTACAAGGATATGTGAATTTATATCATAATGGTCATCCTAGGAGATATCAAATCCCTGAATTGAAGCATAATATCACCAATGATAAGATAAAAAATTGACAATTTCAGCCTTGAATAGTCCCCAGCCAGTGGGGATAGTTGAATTTTCCTCATCATCACGGAAGAGGGAATAAATCTTCTCTAGGCTAGGAGGAAAATATCAATGGTCAACATCTCATTTGTTTCACTCGCTGCAAGACAGACCTCTAATATTCTATCCTATTTTTAAATAATGACTAAAATATCCCTCAAGTTCACTACTACAAAGATGAGATGGGAGGAGTGTATGACAAAGGCAATCAAACCCCATCATGGTCCAAAGGCAAAAAGGTCCCAAATGGACATGGGTTCGAGAAACCACCAAAATTCTGGCAGTACTGAAACATCCTATTCCATTGAGAGTAATGTAAATATACCATTTACTGATATAGCTCCAGGAATTTCATCACTATCATCATAATAGATAATGTGGATGAAGATGTATATGAAGAGGGACATAATAAAAAAAATATACTCTGAGAATAGGATCTGGATGCACCTATTGAGGATGCACGTACTAGGAACTAGAGAAGGATCCAAAACCTAGCACCTCCAAATAACAATTTTAAACCTCTGTGGAAGAACATTTCCAAATATAATGTGAAATGTGTGGCCACCTCCAAATCACCTTCTAGTGGAACCAAAATTCCTTACATGGAGGAACAATTGGCATAATATGAGAATGAGATACAAACTCTCAAACAACTCAAGGGGGGATACATGGGGTAAACATTCCCAATAGGTTTCATCTTTAGGAAGATGAAAATATACATCTTATTATATATTTTATAAGAGATTATCCTATTATAAGAGAGGAATATGATCATCAAACCAGATCTAAATCCTAGAAGCTAATTTACATAATGAGGAAGCCAAAAATGATCATGACTTCCTTACATTACAATTGTAGACTCTCCCTTTCTAGGGTGATCATTCAATCTTATAATGAATTGCGAATCAATGATTAATGAAAACCAGGACACCACATCAAATCCCACTAACTAATTGTATACATGAGGTAGCTCAGACTGTGGTACTTTTGAAACTACTCAATGCCCTTGAGTCCCTATCTACTCGAATGGAATCCTATAAGGGTGAGAAATACTTGTTTATCTTGGGATGAATCCATATCTTAAATGGTTGGATGACACTTTATCCCCATTCAATTTTTGAAATCCATCCTTCTCCAACTTTGATGGTGTGGGAGACTCCCAATGACATCTCACACACATCGTGTCCCAATGTGTTTTGATGATAGGCACTCGAGATCAATAAGAGGTGACCAAGATGAGGTTTTTTTACAAACTCTAATAAGGGTATATTTTTTTCGTACAATATTCTTCTTGTTGTATCAATTGCAGGTTGGGAAGAACTTCATCGTCAATTCCCTTATGACTTTATCTATACACTATGTAAAATGACAATTGATGACCTAAAGAACTAAAAAATGCGAAAAATGAGAGGGTTTGTTAAATCATTACTATATAGAAATGTTTAACCTATTCGCTCATCATCCAAATATGATAGAAGCTATTTCTAGAGATCTATAATGAGAATATCTTGGATGAGTTATAGATAATCTGATCCCAATGAAAATATAGGTGGGTTTTGTGAGTTTTCAGAAATGAAACAACATTTATAACACTCCATTTAGTGAACCCTATTTGAGTATCGACTGAATCACTAGAAATTGGGAAAAAGGATTTTCAAGGAAGATACTACCACTATTACTCGCAATCCAGTAGTAGTTCCCATTAAAGCACCTAAGTAGGCCTAGTTAGGTCCCAAACAACCCAACACCTACTATCAAGCATCAACATCAATAAAATATCACTCAATTAGAAGAAAAAATAGATTAATGTTTCTTGAGTTTAGATTAATAGATGAATAAAGCATACTCATTTTAAAATGAACATGTCCCTGATTATTTCCTTATAACCATGGAAAAAAACCTGATCAAGATGCCACATCCTAGGAAGCCCCATGAAGTCAATCCCACCGACCATCTCAACTACTTTTCTTCCCATAGGAGGTTGGGTCATAACATCTAGCATTGATTCATCTTAAAAATATGTCCTCCAAATCATGGTTGATTTTGAAAATGTGATGTTGGAAGACTCCCCAGCATATGTGGTATGCCTAACTGTTTCCAAGTTAAAATAAGAGGTGATTGGAAATAATTTATAGCTAGGCATGGGTGGATGTTTAACAACTTGTTGAATAGAAAGATAGTCGGCCGAGCTCATGACACCCAAAGAGAAAATCTCTGTTGACCCATAATTTAATCATTTCCTAGGGAGTTGACATTGAATATACCTCTCGAATGGTAATGTGACCATCGTATGTAGGAAGTGGAAGAGTCAAATTCAGATCTAATGTATGCTCAGAGTCTTGATGATCTCTTCCCTACAATATCCAAAAAATGAGAATCGCCCCACCAAACAAACCCCTAGTAAGATAAATATCTCATATTTGGATCCATTAACAAGATACACTTGGAATACTCATTCTTTGCTGATGAATATGCCATTGAGTATGAGTTCCCTATACTTAATTAGGGAGCTGGAGTCCGAAGGCATGGGAGCTATGCTTACAGAGGAAAACATGGGTGTGGTCAAACCCAATGTATCATTCTCATACCCATAGAGAACATATTTGTAGATAAGACCAGAGGGAAATCACTCTAAAAATCCCAAAAGAGACATGGAGGTAGCCTATAATCCTCTATCGATCATATGTGTGCATCTAGCGAGGTTTTGATTATCTAATTATCCCAAACAATGTAGAAGGATGGAACGATCTATTCCACTAGAAGCATATGCTCCTATGACCCCTTTATAATAACCAGGCTTGTCTAACCCAAATGTATCAACTCATGAGACACATAATAAGGAGAAACCCTGCATTTGGAATCACCAACCTTGGGAAAAAAGTTCTATATTTTGAAAGAGAATGAGGTTTCCCTTGCTAAGATCTTAATCCTATATATGTACCATATTTCAAAAGAACACACATAGACACTTGTTGAATCCCTCTATATCCCACTGGAGTGTGTGAAAAATGTTGTTGTAGTCAAGGTATATTGAGTGTAGACTATTCCATCAGAATGCAATGTTTCCATCCTATTCATAGAGAATGATTAGGAAGAGGTCATCCAAGGATACATCAGACCCCTATATGTTTTAGTTAGACTCGATATAGTTTACATCATAAGGGGTCTGATTGAAAATGGTTATGGGATCAACCTCATCCTGATTCAATCTCTTTGAGGTTTAGTTTATAGAGAAGGGTACTTATCTACCACAAATATATTCATTCAAGTGTATTATAAGTGTGAGAAAAGACCTCTTAGGGTGTTCAAGAACAATTCCTAGTTTTGGGATCTCAAGTCTATCTCTGATTTTATGGTTATTTACCATGACACCACATACAATATTCTTACAATAAGACCCTAGATAATAATACGCATGGTGGTACCTTCATAATTCCATCAGTGTTTAAAATCCTCTATTGATGGAATAGTTTTCATACTACTTGGTGGCAGTTTCCCCTTCAATAATAGCAAGGAAAAATCTGTTGTGGATGGTTTCTATAAAAGGAAATATAGACAACCAATAGTGGATAAAATATATAGGATACATCCACCAATGATTGTTGACCACCCATAAAGATCACTAGAGTATGGTTGACAAAAATTAAATGTTACCCATAAATCTAGTTGAGGTAGTAGACTTAACCCAAGATGTAAAAGATCATTTTATCCCCAATGATAGTGTAAAATAAAATCATCTTGAGAATATATCTATGATGAATTTGGTAGTAGGGAATGATAATTTATTTTATCATGGCATCTCTCACCCTTAAAGTGGTATAAATTCTATCAGATTTCTGACTTTAACTAATAATGAATCCCTGCACCCAGAGGTGAAAGAGGAAGAGGGTGACCTCTGGAATTCTCCACCCACGTTCTAGGATGGAATGTACAACACCCTTGATGATATTAAGAAGGTAAATATGGGAATATAAGAATACCTAAGTCTTACAATGAATAGTGTCTCCATACCTCTCAAGGAAAAATATATGTACATTGTGTTTCTAAGGAAACATTGATATGTGTTCACTATGAACTACACGGAAATTACTAGACAGAATCTTGATGCGTCTACACCCTGTCATGCATTACCCATGACCATAAAGAATTCAAAAAGGAATCATGGAGGATGCCCCCCTCTCATGCTACCAACTTAGAGGCAAAATTTTACAAATTAATCAAATCTAGCTTTTTCTAAGAAGTTAAATACCCAAGATAGATTTCCAACATAATTTATATTAAGAAAAAGAAAGTTTCAATTAAGGTCTTCATTGATTTCAAAAATCATGACCAGAATTTACCAAAGGATGGCTTCCCATTGTAAATCACAGAACTATTTATCAATTAAACTTATAGATCACAATATCTTTCCTTCATGGATTGGTATTTAGAGTATAATAAAATAAATATGGCCCTTGCAGATGAGGAATCTACTACCATCAATGAAACCATGGGGATATTTTTTTATCTGGTCATTGTATTTGTATAAAATAATTATAGAACTACATATCAATTCTATATGAATAATATATTTAATCCCTTCTTGGGATGAATATATGAATGTTATCTTGATGACCTGGTGATCATATCCCCAAAATAATGTAATCACTTCATGGATCTTTAAATAGTCTTTGAAAAGATATGGTAGCATAGTCTAAAGATGAATCCATTGAAATGATATTTCAGGGTAACTTTGGGATGTTAATTGGAATTGTGGTGGGCCACCATGGAATCTAGGTTGACCCTAAAAAAACCAATGCAATTCTGGAAATATCACTCCCCATGATTCTGAGGGCATTCCAAGGGTACCTTGCCTAAATGTAGTGTTTCATTGCCAACCAGGCAAGCAAATTTCCCCAATTTACCAAGCTAATGAATAAGGTAATCACTGTCCAATGGGATGATGAATTCCAATAATCCTTAGATATTCTCAATTAGTATCTTCTACACCAACCAATCTGAGTGTCACCTATTGAAGGAAATCCACACATCATATATGTGGTCTCTATGGAGTGATCACTTGGAAATCTACTCACATATAAAATTAATGTGAGGATTATAAAATTTTCTATTAGATTAGATGAATGATGCTATGTACTGGGACCTGATACTCATATGCTTAGAAGAACTATCTCATGATCATCTTTTCAGTGCGTAAGATGAGGCATTAATTATGACACCATGAATCCCACTCAATCTCTCATATCGGTCTTCTCAAGTACAACCTTGGACATTACATGTTGTCTAAGTGATTTTCACGATGGGTGGTAATTATAAAATAGTATTACATCTAGTTCATTTCATAGAAGCTGGTGAAAGAGAAGGCCTCGATTGGTTTCCTCATGGCACATCATTCTCTAGAAATTACAATAGTGTACACTGAGCTTCCAAATAAATAGGTTTTCTTTTCCCATGACACTCCTAATATGTGGGAGATGTATTTATATGGTTTCTTCTAAATTCCTATCAGAAAGATACTAGAAAACTTGAGAGATAATCGAGATGGCATATTGATTTTATTTGTTTCTCTACAAAAAATCAATTTTCTTCTACTGTTTCTCATTATTTAAAGGCTGCATGAATAATGAGAGCGAATAATATGCCATTATCACTAGCTAAGAACTAGCCTCATAGCTTCAAATAGACTTCCTAGACATAAAGGGGTGTTTTTAAGAAATGATAATATAGATCGATGGATAATATTTGATAAACAAGTAAAAACTAGATCCTCTCACTGGCTATGTCAGGGGACTAATGGATGAAATCACTATTGATACCATGTTTTTCCATTTCCTCGGATCATAAAATGTTCATGAAAATAGGTTGTCTAATGCATCCATATTCTTGGTTAACCCTAATCAGGAGGAAACAATCTTCTGCATCATGCACCTAAGGATGGTTTTATTGATCACCATCTCCGATATGTAAGAAATCAATTAGGTCCACACCACCCAAGTGCAATATGAACTGATATCCACCAATGGATAGAGGGATCCCACAATTGATTTTCTCTAAAATGTTACTCTACCAACTCAATGGTATGTAAGGGAATAGATTTAACATTGAGTTGAAAACCTCACTCTTTTGGATGGACTAAATGAGAATAAATCCCTCTATAGGTGACACTTTGATGTAATACTTCTTAGATACTATAGATACTCGATGCCTGACGTACATAGACATTACACTACTTTTGCAAAATACTTAATACATAACAAAAACAAACACACAAGGACCGTAATAGTTTATTGTCTTGGGAAACATGGAACATAATCTTCTAATCATGGTGAACGATCTTCAACATCTCCCATAAATATCTTCCCATTTTGTTTTCTTACCTAAAGCCTTTCTTTATATCCCAGGGAAACGAAAACATATAAAGGGTGAGCTCAAATGCTCAGTAAGGGTAAACAGGGAGAAAATAAAACAAACCGTATACATTTAAACTTCAAAACATAATCATAATTATTACACATCAAAATCATGAGTTGTGAAATAAATCTTGTAAGTACATAAGGCATATGTCATAAAGAAACATTAATCATGATAAAATAGCATGGGAATAAAACTTGTAATTATGGAAAAACATTAAGCACATGATATGATTTCCATAGTAGCCAAGGTATTTCAACCAAGACCATCTTAGTGGACAAAGTCCCTTTCTGAATCGAGTACACTCCTCGTTCCAGTCCCGTATCACTAAACCAAATTAACTTACCATTTCAGCCATGTCTATCTCATGAGATATAAATCTTTACCCAATGCATTGGAGGGAGATATAGGTCCCACCCATCTCATAATGAAATCATTCTTACTTGTGCCACAAAATAAACATAAATTATTCATCATAACCCAAAGAATAAAATGGGTTTCATAAAATTCATCCCATCATAACGTAATCTATATAAAACAAATGGATATCATATCATCATAAGAAGAATGAAACCATGTAAAAAATAGATACATTATACTTGAAACATAATCATATTAATAATGTCATCATAGATGGAAAATAGTTTTGACAAAACACTTGAAATGAATTCTTGAGGAAAATATCATTTCTTTTTCAAAATCATTTTTTTCACAAAATGCCATTCAATTTTAAAAGAAAAGGATATTGTTGAAAATAATATATAAATCTTGTATAGTAATCTTCATTAAAATAAGGAATTATAAAATCATAAAAATCCATTTATTCTGTATAAGTTAAAAAACATCCTCCATGTACTTTTGCCCGAAAAGTCAAATAGTACCACGTATGGTAAACAAATGAATGATTCCATGCATAACACAAAGTAAAAGTAAAAGAGGGGTAAACATGACTTTAAACATACATGGAAGAAAAGTAAACATTTTATGAAAAAATATTGAGAACATATGGACATGTATAATAAACATAACCCCTGTAAATACTTACAAATAAACAATCTCGGATAAGAATGAGATTGGAATAATTATCACTTACCCTATGTCCAATTTCATCTGTATGTGTCCGAGACTCCTGTATAGTAGGTTTAAGAAAATTATAAACTTGTAACAGAACCATAATAATATTTATGATATCATATATGATTCACTAATGACTTAATATTAGCCGTTCATTTCTCAATTCCATGTTAATGCACCGTTTTGGGTAAAATTGTTTCATTTATCGTATGTGTTTTGACTTGTAATTATTAATATGATTACTTATATAATGATTACTTAACTACAGAATATAAAACATGATTTATTAATAATATATATTTAGAATATACATATATATAATAGATCAATAAATGGAAAGAAATACACCATTCATGGAGACGGTAGGCCGTATGTACGCATGAACGCTGTTTTTCGTTTCCTAATTGAATTGAATGGAATTAAGTAGATGACATACATATATATATATAAATAAATCAAGTACCATTATTATGTCATATATTTCATGATTACCAATTATATATACTGTATAATCATTCGTGAATTGTTACCATGGAAAATGAATCTCATTGCGTCGTGGAGATGGTAATTCGTACGTACGCACGAGCGATGATTTCGTTCCCATAATTATTGAATGGAATTGGAGTGGATGATATAACATCATAGAATTAGTATGATTTTATAATAATCATATATATTTATTCTTTACACCATTATACCCATCCATGTAAGGTGCTGGTGGAAAAATTGATTACACCACGGCGTGGAGACGGTATTCCGTACGTACGCATGCACGGTGATTTTGTTTTTAGTAGGATGGATAGAAGGTGAAATAGGGTTGTTTTAATATTTATAATAACATATCAGTATATAATTAATACTTATTTTATTACTTTATAATGAAACAACTAAATAAGATGAAGTAGAAGAAGAAAGAAACTTGTAAGAGTTGGTAGAATAGATTACCTATTCCTCGACGCACCTCCTTTAAACTTCTTCTTAGGGCACTACAGTTGGTCTTTTGAGAAGACCAGAACCCCTATGATATAACTAGAGAGGTTCATAAGAGGAATTGGTAGGGGTTGTCTGAGCTTCAGGGCTCAAAAGGGTGTGAAGAGAAGAGGGAAGGGGTGGCCTTTTTATAAGGGAGGAGAGGGGCACCTTTGAAAAAACATAAAATATTATTTTATAATAAAGACATATTCGGTTTATAATAGCTCCAAATTAATTTATTTCGAAGATAATGTGGGGATGGGTCGAAATACTCTCAAGAAATAGGTTTTACACAATTTTAACCTTATCATTTTGATTTAACTCTAAGTTAAATAATTTAACTTTTACCGTGTCTTCTCGTTTTCTTACACTATATGGTTAATAAACATACTATAACAAGTCAAAGGAACCCCAAGTGGTTCACTATTAATTTATATAACCTTATCTAAGTCATTTCAATGAACCTTAGATTTTTAGGAATATAATTACAATTAATAATATAATATTTGTTTTAAAAACTGTTTTATGTCAATTTTGACACTACTTGGTAATTGATTTTTGTGAAAATCCTAAAACATGATTAGTTCAGAAAAAGTTAATTTACTCAATACTAGAATTTCATATTAACCTAGAAAATTAGTTTAATTCATAAAAAGTCTAAAATTACATTTATTTGTGTATTTATAACATCAATTATGTTAATATTTCACTAATGAGGTGATTATTGCATCATCATTGTGTCATAAATAAATTATATTATTTAATGTCTAAAAATTATAAATAAAATACCATTATTTAGGAAATATTTTTAGATTTTTAATGAATATTTATAATATAATTTATCTTATATATAACCCTATATTAAAAATGTTTTAGGTATTAAGCTTTGATTTTAACTTTTTTAACTCTTCTTTAAATAAAATAATAATAAGTGTCCTAATCTAATCCAAGTGGACCTAAAGGGTAATATTTTATTCCTAATGTTGTTTTTGGTCAAATTAAACTTATCCAATAGAATTAGGACATGTGGTAGGGTAATAATAATATCAGTTTTACCCTTAATTACCCTATTTACTTTTAACCGTGGTAAATAAAAGTTAAAAGTTACTATTCACCAAAAATTATTTTTATCTTATTGAACCAAATTTTACTCTTTAATATTAACCATGTCTCTCAAATTTTCCAAATTTTACTCAAAGAAGCGGTAAAATTATGTTTTATGTAAATTTTCAAATTCTCCTAGGAGGTGGGTAAAAGACGGTGAAAAGTTCTATAAAATTTTTATATATATGAAATTATTATAAAATTACTCAAATGAATTACATTGAACTTATATAGGTATTATGAATCAATTTTGACATAAAATAAATTTAAATAAAATAAATAATTATTTAAAGAAAAGGTCAGTTTTTAAAAAGTAACCTAGTGTTTTCACTATTCATCAAAAATTGAATGTTTTCTGAAAAATACCAAAAATTCACCCTAGGCTAATTTCGATATTCTGAATCAAAAAATGAAGTCCATTTTGAAAGATAAAATTTATAAAATTTCAAAAATTGGGTATTACAATTCATAATGGCTAGTTCATAATAATATTATAATAATATCTTGTTTAGTGAAACTTGGTATTGTGTATTACACACGCTATCGAATAAGGTCTTGATTACATGTAATGCAAGCCAAGTCAGGGATGCGTGTAGTGAAAGCTCTGTTTTGTGTTGCGTATAACATAATCAAAACTTATTTCATTTACACATTAAACAAAATCTATACTTAATGTTGTGTAGAATAATTTCCACAAAAAGAACTTGAAATTGTGTGTAACACGAGCCAAGAATAGTGTTGCATATACTACAAGCTAATATGGTGTTGCATATAGTACAAGTTAATGTTGGTGTGGTGTATAATAAAAGACATCAAAGAAATTAAAAATAATATATCTCATAAAATCTCTGGGTGTTACATTCTACCCCCCTTAAAATGAATTTTTCCCTCTAAATTCACTAGGGTTATTAATGGTTTATTACATGAAAGTTTCTTTCAAAGAAACCCACATTGTAAAAAGGAATACTAAAATTTCATTTTAAAAATGGATGTTAGAATCATAACAGTCACCCAAAGTAACTCAGCACTGGGTTTCCACATAGGACAACATTGGTGAAAATATGAATATGGAAGAGAAATATAACCATCAACTTCTGATGAATAGTGGTAGAGGACATGGCTATGAAAATACCAACAATCACAAAGCCATAAATTTTTGATAATCTAAGGTACCATCTAATTCATCAAATATAAGGGCACTAGGACAACATTTTTGGTTTTCAAGATCATTTCCCCAAAGTTGAAGAAATTTGAATTAGAAAAAATACGTTCTTGATTTTGGTACAATCTCACCGATGGTCATTCCTTGGACAATTTCCACTTCATCTCTTAAAGAAATGAAGTTGAATTTGTCATTTGTGAAGTGTTAGCAGATCATGTTATATAATTATGGGTCATTCCATTTGTCTCAAAGAAAAGGTTAGAAAATGTTATCAAAAATACATAAGTCCATCTATAGTGATATTGATCATATATGGTTCCTAAAATGGACTTATACTTTATATATCAAACTGCTTAATATAATAAAACAAGTTTTTACTAACCAGGGACTTCATGTAGGCCATTGGTAGGCGATAAAGGATTGTTGCACTTCGGTTGTGGGTTCGATTCCCACAGCCTTGTCCGACGTGGTGGGTTGTCACCCGTCCTGCAAGTTTTCCATTTTCTAAAAATACCTTATTATAACATCCCATCCATAATATCGAAAAATATTCTATCCTTAAACAATAATAACTTATGTACAACATAATCCATTCCAATATTTAGGATTATCTAAAATAGTTCTATCCAAGCTCATAGTATAAAGAAAATAATTAATATAAATGTCATCTACCGAGCATGTGAATACCATCATTTATCCCCCATATATCATAAGATACATCTTGTTGGTCACATTCCAAACATGTGAATACCTTAATCATGTATTCTATTGCAACATGAATTACCATAGATCCTTTTTTGAAAACATTGATGCTATCAAAAGTTGTCTCTTTCCACATTCCAAAATTCCAAAAATTCTTTATACTCAAACCTTGATATCACTTTTTCCTTATATTAGTCACGAGATCATGGATACTATCAAACATTTCATTTTCTCCTTATCCCTTAATTATGCGCATATCATCTTCTTTCCAAAAATATCTCAATCACTTTTCATGGTTACCGATTCCATATTCTTATGGAAAACCACAATGGACCATTATATAGGTATTCCAATATACAATAAAAGTACCTCAACAACATTATTCTTGAATACCAATACATAAACACTTCAAATCATTATCTTTAATGATTTTCATGGAATAAGTCCTTCCTTGATTTAGAAGTAACCTCTTAGGTCAGGGCATTGAGTTGGGTAATTCCCATGATCTCCATAGATAAGACATTGAACTCCATAACATTTTGTCACTCTATGACCCTTCTTTCCACAAAGATAACATCTTCCCCTCCATTTGACGTATTCATCAAGGTTCTTCTTCCCTTCTTTAGAAATCTCAATCTTCCTTTCTCTATGATCCTCAACATGTGAATATGCATAAAAGTCCATCTTCCTCTTATTTGATGAATTGGGAATACCACTAAAGTTCACCTTGTTAATCATATATCGCGATGACTGATTCAGAAAAATAAAAAAATCTTTCTTCCTAGGAATTATGAAATTTCTTTTCTCATAGTCACAAATTTTTCCATTGGATTCAATGTTGACCCAATTCCTTTGGGTTCCCTTCATTTACTAAAACCCAAAACCACGGTGTATGAAATAGTTAAAATAATGAGGAACCACGTAATCATAAAAAGTTACTTATGGGATGTCTAAATTATCACAAATTCTTTAATCCATGACACTTTAGGTTTACCCTACATTATTCATGATCATTAAAGTAATTCTAGTACTGTAACCTATAGTTATACTAAACCTTAGGGACATCCCAAGACATGCCTTAGAAATATCTCTAGGGATCTCACTAAAGTTCTCACATCCTAGTTTCTAAAGGTTGACTAAACCTTTCCTCTGATACCAACTATAGAGACCCGAATCCTGATGTACATAGACATTACATTACTTTTTCGGAATACATAATACATAACAAAAACACACACACATGGACCATAATAGTTTAGTGTATTTGGAAACTCGGAACATAATCTTCTAATCATGGTTAAAGATCTTCAACATCTCCCACAAAGATCTTCCCCTTTTGTTTTCTTACCTAAACCCTTTCTTTATATCCTGGGGAAATGAAAAAATATAAAGGGTGAGCTCAAATGCTCAGTAATGGTAAGCATGGAGAAAATAAAACAAACCATATACATTTGAACATCAAAACATGAACATAAAGTTGTCACATCAAAATCTTGAGTTGTGAAATAAATCTTGGCAGTACGTAAGACATAGGTCATAAATAAAAATTAATCATGATAAAATAGCATGGGAATAAAACTTGTAATTGTGGAAAAACATTAAGCACATGATATTATTTCCATAGTAGCCAAGGCATTACTTCCAAGACTATCTTAGTGGACAAAGTCCCTTTCTGAATTGAGTATACTCCTCATTCCAGTCATGTATCACTGAACCAGATTAACTTACCATTCCATCCATGTCTATATCATGAGATATAAATCTTTACCCAATGCATTGGAGGGAGATATAGGTCCCACCCATCCCATAATGAAATCACTCTTACTTGTGCCAAAAAATAAACATAAATCATTCATCATAACCCAAAAAATAAAATGGGTTTCATAAACATCATCCCATCATAATGTAATATATATATAACAAATGGATATCATATCACCATAAGAAGAATAAAACCATGTAAATAATAGAGACATTATGCTCTAAACATAATCATATTAATAATTTCATCTTAGATGCAAAATAGTTTTGAAAAAACAGTTGAAATGAATTCTTGAGGACAATATCCTTTCTTCTTCAAAATCATTTTCTTTTCAAAAAATGCCTTTCAATTTTAAAAAAGAATGACTTTGTTGAAAATAATCTTGAAATCATTTAGAGTAAGATTCATGAAAATAAGGCATTATAAAACCGTAAAAATCCATTTATGTCGTATCAGTTAAAAAAACATCCTCCTCGTACTTTTGCCGGAAAAGTCAAAAAGTACCACGTATGGTAAACAAAAGAAACATTCCATGCATAACAAAAAGTAAAATTCAAAGAGGGGTAAACATGACCTTAAACATACATGGAGTAAAATTAAAAATTTTATGCAATCATTTTGAGAACATATGGACGTGGATAAAAAACATAACCCTAGTAAATACTTATGAATAAACAATCTCGGATAAGAATGAGATTGGAATGATTATATGTTTCCCTATGTCCAATTTCATCCATATGTGTCCGAGACTTCTGTATAGTGGGTTTAAGCATATTATTAACTTGTAACATAACCATAATAATATTTATGATATCATATATAATTCACTTATGACTTTATATTATCCGTTCATTTCTCAATTCCATGTCAAAGCAGCGTTTTGGGTAAAATTGTTTAATTATCCTCCGTGTTTTGACTTGTAATTATTAATATGATTACTTATATCATGATTAGTTTATTCCATAATATAAAACATGATTTATCTATAATATATATTGAGAATATACATATATATAATAGATCCATAAATGGAAGGAAATACACCATTCATGGAGAAGGTATGTCGTATGTACGCATGAACGCTATTTTTCATTTACTTATTGAATTTAATGGAATTAAGTAGATGAAATAAATAAATATATAAATAAATAAATTATAATTATTATTCCATATATTTCAGGATTACCTATTATATATACTTCATAATCATTCTTTAATTGTTAACATGGAAAATGAATCTCATTGCGTCGTGGAGACGGTAATCCGTACGTACGCACGAGCGATGATATCGTTCCCATATTTATTGAATGGAATTGGAGTGGATGATATAATAGAATAGAATCATTATTATTTTATAATAATCATATATATTTATTCTTTACACCATTATACCCATCCATGTAAGGTGGTGGTGGAAAAACTGATTACAACACGGCGTGGAGAAGGTATTCGGTACGTACGCACGCGCGGTGATTTTGTTTTCCATAGGATGGATAGAAGGTGAAATAGGGTTGTTTCATATTTATAATAACAAATAAGTGTATAATTAATACTTATGTTATTAATTTATAATGAAACAACTAAATAAGAGTAATTAGAAGAAGAAAAAAAATTAAAAGAGTCGGTAGAAGAGATTACCTCTTCCTCGACGCACCTCCTTTAAAATTCTTCTTATGGAACTTGAGTTGGTATTTTGAGAAGACCAGAACCTCTATGATATAACTATGGAGTTTGATAAGAGGAATTGGCAGGTTTTGGACGAGCTTCAAGGCTCAAAAGGGTTTGAAGATGAGAGGGAAGGGGTTCCCTTTTTATAAGGGAGGGGAGGGCACCTTTGAAAAAACATAAAATATTATTTTATAATAAAGTCATATTCGATTTATAATAGATAAAAATTGATTTATTTTGAAGCTAAAGTGGGGATGGGACGAAATCATCTCAACCAATAGGTTTTAGACAAGTTTAGGTTACATATTTAACCTTATCATTTAGATTTAACTCTAAGTTAAATAATTTAACTTTTACCGTGTCTTCTTGTTTTTTTTACTATATATGGTTAATAAGCTTACTATAACAAGCCAAAATAATCTCAAGTGGTTCATTATTAATTCATATAACCTTATTTAAGTTATTTGGCCGAACCTTATATTTTTAGGAATATAATAACAATTAATAATATAATATTTTAAAAAAAACTATTTTATGTCAATTTTGACACTATTTGGTAATTGATTTTTGTGAAAATTATAACAACATGATTAGTTCAAAAAAAAAGTTAATTGAATCAATAATAACATTTAATATTAACGTAAAAAATTATTGGAATTCATAAAAAGTCTAAAATTACATTTATTTGGGTATTTATAACATCAATTATGTTAATATTTAATTAATAAGGTAATTACTGTATCATCATTGTGTCATAACTAAATTAAATTATTTAATGTCTAAAAATTATAAATAAAATTCCATTATGTATTAAATCTTTTTAAATTTCTAATTAATATTTATAGTCGAATTTATCTTATGTATAACCCTATATTTAAAAAAATTAGTTATTAAACATTGATTTGAACTATTTTAACTCTTCTTTAAATAAAATAATAATAAGAGTACTTACCTAATCCAAGTGGACCTAAAGGGTAATATTTTATTCCTAAGGTTGTTTTTTGTATAATTACACTTATCCAATAAAATTAGGACATGTGTTAGGGTAATAATAATATCATTTTTACCCTTAATTACCCTATTTACTTTTAACTGTGGTAAATAAAAGTAAAAAGTTACTATTCACCAAAAATTATTTTTATCTTATTTAACCACATTTTACTCTTTGATATTAACTGTGTCTCTCAGATTTTAAAAATTCCACTCACAGAAGCAGTAAAATTAAGTTTTATGTAAATTTTCAAATTCTCCTAGGAGGTGGGTAAAAGATGGTGAAAAGTTTTATAAAATTTTTATATATATGAAATTATTATAAAATGACTCAAATGAATTACATTGAACTTATATAGGTATTACGTATCAATATTGACCTAAACTAAATTTAAATAAAATAAATAATTATTTAATTAAAAAGTCGGTTTTTAAATAGTAACCTAGTGTTTTCACTATTCATCAAAAATTGGAAGTTTTCAGAAAAATACCAAAAATTCACCATAGGCTAATTTCGATATTATTAATCCAAATTGAAGTCCGTTTTGAAAGATAAAATTTATAAAATTTCAAAAAGTGGGTATTACTATTCATAATGGCTAGTTCACAGTAATATTATAATAATATCGCGTTTACTGAAACATGGTATTTCATATTATACGCGCTATCGAAGAAGGTCTTAATTGCGTGTAATGCAAGACAAGTTAGGGATACGTGTAGTGAAAGCTCCATTTGGTGTTACATATAACATAATCAAAACTTATTTCATTTATACATTAAACAAAATCTATACTTAATGTTGCGTAGAATAATTTTTACAAAACGAACTTGAAATTGTGTTTAACACGAGCCAAGAATAGTGTTGCACATAATACAAGATAATACGGTGTTGCATATAGTACAAACTAATCTTGGTGTAGTGTATAATAGAAGACATCAAAGAAATTAAAAAAATTTATATCTCATAAAATCTCAGGGTGTTACAGATACAAAGTAGAATATGATATTCTCTCCATTATGGAAGAATCTCAAATAGGATTTTGTGATTCTCATCAGTATGGGACTAGGATCTCCAACCACATCAGAATATAGGGTTACTATATGAAAACCGTGATACATGACTGCTATGAATTCACTATGAAATTTCATACAGTCATTGTTCATGAAAACATTATCCATCAACCCCTATAATTTCTACATATAGCTAAATATTCTTTGATATTTTTTGTGTGGGGAATGGATTTTGTGGGTCCATTTCACACAAAAATAGCTAATAAGTATAAATACATCCTTTCTTCTACCAACTATTTTTTCAAATTATTTGAGGTAATACCCCCTCAATGAATTTGGGATGAAGAACATCATAAACTTTTTAAAGTCCCATATCATCACCATATATGGAGTCCCTCACATAATACTAATGGAAACTAAATCCAAATTCTATTATATAGAGATGAATAATTTTTACCAAGAGTACAAAATTGAGTGTAATCACTCATCCCACTAACATGTAGTGGAAAATTGAAAAATATAGGACTGTATGAATACTCGGTCAAATATACTCCAAAATACGGTGAATAGGGACAAGAAGTTCTAGTTGAACACAATACTTTTTGTTTTACGGGCATATCATACAACCATGTTTACTACAACACTAGAAAATCAATATTCATTGATGTACGGGACCTAGGTAGTGTTTTCCATAGAAATCCAAATGACATCACTTTGAATAGCGATTTGTGGAGAAATCATAGATGATTAGAAACTGAAAAAGAAACTAGTTGAATTGGATAATCTCAATGAGAAATAATTAAGTACATTACACAACCTCAAAGTTCATTAGAATTGGATCACATGGGCCTTCAATGAAAAGGCCATCCACTATTCTTTCCTTCAATGAGAACTATTATTGGTTCTCAATACACCCAATGATACCAAGAAAGAACCCTACTAGTATATAAACAAAATGTGAAGAGAATTATGTAATACATATGGTCTATCATAATGAATCCTACTCACAGGTCACAATTGATGGGGAACGTGTCACCCCTCCAAATCAAGGTTTCTTAACAAATACTTTTCATAGCTTCCATCAAGCATCTCTCATTCTGACTACAAGGAATTGAACTGTATAGAGCTTATACTAACCACAATTTGATAAAATGAACATCATCATTCATCCTTACTACATAACATTAAACTACAAATAAAATTTCTTCACAGCATGATGTTAAACTTCATGGATCCCTAATATTCATTTTCATTCACATCAATTCTTATCCATCCTTACCACATAACGTTAAACTATATGAATGATGTCCTATCTATATGACACTAATATTTACAGGTTTATCGAACTATATATGTCTTTATTCTCATTTTAAAATGATATATAGGGACACATGGATTCTATGTCTTGATCCAACCACTGCATGACACAATATCCCCTTATCCATTATATAAGAGCCTTTATGTTGTGAAAATAACATTTTGCATTCCTTGTTTCTCACATTGATCATAGCTCACATGATCTTAGGTCTATTGGTGAGATATCCCCTTGCATGACATATATATATTAGTTCAAGCCTGGGTTATCATGGTTCTAGATTAAATACATTCAAAGGAACACCATGATTTTTAACTGCATGACGTTAAACTATATGGTTTTTGTCCCTTCCATGATACAAAACTGTACATTACTATGGACCTTGACCAGGAGGTGTACTACCCATGGTGTTGGTCTCTCACCACACCTCCATTCAAGAACTATGTGTGCCTTGATTCTTGTCATCACATGATACGTAGTGATGTTCGGATCTCCAATCCTTGGTCCAGCTGCAACAATCAATGGAAACCATAACCCACTCTTTTTAAGGGTAACACATACATATAGAGTTTTTCTATTCAATAACTACATATAAATTTATTCCTATTATAACAGAATATCTAGGGACACCCAAACATTCATTATTTGGACCAGTCATACTATCCCAATTTCACATTGGGGAGCCTAAGTCCTTGCCACCTGATGTAAAACTACATGGTTTTTTAATAAGTATGTATGGATGTATTCCATTTATTATAGGATATGTTGTGATTCCTGACTCTCCAATTTATGTTCATTCTATAATTATCAACAAGAATAATTCCCCACATAGTGTATAGGTTAGACCCGTGAAGAGTGTTTCATGTACAAGAACTACATGTATCTTGAGTACTGTTCTCACAGGATACATAGTGACAACTGGATCTCTGATTCTTTGGTCTATCCAAGAAAAAAAATATTTCCCCCAACCCATTGTATTTGTTAGAATTTCACAGGTATCTTTAATACAAGAACTATGTATGTCTTGTTTCCTAACATCATAGGATACAAAGAAACATCTACATTTAAAAAATTGGGTTCAACCATAATATGTATGAGATAAAATTCACCCCCAAATACATATGAGTCGGACCTATGCAGAGAATTTTTTAGCCACATGACATTAAACTACAAGAAAAAAACAATATATACCTATTCTTGAAGAGGGTAGAGTCATACAAGCTCATTTTTTCTATGCATGAGTCAGATCTATGTACATATTTCTTATGCACATAATAGATATACACAAGAAGGGCCCCAACATATGACCATACAACAATAAAATTGTTCACAGAAAAAATATGGTCCTTGAAAAGTTTACCCGAGGAAAACTTGCACACTTTTCACATCAATTCCCATGTCCTTACCACATGACATTAACTAAAAGGATATGAAAATGTTCTAACCACATGGCGTTAAATGTAACACCTCGACCACTATAAACTGGAGCCTGTGCATTACTTGTGATATTGGAATGGTTAGAAGGAATGAAAAATCCCGAAGTAATTATCAGTTTAGTAGTCTTGAAGAATCTAGATACATAGAGGTAACACAAATTATATTGAAAAAGGTTACAAGATACAATACATAACAAAACTAAAAATTGCAACCACATGAACTCAATAAATGACCTTATCTTCATCACCTATTGAAGGGGAAAAATGAAAGGGGTGAGCTCAAATGCTTAGTAAGGGTTACAAATACTGGAAGAATTAATACAATATTATGTGAATAAAAGTCAATCAGACATAATCAATATGGCATGGTGAATAAATGAAAAACTAATGCCATTAATAAACTGAGAATAGAACTACATCCATAGATTTTGTCATAGTGAAAACATCATTGATAGTAAAAACTGATAATGAATAAAGAGAATTAGTATTAATTGGACTTTATGTATCTGGAACACGAAACTATAATACCGTTAAAACGGTTTAGTTCTATGGGTAGAAACCCTTCTGATTTTTGGAAAAAAACTCAAAGGGTTTTTTGCCAAACTAATTTGTCTTATGAGACCTACCGATGCATCGAGGGGATATAGTGGGCCCCAATAGTCACTAAATGTCCAAATATTTCTTTATACATTGATTCAATACAATTTAAATATGCCTTTTCAATATTCGTATAGAGTAGGGTATACGGATTCATCAATAATTTCATAATTAATATAACTTTCCAAATAAAAACCATATGTAAAATGGTAAAAGGTTTAGATAAAAAACATATCCATGATATGAGATTAGGGATATTTAATATAAATATAATTTTCAAATTTAATGTTATCTCAAATTGAAGTAGGGACACCACATAAGTATTATTAGGTGCACGATAAAAAGTTAGTCACAACAAAATAATAGTTGAGACAAAGTCTCTTACCACAATGTAATCAGTCGAATCATATGACCAGAACTTAATAACCCTCAAATTATTCATTGAATGAAATGAATATAAAAATAATCATGTTATTATATATCAAATGTAAGTACACATATACCACATACAAGAAATAAGTGGCGAACAATTAAAATCTCATAGAAATGAAATGGAGATGAGAAACACCATACAAACATTTAGGCATGGTAACGAGTGTTATTGTGAGGGATTAATGAGAGGTAAAGGTGTATTAAATTATTTATATGTCTCATGGTCAGTATAGGGGAGGTGTGAAAACATACCCCTTCTTTATGAATTAAAAATAAAAGGGAAAAACATAGGGGATATTTTTTAACAAAATTGAGAGAGATGATCCCTTACCTTATGCTCGAAGGTGTTCTTGTTTGTTTTAATGACCTGAATAATAAAATATAGTTTAATTAATTACGAATTAAATAACATCATAAACATTTAATTGATATGTTATAAACTTACTAAGTTCATTGATGGAATTTTAGATGGGTTTAAGATATTTAATTTTATTGTTTTGGAAGCATTTTCTTACGGGGTTTCATGATTTGTTTACTTGTATTCATGAATGCAAGTTCAGTTAAAATGTGGATAAACATCCAGAATTGTTAATATACATTATTAGTTGCAGTTAAGAGGTATAAATGATCTTATAATGATTCTGGTTATATACCATGATGATGACTCATTTGATGAGTTAAAAATAAATGCTTGGATTTGGCTTGGTGGTTTTGTGAACAATAAACTTGTTTTGTATTTATATTCCATATTATGAAAGTGTAAAGATTATAGAAAATTAATCAAGACATGATACATATATTATTACCTTTTTCAAAGTTAGAAAATGTTTCATGACTATTATTTGAGATCGTAATGCAAATTAAAAACCCGTCTTTTTTGAGTATGATAAATTTACACATCTCGGACAGTGTTTGCATTTATTGTATAGAAGGATGGGAAAAGAGATATTATGATGAAATATTAAATTATCACAATGAAAATATAGTATATGTAAGGTACTGGAATTATCATGGCATTTGGATGAGGGGAGGTGAGAAGGGAGAACAAAAGAATGGAACTTTGTAAAAGAAATTGAATGTAAAGAGATGGTTGGTTCACCTCTTGAGTACTCCTCCTTGAGATTCTTTTTAAGGCCTTTATTTTGCATTTTGGTGAGACAAAAAGGTATTGGAAGTAGGGATAGGGTTGGGTAAGAGTATTTGGATGAATTTAGGAAAGCCTTAAAGCTTTAGTGGTGTGGGGGAAGAGGGGGTGAGGGGTGCTTTATATAGTGGAGGAGAGAAGAGTTTTCTTAATATTATAAACAATAATTTATTATTTCATCTCAAGACAACCAATAGTGAGTATTCCATGACCAAGAACAGTAATATATTCATGTGACTTCGAACCAATTGGGCTTACATCAGCAGATCATCATCAATGACTGAATAAATTCCTTATTTTTCATTTATCGCAAATTATCGCATTTTACTATTCACTAAAAATTTAAGTATTTCAGAAAAATCCCAAAAATTCACCATAACCATTTTTCGATGTGTAGAATCCAAAAATGAATTCCATTTTTCAAAAATAATTTTCAAAATATGATTTATTAAATATTTAATAAAAATAATTATTTAATTGAAAAATATAAACGCTTAAAATATTCATCTTCATTTTTAAGGAGCCTGAATTCACTTATACACTCAAGGTTATAGATACCATTCATAAAAATCATATTACTATTCATAAGGGTGAGTTACTATTCATAAGGGAAAGTTACTATTCACCTAAAATTATGTTAATTCTATCAACCTATAAATATCATCTTGAACACAACAGTGTATGTCAGATTTTTAAAATTCAAATCGTAGAGTTGGAAAATTTAACATTAATGGCTATGTTGTGGATATCTCCTATAAGTAACCATGTTTTGTTCCATATAGTCTTATTTATTCATGAAACATGAGCTATAACTAGAATGTATTTAAGAGAAACATACCATGAAGTGTTTGGGGTGCTACCTTATTCCCTCCTTCTGAAATATAATCCCCATAATTTTATGTATTAAGCTCACCAAAAAGAAGTGGGTGATTATTTTTCATAACATCCTCAGGTTCCCATGTCACTTCCTCTATATTTTGGTTTTTCCAAAGAACCTTTACTAGACTAGTTGTTCTATTTCTCAATACCTACTCCCTTGTGTCAAGAATCCCAATAGGATTTTCAAAGTTTGACAAATTAGGTTCCAGTTCTATTTCTTCATATGTGAGTACATGCGTTGGGTCTGGCATGTATCTCTTTAACAATGACACGTTTAACACATTATGAAATCTAGAGAGACTTAGATGCATTTCCAAATGGTAAGATACAACTCTGATTCATTACATGATTTCAAATGGTCCGATGTACCTAGGACTCAATTTCCCTTTCTTACTAATTCTTAAGACACCCTTCCATTGAGATACTTTCAGAAATACGTGATCTCCAACTTGGAATTCCAAATCATTTCTCCATTTGTCAGTGTAACTCTTCTGTCTAATTTGGACTGCTTTAATATGGGCTTTTATTATGTTCACCTTCGCCATGTTCTCTTTAATAAGTTCTGGGCTTATAATTTTTCTCTCACCAACTTCATCCCAACAAGTTGGAGTTCAACATCTCTTCCCATATAATGCTTCATATGGAGCCATTTGAATACTAGAATGGAAACTTTTTTTTAGGAAAATTTCACCAAATGAAAGTATTTATCCCATTTACCTTGGATGTCAAGAGAGCATGACCTCAGCATGACTTCTAGAGTTTGAATAGTCCTTTCAGACTATCCATCAGTTTGGGGGTGATAAGCAGTACTCATACAATGCTCAATATTCAAAGCCTTCTAGAGAAATTTCCAGAATTTTGATGTAAACTGGGGATCTCAATCGGACATAATAGATATAGGTGCACCATGAAGTCTTACAACTTCATTAATATAAAGTCTTTCCAAGAGCTCAAGTGGAAATCCTCTCTTATAGGAATTAAAAGTGATTATTTTGTGAGAAGATCAATAGTTACCCATATTGCATCATTCCTTCTAGGTGTCCTTAGTAGTCCGGTGACAAAATCCCTTGTAATGTTATCCCACTTCCACATTAGAATAGGTAGATGTTGCATCACTCTTTTGGTATGTTGTCTCTCTACCTTCACTTGTTGACAAACTAGACATCTTGACACGTAGTCATCCATTTCTTGCATCATATTATCCCACCAAAAATATTCCTTCATATTTCTATACATCTTGGTGCTACCTGGGTGTATAGAGAAATTCGAGCTATGAGCATCGTCTAATATTTCCCTTTTTAGTTCATCTACTAATGGAACACATAACCTCTTCCCAAATTTCAGAACTCCTTCTTCATACACGAAGTCATCCAGTCTCACATCCTTAGCAACATTAATTTTCTTATTCAGATTCTCATGATGAGATTTAGAGATTTTTATATTATCTAATAAAGATGGTTTAGCAATCATCTGAAAGAGGAGTGATGTTTCACCTTCCTTGACAATTACCATATCTATCTTAAGTAGATCCATGAATATAGGATCTCTTTCAATTTTCATTTGTGTCAGAAGGCCATGATCTTTTCTGCTTAATGAATCTTCCACCTTATTCACCTTTCCTGGTTTGTAGTGTATTGAATAATTGTAATCTTTGAGTAAATTGAAGCATCTTATTTGCCTCATGTTGAGTTATTTTTTTTTGAAAATGTATTTCAAACTATTGTGGTCCGTATAAATCTCACATCTCTCTCTGTAAAGGTAATGCCTCTATATTTTCAGAGAAAAAATTATGGATGCTAACTCAAGATCATGAGTTGGATAATTTTTCTCATGAGTCTTCAACTGTCTTGATGCATAAGCAATAACTTTATCATTTTTTACAATGATGCAACCCAGTCATGCATCGCTGTACATTAAAAATCCATTACTTATAGATAGAATATTCAAAGTTAGAGCATTGACCAATATTCTTTTTCAATTCTTCGAAGAATTATGTACATTATTTTTTCCACAAAAACAAAACACCATTACCTGTGAGCTTGGTTAGTGGGTTAGCCAGTTGGGAAAAATTCAGAAAAAACGTCGATAGTAACCTTCTAAGCCAATAAAACTGCGTACCATGGTTATTTTTGTTGGCGTGGGTCAATATTTGATTGCCTTTGTCTTCACAATATCAACTAGGATTCCATCCTTAGAATTAATATGGCCTAGAAAAGAAACAGATTAAACCCTGAATTTTCACTTGCTAAACTTCCCATATAATTTATTTCTTCTAATAGTTCTCAAAATAATCTGCAAGTGATTATCATGGTATTCATAGCTTTTTGAGTATACGAGGATATCATCGATGAATACCACAACAAATTTATCAACAAATTCCTTGAAAACTATATTCATAAAATCCATGAAATTAGATGGTGCATTTTTCAGACCAAAAAGAATCACTGTAAACTCGTAATGCCCATACCTAGTCTGAAATCCTATCTTATGAATACCTTATTTCCTCAGACACAAATGATGATATACGGATCAAAGGTCAGTCTTCGAATAGTATTGAGCTCCATGAAGTTGATCAAATAAATCATTAATTCGGGGTAGATGATACTTACTCTTTTTTGAAATAGCATTGATTTCCCTGTAATCAATGAAAAGCCTCATGGATCCATATTTCTTCTTAACAAAGAGGATTGGGGCTCCCCATGGAAAAAACGATAGGTTGAATAAATTATTTTTCACTCAAATCCTCTAGTTTTTTCCTTAGCTCTACTAATTCCACAGTGGACATTCTATAAGAAGTATTTGATATAGGTCTTGCACCAGGAATTAAATCAATAGAGAACTCAACTTCTAGCTCTAGAGGATGTCCAGGTAAATCCATCTGAAATACATTAATGTACTCTTGCACTATGTTCACATATTCAATTTGAAGATTTATTTACTTTCACATAGATATTGGTTTATCTTCCTATCCAAGTATTTCATTCAGTAGAGCAACTGGGGATGGTTATAGATAATAATCAGGTGGCGAAGTTTCTTCCCTAAAGACAAAGAGTCTACACCACTTTCAAATATTACAACTTCCTTCTTCTTATAATAAATCTTCACATCATAATTTTATATCAAATCAATACCAATAATCATATCAAATTTATTCATTGGTATGTTGAGAAGGATAGGAACTAAAACACATTTTGGTGTCTGGAGGGGGAATAGTCGATATGCCTTTGTTGTAATGATACATCCCTTGAGATTTTTGACTAAAAAACCTTTATTAAATCAAATTGGAAATATCTAATTTTCTTGGAAAACATGGAATATATAAATGAATGTGATGATCCAGAATCAGATAAAGTGTTGGCTATGTTTGAGGAAACAATTAAAGTACCATCCCCCACATCATTAGAAATTTCATCCTCCGTGGTGGTAATCTCATAGGCTCTCCCTTGTTCTCTAGGCTGTTTCTGAGCCATGTTTCCTTGGATCTTAGGACACTCATTTTCATAGTGTCCCATTTAGCTGCAATTGTAGCATTGAATATCATTTAATTGTTTCTTCCCCATGCATTCATCAGATCGATGAACCTTTTATCTTCAGTTATAGCAGACCCCCATTCCTTTCAAGCATTTCCCAAGATGATTCTTTCCACAGTTCTCACATAATGGTAATAACTTTATCCCCTTGCTCTTATTTGGTGCTTCTCCTTTTTCTTTGTTATTAGAGTATCACTTCTTATCTTAGTTTCCTTTGAAAATACTTTATCTAGCAAATTCCTTCCCTATTATGATGGCACTTGATACAATTTCATCAAATGATGAAAATGATTTAGAAGCCAGTGCCCTTCAATGAATTGTCTTAAGAACTTAAAATAAATGATCAATCTTGTCTGCTGAGTCACATACGTAATCTACGACATACCTTTCCATCCTTGTGAAAGTAGCCTCATTCTCTATAGCACTGTCTTCTTCCCTTTGTTTTAAGCTAAGGAATTTCCTCTTCATTTCATTTGGTTACTCATGAGGGAAATATTTTTCAAATAATTTTTCCTTAAAAGTCCTCCATTCAACATTTTCTATTTCTTCTTCCACCATGGTATACTGAATCAAGGACCACCATTGATCAACGTCGCCCTTGAAAACATATACTACCATTACTACCTTTTCATTTTCATTAAATCTTAATGCCATGAATATATTTTCTAGGGACTTGATCCATTTCTCAGAAAACAATGGGTTAGTAGTCTCTCTAAAAGATGGGGCCTTCTGCCGCAAGAAATGATCTAACACAAGTGTGGAATGGTTATTCTTTATAACCTGAGTAAGTTGTCCCAATATAGTCATGATCTGATCTTCTCCAATATTGAATGAGTTGACTTACTCAGTAGGTAGGTCCCTACCTTGCCCATGAGTATTGATTCCCCTTCTTCTGTTAGACACCATTTCTAAAAAATAGGATATACTATATTTTTTTATGAATCTCAAATAGAAAATCACTCAACATAGATTGAAATTCTATGCATAGATAATCTTAGAAACATGGTTTCTCTGAGGAAAAATTTATATTAAACTCATTCATAATGGCTTGTAAATAAAATGTGAATTATTCTAAACACATCCCCCAAGAGTTTCATAACCAAGAGTGTAGCAAGGCCCATTTTCGTGTACTAGTTTTCGTTCGAGTCTAGCTCAAAGCGGTGTTTTTGGGTTTTACCCTTAGATACATCTGTGCTAGAGCCGCCTCTACCTACTCGTATCCAAATAGGGATGTATTGATTAAAATATCCACATAATATATTCCATACTAAAATACCAATTCGTTCTTGTACGTTTATCCTAAAATACTTCCTTAGGTATTTGTTCCCAACTATACATTTCCTACTCCAGTTTCCATGTTTTCTACGAAACTTCCTCTAATAACAACTGTAACACCATGAAACCTCTAGACTGGAGCCGGTGAGTTACTTGTGGTATTGGCATGGTTAGAAGGAATGAAAAATCCTGAGGGAACGATTAGTTTAGTAGTACTAAAGAAACTTGATACATAGAAGTAACACAAATTACATTGAAAAAGGTTACTAGATACAATACATAACAAAACGGAAAACTGCACCCACATGAACTCAATAAATAACCTTCTCTTAATCACCTGTTGAAGGTAAACAATGAAAGGGGTGAGCTCAAATTCTCAGTAAGGGTTACAAATAGTGGAATCATGAATAGAATAATAAGTGAATCATATTCAATCTGACATAATCAATAAGGAATGGTGAATACATGAAAAAACTAATTCCATTAATAAACTAAGAATGAAACTGCATCCATATATTTTTTCGTAGTGAAAAACTCATGGATAGTTAAAACTGATAATTAATAAAGAGAATAATTATTAATTGGACATCATGTATTTGGAACAAGAAACCATAATACCGTTAAAACAGTTTAGTTCTATGGGTAGAAACCCAACAGATTTTTTGAAAAAAACTCAAAGGGTTTGTCACTAAACTGATATGTCTCTTGAGACCTATCGATGCATAGAGGGGATATAGCGGGCCCCACCTGCCACTTCATGTACAAATAATTCTTTATACATTGATTCAATACATGATAAATATTCCTTTTCAATATCCGTATAGAGTAGAGTATATAGATTCATCAATATTTCTATAATTAAAATAACTTTCCAAATAAACACCATATGTAAAATAGTATATGGTTTATACAGAAAACATATCCATGATATGAGATTATGGATATTTAATATAAATATAATATTAAAATTAAAAGTAATCTGAAATGGTCATTAGATACACCACCTAAGTAATATTAGGTTCACAATACAAAGTTAGTCACAAAAAAATAGCAGTTGAGACAAAATCTCTTACCACAAAGTAATCGGTCGAATCATATGACCAGAACATAATAACTCTCAAATGAATCATTGAATAACATGAATATAAAAAGAATCATGTTATTATATTTCAAATGGCAGTACACATATACCACATACAAGAAATAAGTGGAGAACAATGAAAATCTCACAGAAATGAAAGTGAGATGAGAAACCCCTTACCAACATTTTGGCATGGTAATGAGTGTTATTGAGAGGGATTAATCAGAGGAAAAGCGTTATTACATTATTTATATGTCACAAGGGCAATATGGGGGAGGTGATAAAACATAATCCATCATTAGGAATTAAAAATAAAATGGCACAACATAGGGGAGATTCTTGAACAAAATTGAGAGAGAGGACCCCTTACCTTACGCTCGAAGGTGTTCTTGATTGTTTTAACAACCTGAATAATCAAATTAAGCTTCATTAAATAATATCTAAATAACCTCATAAACATTTAATTGATATTTTATAACCTCATTATGTTAATTAATGTCATTTTTGATGGTTTTAAGAGATATATTTTTATTTTTTTGGAAGCATTTTCTTACTTGGTTTCATGATTAGTTTACTTGTATACATGAATGGAACTTAATTTTAAATTTGGTTAGACATCGAGAAATTTTAATATACATTATTAGTGACATTAAAGAGTTATAAATGATATTTTAATTATTACGGTTATATATCATGAGGATGACTCATTCGATGAGTTAAAAATAAATGCTTGGGTTTGGCTTGGCGGTTTTGTGCACAACAAACTTGTTTTGAATTTTTATACCATATTAGGAATGTGTTAAGATTATAGAACATTAATCAAGATAAGTTACATATATTATGAACTGTTTCAACCATTTAAAAGGTTTCATGACCATTACTGAAGATAGTAATGAAAATTGAAAACTCGTCTTCCTTGAGTGTGATAAATTTACAATCTCAGACGATGTTTGCATTTATTGTATAAAAGGAGGGGAAAAGATAGATTATGATGAAATATTACATTATCACAATGAACATAAAGTATATTTAAGGTAATAGAATTATCATGGCATTTTTATGAGGGTAGGTGAGAAGGGAGAACAAACGAATGGAACTTTGTAAAAGAAATTGAAAGAAAAGAGAAGGAAGGTTCACCTCTTGAGTACTCCTCCTTCAGAATCTCTTTAAGGCCTTTGTTTTTGGAATTTTGTGAGAACAGCAGGTCTTGGACGTGGGGAGAGGGCTTGGAAAGAGTATTTTTTAGAATTTAGGCATTTCATGAAGCTTGAGTGGTGTGGGAGGAAGAGGGGGTGAGGGGTGGTGTACATAGTGGAGGGGAGATGAGTTTTCTTAATATTATAATCATTACTTTATTATTTCCTCTCAAGATAACAAATAGTGATTATTATATGAACAAGAATAGTAATATATGCATTTTAAATCGATCCAATTGGGTTTATATCAGCAGATCACCATCAATGACTCAATAAATTCCTTATTTAGCATTTATCATAAATTATGGCACTTTAGTATTCATAAAAAATATAATTACTTTAGAAAAATTTCAAAAATTCGCCCTAACCATTTTTAGACATGTAGAATCCAAAAATTAAGTCCATTTTTCGAAAATAATTTTCTAAATATGAATAATTAAATATTGAATTAAAATATTTATTTAATCAAAAAATATAAACACTTAAAATATTCATCTTCAATTTAAGATGCCTGAATTCACTTATACACTCAAAGGTATAGATACCATTCATAAAATTCATATTATTATTAATAAGGGTAAGTTACTTTTCATTAGGGAATGTTAATATTCCCAAAAAATTATGTGAATTCTATCGGACACTAAATATCATCTTGAACACAACCGTATATGTCATATTTTTAAAATTCAAATCACGGAGTTGGAAAATTTACGTTTAATGGCCGGGTTTTTGATATCTCATATAAGTAAAAAACAATTTCTATATAGTCTCAGTGATTCATGAGTCATAGGCTATAAATATAATGAATTTAAGAGAAACATACCATGAAGTGTTCGGGGTGCTACATTAAACTATAAAGAAAATGTCCAAATCACATAACATTAAAACTACCTAACAAATACATCCCCACTACATTATGTAAAAAGGTGAATACCATCACCCATTATCATCCCTTATCAAAGGACCATAAGTTTTTGACCCCATTCAACCAGAGTATGGGGTGATTCTATCATCTTTTTATACCGCCTCCCTTGAATCACACTTTATGTCTTAAGCTCCTTGGGTAACCCCAAACCTTTCACAACCCATGTAATGGAAATGATATCTCTTTTTTTTATCATTTTATCAATATATAAGGTATCATACCTACCAAATGGACACATCTGGGCTATATAAGAATGTAATTATGATATTTTTGGTCCTAACATCATTGTAGCAGAACTCGTCACCATAGAGTGTTATGGGTCATTCCTTATATGATGTTCCCATATCATTACTCAATAACCGAGCCCTTTGAACCATGATTTATAATATTTTCATATCATTATCATAAGGATGTTGGAGTAATTTTGACCCAATGTATCTTAATTATGTTCTTATTCCTCTCATATTAGGTCCATGTGTTTCATGACCTTAAACTGTATGCACTTTGTTAAAAGCTATACAACCATAAATTATAGATTTATACGATCTAAATTGAAAGACTTTAAACATCTAGTGAAAGAGACAAAAAACATGTTAGGTTGAAAATCCGCAAATGAAATCCTGATTAATAGTCAAGTATTTTCTTGATAACATCTTTATCTGTAGAATTTAGTAAAATATTAGGGTGTAGATAAAGAATGAATAAAGCTCATAGGGCCAAATTTGTGAAATTAGTAAAATCTGATCCATTCCCACTGGACACTCTGGTCCATGAGAAAGTTAAATTAATGAGTTTTCACACCTTATTACAATGATAACGTGTTCACTAGATAATCACACAACTTTTAGAGTGCTATAACCCTTCTTGGATATTAAATTTTCCACAAAAAACACTTCATAATCTATGCACCTCAGATTGATAGAAATATTCCATGGACCTTAGAAATAGATACCTGGCTTCCGGGGACCCTTTTTGTATTGTGAATTTTTTCCTATGGCTCCTTCTTATACAGTTATGGTCATTAACCAAATTCATTATTTCCTTTCAACAATGTCTTTCTAATTATTATTATTATGATCCCTCATATCATTGTGGCAGAATTCAACACCTTAGAGTTTTTTGGTCCATTATTGGAATGATTTTCCCATATCATCTCCATGAACTGAGAACTTTGGACTATGATTTACAAATCGGTTGACTATTCAATTCAAGTAGGTCAGAAATCCACAATGTTAGGTCCCCATGTTTTGTACCCTTTATCAAAGTAGTAATGTGGAAATCCATTACAAAACCATTTGATGGCCCACACCTCATGACTCGAAATCAACTAGTTTAGGGTCTAATGTTCACAACTAAAGAGATAAATTGCTCTTGGATTCCATACCTCTTCTTAGAGAGAATTCTCTCCATATCTCACTTTATCACCTGAATGTTCGAGTCTTAATAAATATTTCATGTCCTCAGAAAAGAGTGTGGGTACCTCTATTTGAACATTCTATCGATGAATAAGGTCATTGAACTTCCAACAATTATCATTTCCTCCTTATAATAAAGGAACTACAATCCTTGTGAGACTTGAAAACACCATGGTAGAACCTAATACCATAGGGTATTATGGGTCATCCCCGGCATGTCTTTCCCATTCCATAATCCTTGACTCAAACTTTTGGGTTATGAAATACATCACCCATATTCCTACTATCCATGTGGACCAAGAATCCCTAGTATTTCTCCCTCAACAAATATTACCCCCATAAATCATCCATGACCCTGGGAAAAGAGTGGGGACACCTTTCTTTGACCATGAAATTGATGCATAAGGTCTTTGACCAACCAACAAGATGAATCTCTTCATTCTAGTAAAGGAACTATAATCCCTATGATCCCTAACAACACCACATCTGAACTCATCACCCCAATTCGTTTTGGATCATCCCTAGCATGTATTCCTTATATTCTATATTCACCAATCAAGTCATTCTAGAATGACTTTAAACTAAAAAATATTTAATATCTTGGAAGTATGAATTGAAACTACATATTATTCAGTGTCCTGATAGAAAGAATTTAAACTGAATAATATATCCAAATCCTTACTAAATTACATTAAAATTCATATCAAATGTACTAACCTCATGAAATTAAACTACATAGAGAAAGCTACATCATAAATGGTATATTACCAGTGACAGAAGGACCAACATAAAAGACCATAGACTATAGTGATAGAATTTTTGAGTTAAAAGAACATAAAACTATAGAAATAAAAATTTTGAGCTAGAAGACCCTAAACAAAAAGATGAAAATGATTTAATTAACAAATATAGAGAAGGAACCAATACTCGTTCAGTCAAAAACCTAAAATACAGCAGCTTTAGAAAAATATGAGTCCAATCCCACTATGTATTCCCTTATATAAATCTTAGGAAAGAATTAGGGTAATATAAATAAAGAGATGTAATGTTTGTGAGGACCGCCATAAAGACTTTGAAAAAAAACAAGTTATGCTCGTAGAGTCCATTAACATTGTAAAAAGATAGATAACTCTCCCTCTAAGTAATATACATTACCCAAATTATCATTATGTGGATCAATTAATCCCAAAATAATTGGAGCATATACAAAAATGAGGAATCTAATGTTAGTGGTAATTAATGATAATTTTTAAGGGAAATATATATTTGATTTAAATATTCAAATCCAGACAATCAGGTTTAGTTGATATTAGGAAAATGATGGGTATCAATGATGATTCATACAACATCAGATCAATGAAATACAATGAACTTCATGAATGAAAGAAAAATGGACAACAACATAGAAAGTTCATAAGATTTATTCACTAATAGAATATAGAATGAGGGATATCCACATATCATAGTCTGTCCTGTGATTGTATGAGCAACATAAATGTTGTGAAAGTACAAGTCTATGATAGAATGTTCTTGGATGAGTCCTTAATATCTAAAAACCTCTCCTTCATAGAGGTATCCGATTAGCGTAATTACTTAATAGATTCAATTTCCACCTCTACAATTCATTGTATCACCTCAACCCTGGTAACAGTGTCATGAAATCCTTTCTCCACTATATAAAAGTTTCCATAGCTCCCATATATTTTTATTCAATGTCTGAAGTTCATACTGAATATATGATATCTATACTTGAAGAAAACCGATTACATACTGGATATGGTAAATTTCAACCTTCCTAGTTCTTACCATTACCCTTTTCATTTCGGCCTCCATTGTATGCCAAAAATATTTTTAAGGCATTATCCCAACTTTTATTTACTGAAGAGGAAGCCTCGGCTTCTACAACCATTAATTCAATTGCCCTATTTTTCTCCCTTAAAGATATCACCTAATTAACTCAAGCATTACGGTTGGTATAATCAATGTCCTCATAGTCGAGTGTGGTAAACAAAAATCAAAGGTGACCCAGCTAGATATTCACCCATTCCAAAGGTCCCTCTAAGATTAATGTCTAAATCTCCCCCCATACTATCTAATGCATTGACTAGTAAAGTGACACCGACTCCATACCTTGACCTAATATATTATTGGTAACAATAACATATTCTAGAAATATGTTGATAAGTGAGGGTGTTATGCTCACAGTCTTTTAAAAAATCGAAAGGGAGATGAACTCTGTGTTAGTCGACTCAATCAGAGGAATCCCCAAGGAATCCGGGACTTGAACCTCCAAGATCTATGGGGAAGACAATAAAAAAATATGCATTGGGGTTTATTAGTCAAAGGATAAATGATATTATATCACTGGGTTACCATCATATATGAGAGATTTCAGAAACATACCTTCCTAAGTTGCGTCGTTGGTGATGTTCATTGCTCCAACTCCATCCTCTTATAAAGAGGCATCTCCCTCTTGTAATGAATAGATTCATGGAACCGATAGTGCTTTATCTGGAGTCTTAATTTTATTTCCACCCTTGAGGGTTCCATGAACACAATATATGTGAGGATAAATTCCACAATGAGAATCATGGTGCAAGTTTCTGAATAAGTATTCAACTTCTCTTAAATGTGGCTTTTTTAAGGCTAACATAGAAGTAGAATTACTACTTATATCAGTCTCTTCCAAGATCACATTCCCCTACACTAAATCAAATGTAATGACCGCTAGAACATATGAAACACGAATTGTTCCTAACTAGATCAAAAAACCATCCAACTATTTCTTTTTATGGTTTTGTCCTGATAGTGAGGGTAGTTCTAATGTAACTTAATTTTCACCTACATACCTATGGGAGTAAACATTATCCTCCTTGCAATCTCATTGGGTACCTTCACATTTTTTAAAAACCAGGATATGTTTCTATAACATCCTATTATAATTAAAGAGTAAAACTTCCCACTTAATTCTGTAATATGGGGAAGAGGTCTTTAAAAATACATGATGATTGCATTTCTATTTCTCCTATAGGGTATAATCTCTTTAAGGTATCAATTACAAGAGAATTAAGAAATTACCTCTTAAGATTCTAAGGATGAAGGCATCTACCCAAAAATGGAAATCACCACCCTCATTAAAGTCAGTAGACCTAGGGATCCCTCATAGATGATCCTTCAGTTGCTTCTAAATCTAGCTCCAACAGTCGTACCCTAGTGAGAATATATGCGGTATGGCAGGAGTGGCTAATATTCATTGGTCTCCAACTATAACTATAAAAAAACAAAAAGAAAATTTTTAGAATTACATTAGCACCACAACCCTTTTAACATGGTAGTAAGATTATCCTTAATACTACCTCAATAATGGGATAGCCTGGTTCATCCGCATAAACCTTTAGTGTACCTCATACCACCATCTTTTGAACCAAAAGGGAATAACAAACTTGGCCCTTGATTCAATCCAACTTTACTTCATAGTTTCAATAGAATTCCTTGACCTCTAAAAGTTGGTATTTTGATGTAATTACTAGTGGGATATGATGTGATAAAAACCATCCAAACGGGATTATCTCCGGTTTAGTATTCCCTATATATTATCCTCTAAGTTTAACATTATAAAATGAATCCACTTTTTTAAATATGATAGGAAATAATTACTCTAGAATGACTTCACTGACTGGCATTGTGCCTACTACGACTGTGCTGGTGGGAAATTTTATTGGCATTGAGTGAGATGGTAAATTCCGAACTTTTTTTATATGTGATTAGGGGTCTATTGGTACTCTCAAAACAAACTATTTTCTATGCCTACTATTTCCTTCAATAGTTGGTGGAATTTTGATAGGTTCACATAACAATGTGGATAATTTCCCATTGGGATATTAACTGATCTAAACCTTGTCATAATGATAGGAAAAACAAATATCTATACAACGAGGAGGAAAGTCTAACTAGACCTATATCTCTTACTTGGTTAACATTTTCCAAAACTAGAGAGAAAACATCAAATGATTTTCAGATCGAAAATGAATATGGGAGGATATCTCAACTGAACACATAGAAACTAATGGCTAAACTGAAAAGGTGAATACCGTTCATATAAGAGGTCCTTGTTAGTTCATTTGAAAAGGATTCCCTCATGAAGTGACGACATATATTCTCAGGGCTCAAGGATGGCCCCGCCAATATCAACCATAATACCAGTGGGAACTAGCTTATTGGGTTTGAAGGAGAAGTGGTCATAATGGATCATGATGACCCTGACCTCCAAATATGTTAGTGTAATAGATCATAGCCCACTAATAAAAAGTAAAAACCATTTGAAACAAACATTGGGAATGATTTGGATTATTATATACTCATATCCTCCCAGATGAGAACCCATTCAACCCCATAAGACATAAAAGCAGGTTTTGGTTCTATAGGGGGAACTTCCCCCATATAAATGGTGAAAAGAAGATAAATATTTTCCAATATAGGGATGGATAACCCAATACACTACCCTCCTGGCATAAAAGTCACCTTCATAAAATTATAGACCCTAACTCCAACATTTTCCCTTTTTGGAAGTGTGTACCTACTCGGGTACATAGAAATGAAACCAGAAAACTCAATGGTATGGTCAATACCATAGCTAACCTCCTATTCCAAGTCATTAAATATCACTTCCTCAACTATAGGCCATAAATCAAACTCTTCACCAAGTGAGTCCTTCGTAGGTTTGGCCTTTGGCTTATGGTATTCTATATCATAGTGAAATATCTTGATGAAAATATCACCCACGTCTTGAATAGGATATCATCCCTGGGGATTGGATCCTTAGGGATATCCTTTTCATCCAGCCTAATCAAATCTCAAGTGAGAGTATGATTCCCCTTAATGTTATCGCTTGGAGGCCATGAAGAAAAATCTCATCATACATCTTTCCCAATATGGGTTCCCCATAGATCTTCTATACACACCATAGACTAATACCCAACTCACCCTACATTAAGTGGAATGTGTTTGTATCAGGAATCCAAAAAATCAACAGGTCTGACATTAGGCCCTTGTTATTGTAGGAGAAGATTTTAGGTTCTAGATGGATTCATACATCCAAATATGATTCATCTCCATGAAAAACATATAATAAATATATTATACTTATAAGGGAATACCCCAATCCATTCTAAAATTTCACCGGATCAAAAACTCACCCAAACTTTTGAATGGTGGTGGACTTATGCATTATTGAATGGTATATATGGACATTTGGACGAGGTTTTAAATTTTACTTGCCAAAGTATGTGTGTATAAAAATTGTTATATGTTTTCCATACATCCCCCCTTGATAATAAAATTTCCTATCTAGGAGATGTTGGAACGACAAGTGTTATGGGATTTTAGAATCCATGTGAGGGGTATGGTTGATGACTATGGTGAAGGAATTGGATTTTCACTGAAAATACCAAACCTATGGAGTGATAGAAAGCATGAAATGGGATATTTTAAAAGGTTCACCCTCATCAAGTTCATCAGAATTATCTTTTGGTGACTCAATAAAAAAATGATGAGTAGGATAAAAACTTTCTAAGATATAATTTTGGTGATGAATAACTGATTTATCATCTTTCTGTGATGAATTAAAGGAACTTTGATGGGAATTGGAAGCCGTATGAACAAAAGTAAGTGGAATATTTCAATAAAATGAAAAAAAAAATCCTTCAAAAATAAATAAATTACTCTGGAAGCATCTTGATAATCATATAACCCCTAAAGGGATTCTATGTTTCATTACCTAATACAGGTCTCATAGACTGTATGATCCATGTAGATCATGTAGACCACATAACCCATTGAACATCTTTTTGAACACATGACTCATCATGAGACTCTCTATCATGTGACTCTGACAAGGTCATGTGATTTTCATAATAGTCAATAGTCATGCGACTAAACCAGAAGATCCTTCAAAACCTGTAAAGACAACCATACAACCTTATGGACAAGGTTCAAAAAATTAATGAATATATAATCATGGTTGGTTGAAACAAGAATTGGGAAAAATAATATCTCATGAAATAGTTCTCATGGAATAGTCTTATAGAAAGATCTCATGATCAATTCTCATGGAATTTCCTTGTGGAGGGGTCATGCAACAGAAGAAGTTCATGAAAGATATAGAGGATTGAAGCATCTAGTGAATGAGCCCCCTTACACTCCCCTATTAATAGTTCACTCTTTGGAATGCCAATGGTCACCCAGGGGACCTAAAATAACCTAGGAAACTGATTGTAGATTTCCCAAAGACTTAGGATGGCATTTACTTTCATCATAACTGATCTTTAATCCTTATAGACGCCACTCTTAAGGAAGGAATTTTATTACACCTTATAAATGAGCATAAAAAATGAACAAGGGTAGAAATTTAAAAAACATGGGTATTATTTTATCTATAATGAAAATGAGTAGAAAGTGGCCAAAACTCATGGATCACGTAAACCTTCAAAGGACATGCAATCGCATGACCTTCAGAAGGTCATGAGAATGGTTCATGCACAGTGCATGACCTACATTAGATTATGAATAGGAACTTCTAAGATCCTCTTGTTCTTATGAATGAATCCAAGACATTTTCTAATCATGTAGTGGCTACCAAGTGAACTCCTCTGCATCATGGAACATTTCAATTGGTGGATTCCTGATAATCATCCAAAACATTTGCAAAAAGGGTAAAAATATACATAAGACAGAGGCCTTATGTATTAATATATATTAATTAAACATGTACATGTCATTTGAAAGACACTGTAGAATCCCTGAGTACATTTCTACCTTGTCATGCAAGAGCCTACTGGCATGCCCACATCATCATACAAAGGATCTCAAAAATGTCCCTTTGACTCTCTGTTTCCACTACGGGCTCTTAAGAGAACCAGAAGAGTTTCCCAAGATATTTCTCTCACATCACCATATAACACTTTATTGGTCACGTGATTCATCATGGATTAGACATGTGTTTGTCTTTGAAAACACTCACACAATGCTGTAAGATTCCCAACCCTTGTAAAATAAAAAAGGAAATAAATGGGAAATGATGGAAGATTATTGTGGAGAAAAGATATGTTGTCCTTTATGTGAATGTAGTTATAATACCCATATGATCACCATTAATAATTTAAGTCCCCAATAAATAAGAAAATATAGTCCTGAGAGACCCCGTGGCTTGTCAGATTGATCTTGTGAAGGCCCCCTGAAAATCCATCTTTTTCTCACAAAAGATCCCATATAAGGAATCTAAAACCATGAAAAATCATTTCAACAGGGCATCATGATGTCACGAAGGCCCCTAAAAATGTCATATTTACCTTTTAAATGTCCATTGGCATTCCCATCACAATAAGAAAACTGCCATTTAGAGGCGGTTTTTTTGCGGCGGTTTAAAAAACCGCCGCAAAATGCGTTTTCGGGCCGCCATTTCGCGGCGGTTTTAGGAACCACTGCGAAAAAAACGCCGCTAAACGGAAAATTTATTTATTTTTTTTAATTTGTTTTTATTTTTTTTTTTAATTTTATTCGAGGATTAGCGGCGGTTTTTTAAAAAACCGCCTCAAAATAGCAGCGGTTTCGGTAAAACCGCCGCTAAATGAAATGAAAAAAATAAAAAACGTGAGAAACCCCGAAATCACTAAAACGACCATAACTTTTGATCCGGGCGTCCGTTGAAGCGCCACGACCAGTCAAATCGAAGCGCATGAAGAGATCTAGAGGCACGTATAGTCAAAACCATGAGACGGTGTAAGTTGTTGAAGATATTGGAGTTATAAAAAAGTTGAAAAAGTTCTCCAACTTCAAACGGCCATAACATTCGGTCCGGGTGTCCGTTTGGGCTCTACCATATATCAAATCGAAGCCAGCGAAGAGAGCTACGCACAAGTTTGAAAAAACAAAGTTTTTGTCTTGTTTTTCGACCCCAAAAACCCCTCCGAAGGCCTCCAAAACCCTGTTTCCGTCACTGGGGTCCCGTCAAACTTGTCTTTAAACAGACCTAACTTTCGATCCGCGTGTCAGTTTGGCCTCCTCCACCTGCCAGATCATAGCTCGTTCCATGAGCTTCAGTTTGACTAGTCGCGGCACCCACATGCACTCCTAGATCATATGTTATGGCCTTTTTAGTGGGTATCGGGTTTGTTATGTTTTTCAATGTCTCGTTTCTAGCACCCGTTCTCCGTCAGCTTTATTTATTATTTATTATTTATTATTTATATTTATTTATTATTTATATTTCTTTATATTTATTTATTATTTATTATTTATATTTATTTATTATTTATATTTATTTATTATTTATTATTTATATTTATTTATTATTTATTATTTATTTATAATTTTTATTTATATTTATTTATAATTTATAATTTATTATTTCTATTTATTTATTATTTATTATTTATATTTATTTATTATTTATATTTATTATTTATTATTTATATTTATTTATTATTTATTATTTATTATTTATATTTATTTATTATTTATTATTTATTATTTATATTTATTTATTATTTATTATTTTCTATTTATTATTTTTTATTTATATTTATTTATTATTTATTATTTATTATTTATTATTTATATTTATTTATTAGTTATTATTTATTATTTATTATTTATTGTTTATTATTTATATTTATATTTATTTATTATTTATTATTTATTATTTATTATTTATATTTATTTATTATCGATTATTTATATTTATTTATTATTTATATTTATATTTATTATTTATTATTTATATTTATTTATTATTTATATTTATTTATTATTTATATTTATTTATTATTTATATTTATTTATTATTTATTATTTATTATTTATATTTATTTATTATTTATATTTATTTATTATTTATTATTTATTATTCATATTTATTTATTATTTATTAGTTATTAGTTATTAGTTATTATTTATTATTTATTATTTATTATTTAGATTTATTATTTAGATTTATTATTAATTTATTATTTATTATTTATATTGATTTATTATTTATTATTTATATTTATTTATTATTTATTATTTATATTTATTTATTATTTATTATTTATATTTATTTATTATTTATTATTTTTATTTATTTATTTATTTATTATTTATTATTTATATTTATTTATTATTTATTATTTATATTTATTTATTATTTATTATTTATTATTTATTTATTATTTATTATTTTTATTTATTTATTATTTATTATTTATTATTTATATTTATTTATTATTTATTTTTTATATTTATTTATTATTTATTATTTATATTTATTTATTATTTATATTTATTATTTATTATTTATTATTTAAATTTATTTATTATTTATTATTTATTATTTATATTTATTTATTATTTATTATTTATATTTATTTATTATTTATTATTTATATTTATTTATTATTTATATTTATTTATTAATTATATTTATTAATTATTTATATTTATTATTTATTATTTATATTTATTTATTATTTATTATTTATATTTATTAATTATTTATTATTTATTATTTATATTTATTTATTATTTATTATTTTCTATTTATTATTTATTATTTATATTTATTTATTATTTATTATTTATTATTTATTATTTAAATTTATTTATTAGTTACTATTTATTAGTTATTATTTATTATTTATTATTTATATTTATTTATTATTTACTATTTATTATTTAGTATTTATTATTTATTATTTATTATTTATTATTTATTATTTATTATTTATTATTTAGTATTTAGTATTTATATTTATTTATTATTTATATTTATATTTATTTATTATTTATATTTATTATTTATTATTTATATTTATTTATTATTTATTATTTATTACTTATATTTATTTATTATTTATCATTTATATTTATTTATTATTTATTATTTATATTTATTTATTATTTATATTTATTTATTATTTATATTTATTATTTATTATTTATTATTTATATTTATTTATTATTTATTATTTATTATTTATATTTATTTATTATTTATTATTTATTATTTATTATTTATATTTATTTATTAGTTATTATTTATTAGTTATTATTTATTATTTATTATTTATATTTATTTATTATTTATTATTTATTATTTATATTTATTTATTATTTATTATTTATATTTATTTATTATTTATTATTTATTATTTATTATTTATTATTTAGTATTTATATTTATTTATTATTTATTATTTATTATTTATATTTGTTATTCCTTATTTATTATTTATTATTTATTATTTATTATTTATTATTATTGAGTTTATATTTATTATTTATGTATTATTTGTTTTTTTAATTAATATATATAAGTATATTAATTTTTGTTTATTAAACACATGGTGAGCTTGCTGGAGTGGTAAAGTCTTTGGAAAATATGCAAGAGGTTAGGGGTTCAAATCTCACCAAACGCAGAATTTATTTATATTGCATGGGTATGCATGTGCATGAGCTTGTGCATGGGTATGCATGTGCATGAGCTTGTGCATGGGCATGGGCATGTGCATATGCATGTGTATGGGATGTGCATGCATGGATAAATAAAGTAAATAAAATAATACGAAATAAATAAATAAATAAATAAAATACGAAATAAAATAAATAAATAATTAAAATAAATACAAAATTAAAAAAAATAATAAATAAAATAAATACGAAAAAAATTAAATACAGAAATAAATAAATAAATAAATAAATAAATAAAATAAATATAATAAATAAAATAAATACGAATATAAATAAATAAATAAATACGAAAAATAAATAAATAAATACGAAAAATAAATAAATAAATAAATAAAATAAATAAATAAATAAATAAAATAAATAAATAAAATAAATATATAAAATAAATATATAAAATAAATATATAAAATAAATACGAAATAAATATATAAATAAATACGAAAAATAAATATATAAATAAATATATAAATAAATATATAAATAAGTATATAAAAAATATATATATAAATAAATATATAAAATAAAAAATTAAAAAAATTAAAAAAAAATCACAAAAAATAACAAAAATAAAAAAAATAAAAAAATAAAAAAAATAAAAAAAACCGCCGCTAAAAAACCGCCGCGAAACGTTCTGCGACGGTTTTGAAAACCGCCGCAAAATAGTTTCCCGACGCACGATTTAGCGGCGGTTTTTCAAAACCACTGCTAAATGCCTTTTTGCCGTAGTGCATATTGTCATGTGAAATCCATTTGATCACCATGGGTCTAATAAAAGTGGAAAAGGTGGAACATTTCCATGGTTATTGATCCTCATGTGAGTCCCACCAAATAACCTATGAAAGGATCAGACAAAGCATATAACACCAAATCCATCCACTAAATCCAGCCCGAATATGTGAGATACGTGCCACACAAGGTGTCATATAATTGGGGTGTAAAGGACTAAAAATACCTCCACATCAATAAAAAGGTAGAATGACCAATATATCCAGAGACAAACCGATAGATCAATCTCATATGGGAGCACAAATTGGACTTCTTAGAGCCGCTGATCAAGTGATCGCCAAGGCCTTCCACCAAGTAAAACTTGGGGAACGACCAAAGGGGTCATGAAATATTCATAGAAAAATCATGTGATCACTTGATGGATCACGTGAAGGAATTCAAGTGTGTTATCTTAGTTATTAAAATGTGGTCTCACATATCTATTGGATCATACAAAACCCAAACAAGCTAACACTAGAAAAATCGAAGGCATAGAGAAATAAAAATCTGTAAAAAAGAAAAAATATGAGACTAATGTTTAAGATAGGTTCATTAATCTTCATGTGCCTTTCATAATTCACCAAGATCAATCGACAACACAAGGAAATGTCTCCAAATTCACACGATGTCTCATCAACAAGCTATTTGGATCTTACGATGTCCTACAGGAATGTCATTAAAGTATCATGATGCCCTCCTGGCTTGCCACTAAAGTCTCATGAAGACATTCGGGCTCGCCATCCATATCTTGGGATTTCCTCTAAACATGTTGCCCAAATTTTGCGGTGACACCATAGTATTCCATCGAGGTCTCATGAATTCCTCTATGATTACTAACTTGGTCATGGGACAACCTCTAAGAATGTCATCCATGACTTGTGATGACACCAGGGCAAGTCATCTAGATCAGTCAATGTCCTCCGGACATGTCATTTTTGATCATGTGATTTCCTTCGTACATGTTGTCTTGGATCATGTGATTGTCTTCAGAAATGTTCAGATATCCCCAGACATGTTAGGTAAATAATGGAGACAATATAACCACGTCTCACGATGTCCTCCAAACAAGTCAGATCTAATCATGTGGTGGCCTTTATATTTGTCATTAAAATAATGCAATGACCTTTAGAAAAGTCAACAGGAATATGTGATTGTCTTTGGACATGTCTGTGATACAACTAGATATGTACAAAAATTCTCCGACATGTCAGGTAGAAAATCAAGTCATGTTAGGTAGGCAGTCAATTTGGTCAGGCATACAACCAAGCCATGTCAAGAAAGGACCCTTAGACATTATAACCTTATCGAGTGTTCATATTAGGGAAACGTAAGTGTAAAAGTCTTCGTTAGTAGAATGATATAAAAACCCCCATAACAGGTCAACCTTAGCGTGTAATCCCTAATCAGCGACATGCTATGGGTGCCCCCTGTTAGGGAAACCTCAATGTGTATGCACAGATCAATGGCATGATATGACTAACCCCATATTAGGGAAACCTCAATGTGTAATCCCCAATTAGTGGCATGATTTTAGTGTCCCCATAATTTGGAATCCTCGGTGTGAAATCCCCAAACAGTGGCATGATATGTCTCCCCCAGATGAGGGAAACCATGGTGTCTAATCCCTAATAAGTGGAAAGATATGACTACCCTCATATTAGGGAATCCTTAGTGTGAGAGGCCCGATCAATAGAACTATGAGAACTCTAATTCCTATAATAACCAATATATAAAATATTACTTCCCGTGTTCTGAGCTCAAATGAACATTCACTCTGGTGCAAGTCCCCACATGCCTCAGACATTCCGACCATCGAGACCCAATATCTACCATGGGATGATTATTCTTCCTCATCCATCAACAGACATAGAATCCAACTAAATTATGAGAACTGTGATTCCTTCCAGACCCGGGATATGTAGGATACCTTCCCAAGTCCTGATATACATGTTAAATATCAAAGTGTTGTCCCAACATATAAGCCTTGCATTCATATGTGGTGAGAATGATTACTTGAAATCCCTTATTTCACACACCAATAATGGATCATGTGTGTTTAAGGATTTTCAATGACCATATCATTAGATTCGTGATTATCCACCAACAAGGGAAACTTCATTGTGTAAGACATCATCAGTGGCATGATATGAGTACCCCCATATAAGGGAATCCACCTCTAGTAACGTCCCAAGGGCATGATCGAGCTACAATGAATTATATTCCTTCCATAACCAGGACATTTTTAACGCCTCCCTAAGGTTTGATCTCAATACATGGTGCTTAATATCCCTTATATATGTCATCCAATCATGCCGTTAAACTACACAGATTTAACGAACTATATGGGTTTTGATTCCTATCATAAATAGGATATGTTGCATTCCTCAAAATAGCTCAATCCCATCCTTGATATATTAATCGCCTCATTCAATAACAACACACTCTGGAGTGACCGATTGTATAGTTTCAAAATATAAGCATCTACCCCTTAAATGGAAATAGATGAAGAACCTTTGATACATAAACATTTACTCATTAATAGACCCTCTTTGCACGTCACTACTACAAAACAGAACTTTAACAGGGCATTCCCTTATCAGTACTGGAAAAAAACACTGATGAATGGTACCTTTAATAGTGATTCTCTGTAGCGCTGATAAAATATACCTTTTGTCAAAACTTTATTTTTAGCACTGATAAAGGGTACCCTTTATCAGCACTTTAATTTTAGAACTGATAAAGGGAACACATTTTCATATCCTTTTAGCGCTAATAAAGGTCCCCAATAAAATGAAAAAATTATAAATTAAAAAATGAGTAAATTTTTAAAAAATATTAGCTAAATAATTAATTAATTAATTATTAAGAAAAATTAAAAAAATTAATATATAAATATATAAATTATAAATATTAATAAATAGTATATATTAAATATATAGATATGTAAAATGACTAAAATGTAAAAATTAAACAAATAAAAAATAAAAAATGTGGGGATTAATAAAAATATAAAACATGTTACTAATCAAATAATTATTGATAAAAATGAATAAATTTAATATACATATATATAGTTATAAATATTAATAAATGTTATATATTTATAAAATGAATATATTATAATAAAGAAATTAATAATGAATAAATTGTAATAATTAAACAAAAAATTATTGTATAGATTAAAAAATTGTTAAATTTTTTTAATGAAACAATTATTAATAAAAATGATTAATTTTAATATATATATATATATATTAATAATAACTAATAGAAAATAATATATATTAAATCTAAATATAAAAAATGAATAAATTGTAATAATTAAAAAAATATTAATATCTTATTCATTTTAATGGTTTCTATACATAATTATTCATTAATACATTTAATGTAGAAATGTATTCACATATATATATATATATATTCAATATATATATATATATATATATATATGAATGTGTAATATTTATTAAATTAATATTTAATATAATACAAATTATTTATGGTATCATATTAAATAAGTTGTATTTAGTGAAAAATGGTTTGTAATTAAAAATAATATTAATTAAAAATACAGACAAATTGTATTAAATAATAGAAAAAATTGAATGTTGTTTTTTTTATAAATTAAACATAAATAAAAGTGTTTAATATTGATGTCACATACATATATATAATGTATGTTTATATACGACACACACACACACATTTACATAATTAATAAAATCTTATATATATATATATAAACACATACACATAATATTTATTTAATTTATTGAAATTTTAGTATTAATTTTAGAATTTCATTAAAACACGATACATTTAATAAATTATTTTTTTTCAATAAATGATTTCTTTTAATATTATTACACTGAGGTATTAACTCATTTTTATTATTTTTTTATTTTTTCAAGAATTTAATCATTTTCTGTTATTTATTTATATTTATTTATTTACTATGCGTTAATATTTTTAATATATATTAATAAATATTTTAATGTATATATATATATTAATAATTTATATTTAATCAATAAAACATATCTATTTTCACTATTTTTAAAGTATACTCATTTTTAATTAATCAATTTTAGTCATTTTTTGACATGCATGCATCTAATATTATATATTCATTAATCATATTAAAAATATATTTTTACATAAATATTTATAAATAAAATATTTATAAATGAGTATTTAATATATTTATAAATTTATAAATTTATAATTATAAATAAATAATTATTATTTTCTTGAAAAATGTATTTTTATAATTATTAATATATTTATTTATTTAAATGGTAAAAAAGTATAATAAATTTATTTAAATAATGAATATATTTACTCTAAATATATTTATAATTATATATATATAATATATAATTATATAAATATATATAACGATATAAACATATTTATAATTATGATATTATTATATATATATTTAAATAATGAATGCATTTGTTATATTTATTTTTAAATATATATTTATTAAATATATACAATTATATAAATGTATATAATGTTATAAATTTATTTACAATTATAAATAAATAATTATAAATATATTTATAAATGTATATTTACTATATTTATAAAATTATAATTATAAATAAGAAATTTAATTTTAAAAAAAATTATTTATATAATTATAAATAAATAAATAATTATTTATTTAATTATAAAAGTATTATGAATAAATATATAATTATATAATTATATTAATTTTTTTAATATAGTTTTATCAGCTTTTATCTATGCTTCTTTAGCGCCGATAAAAATTGATTTTATCGTCACTTATTAATTTAGTATTGATAAAAGGTATCCTTATCAACACTTTTTTGGAACGGCTGATAAATATATCTAGATTAATTTAAGTAACCCTATTAGTGACTATTTCAGTCCCAAGATCTATTTTCACTATTTTTGAAGTATACTCATTTTTAATTAATCAATTTTAGTCATTTTTTGACATGCATGCTTCTAAGATTATATATTCATTAATCATATTAAAAATATATTTTTACATAAATATTTATAAATAAAATATTTATAAATGAGTATTTAATATATTTATAAATTTATAAATTTATAATTATAAATAAATAATTATTATTTTCTTGAAAGATGTATTTTTATAATTATTAATATATTTATTTATTTAAATGGTTAAAAATTATAATAAATTTATTTAAACAATGAATATATTTACTCTAAATATATTTATAATTTTATATATAAAATATATAATTATATAAATATATATAACAATATAAACATATTTATAATTATGAAATTATTATATATATATTTAAATAATGAATGCATTTGTTATATTTATTTTTAAATATATATTTATTAAATATATACAGTTATATAAATGTATATAATGATATAAATTTATTTACAATTATAAATAAATAATTATAAATATATTTATAAATGTATATTTACTATATTTATAAAATTATAATTATAAATAAGAAATTTAATTTAAAAAAAAATATTTATATAATTATAAATAAATAAATGATTATTTATCTAATTATAAAAGTATTATGAATAAATATATAATTATATAATTATATTAATTTTTTTAATATAGTTTTATCATCTTTTATCTACGCTTCTTTAGCACCGATAAAAATTGATTTTATCGCCACTTATTAATTTAGTATTGATAAAAGGTATCCTTATCAACACTTTTTTGGAACAGCTGATAAATATATCTCGATTAATTTAAGTAACCCTATTAGTGACTATTTCAATCGCAAGATTTATTTTCACTATTTTTATAGTATACTCGTTTTTAATTAATCAATTTTAGTCATTTATTGACATAAATGCATCTAAATTGATATATTCATTAATCATATTAAAAATATTATTTACATAAATATTTATAAATAAAAATATTTATAAATGAATATTTACTATATTTATAAATTTATAAATTTATAATTATAAATAAATAATTATTATTTTCTTAAAAAATGTATTTTTATAATTATTAATATATATATTTATTTAAATGGTAAAAAATTATAATAAATTTATTTAAATAATGAATATATTTACTCTAAATATATTTATAATTATATATATATGATATATAATTATATAAATATATATAATGATATAAACATATTTATAATTATGAAATTATTATATATATATTTAAATAATGAATGCATTTGTTATATTTATTTTTAAATATATATTTATTAAATATATACAATTATATAAATGTATAAAATGATATAAATTTATTTACAATTATAAATAGATAATTATAAATATATTTATAAATGTATATTTACTATATATATATAATTATAATTATAAATAAGAATTTTATTTTTATTAAAATTATTTATATAATTATAAATAAATATTTATTTATTTAATTAATTATAAAAGTATTATGAATAAATATATAATTATATAATTATATTAACAAAAAAAATTTAATATAGTTTTATCATCTTTTATCTACGCTTCATTAGCACCGATAAAAATTGATTTTATCGTTACTTATTAATTTAGTATTGATAAAAGGTATCCTTATCAACACTTTTGTGGAACGGCTGATAAATATCTCCCGATTAATTTAAGTAACCCTATTAGTGACTATTTCAGTCGTAGTATCTAATGATTTCCAAGGAAGCCACTTTCTGCCATCACCCCTCCTCCTCGAATAAATCCATGTACCAAATATATCAAATCATTTTCGCATGTTATCTCTAATTTCTCTCAGATGAATCAAAGCCTGCATCAAATTATGTTATTTTCTCCTCTTCACCGTTCATTGATTTTTTGTTTGGGTTCCTCTAAAGGTGGTTATTGTTTGACAATGTGAAGTTAAAAAGTAACACTATATAGTACTGAAACCCTACAATGTGTGTATAGTTTTAGACTTACGAAATATCACTAAACTACATAAACATTTACTTATTTCAGTACCACTCAAGAAATCTCTTTGAAAACTTCTAGCCTTTTCAATCTCTTCAAAAACAATCTCTACAGTTTCAACAACTTCAAATATTTGGTATAAAACATATACAACGTACGTCAACAATTCCAAATGGTAGAACAAGTTTTTGTCTCATTTTTCTAGTTGAAACGTTCTATAAAGTTAGAGAGATATTATTTATTCCATGTTTCTATTTATCTATTTAACTTGAATTTTTTTGGGTAATAGATTGTTTATTTTATCAATTGGTAACAATAGTATTTAAATATTTTCACGTAATTTTAAAAATATAAGGTGACATTGATTATGGATTTAGAATTTGGTTACTTAATGTGGATCTTTTTTATGAATTTTAATTGTATATTTTTTAAATGATATGTTTCTATGATATATTATCTTTTTAATATGTACTACTGTTTTTACAACTTTTTTCTATAATTTAATTTTAAAATAAATTTTATGTGTATTTTGGGTCAGTATTTGTTACCTGGATTTGTTTGATAGTTCTTTGATAAGAATTATGGAATTAAAAATATTTCAAATTTGATTTTAATGAAATTTTTATTTCATATTTAATTTCTTATTATACATTATAAAATTGTATCTTAAAAATCATAATGTGATTTAAACAACTTCTGGGTCATTTGGTGGGTTAATATAAAAAACATTATTTTGTATAACACATAGTATTTTTAGATTTAACCTTAAATAATGAAAATGTAACCACAATTTTTTTACGTTTTCTAATACCTTTTGACATATTTTACTTTTTTTTAATTATTATTTACATTTAATTTGATATTTAAATTAATATAAAGGTTTAATAATAAAAATTGATATATTTTGTCATTTGATACTTTGACAACCAAGGATAAATTGGAATTTTAGGTCATTGAAAACTGTGCATTGTATCGTAATAGTGAAATGGATTTTTCAAAATGAAATTCAATTTTGATTGTATTTTTTAGAAATTTTAATTTGTAATATCCTATTTGGATTTTCTATCTTTCTATGTCCAAATAACTAACTAAAATCAATGTAAGTGTTTACATGATATGGAGAACATTTATTTTTTTGAAAATGTTGTATTCTTGTTGTACAATGTGGTTTTAAAATAGATATGTTTGGAAGAAACATTTCAAAAATCCATGTGCAATGATTTTTTAAAATTTCCTAGTGATTTTGAGTCCATTTCTCAATGATTTTATAAAGTAAAAAAATAGTGTTTTAAAAATGAAATTTTTGACCTGATTTTTGGGTGAAATATATTGAATTTTTTTCTTATACCAAACATGGTGTTGCAATGTTTTTTTATTTTAAATTACATTTAAAAGAGGATATGTTAAAAATGGTTTCTATAAACACCCTATTTTGTAATGGTAAAATTTAATCTACTTGAATCATGATTTGATAATCATTTAATTTATGGTTCTATAGATTTCTTGTCTTCTATTGATAATATGGTTAAAAAAATCAGATTTTTCAAAGTGATATGAATTTTGAAATAATTAATTTAGACTGGGTGTTTCATCATTCTTTTAAATGGTAGTGATATATATTTTTGCAATCAATGTTTTTTATAGTCATTGCAAGTGAGAGTATGTCTTAGGAGTGGTAATATGATCATATATGAGTATAGTTATTATATAAGTTTTGGGTTTTAATTTAGTTTTTTAATCGAGTATAGTTTTTGGGTATGTTGGTTGTAAAATAACACTCCCAATACATTGGTAGTGATATTGTTTGAATGATGAAATTACCATTATATTTTACTGTATATTGGTTGGAATTTTCTACTTCTATTAAATAGTAGAGATATTGATAAGTAGAGAAAATCAACGAAAATTGGGGGGATACATGTATAATTTTACAATATTATTCTATTTATATAGATTGGATAAGGTACTTAGTTTACTCAATTGATTTCATACTTATTTATTAAAATATATAAGTAATATTTGAAAAATATTACCAGGATTAAATGGTTTTTAGACTTGTTTACTAAATGTGGGTTTTTTTTTTCAAATCAGTTCCCCTAATTTTTCGTGTTTCGTTTACTTATGTGTTTTCTTTTCATAAAATTATGAATTATGATTGGTATCAGATTTGGATTACTATCTATATACCTAATGTTTAAAAAAATTGTTAATTTAGAATAGAAATATATACTACTTCCAGGTGTAACAGTATAAATTTTTCTATATATGGAAGACATTAAATGAGATAAATATTGTAAGGGAAAGATGAAAGTATATCATAATTCATTATATATATCATCCAAGGAAATCATTTGGGTTAAATATTTGTTAACATCACTAGAGTTTATTAAATTAGGCACTATAAATATTTAGTTTATATATATCCCTTTATATGTATCAGGTTATTGGGGGTACAATTACATTAAACACACACACCACACACACACACAAGCCAATAAAGCATTCCACAACCCCCCCCCCAAGGGACATCCCACTCATCATGCACTTTTAATTATTAGAACATTCCTTAAAGCCCATGTGGTCATGAATACCATTACAAAGACCAAATCCCACTAACAAACACAAAGACCCCAATACCCAACATATCAATTTTTCATGCTACCCCACTAATATTCACAACCACATCACAGTATTGTTTACCTAGAACTATTGTCCTCCCACTGGCCATAACCCCATGAGAAAGCCCACTACCAATATGCTCGAACCTCTATCGAGTCAACCACAATCCTTGCCTAAAATCCCCCACACCAGTTTTGATAGACCATATCCCCTGAGATCCTACTACTTGTGCATCGCCATGGCCACCACTGAGAGGATCCCCAAGAAACCCCCACCATAGATCCTGTCGAGGACAACCACAACAATCCCATTTGTTGTCGTCGGAAGCATCCATCTCCATCAAATCCAAACAAGGCCCTACCTATAAAATCTCACCACATAGAATCGAACACATTTTAGATGAAATATTATGAGATTAAAATACATTCATGGAACAACCTTAAATGTTCTATATTTTTCTTTATTTCAATATTATATAACTATTATAGTATATTTGGATGGTGGTGTTGTTATGATTTACCTTATTTTTATTGATTGAAAAAAATTATTTATATGTTTGGATAATGAATTTAGTATTTTAATTAATATATGAGTGTTTTGTTGTAGTTATAATAACACTAATAGGAACGAGGAAACATTATCATCTTATCGGGTAGAGTAAGAATCACATGTCATCTTTGAGTTTGAATTATTCAATAGTAAGGTAAACCAAGTAGATTTATTATCTTTAGATAATAAATTTTTATTTTCAATTTTTATAGGGTTTTATATTATAAAATATTCTTATGAGAGAATGGTTTTTGGATTATATGAACAAATGATATTCCATTTGTTTAAGCTTATATCTATCATCCTCATCATCTTTATCTCATTAATAGTTATTATACAGACAGTTGTAACCCTCATCAGCTTTATCTATTGAAGAATTATTGTTTCTCATTATTTCTTGATAATTATCCCCTTATCTTAAATGTTTCCTTAACTATAATGAATAGTATTCGTCTAAAATGATAACCGGTACTCGGTATGGGATAGCTACATTTCAGAGTAGTACAGGAAACATTGGTTCATGCCCACAAGAGATGAATGATGAGTCTTAAGTAACAAAATGCAATAATAACTATTTATGAGATGAATATGATGAGGATAAAATTTATATATAAAGGGATATAATGATATTTAGAACTATCAAAAATAGGGGAACAACTTATAATAGAGTTTAGTGTCTTCTGAAAATACATAATGGTCAAAACTATAGTTTTTTCATCAATGAAGGTAAATGGTTTATCATGGAGTTTGCGCTCTCTATGATAGTGAAATCGAAAGATCTATTTTTTTATGTTCCATAAAAACTCATATGTAAATATTTATTTTATTTCAATCAATTAATTATAATTGGTTTACAATAATGTTTAATGTTTTATATAAATAAATGAATTCATCAACAAGGATTATTTACTCATGTACTATGATCATTCACTCAAAATGGATGATTAACTCGTGATGATGAAATAATATTTTTATTCTCTAATGAATTTGACATTCGAGGTTATAAAACTACAATATTTTTAGAAGACTCAAAGTGTTGAATGAAATTTAGGATAAAAAAGGCATAATGGAATCAACCATACCAGAATGAAATACATGGTGTTCCCAATGTGACTTAAATTGTGTGGTTTCAGTTTAAAATTAAAATTTTATTAATTTATTAATTTATATTGTTGTTTAATTTATTTATTTTTAGTATTACCATCTTAATAATTGTGTTCTTATAAATTTGGATTATTTTTCTTTAGTTGAGGTGGATATTTCAAAGCTAGTCATGCTTGTGAGAGATTGAACTTTGAGGATGCAACTGAGATAACAACAACAAGGAAACAAGTCAAGAATTTAAACAACCATCATGAAAATGTGGCTTCTTAAAAAATATTAAGTTAATTTTTTACCATTTTATCCACATTTATAAGATAATTTCCATATCATTTTTATCAAATTATTATTTTTTCCATAGATATTTTCGGAAGTCATATTTTTTCCTTTAATCATCTACCACAATACAGAAAAAAGAGAACATGTTGCTATTGGATGACACATTTTAGGAAAAATGGTGTTTCTTCTATTTCCAAAAAGGGAACATTTCTTCTTTTTATATCTTGGTTCATATGGTTGAAAGAAACATTGTAACGCCTCTACTCTAGAATCCAGTAGTCTATTCATTATTTTAATACATTGGAATGATTATAATGAATAAAGTCCCAAAGGACCGACCAGTTTAGTAGTCTTGGAAACAAGATACATTCATAAGTTCAACACTACAACATGAACAGAAAAACAACACTAATTTATTCCATTACAAACATCTAAGATTCCTTGATTATTTTTACAAGTCACTCATAACTAACTTATTCATATCTTGGGAAAATAAAACATGAGAAAGTGGTGAGCTCAAATGCTATGTAAGAGTAAGAAATACATCGGAAGATAACATAAACATTATGCATGGTGAATAATTGAAAACACATTCCTTTACAAATAGTTAACATGCACACTTTATGGCAGGAATATGAGCTGAGTAAATAATTCCATAATAAAACATAGTCATGGGTATTCTACTGGTCGAATAACCACATGAAATATCAGTAGCTAATCTCATAATTATGGAATACATAATTCCAGACATCATAACCACATTTTCAAGGCTTCGTTCTAAGAACTTAAACAAGATTATGTCAAGGCCTTGTGCGAAGACACTAGTTTGTCTCATTAGACCTACTGATGCATCGAGGAGGTATAGCGGGCTCCACTCGTCAAATACAAAGTCCCATGCATTCCTCATATGAAAATTTTGAAACATAACATAAACATTTGTATTAAAACTATCATAAAAAATGTCAATACATTATCCAAAAACAATGAATGGTATAAAAATAGCACATCCACAGTCGAACATCACTCATTAAATAAAATATGGAATATTGTATTGTAATAGATTAAACTCAATCGAAAATAATGAAGGATGTTGACATAGATGAAAGTAATCATAAAAACTATTTGAGAGAAATATCCCCTTTTTTAATACATTTAAAAGTCACACTATTTGTCAAGAAGCCATTTAAAAATAGATTTTTGAATAAAAGTGTCCCATAACACATTGAAACATTTAAAAGGAATTTTAATTATAAAACTTTAATTTCCATATAAATAAATCGTTAAAAACTTTTTTAAAACATGGAAATTAATGAGAAAGATTTAGAATAATAAATCTTTAAGACATTTAAAACGATATTTTAGTTAGAGTTCCTAACCAAAAGAGAGACATTGAATAAAAATAAATAAGGTAATAAAAACATTATAATATCATGATAAAATAGAGATTCATGATATACTATGTCAAAGTACATTATATACACCATACAAATATGAATTGGTGTATAACAACAAATAAGTCTCAATGGAATGTAAATTGAGATGAAATCTCTTTTAAAGACGGTATCCTTAGATTAAGGATAAATCAATGAAATAATTGTGTGTGAAAAATATAAATACACTCAATATGAATAGATATTCAGTTTAAATTATTCAGAGGACATTCAAACATATTCTTGTAAAAACAACACCAATGAAATTTATTTTTAACTCAATAAATGGAGGTTGAGTTAAAATTACTCTTATCAAGTTCATATCGATAACTTGAGATTTTTTCAATGGATTGATCTTGTGTATCAAAAGTATATCCAAAAAATGTGAGTGTAAATTAGTACACCAATAATAAATAGTTATTCCACACATAATCATGGAGTAAAATAATTAGTGAAGTATGCATAAAGCCCAATGAGTGGAAATTGAAATTTGAAATTCCTTTACCGATTTGGTAACTTATGAAACATACACCCTAGGAAAGAAGTATCATACAATGAAGATGTAAATACAAATACATTAAATTATATTACAAAAGTAATATAATTAGGGAAAGTAAATACTCCACACAAAAGTAAATAGTGGCCAATATAGAATGAATCCAACGAGAATAAAAGTGAAATGAAAAACCATTACTTCATTTTAATCAATCGAGTCATATGGAAAAAATATAATAACCACCAAATGAATCACATAATACCATGAATATAAAAAGTATAATGATAATATATATCAAATTGAAGTACACAATACACCACATGAAATAAATAATTAGCGAACAATGGAAATCTCATGGAATAAAAAGTGCGATAAGAAACCCCTTACCTCAAGTCCGACTGGTCTTATATGTTCCTTGTTCTTACTGAATAATAAACTAAAGTTAATTTCTACTTGATTAATAAATTTTTTCAATTTTACTACTCCTTTTATATCACTCATTACCCTGCTATAACAATTTGTTATTTATTTGAGTTCATAATGGGTATTTTATCGATGTTCGGAACTTGAGTCAAAAATGAACTTGTTATAATTACTAATTTCCCATGTGGTCAAAAATACATCATCTACAGAATGATATAAATGATTTAGATATCATATATATTTATTATATATCCATTATATATATCTATTTATAACAGTAAATTACATTTGGAGATAATAAATGAAATGTACCGTTCATAGAGACAGTAACCCGTACGTACGCATGAATGCTACTTTCATTTATATTTTGTATTTTAATGGAATTAAAATATAATGATACATAGTTATATTATAAATTAAGTATAATATCATATATAATAGCATTATTTTCATCCTTTATAAGTCCCATGTAATTCATTAACGAGTGATGTCATTTTAAAGGGGTGGTAGTCCATACTTCCTCAAATGATATTATCGTGTTTACCTATAATGGATACCATAAAATAATAATATAAATTAAAACTAAAGAATCATAAATATAACATAAACATAATATATATATCAGATATAAATAAAGTTCCACATTAATTGACACTATGATAGGCGGTAGGATATAATTGAACAATCATCATTTCATGAGACGTTAGTTTTCCATCCATAGAAACAGTATGTTCTTCACCCATTAGATTAAGGTGTTTGTAAGTTTAGTTCAAATAATTCTCATATTAACATACTAGTATATTTTGGATACTGGTTTTTTTATAAGAAAAAGTAATAAAAAGTGTTTAGGGGTTGGAGAAGTAAAATAAAATAAAATAAAACAAATGAATTTAAGCGAAGCATTACCTTTAATTTGGGTCACTTCTTTTGGTTTGAACAAAAATGACCTCTTGAAGTACTTTATTCCTAAGGTGAGTATTCTAGGAGGAATAGGGGGATATTGAGAGATTATTTGGGAAGGGTTTGGATGATCCAAGGGGCTTGAGAGGTGTGTGGAATGGGTTAGAAGTGGTGTCATTTTATAAGGGGGAGGAGGGTCTGTTTAGAAAAGTGTGAAAATATTATTTTATTATACAGTGATATTCGGTTTCTAAAGATCCAAAACAAATTAACATCGAAGAAAAGATGAATCATGGACGAAATAAAATCATCCAGTAAGAATTGGACAGGTTTGGGATATTATTTTAATATTAAAAATCATATTTATTTAAATCATTTATTAATGTGGTAAATACTACATCATTATAGTGTCATAAATAATTTTATTTATTTTATGTCTTAAAATTATAAAACAAATTACCATAATGTATGAAATATGTTTAGATTTCCAATATTTATTTATAATCGAAAATTTGACTTATATAACCCCATGAAAAAATTGATATACTAAAAGATATTTGTTAAAGTCATTTTTGTCTTTACATTAAGTTAATTAAAATAAAGTGTCATTATCATTTATAAGTGACTCCATGGGGTCCCAAAAATGACCCAATGATTACCATGGTTGTCCATGACTCATCCAATAAGGTTAGGACATGCGTTAAGGTAATTTTGTATTATTATAATATTTCTTTTACCTTGAATTACCCTATTTACCTTTAACCACGGTAAATAAAAGACAAACCGTACAATTCGCCAAAAAATATTTTCATATTATTGAACTAAATTTTCATTACTAATAACAACCATGTATCTCATATTTTTGAAATTCATTTCACAAAAGTAGATAAATTTAATTTAAATGAAAAAGTTTGATTTTTAACTACTACTTAGTGGTTTATCTATTCATCAAAAATTGATGTTTTTCAGAAATATACCAAAAATTCAGCCTAAGCTATATTTGATATTCTGAATTCAAAAATGATGTCTACATTACCAAATTTAAAACATAGAAGTTTTATTAATTAATTAAAAATTAATTCCCATTGTCAAAACAAAAAGCGTGTTTTAAAGAAACAATTACTATCATAAGTTTGACACTTGTTTATGTATAATTTAAAAGTGAAATTAATTCCAATGACCAACATTGGAATAAAGGGTAAAAATATGATCTAATCTTCAAAAAAAATATATAATATAATCTAAAAATATAAATAAATTAGATTAAATTGTAGTTTTGAAATGAGATACATTATTTCTCACTATTCATAAAGAATGAATATTATAAGAAAAATACCAAAAATATACCCAATTTAAATTTTGATGTTTCGATTCTAAAAAAGAATCATATTTTTGTCAAATGGAACATATAAAAGTGACCAAAACTATATTTAAAGAGTGTTCTCCATTAAAAGGCGGTAAATCTACCCTTTAAAGTAAATTATGTTTACAATTAGATTCATTCACATTTTAAGCCTCTAAATTTTATTTGATAAATGTAAAAACATGTAAAAAACATATATAATAATTTTGTAGTTATTTCTATTAATTTAATCCATTAAAATTTCTAGGTGCTAACTACCATTTCAAATAATAATATTATATTATTAGTGTGCAATGTAAGATTTCAAAGAAACCCATTGTTGTGTATCGGGTATACCATCGAACATAGTGCCCCCTTTAATGTAGAATTAATATTTAGTTCACAAATATTAATAAATATGAAAAATTTAGTGTTCTTTATTTACCTAGGATGTTACATCCATCCCCCCTTTTGGTAATTGCGTCCTCACAATTTTAAAACTGGGCTTGGAAACATAATTAAAAGTCCCACATCAGAAAAGAGTCAGTAAAACTATCTCTTTAAAAGACAGAAAGAAAAGTACAAAGGTCACCCAAGATAACCCATACATGGATTCCATATAGAAAAACATGGATATGGAAGATAAAAAAATTGTTATGTTCTGATGGATAGGGATAGAAAACATGATCAAGATAAAGTTAATAATAAGAAAACCACAAACTTATGATGGGATAAATGGTCATTAGTTTCCCAGTAGAAAAAGTAAACGAATAACGTTTTATTTTTGTTTTATGTTCCATTTAATAAAGTTGAGGAATTTATTTATGATATTGACTAAGAATATAAAGATATATACTTACTTTTTAAGTATAGTTTCATTCTTTAATAAATTTCTACCACCAACTCATCTTTTTTTCAAACGATGAGTATTAAAGATGACTTGGTCACACTGGAAGAGCTAGAAACAAATTCTAGAGAATCACATGAACCGAAAAGGATAAAAAATATATTTATCTTGCCTTTAATGATTAACCACCACCAAAATGGTTAGTATAAGATCAGATGATCCCCCAAAAGGATAATCCTTTAAAGAAAGAAATACTAATCATAATTTCTAAAATTAATCCAACAATACCCCAGAGTTAATAAATACAATTAAATAAACAATTGTCCTTAAAATACTTCAATATGAGACAAACTAATATTTAAAACCAAAACATAGAAGAATTTTTTTTGTATTCTTCCACGTTAAATTGTATCTCCAAATGACATCAACTACCCTTAAAGTCACATACTCAAAAGTAATTAACCTAATCACATATTATCTATGATAGGTCAATAATTTCCATAAATAACACAAAATATAGATAAAAATCCCCCATTACACCTCAATTTAAATCCCATTGTATTCAATTTTCCTTAGGTATATAGTGTTCCCAATAGAGCAAACGTCTTCCAATATAACATTTATCACTTAATCACAAAATCATTTTCCTATACTAAGGATATCCATTTGATAAGACCTAAGATCCAAAATAAAAATATTATTGATCAATAAAATCATTTAACTAAAAATAATTAGACACAATAACCAGGTATTTCATATAGTCCAGTGGTAGGTGATAAATACCAATCGCACTATGGTTGTGGGTTTGATTCCCGCAGCTTTGTCCAACGCGACAGGTTGTCACATGGTCTACTAGTTGTCCTTTTTCAAAAACTATATAATATTATAATATTCACAAAAATGATATTGATTCCTCAAAATAACTGTGACATAATTTCATCACAATTGTTATCTCATACCTCGCATTTTTATTCCAAAATTTAATAACTTGTAATTTTCTCAAACTCAATGATCATATAAAACTAAATGGTTATTTATAACTATATTCACAAGAGAAAATATAATTCTTCCTCAAATATCATTTTCACATGAAAAACTGCAGGGTTACAAATAAAAGATAAAAGTCTTCCAAAGTAATCACATCAACAAAGATCACTAATACTTTTTAAACATTTCTCCATCCATTTTTTTCAACATAGATTTTTCCTTGACCAAGAGGATATCCTATAGAATAGGGCATTCACTCGGGTAATGGATTGGTCCCCTACATTTATGTCAAATGACTATCAATGGATTATTAGGACCATTTTTAATTTATTCCATAGTACTCTTCATTTTTCCTTAGTAATTATTTTCTTCATGTACTTCTTTCCCACACATAAATCATTTTTTTGTTCTATTAAGACGCCTTCTTAGTTGTCTCCTTCCATATTTCATGCATAATGGAAAATGACTTTTAATTTCTCCTTGGTCATCAGTTCCGGAGCTCTTATCATTCACTGGTTTTATGTTCCTTGTTGATTCTGGGAGCTGGTTAATATATATGTTGTTGATCATATTTCTTTAAAAATTATTTGTCCTGAACACGCTATATTTTATGCCTGTCAATATTTTATTTTGTTCCTCATTTCCACCACTCTTCAAACCTTGTACATTATGCTCAAAGTTAATATGACTTCCTTGGAATCCAGTCATTGACTAAAACCATAATGCATTGTTTGAGTAATAATAGTCATAGAATCATTTAGAGAATACCATGACACATTATTTTCATTTTAAAACACCTTAGGATTAACCAAGGTCATTTATTCTCATCTTATATTAAAATCCCTCAAATCGGTTTGTAAAGAGAATGTAAATTATACAAACCATATCCCCTGGGAGTTTCATAACCAAGAGTGCAGCAAGGCTAGTTTTTGTGTACCATGATACCCCGGGTCAAGCCCGAAACTCCTTTTCGGAGTTTTCACTCCTAGGTAAATCTATGCCAGAGTTGTCTCTACCTGCTTGTATCCATATAGGGATGTATTTCTAGGAAAATACAAAAAATATCTACATTACCAAAATTCTAGGATGTTTTTGTATACTAATCATCAAGGTCTATCTTAGGGTGATGTGCTCTAATCATAGTTTATCTAAATCTAGTTTCCAAGGTTTGTACTAAACTTCATTTAATACTAGCTGTAATGCCCTGACCCTAGAATCAAGGAGCCAATGCATTATTTTAATACATTGGAATGATTACATGTATTAAATTCCCAAAAGGAACGATCAGTTTAGTAGTCTTGGAAACAAGATACATTCACAATTTCAACACTACAACTTGAAAAGAAAGAAAACACTAATTTATTCCATTAGAAACATCCAAGATTCCAAGATTATTCCTGCAAGTCACTCATAACTAACATCTTCATATCCTAGGAAAATAAAACATGAGAAAGGGGTGAGCTCAAATTCTTATTAAGAGTAGGAAATATATTATAAGATAACATAAACATTAGGCATGGTGAATAATTGAAAACACATGTGTTTACATATAATTAACATCAACACTTTATTGCAGGAATATGAGATGATTAAATAATTCCATAATAAAACATAATGATGGGTATTATACTAGTCTAATAACCACATGAAATATCAATAGATAATCTCATAATTATGTAAGGCATAACGTCAGACATCATAACTACATAGTCAGGACCTCATGACAAGACTACAAAAAAGATTTTGTCAAGGCCTTGTGCCAAGACACTAGTTTGTCTCATGACACCTACCGATTCATCGATGATCTATAGTGGACTCCACCCATCAATTACTAAGTCCAATGTATTCCTCATATGAAATGTTTTAAACAAAATATAAACATTAGCATTAAAACTAGCATACAAAATGACAATACTTTATCTACAAACCATGATTGGTATTAAAAATAGCACATCCACAGTCGAACATAACTCATTCAATACAATATGGAAGATTTTATCATAACAGATTACCATCAATATTAAAGAATGAAGGATTTTGACCTAGATGAAAATAATCATTAAATCTCTTTGAGAGAAAAATCCCCCCTTTTCTTGAAAATATTTTAAAGTCACACTATTTGTCAAGAAGCCATTTAAGAATAAATTTTTGAATAAAAGTGTCCCATAGCACATCTAAAAATTTAATAGGAATTTTAATTTTAAAACATTATTGTCCATATAAATAAATCCCTGAGAACATTTTTAAATCATGGACATTAATGGGAAGTATTTAGAATAATAAATCTTTAAAACATTTAAAATGATATTTTAGTTAGAGTTCCTAACCAAAAGAGAGACTCTTGAATACAAATAATTGAGGTAATAAAAACTTTATAATATCATGAAAATAAATTGATTTATGATATACTATGTAAATATACATTATATACACCATATAAAAGTGAATTGGTGAATGAAAACAAAGAAGTCTCAATTGAATGTAAATTGAGATGAAATATCTTATAAAGACAGTATCCTTAGGTTAAGTATAAATCAAAGACATAATTATGTGTGAAAAATATAAATACACTCAATATTATTGGATATTCAGTGTAAATAAATCAGTGTACATTCCCACATATTCTTGTAAAAACAACACCAATGAATTGGATTTTTAACTCAATAAATGAAGATTGTGTTAACATTACTCTTATCAAGTACATTTGGATTACTTGAAAATTTATCAATGGAGTGATTATGTGTATCAAAAGAATATCCACATAAAGGGGAGTGTAAATTACTACCCAAATAATAAAAATTAATTCCACAAATAATCATTGAGTAAAATAATCAATGAAGTATTTGTAAATCCCAATGATGGGAAATTGAAATTTAAAATTCCCTTACTAATTTGGTAACATATGAAACATACACCCCATGAAAAAAGTATCATAAAATGAAGATTTAAATACCAATAAATTAATGTATATTATAAAAGTAATATAATAATGGTTAGTACATACTCCACACAAATGGAAATAGTGGCCAATATAGCATGAATCTCACGGGAATAAAAGTGAGATGAAGAACCCTTACTTCATCGTAATCAATCCTGTCGTATGAAAAAAGTTAACAACCACCAAATGAATAATAGAATACCATGAATATAAAAAAAATAATGATAATATATATCAAATGTAAATACACAATACACCACATGCAATAAATAATTGGTGAGGAATGGAAATCTCACGGAATAAAATGTGGGATAAGAAACCCCTAACCTCAAGTCTGACTTGTCTTGTATGTTCTTTGTTCTTCCTGAATAATAAACATAAGTTAATTTAAATTTTATTAAGAAAATTTTTCAAGTTTATTATTCCTTATATATATAACTTATTACCTTTCTATAACACTTAGTTATTTATTTGAGTTCATAATGGATACTTTATCGATGTTCGGACCTTGAGTCAAAAATGAACTTGTTATAATTACAATTTTTCCATGTGGTCAAAAGTACATTATCACTAGAATGATATAAATGATTTAGATATCATATATACATTATATATCTAGTATATATATCTATATATAAAAGTACATAACATTTGGAGATAAGAAATGAAATGTACTGTTCATGGAGACGGTAAGCCGTACGTACGCATGAACGCTATATTCATTTCTATTTTGTATTTTAATGGAATTAAAACATAATGATAGATAGGTTTATTATAATTACAGTATAATATCATAATAATATTATTATTTATATCCTTTATATGTCCAACATAAGGCATTAATGAGCCTTACCATTTTGAGGGGGCGGTAGTCCGCACTTCCTCAAATGAAATTATCACGTTTTACCCATAATGAAAACCAGAAAATAATGATTTAAATGGAAAATAAAAAAGAATAATAAAAACATAAACATAATATATATATATATCATATATAAATACAGTTCCATATTAATGGCCACCAAGAGAGGCGGTAAGAGATAATCGAACAATCATTGTTTCGTGAGGCGTTATTTTTCCATCCACAAAAACAGTATATTCTTCACCCATTAGATGGAGGTGTGTGTAATTATAGTTATATTACTTCTCATAAAAACATCCTAGTATATTTAGGATACTGGTTTTGTTATAAAAATAGTAATAAAATTTGTTTAGAGGGTTGGAGAAGTAAAATAAAGAAAAATAATTTAAGAGAAAGCATTACCTTTAATTTGGGTAACTTCCTTTGGTTTGAACCAAAAGGAATTCTTGAAGTCTATTATACCTAAGGTGAGGCTTTTATAAGGAAGAGGGGGATCCTGAGAGATTATTGTGGTGGGGTTTGGACGACTCAATGGGCTTGAGAGGTGTGTGGAATGGGTTATAAGTGGTGTGCTTTTATAAGGGGGGCGAGGGGCTCTTTAGGAAAGTGTGAAAATGTTATTTTATTATATAGTGATATTCGGTTTATAAAGGTCCAAAACTAATTAAAATCAAATATAAGTTGACTAATGGTCGAAATATAATCATCCAATAAAAATTGTAAATGTTTTGGATGTTATTTTAATATTTATAATCATATTTATTTAAATCATTTATTGATGGGGTAATTGATACAACATTATTGTGTCATAAATAATTTAATTTATTTGATGTCTAAACATCATTAAAAAATTACCATAATATAGTAAATCTTTTTGTCTTTACACTGATCATTTATAGTCTAAAATATGACTTATATATCCTCATGTACATATTGACATACTCAAAGATATTTGTTAAGGTCATTTTTATGTTTACTTTAAGTTAATTAAAATAATGTGCCATTATCATTCTTATGTGGCTCCATGGAATCCCAAAATTCACCCAAGGATGCCCATGGTCTACCATGACTCATATAATAAGGTTAGGATAAATGTCAAGGCAATTTTGTATTATTATAATATTTCTTTTACCTAAAATTACCTTATTTACCTTTAATTGCGTTAAATAAAAGTAAAAAGTTACTATTCACCGAAAAAATTTTCCCCCTTATTGAACCACCTTTTACTTACTAATAACAACCATGTATCTCATATTTTTGAAATTAAATTTATAGAAGCGGTAAAATTTCATTTAAATGAAAATGTCGGATTTTTAACTACTACTTAGTGGTTTCATTATTCACCAAAAATTGAAGTTTTTTAGAAAAATACCAAAAATTCATCCTAATATATATTTGGTATTCCAAATGAAAAAATGATTTCTATTTTACAAAATTCAAAACTTAGATGTTTGATTAATTAATTTAAAATTTTTTCTCATTGTCAAAATAAATAGCGTGTTTTTAAGAAACAATAACTATCAAAAGATTGACACTTGTTTATGTATAATTTCAAAGTGAAATTAATTCCAATGACCAAAATTCGATTAAAGGTTCAAAATATAATCTAACTAAACTTCAAAATCAATTTAAAATATAATTTAACCATATAAATAAATTATATTAAAAGGCTATTTTGGATTAAAATATATTATTTCTCACTATTCATAACAAAATGAATATTATTAGAAAAATACCAAAAATTTATCCAAAGTAAATTTTGATGTCCCGATTCTAAAAAGAATTTTATTTTGTCAAATGGATCATATAAAAGTGGCCAAAACTCTATTTAAAGAGGGTTCTCCATTAAAAGTCGGTAAATCAACCCTTTAAAGAAAAATATGTTTCAAATTAGATTCATTCACATTTTAAGCATCTAACTTTTATAGGATAAATTTATAAACATTTAACAAACATATAAAATAATTTTTTTGTTAGTTCTATTCATTACCACCATTATAATGGCTAGGTTTTAACTACCACTTAAAATAATAATATTATATTATTAGTGTGCAACATAAGATTTCAAAGAAACTCATAGTTTCGTATCAGGTATACCATCAAATATAGTGTCCCCTTTAAAGTAGAAATAATATTTAGTTCACAAATATTAATATATATAAAAAATTTTGTGTTCTTTATTTACTTTTGATGTTAAAAATACACATCATATACTCAATCATCCCTACCAAAATCTGATACACGGTGTGACTGGTGTGATTTGAATTGTATTTTTTAGTTTATAATTTATATTTTCGTTAAAAACACACATCACAAACTCAAAAATAATAAAACATGTTAATATTGTTTTCATAATTTTATAATGAAATACATAAGTCATTTTTTACGTGTGGGGATTAGCCACACCTCAATCTGATGCATGGTGTGCCTGATAAGCCTCAAAGTGTCCATTATCAATTTAAAAATAAAATTTCAGTTAAAAACGTGTCAGTCACTGAAAATTTACAAAACACACTCATATTGTCTTGATAATTAATTAAAATAACTCACATTTTATTTAGTATATGTAGTAATTAGTCTCAAGTTAACCCGACAAACGATTTGACCAGTATGGCATAGAGTGTGTGTTTGCAGATTAAATGGCATTTTAATAAAAACCAAAAGTGACAGAATAAAAAATAATAAAATTCATATTTATTATTTTAATACTTTAGTACAAAGATCCAAAAGTCATTTAGTATGTTTTGTAATCATCCTCAACTCAATCTAACACACAATGTGACCAATATGACACCAAGTGTGTCTTTTAATTTAAAATTGACATTATTTTAATAAAAAGGGAAATGAAAAACGAAAAACAAAGAAAATGAATTTATATAGTTTTTATACTTTATAAAAATTATTAAGAATTCATTTTTATGTGTAAGAATTATACAAACCATAATCTAATACATGATGTGTCTGACATGAATCAAAGTGTTTGTTATCAATTTAAAAATGATATTTAAGTTAAAAAATTGTCACCCACTGAAAATTGAGAAAAAATGATTGGATTGTATTTATAATTTTGGAAAATTATTAAAAAATTGTTTTCGTCATATAAGAATCATTATCACATCAAACCGACACACGATGTGTCCGGTATGACTCATAGTTCATGTGTCCAATTTAAAACGACATTTTAGTAAAAGATGAGACTTACTCAAAACAAATAAAACAAATTATTATTCTTTTTTACTTTAGGGAAATGATCCATGAGTCAATTGGTATGTTTTGGAATTACCCATACCTCAATATGACATATGTTGTGACTGGTATGACTTCAAGTACATCTATTTATTTAAAATTGACATTAAATTTAGTAAAAAAGACAAATAACAAACTCAAAACATATAAAATGGATTTTAATTTTTTTTTATAATTTAGGAAAATGATCTATAATTCATTTCTGATATGTAGGAAGTAGCTTCACTGAAATCCAATACACTATGAGCCCAATATGATTGAATGTTTCTATTATCAGTTTAAAAATGACATTTTATTTTAAAAAAGTGTCACTCACTAAAAACCAAGAAAAATGATTAGATTTCCTTGATAATTTCAGAAAAAAAATCATATGTCATTTTTGACCATTAGGAATTAGTCTCAGGTCAATCAAACTCATGATGTGACTGGTAGGACGCAAAGTGTTTTCTTCCAGTTTAAAATGACATTTTAGTAAAAAAACATAAGAAACATACTCAAATCTAATAAAAATCATTCATATTGTTTTTATACTTTCAAAAAATGATCTATAATTCATTTGGGACATGTAAGAATCAACCACACCTTAATATGACACATGGTGTAACTAGTATAACTCCATGTGTTTATTTTTATTTAAAATTGATATTGATTTTAAAAAAAATAAAAGTAACAAATTTAAAACAAAAATATGGATTTATATTACTTTTATACATTATGAAAACAGTCCATAAGTTGTTTTTATGCATATTAATAAGCCTCATGTAAATCTGATACACGATGTGCCTGATATAACTCAAAGAGTCCATTATCAGTTTAATATTGAAAAATTAGTTCAAAAAGTATCACTCACTAAAAAATAAGAAAAAAAAACTAGATTGTCTTGATAATTTAAAAAACAATTAATAAGTCATTTTGACATGTATTAATCAGTATTAGGTCAAACTAACACATGATGTGACCGGTGTGACTCGAAGTGAGTATTTCCAATTTAAAATGACATTTTAGCAAAAAGAAATGATATACTCAAAACCAATAAAACACATTATGATTGTTTTTATACTTTGTGGGAATGATCAATAATTCATTTACTATGTGTGTGAATTATCTACATATCAATCTGATACACGATGTGTCTAATATGACTCAAAGTGTTCAAAATTAGTTTAAAAATGAAATTTTAGTTAAAAAAGTGTCAGTAAATAAAAATGGGAAAACACACTCATATTGTCTTGATAATTTAGGAAAAAGATTCAAAATTCATTTATGACATGTTGGAATTAGTCTCACATCAAACCAAAATATGGTGTGAATTGTATAACTCAGAGTGTGTGTATCTGGTTTAAAATGACTTTTTTGTAAAAAATATAAGTGACCTACTCAAAACTAATAAAACACATTCAGATTACATTTACACTTTATAAAAAATTACATATAATTCATTTGGGATGTTTAGTAATTAGATAAACTTAAATATGATGCAAGGTGTGACCAGTATGACTCCAACTGTGTCTTTTTATTTAAAAGCGACATTAATGTTGGAAAAAAACTAACATACTCAAAACCATGAAAATTAATATAGGTTTTCTTGATATTTTAGTACAATTATCCATAAGTCATTTTTGAAATGTATTAATCAACCTCTCCAAAATATGAAACCTGATATTCCTGGTATAACTCAAAGTATATGTTATCAGTTTAAAATTTCTATTTTTGTTCATAGTGTCACTCACTAAAAATTATTAAAATGTTCTTAGGTTGTCTTGATAATTTTGTAAATTTATTCAAAAGTAGATTTTGATGTGAGGGAATAAAAATCACCTCAAACCTACACATGATCTTCTAGGTATGACTCAATGTTCATGTTTTCAGTTTAAATTGACATTTTAGTAAAAAAATAAAAGTTTCATACTCAAAACTAAGAAAACACATTCATATTGTTTTTATACTTCAGTACAAGGATCCATAATTCATTTGGGACATTTAACAATCATACATACATAAATCTAATTCATGGTATGAATTATATGACAAAAGGTAAATCTTTTTATTTAAAAATCACATTGGTTTTAATAAAAATAAAAACATATAGACTTAAAACCAAACAAACAAATTCAGTTCATTTTGATACATTCAGTTCAAAAAGTGTCACTCGTAGAAGACCAATAAAATTATCTAGGATTATATTGATGATTTAGGATAATGATTCATATTTCATGTGTGACATGTATGAATCGGTATCACATCAAACCGACACATGATGTGATCGGTATGACTCAAGGTGCATATTTCCAATTTAAAATGACATTTTAGTAAAAAAAAGTGAAATAATCATAACCATGAAAAACAGTATAATTTTTTTATACATTAGTAAAATGATCCATAATTTATTTGGGATGTGTTGGAATTAGGTGAACCTCAATCCGATACACAGTGTGATCTGTATGACTCAAATAGTTCCTTTTATTTTAAAATTGACTCAGTATTATTTCTTGTATTTGTCTTGTATTTTTTTAATTTATTTTTTTATTTTTACTTTATTTTTCTAATTTTATGTTCACCAGTGTGTTGTTAAAGCACACTATAACATAACCTATTTTTGGTGCTTCAGTGTACTGTTACAACACACTGTAGTATGCCCCTTTATCAATGCTTGCCGAAGTTCGGATAAAGAACCCCATTATTAGTTATTTCTTGGATCTGGTTAAATCCTAGAGATTTTAATCACACTATGGTAGTTATTACTTTTTTTATCACTAATAAATTCTATTTTTAGCGTCATTAATGGCCGGTTTTATATTAGTGCATATAGGGATTCAAAATTTGATCATTTTGTTAGGGTAATTGGTTTTGCATCAAGACTAGGAAGTGATTCAGGAACATATATTAAATATAAAATAGATTACTAAATTTGTAAAAAATTCCCCCTAAAATTATGTGATGATCCTGACCTCCCATCCCTTCAACCAATGTGATTTTCTATGTTTCATTTGGTCTAAAAACCCAACTGACCATCTGCCTTTGGAAAACATGTACGTACATAATTATGGATGTAGGAATAGATTGTAGTTTCCATTAAAAAATATTTTTGAACCTAATGTGAATGGTATTTCATGAAATTGAACACCCAAAAATCAACCATCACTCCAAACTGAATTCACCATCAGTTGTATATTTTCCCCAAAAATTGGCAGACTACCACCTCGCAAACCAATATGAAACACTTTTTACTAACATGTAAAACATAATTTAATAAGGGTAAATATAATGAATGTATATGATATACATGAAATAATTATGATATTCATGACATAATTATATTCCATTAAATATAATATATTATTTTTTATTAACTTTTGACATAGTGAAAAAGTGATAACATCATTCATGGACTTGTGGACTACCACCTCCTCAAAGAGATGTGATTCTTTTTACATCACAAGAATGATATATATAACTATATATAATTAAATATCATATTATTTATGATATAATTATCAACCTAGAAAGATAAAATATTAAATAACTACTTTCTATAATAATCATTGAAGAATGGAAATGTTACTCATACGTATGTATGGAATACTATCTCCATAATCGTAATGTTAGTTCATTTTTCATAACCATATATCATGATTGGTTTTAAAAATATAATTGATTTATAAATATTATAATTAAGAAATGATTATTATTTTATATATTTTTAAATAATGACATTTTTTACCATAGTTAACCTACCGAAGTTGTCTTTCACAAATAAGCTGAATATGGTAAAAACATACAACATAAACATAATTGATTAAGTTATTATATATAACTTGTTTATAAGTAAAATAAAAATAATAATAAACCTGTAAAAGGATATATATCATGTAAATAATTAAAACAATTTTATTACTTAGGAAGGTAATGAACAAGCATGATGAATTAGACTCAATTTAAGGGGTTTTCAAGTCTCACCTTTATTTCCATTAGATACATGCCATATTCATCTTTTTTTTATTTTTTGTTATATATACTTCACAATAATTTACTATAAGATTATTATATATAAATCTATGGGGATTAAAATATCTATTTTAGGATCTTTATTTCATGTGGTTTATGTTTTCAAAGTTACCAAAGTGGTGAAAGATTTTGCTCACAATTTACTTTCTTTGAGACGTTTGTTATGTTATAAACCTATCTTTATTCATGAGGTATTTATACACCCCATTTAAAATTTTCTATCATGAATATAAATATATTACTGATATTATAATTCTAATTTAATTTTAGTATTTCACGAGGATTTCAATTGAATGTTTAAAAAGTGGTAACATGGTTTTGTTACAAAATCACCATTTATTGAGATTGTGTTTGATTAAATAACTGATCTCAGAATATTATAATTATCATGAAATAAATTATAAGTTTGTTATTAATGATATTTTCATATAACAGTTCCATTTCTTACACTCTTTTGTACTTAGAATAATTGAGAAAAAAAATTTATGATCACATAACTTTGTTTATCTCTTCAGCCGGAAATACGTTTTCCTCAAAAACATTATTTTCTAAAAAAGTTATCAAAAAATTTCTTAAAATTTTTCAAATTGTTTATTAATGAAATTTTTACCCGATTTTTCTCTAATTTATTTTCAAAGTAATATTCTATTCTTGTTTCCTATCAATGCATTTTTTAATGCATTTTACCATGTGAAAGAAAGGTTCGTTACGATATGTATGAAATTACTTATTGATATGGCCATAATTTATTTTAAGATTCTATTGAATTTTTACAAGGTAATTTTTTAATAAAAATTTTCGTAATATTTTGTAAATTATTTTTTAAATTTAATTTACATGAAATTGATTTTCAAAATGTAATATATTTTAAAATGTGATTTTGTAAATAAAAAGGGTACTTTCAAAGAAAAATAATGGTCTTTTAAAACCATTATTATTAATCAATGTCATAAACCCTTGTTATCTAATGGGGATATTTTGTAACGATACAATACTCATTCTTCATTAGGATGGATTATAATTGTTTCTATGAGATTATTATAGAATTGATTTCTTTTCAAATGTTAATCATGTTTCAAAGTGATTGTTATAAAACCCATTTATTTTTTATAGGTTAATCATGTTTCAAGGTGATTTTCATGAACCGAGATGGGGTTCTATCCAACCTAACACCCGACCTAGATCATGACATGTCCTTAAGGGTATTCCTGATCCCCACGAGATGGAAAATAGTTCATGGGTATCAACATTTCTCTTTTGGGGAATGATTTCACACCAAGTAAACAACAATTAACAATTCACAAGAAACAAGCATCACAAGATAAAAAATAACCATAATCAAAAATAAAAAACTATCACAAGTTAACAATTTTAAAAATTAAGATTCAAAAAAAAATTCCAAAATGGGGGAGTACCAACTACACAACAAAACCTCCATATAACAAGAGGGTCCCCACCCTCATCTCGCCTCCACTAGCACTTTTAAGAAGGGGAACACTAGAAACTGGATCAATCATCACCACCATAGAACAAATTTATTTTAAATGGTTCGACCATAACATGACCTAATTACACCAAATTGTGTATGTAGGGTGTGATACAAATTCTAGTAGGATATAACCCAAATAGAAGGATTCAATTACAAAATAATATTAGATAAATTAACATGCATGTTTTAAGAAATTTATTGGAAACATTTTCAATAAAACATTTTAAGGAAACCAGTTTCAATAAATGTGTTCTTTGAAATTAAAATGAAATCATGGGTCACCATATACTGATAGTTAGTAAAATATCATAAGAGCTCCATGGGTAATCTGATAAGGCACTAGCACTAGTTGGACGACATGAACCTAGTATATCTATGATATGGTATATAAACCATGACCCATAGAATCCTTGTGCAAGAGAGACTATAGATGAATGAATCCAAAGTTCTAGTGGTCTCCAATCATCATCATAGTTTAGTTAGTGTTGTAGCAAAAATCCTTTTAGAAATAACTGGGTATGGGCCCTACTGATCCAACTACCGTACTAGTCCTAGTCCTCCCACCTAATCTCCTAGAATCACCTTTTTTGTCAATTCCATTTTCCATGACACATAAATCACATCTTTAACATGTTCACAAAAAAAACCATATAACCACACATGAAACCCACCACTTTTGTACACACACAAATAATAATTAAGCCACACATAATAAGTAATCAATTTCCATAGGAAAATTCATTTTTAAAAACCCATCACACGTGAACATAAATCAATTATTTGTAATGACCATGAAAAAAGCACTTTAATTTGTGAAATAATCTTTCAACCCATACACACCTTGAATAATTTTGAAAAAACATTAATCTGTAGTATCACAAAATATAGAACTCATTTATGAATCACACCAAGAATACTAAAGTTATAAAATAATACTTAAGAATAGTATAACCTACCTAGAGATTGGGAAATTATGGAATCTTGTGGAAACCCATAGAAACACCTCAAGGAGACCCTATAAAGGTAACACCATAACATAAAAATTATTATTAAAAAAAGATAAACATAGTGCACTTCATTTTAGGACAACCAAACTACTATAGAAACAAGAACTCAATGATATAGGAAGAAGGAACCAATAATAAGGACAAAAAAAAGAGAGAAGTGTCTTACATGATGATTCTTTAAGATTCCACACCATAAGAACCCAATGATAGAGGGTCCAAGGGATCTAATAGGTGAAGAGGAGGCACCTAGGGTGGAGAATTCTGGATGGGGTATAAATGGGAGGATTTGGGTTTAAATTAGAGAAGGGAAAAGGGAAAATTCCACATTTTTAGTGACATGTAAATGCCACATTGTTTGGTCACACAATATTCCAAGGAAAGGGAAACATCCACGTGGTAGGCCATGCAGCCTAGACAATGCCATTATCAATGGTTCATGATCTCATGTGGGCCGGTGCATGGTTTTCCCTATCCATGTTCTAACCATGTGCCACCTGTTTTCTGGTCCAAAAACTCTATTTTCCACCAAAAATTAATGGGAAAACCAAGGGATAAATATAATACCCAAAATAAACAAAATAATAACACAAAAAAACCACGAATGTGAAAATTATCCCCATAAGAAAAAAAATTCCACCATCAAAAAAGTCACTCCAAAGTCTTATCAGAGAAGAAAAATGGGTACTACTCCTAAACCAAAGACATCAACTCCAATAACTTGTGAATAAAGTGGTTTTCACATTAGTTTTCTATTCCTCCTCACATCGGTTATTAAGAGATGTTGTTAGATGGGATGTAATGAATAACTTTTTCACATCTGTTAACTAAAACTAACATTATAAAATAATATCTATAATTGGTTTTCACATCAGTTATTTTATAAATTTAGTGGAAAGCTATTTTAACGTTGGTTATACCATAATGGATGTGAAAGACAAAAAAACAAAAAAAATTATACATTAATTCATCCTCCACCAAAACAGTATCCAAAGAACAAAAAAATGTTATGATAAAAAAAAGTCACATAAAATTGGACTATCAAAAAAACAAAAAATCAATCAAACATGTAAAATTATTTTCCCATTCAATTTGTAAATTTATCAACTCATCTGCAGTATATGACCATGCATCATTTTAAATATATAAAAATAATATATAAATAATTTAAATTTAATTTTTAATAAAACATATTAAATATTATGAAAATCTTTTTAAAGAAATATAAACTTATGGAACATTGTAACTATCCCAGTTGAAATTATTTCATACATGATTCTTAAAACATAGTATCCAAATTCAGTTCCACCTTATTTTTTATGACATTATTTCTAATAGAGTTTAAATAAAAATAAAATTTTTAATTAATATATAAAAAATTTATTAATTTTAAATTAAAATTTACCGCATCTTTTACAAATTTGATCTTGACGCCCTTTTTTCTTATCATCTCTCCAAATATATTTCATTCCCTATTTGAAAATAATATGAAGATAATAAATTTTATTCATTATAAATGAATAAATTATTAAAATAATCAAACTTACATGTTTAATACGTTCTTAAAATTTTCTCTCACTTAACTATTATAATGAATCGACCTAGGTTACCCTCAAACCTATCACCCAAACTATTCTGTTACATACCCAAAGGGTATACCCGATCCCCACGGGCTGGCGACCAGCACCCAGGCATCGTACAACACACTAGAGGGAATGATTTCATCCAACCCGATGAATCACATGGAATATATGTACACACCAACAAAATAGATTGATGAAGACTAAAGTAATATATATTCCATAATATTAAAAATATCATAGAATGAACAACTGTAAAAGTAGTCAAATCTTCAAAAAAACAAGTCCGAATTCCAAAGAATAAAACCATCCGCTACTCCAAGTGATGGTTTGGATGAACTCCCACCATCTCACCACCATCTACCCAACTCAACTGACATTTAATCGCACCGCCTTACTACAATACCATGCCTTTCCATACATTGAAATATATACAACAATCTACACTCCACCAGAGAGGTGCATAGGGTGTGAGCTAATAGGCCCAATAGGATCCCACACAGGTGTTCTATATCAATTCTCTATATAACTATTCATGTATAATTATTTTATATAAAACATGAAATTATAAGAAGTAAAGTAGTTTTCTAGAAAACTTGGTAAAAATTTCACTTTGTCACAGTTCTAAACAAAATTGGGTATAACATGCATATGAAGGCTACCTCAAAAATCCATGCAGAAGAAAAAATGAGCAACAACACATGAATCAGTACCGAGGATCACTATCACAGACTACTCATCCCATAATAAATCATGTGAATATTCTAGTTCCTAGAACACAACCATAGGAAGCAGTGGAATAACCCATGAGTAAACCCCCTAACAATGTCAATATCCTTTCCCTAGAATAATATTCCTAGGAAACAGAGGAAATTCCCATGATCAATCCTTCTAATAATAAAAAAATGGATGATTACATCAAGTTAAACCTTCCACCTAAGTACCCAAGGTAACCCTTGTGCTCATTTTTCACAAAACAATTTCAATGTTTCAAAATTACCCATTTCCATTTTATTTATCAAAAATGAAGGAAAACTCAGTTCTCTTCAAAAATTATTTTTTAGTAGACAAAAATAGCCCCTCAAATTTGATAAATCAATTTATATAGTAGAATAAATCGTTCCAATTATCATTGGCTAGAGATGAAACCACCCACCCTAAAACTCACACAGCACACGCCTATAACGAGATACACTAATAAAGACACCCAAAAACACAAGAAAAGATCCTATAACCCAAATCCATTCACTTTAGGATTGATTTAATTGGAAAATAAAAGGGTCGACAAAGAAAAGGAAACTACATACCTCATGAATGAAATCCCACCACACCATGACCAGTAAGAAACAACCTCTGGTATGAGATTGCACAATAGATCTTAGAAAAAGGCAAGAGGAAACACCATCTTAGATCAATGAATCCGATAAAAAAACAAGGGGAACTACTGAAATCAATAGTAATGAAGAAATAGAAAGGTTACTCACCCAAAGAGACACACCCCAATTGCAATGGGGATCGAATGTCGATCAGATCGATTTTAGAAGGATCGAAGTCCCACAAAAACACTTAGGGATAGCTCTAGTTAGAGGATGAAGAATCATAGAGAAAATAACAAGGACAAAACCATTGTGCATGTGTTTTAAAACTATACACGGGTTGTTTAATAACATGTAATATCGTTACTGGTTGTAAAATCCACGATGTAAAAGTATGACGAAAAACCCATCACCTCAGATTAAAATTCCATTATTTAAAGAATTAACAATGTGAAACCAATCTTCATGATGTCTAAAGTTTCACAGCATGAATTTCATTTCATGGATGGTACCCAACAATTGTTACATGGCATGTATCCTAGTTACACAGTGTGAAATCCTTCAACATCAAGTAGAAAAAACCAGTTAACATTGAAATCCCAACAAGTCTCTTCATTCACCATTATAGGTATCCTCCCAGTCTCAATGGAGGGGAAAACCATGATGATGTTAAGGGAGTACCTAATAAAATGGTTGTACGATCTTAAAAACTCCCCAACATAAAGACGTTATGTCCCTGGGAAGTCACCTTGAAGATGGAATCCTTGGAAGGAGATGAGGCCTCTACTCCCTTATCAAAGACTCAAACTCCCAATTCTTATGAGAATCTAATCCTTTCATCCATATAACTCTGACCAATGGAATCGAATTCCCATGAAATACTTTCACTTGAGAGTCAACGATCTCAACTGGATTCTTCAAAACAAAAACATCTTTCTCTAACTCAATTTCTCCCCAAATCAAAATGTGAGCAGGTTTAGGGTGGTATTTTCTGAGAGGACACATGTGGAAAAAATCATGGATACATATCAACTGAACAAGAAATCTTAACTGATAAGATACTTTCTTGAGCTATTTAGTGACCTCAAATAGTTCAACATATCTCCGAGCTATCTTTACCTTCTTTCCAAGTCGAAGGTGACCCAACTAAGGAGAAAAATTCATGAAAACCCAATAACCAATATAAAAATATTAAGGACAATGTCGCAAATCAACGTATAATTTCTGTCAACTCTAGGATGTAGCCTGACACCGATACACATCTAGAATATTTTCTTACATCTCCTAAACAAAACATGGTCCAACAAAATATACTTATCCCACCTCATACCAACAAAGAGGAGATCTACATGGGAAACCATGTAACACCTCAAAGGGAGACATTCTGATTGATGGCTAACAACTATTGTTATAAACAAACTCAACAAGCCCCAGATGGATATCCCATGATCCTATAAAATCCAAGACACATGTATGGAACATATCCCCTATAATCTAAATCACACACTTCGTTTGATCGTTTTTCTATGGATGGTATGTTTTTCCAAACTTGACCTAACTTCCAATTTCGGATTGAAGGCTCTTCCAGAACCTCAAGTTGAACCTAGGATCCCTATCTGAAACAATAGATGATAGAATCCCATGTAACCTCACAATATCATTCACATACAGATTACCCAAATCATCAACTTTAGTGGTGTATTTGATCCAAATAAAATGAGTAGACTTCATCAATTGATCAACAACCACCCATATAGATTTGCTCCCTTGGGGTGTCTTTGAAAATATAACAAAAAATCTATGGATCCCTCTTCCCATTTCTAGTTCTTCACTGAAAGAGGTTAAAGTAAACCATAAAGTATCAAGTGATATTCCTTTATCCATTTGAAGGTGCACTAGCGAGACACAAACTCTACGATGTCACACTTCATAACCAGCCACCAGAATCCCTACATCATGTCAAAATACATCCTCTTTTTCCGGATTGAATTTCCCATGAAATTCTATTATAATCAAACAAGAATATACTTCTCACATATTTTGGGAAGACAAACTGATTTTCGAAGAGGATACTACCATCTAAAGAAATATACAAACCAGAAATAGTCTTCCCACCATAAAGGCTTTCTTGAGTCCTTTGAAACTCATCATCCTGCTAATAACCCAACAAAATAGAATCCATTAGATATGATGATAACTGAACACTGGTCAAAACCATTCTTAAAATATCCTCATGAGAATCTATGTGAAACTGATCAAAAAATCCCCATAAGGTTCCACTCCTCCTTTGATTTCAGAATTTCCTACGATGATACATTCCTTCTAAGATAATCTTCAATAATGTTTCCCTTCCCTAGGGTGTGGGATATATCGAAGTCAAATGTCTAAAGGTATTCTACCCATCATCTCTATTTGAGATTTAGGTCCTTCTAAGAAAAGATATAACCCAGAATTTTATGATCAAAAAAGACCATGACCATTTACCCCAGAAGATAGTGCCACATACATTTAAGCACATGCATGGCTACAAAAAACTTTAAATCATGAGTGGGGTAATTATTTTCATAAGTTTGAAGATTAAGAGAGTCTTGAGCAATAAAATTGTCATACAACATAAGAACACATTCCAAACTAGAACTAGAAGCATTAAAAAGCACCTCATATCTCTTACTAGGATCAGGTAATATCAGAATAGGATCCAATGTCATAATCCATTTCAGTTAATCGAAAGAATACTGTAACTTCACATCCCATGTGAATTACAACGCTTTCTTGGTAAGATTATTCAAAGGTCACACCATCTTAGTCAAGTCCTTAGAAAACCATCGGTAGTATCCAATAAGACCAAGGAAGCTATGTATCTAAAATAAATTTTGTGGTTCCTTCCATGAAAAACAACCTTCAGGTTCATTATATCAACTGATAATCAATGATAAAAAATTTTGTTCCTTAATAAATTCACTTCATGAATCTAGAAAATACATTTTGATAGTTTTCCATACAAATTGTGATTTCTAAAAATTTCTAGAACCAAAATACGATGGTGTTCATGCATACGCTCAGATTTCAAATAAACCAGAATTTCATCCATGGACACTACAACAAAAGCTTCAAGACATTTTTCAAATATTTGATTCATCAAATCCATAAAAAAAAGAGTGTGTCAGACCAAATGAAATCAGAAGGTATTCATTGTGTCCATACCTGCTCTTAAATGCTATCTTCTGTATATCAAACTCTTGAACTCTGAGTCGATTATAACCCGATCGAAGATCAATCATTGAAACCCACTTTTCCCCCTTTAACTAATCAAAAATATCATCCTCATGAGGCAAAGGATATTTTTTCTTAACAATCACTCAGTAAAACTTCTTATAGTTCACACATAATAGAATTCTACCATCTTATTTCATTGAAAAGAATATAGGGGGTTCTTAAGGATGAACTCTTGGGAGAACGAAAACATTTTACAACATGTCATCCCACTAAATCTTGAGATATTTCATCTCTAATGGTTCCATATGATAAGAAGGTATCAATATTGTTCATGTACCTAGAACCAGGTCAATCATAAACTCCAACTCTATCTCTAGAGGAATACTAGAGAATTCATCTTGGAAAACGTCAAGAAATTCTCAAACAATAATTGAAATATCAACAACATGAGAAATGTCATCGGGCTCAAACACAACAATAGACAGAAAACTACTAAACTTTAGACGGGAAGACCATATAAAACTTGATCTCGGATCCCACTCTCCATGAAACACATGAGAGATATTATCGGTTTTAAGGAATGAAATACACTAATGAAAGAAATCAACCTCAGCTTGATGAGTGACAATCCAATACATACCGATGATGTCGTCAAATAGATCCAAATCAAGAGTGAGAAAATCCCAGACCAACTCTGCATTAGAAATTGTTAAGAAACAAGAAAAACACCAAAACCCCAACTATTTTCTCTTACCTAGAGGTGTTTATAACTCCATTGTAAAGGACAGAAGTTCCATTAGAAGTTTATCAACATAAACTAAGCACTTAGATATGAATGAGTTGGAGGCATTATTATCAAACAAAGTAATTCTACTGAAGATGAAGCAATAAGTGTACCTATCACTATTAAAATACCTTCATCAACTTCCATTGGAAACTCATCTATTGTATGAAAATGAATCACTCTTGATGATATTGGTTGGAGCCCTATAGTATTTTAAGTTCTAAATGCACCATAGTAGCCTTTGGATTCATCGAACCTTGACGATAAATAGACATAGTCATAACCGGAAAGATTCACAATAAATGGCCAATATGTCCATAGATATGACACATCTTCATGGGAATAGGAAGAGACCACATTTCGTGTCAACCCTTTCAACTCTTATAGAAATTCATAGGCACATTTCCAGCTAAAATGGATGGTGCAGAGGAGTCTTGCAATTGTGACCCACCTACACCACTCCTACGATGATCATTTGACTTCTTTTTTTTTTATAATGCACACCACTAATGTTTTCACTAGATGGAAGATAATGGTTAGGAAAACCAACCTTGACTTTTATATTCATCACTTCCATTATATATCTATCCACCATCACTACATGGGTATAGATTTTCAACCTGAACACCTAAGATTTGATATCCGGTCACAAACATTATAGGTACTTCTATGACTTTATCTAGTCATTATTTACCATGTTAGGTGAAAAATGAACAAGGTCATCAAATCCATTGTAGTATACCAAAATAAAACACTCTCCATTATGTAGATACAATAACTTCGGATGATTTTCTAGAATCATGGACTCTGGAAAAAACTACTGAAAGAATAGTGGTTTGAAACCCCTCCAATCCAAGCCCACGTGTTTGTCTGTTTGGACCATAGAATCTAACCATCGCTTACCAAAACCCTAAATACTTAATTTTGCACAATTTACCTTGATATTATCATTTATTTCTATAAATTTCATGATCTAACCAATCCTATCCATCCATTCCTCTTACTTTTGATGTTTATTCATTCCTTTAAAGGACAGTGGCATCTCATGAGTGCCTCTTGAGGTTCTAGAATGCCCCGTGATCTATATCTCACTCCTATAATTTCTATTTGTACATAAAAAATAATTCTCTGAACCCGTGGTACATCCTGATCAACAACACAAACTTATCTTACTATAATATCGATGAGATTCTGATCTATATGTGGATTCCCTTAAGGAGCATCAGCATGACCCTCCCAAGGAACTCGTGAAAGATGTCTTGGAGGCATATCGTTTCACACTAAAAAATAAGAATGATTATACAATAAAACAAATTTCAATTAAAACTATAAAACCCATAAGAAGAAACTAAGATTTAAAACAAAACCCAACACTAGAGACACACATCCCAACATCCCATGGTTACTTAAGTCTTATTATGATAAGAGCTGTATAGGAAATCATCCCAAAATACCACTCAAGTCCTGAAAATCCTATCTCTAGTATAACAGACGTCCTAAGACATATAATATTGAGTTCAGACCTCCTATGATACCAAATTGTAATGAACCAACCCAGGTTACCCTAAAATATGGTACCTGAACCATTGTGTTACATACTCGAAGGGTGTTCCTGATCCCCATGGGCTGGTGACAAGAACCCAGGCATCGAAAAACACACCAGAAAGAATGATTTAGCCCAACCTAATAAAAAAATTCCTATAAGTATACACAAACAAAGTAGATAGTGGAAGACTAAGGATATATATATATATATATATATATATATATATGCCATAATAGTAAAAAGAATGTAGAATGAACAACTGCAAAATTAGTTAATGATCCAAAAACAAGTCCCACTGCCAAGGAATAAAACCAAAAACTACTCCATGTGAGGGCATGGACAAACTCCCACCATCTCACCACCAGCTACCCAACTCAGCTTATACGAATCCTCACCACCTCACTGCGACACCTTTTTTTCCCTGCATTAGAATACATACAAAGGTATATGAACCACCAGAGAGGTACACATGGTGTGAACTAATATGCTCAGTAGGATCCCACATAGGATTTCCATATCAATTATCTATATAAAAATTCATGTATGCCTATTTAAAAAAACATGGCATGATAAATAGTAAAGTAGTTTTATAGAAAAGATGTAAAACATTTCCCTTTTTTACAGTTCTAAACAAAAGTGGTTATAACATGTTTATCAAGTTTAATAAAAAATCCAAGTAGAAAAAAATATGTAGAATCATAGTCATTCATACAAAGGATTACTGCAGTTCATATTAGAAGACAATTCATACCACAATAAATAAACAGCATAATCCAATTCTTATAACCCATTACTAGGAAGCAGAGGAATACCCCATGAGTAACTACCCCACAAAAATGTCAATGTATGTTCCCTAGAACAATTATCATAATAAACAGATGAAATACTCATGAGAAAAACTTCTGATAATCATAAAACATGGATGATGGCCTCAAGAAAACCCTTCCACCTAGTTACCCAAGGTAAACCATGTGCTCAATTTTTACAGATCAATTTCAATATTTCAAAAGTAACCATTTTTTCTCATTTATCAAAAACAAGGGGAAACCCATTTCTCTTAAAAACCCCTTTTTAAACACACACAAATAGTTATGCCAATTTGATAAATAAATTTATAAATCAAGAGAAACCAGGATAATTATCATAGGCTAGAGACAGAACAACCCACCTTGAAACTCGGGTCGCATACGCCTACAACATGATCCACAAACCATAAAAACAAAAAACACATGTGGATACCTAGGAACCCAAATCCATACACCTTAGGATTTATTTAACTTGAAAATAAAAGCTTAAATAGAAAATAGGAAACTGGATACCTCAAGAAAGGAAACCCACCACACCACAACCAACAATGAATGGAATCTAAAACAAGATTGCACTATAGATCTTAGAAGAAGGCACGAGGAAACCCCAACATAGATCAACAGATTCGATGAATTAACCAAATGGTTCTACCATGATCAATAGAAAATAAGAAACCAAAAGGTTACTCACCCGAAGATATGCACTGCAATTGAAATAGATATTGAGCGTCAATCAGATCAATATAGAAGGAGCTAAGTCTCTCAAAAATGCCTGGGGAGTTCTCCAGGTCAAAGATTAATAATCATGGAGAAAATAACCAAGAAAAAACTATTGTGTACTAGTTTGACATCTATATGTGGGTTATTTCATGATGGGTTATATTGTTACTTGCTGTGAAATCCACAGTGTATAAGTATGCCGAAAAATCTGTCGCCTCAGATTAAAAATCCATTATTTAAAGAATTCACGATGTGAAACCACTCTTTATAATGCGTAAAATTTTATGTCATGAATACCCTTTCACAGATTTTATCCAGAAACAATTAAACGGTGTGTAACACTGTTACCCAACATGAAATCCGTACGCATCTTGTAGATTAATCCGGTTAACGTTGAAAGTCCTACAAATCCCTCACTTTTACATTATTGGTATCCTCCCAATCTCAAAGGAGGATAAAACTAAGTGGAGGTCAGGGGAATACATGACAAAATGGAAATGAGATGTCCCAACTATGGATAGAGCATAGAAAATACAATTTTTTCTCTCTTGGAAAAAAGCCCTCAAAATCCAATAAACACTGATATGAAATAAAATTTAATATGAGTTGATAATATTTGAAGTGATATATAACATTTTTTGAGAAAATAATATTTCATACCTTTAATGATAAAGAAACATCCAATATTGAATGATGACATTATTTTGAAAAATTTCATCTATATAAATTGTTCTTTCCGCATTTATCACTGTCAAAGTTATAAGAGAAATAAACTGTGGGTCCATAAATCCATATGGTTCTATCTTTTCATGCACTGTATAAATTTTAAATAGATACCTATTAAAATGTATATATAATTATAAATTTTCAACAAATTAAAGGAATGAATAATTTTTTTAATCGACTTGCATGGGATTTTGTTTCATGGTGTTGATTTCCAATTGATCTCTAGTTACAAACTATTCTGATATCATTTTTCAAAATCCCCGCATTTATTGCACACCCACAAAAAGAACCATCGACTGGAATGTCATATACTCCCAATAACAAATTTTAGTATATTGAAAATCTATCAATACTAGGAGAATATATATCTGAAGTCATGACACATTGAATTTTTCGTTGTACATATAGTGTTTTTTACCTTTAAAGTAATCCTATAAAAATTAGATTAATATATAAACTTTTAAATGAGAAAGAATAGTTTACTAAAAAATGAAATAAAATATAAAATATATACAGACCTCTATGGTAATATGTGGAAGTAGTCTAGATGTCCAAACTAAAAAATGACCCATAATTTCTCCAACTTTACTCTCCTCATCTGTAGGACATGGTATTTTTTTAATCTATCTATAATATCTTGTACAGTAATGTTATGATGATCTATCTCAATATGGAAATGATGAATGGTATTTATGATAAAATATGTTATCCCATATGCAACAATATGATGAGAATCATCAACATATTATCCACAGCAACTTGGATGATATGGAGGAGGGTTATTGGGGTATGATAAAAAGGAGTGGGTCTAGAAACATAGATGTGTGAGTAGGATAAGGAGGAGGAGTAGTATATTTTGGATAAGGTGAATGAGTTCGAATGGTAGGATGTAACTATCCTTACATTTCTGTAAACATCACATGTACTAAAGATTTTTTTCTTTCCCCCGTCATCACTTGAATATCCTGAACTTTGGATTCCAACGATTCTATTTTTTGATAAACATGATCCTTTAAATAAGATTCCAAACATGAAAACACTTTTCTTACTGATACACCTATCAAGTATCCTCATAAAAGACCCTGGTGTTCGGGTTTTCCAAATTCTGCAGCTAAAATATCCTATCTACCCTCAGTAATAAAGACCCCATATGTGCTCTTTTCCTCAAAAGAATCCTCTATGGAATAATTCAAAAAATATTTAATGATTCACAATATATAAAGTGTTTATTTAACTTCATTAAATAAATAAACATCTTAAAATATTATTAGCTTCAAATATTGACTCTTTTGTAAGATACTGTCCTTTTTCCCATTTAACCCCTCCTCGATTTTTATGTATAGTAGGGGTGATGGAGGGGAAACCTCTACCTATCCTAATGAATTAGCTCCCATATTTTTATGTTTTTCTTCTAACATGTGTTCTTCCAATAACATATACCCTCCACAAAGATAACGCATGAGGTTATACATTTCTATCATGAATATTTTTAGGAGATAACCTTGATTGATGTAAATTAGGAATTAAGAATAATGAAATCATTTACAAGGTCACTAATATAAAAAGCATCTAAAAAGGAAACATTGTACTTACTAAAAACTCTTCTCTTCAATTACTTTCAAAAAATTGCTTCCATGTATCCTCTTCTATAAATGAATATATATATATATATATATATCACATGGATTTCCATGTTGTCTATTCCCAAAAATGAATTATGATGTAAGGGATGATTTAAAATCCCTTCATCTCCTAGTAGCTAATGATAAACTTTTTCTCCTAACTTCTCTAGTGTTAGGTAAGTCATATGTCATATGATAAGAAGAGGAAAACATATATTACAATAAAAATTTAAAGATAACTAAAATAATAACAAGCATTTATACCAAAATGGTCTCCAAAAATAGTGTTAATGCCATTTTTCAACACTTCTCCAATCATCAAACAAAATACTTACATTGCTTTTAGCATGTACTCATACGTAATACTTGAATTGTTTTAAATTTAGACCTCTTAAAATATCATTAGCATAAAATTCTATTGGTATCCTATGTTCCTAACTATGGACAACTGATAATTTTGTTAAACATGTGGTGTGACATTTACCAACCCTTGCCCATTTTCCCCCATGGATGTAGATGTCTCATGTAAAGAAGGATGAGGAGGCTCCTCAATAGGATCATGTGTAAGTTTCTCCCTATATGTGTGAGTATGATCATCTTCATAAATATTCAGTGGATCATAGGATTGATCTATCATTATCCTAAAAATCATAGAAACAAAAATTAGAACAAAGATATACAAATCTAAAAATTACATATAAATGTAAATAAAAAATTAACAATTATCCAACAAAAAGAAATGTAAACTAAACATAACACATTTTTAATCATATTTTTTATAGTTTACTAAATGATAACAATATTAATGAGATATGAAATGATATAAATGAATGAAAAATACATCATATTAATGAGATATGAAATGATATAGTAAAAATTTACCAACCTGATTACTCATTTTTACAAAAAAAAATTATTTTATAATATACTATTATACAATATATTTTGGTTTTATTTAATATGTTAAATTTAAAATAATTAGTTTCAAAAAAAACAATTAATAGATAAGTTACTTAATGATAAAAATAAAAAACTAGATAGTACAAAACAAATATAAACAAACAATTTTACTTATTAGTTATAATAAATATTTTAATAAAGAAAATCAAATTAAAATATCTAAATTATGAAATTTAAAAAATTAAACCATAATTAAACATATTTTAACTATAATATTAAGAATATACTAAATATTTTTTCCCAAATTCCTTCATTATGATCATTAAATATGGCACAAACCATGTTTTTGACGTGCTCATCAATATTTTTTATTAATCATTCCATGAATGTAGGGATCTCACATAAATTAGTATCTTCGTTAAGTATATCGTCACCAAAATACTGTTTTTTTTCATGTAAAACAATGTCCCATAGCGAATTGGATTGATCAAGAACATATAAATTGTTTTCCATGTGTTTCCATGATAAAAGGATCATTTGTGTATTCCATTTTATTCATATTAACTATTGTCCTTCCGAATTCATTGTGTCAAACACTATGTTTACCTATAAACCATTTAAACTTCAACACTGTATCATTAAATTTAATTTAATAAAACCCCCATATTTATTAAATGAATCCATAATATGAATATGATGCAGAGGTTGGTATTTCTTTCTTTGGAACTTGTAAAATTCATTGCTTCTGTGAACACTGACACACTACTATTCTGAACCACACTTCTATTATCTTAATCTTTCATATGAAATGTATAACCATTAATGTCATACCTTTACCACATTATCAAATTTAAACTTGGACTACCCATAAACCATCTTAATGTTTTTGATGCATCTAGTTTCATGGTCTCTTTAAATCGTGGGAAAAAAGTTTTGTTATGATCATTCAAAATCTAAATATCATTCTTCTTTGAATAACATTGTTTCAAATCATTAATATGCAATGTTACATAAAGTTGAGCGTCGTCTATGTTATTTAAGATGTATAATTGTACTTTATTTTTTTGTTAAACTATTAATGATGTGACATTCAAGACACAAATCACTTTTCTCCCATAATTAACTCAATCATGTCAATATATAGGCAAACCGATGTGCTCCACATCAGACAAATATCTTGTACAAAACTCGACAACCTCCTCATAAATATACTTCTCAATAATAGATGATTTATTTCTATATGAATTTTTCACATAACCCTTAAATATCTTCATATACCATTGAAAATGATAAATCCAACAAAGATATAAAGGTTCACAAACCATTATTTTTAACCCCAAATGAACTATTAAATTCACCATGATATCAAAAAAAGATAGAGGAAAATTCATTTCCAATTGATAAAGTATAGAAACCACTTCTATCTCAAAAATGATCAAAGAATTTGAATCAATAATTGAATTATAAATTGAATTAAAAAAATAGAACACCTTAATGATATGAATTCTAATATGGGTTGTAAATATTCCATACAGTGAAACTGGTAAGAGTTTTTTCATCAAGACATGACAATCATGAGATTTCATACCTATAAAATTAATATCCATTAAAAAATATATATTTAAAGAATAACCATGTGGCACTTTGATATCATGAATACATTGAAAAAAACTATTTTTCTCCCTATTGGATAATGTAAGACAATCCATGGGTAGGAATGTTCTTCTTCTATTTGGAGTGGGAGCCAACTCCAAACGTATTCCCATTGATATTAAATCCATTCTTTCATTCGACCCATCTTTAGTCTTTCCTTTAATATCTAACAATGATCCAATCACAATTTCTCAAATATTCTTCTCCATGAGAATGAAATTGAATTTATGTTTTACCTGGGGATATCCCTAATATGGTAGCTCAAAAAATATTGACAGTTTCTTCCTAATATTTCTGTCATTACCATATTTATGTGTCTCCCTGATTGTCACATCAACATTTTCAGCCTCTTAAAATAAAGATCAGTGGATAAAGGTTTTGGATAAATATGAAATTCATGTGATCTATTGAAATAATTTTTTAATACTTTATAATAATAATCCTTAGAAAAAAACTTTCAATGAACCATGTATATTGTTTTTCTCCCATAATTCAGCTGATAATATGAAATCTCTTGTTCAAAAATTAGACAAGATTTATTTCCCTTAACATTGTATCCATAAAATTTTCTATATGTTGGGAATTTATTTATAGTGAACATAATCATTACACATAGTTTAAAATATTCCATCTTATAAGAATCACACACCCATATACCTTCTTCCCATAACAGTTTCAAATCATCAGTTATTGGTGACCAAAAAATGTCAATATCATTTTTGGGGTTTTTTGGTCCACAGAACATTAAACTCAGCATGACTTGTTTTATCTTCAATCAAAATTCCATAGATTAGTTGTAAATTACCAATAAAATGGGACATGAACTATTTGTGCTACTAAGGATTCTACTGTTCAAAGTCCAAGTATGAGATTACATACTTTATTTCTGAATATATGATACTAAAGATCAATTTTCTTCCACTATAGATAATTGTATAGATGACATATTTTTTCTTCACATATCCACTCATTAGTATGCCATATTAACCTTTTTCATCATTTGATTTATAAAATAAATGATTCAAATGAAGAATTTTATGAAGATACCAAAACGATTTGGCAAGGGTCTCTGAAACTTCTAACTCAACCTATGATTTTTCATTCATCTTATACCATAATGTCCCACATTTTGAACACTCTGACATAAATTCATATTCATTCCCATATATCACACAGTAATTTCGGTAGAAATGTATGTTGTTGTAACCTAATCTGATTGGGAATAATATTTTTTTGGCCTTAAAATGTGAATCTGGAAGATCGTTGTCTTTAGGAAGAATGTATTTCAACAATTGTAGCAGCTCTATAAAACTCACGTCACAACATCCATGTTTTTCCTTTAGTTTTATCAATCTTAACACCATCAATAAAACTGTATATTCTCTACAAATTGAATACAATGTTTCTTGGAATCACCATATAAACTCAAAATTGTAAATTGTTTCTCAATTACCTCTAATTCAATATCATGAATCATTTCATCATGTTTATTAGATTTATAATATTTCAATTAAAAATAATCAATAGATCTAAATTCATCCTGGTTTCACTATTCCAAATTCAAGGGTTGTAACTCAAATTAAAACCATGAAAAATTAAATGATATTTGATCTCTATACTTTTTGACTTATTCAAATTTAAACATTTTAGGCGTGGATAGAAAGACATTTCATTGTTTGGATCATTTCATTTAGAAAATTCCAAAAAAGCATCGACAACTTCCCCTTATTCAACACCTAATCAAGGTGCATTAATACAACATCAATTCATTATCTATAAAAAAAATTAAAATAAATATAAAAAATCAAGGTAGTAATTTATAAAATTTTGAGACTAGACATGAAATAAAAAAATATAGGACACCTGATTGACCAATCATCGGTTAGAGATTTCAAACCAAAGAATGGAAAAAAAGAGAGAAACGAAAATGTTGGAGGACTACATTAGATATATCTTCTATTTGTAACATGAGGCCAATGAAAACTATGGATTGATTAAGACTATAATGTGATATTGGACCACCATATTGAAGAAACTAGAGACTTAAGGCTTTGGTGATAAATAAACAAGACCTATAGTGTGATAATGGGAGACTACGTAATGAACCCTCACTCAATTCATAAATTCTTGAATGATTTTTTATGTCAGTTATTTTATAATTGTCAAGAGAATTGGATATTTACACTCTTTTCCATTTTTTATACTATAATCAATGTAAAACATTGATCATTAATGTCTGTTAAATTATAGGACTAATGTGAAAGATTGATATATATCCATTCTTCACATCGTAAAATATAAAACTGATTTAAAAAAATAATATTCCTTTATTTTCACATTAGTTATAAGTAACTAATGTGAAAACTACAATGTAATAAATAGTTTTTATACAAGTTCACAAATAATTATCATCATTAAAATTCTTCCAAAGAACACGAATAAATTGTATGGATTTCCCCTAATGTTATTTCTCTTAGGAATTCAAATTCCATACTGGCTACTCAAACATAGACCTATCAAATTGCAGATATAATTCTTCTCAGTTCATCACATGAGATGGATCTAAATTATACTTATTTTATCAAGAGACAAAGAAAACTTCTTGGATTGACATCAACTGAGATGAAAAAGAAAACTAGTATTCCACCTTAACAACTCTCTCAGTAACCTTAAAGGGTCTAACATACCTAGACAACATCTTCCCATATTTACTAAAATAAGAGTGACACAAGAGTGGTTCTACTTTTGAAAAAACCTATCAGAAACCAAGAATTCCAAGGCACAATGACTTTGATCAGCATAATAATTGTGGCAGATCTATGCTATCAATAATCACTTCCTGAGCAAATGAAACATCACATAAATCTCTTTCATGAGTCTCAGTCAGAAAAATGAGGTCTCACCCACCTCTTCCCTGCCCAATGGTGATCAGGATGACCAACCATAAAAATCTTTAAAGGTATCCACTCAAATCGAGAAATGGTAACTATTGTTATTCACAAACATTACCGACCCCAAATGGATATCCCATGATCCTTTCAAAACTAATTCTCATTACTAGAGCATGTTTTCCAAGATATGATTTTCTTATTTTGTATGACCATCCCTTTGAGGATGTTATATCATTCTTAACTTGACATGTGGACCCATTATCATTTAAATGCATTCCCAAAACCACGAGGAAAAACTTGGGTCCATATTTGAAGAGATAGTCGATATAATACCTTGAAGCCTCACTATTTCCTAAATATATAACCATCTAAACTCACCAACATTCATTAATTCACTTATCTAAATGAAATGAGATGATTTGGTCAAATGATCAATCACTACCCATAGGTAATTCCTTCCATAGTGTGCATGAGGTTAAGCCAATAATGAAATCCATGGTGACCTCATCCCACATCCAGGTAGTAAAGGGTAAGGGGTGAAGAAAACTAGAGGCACTGTGGTTCTCTTATTTAACCTTCTAACATGTATAACATCGAGATACAAAGTAACCCATATCCCATAACATAATTGGACACCAGAACTAATTTCACACATCATAAAACATCTTGGTGGTCCTGGGATGGATGACCCACAAAGACTGATGAATATCCAAGATCACCACATTTCCCAATGAAAATGGAACCACAAAGTTATCCTTGAAATAGATAACTCTCTTAGACCAAAATAACCATTCACAAGGATCCTCCCTACCATTTATGAACCACATAAAAGGATGGAGAAACTCGTCACTCAACTTTTCCTACCAAATAAACTTCATAAGAGATGTTATCAACTGAACACTGGATAATAACGCACATCAACTATTCTCTTTAGCATTCAGGTGTATCTGAACAAAAAGGAAAATCAAAGTCCCCACATCACTAGAATCATTCAACAATTTCTTTGACACTTTCCATCTCAAGGCATATGATACTACATTTCATTTTACTGGGGTATACATGATATCAAAATCAAACCCATGATGGTACTCTACCCAACACCACTTCCTCAAATTTAGGTCTTTGGGGGAGAAGATATAGGATAAACTCTTATGATCCGTATAGACCACACGCTTCTCCCCAAGAAGATATTGATGGCATTTCATCAAGGCATACATCACTTTAATAAATACAGGTCATGGGTTGGGTAATAATTATCATGTGGTCAGATACGGAAGGAACCATACACCACCTTATTCCCATCTTGAAACAACATGCACCCAAGACTCATACTTAAGGAATCATAGTATACCAGATATCCTTTCATAGAACAAAAAAATATCAAAATAATGGTTGTGTTCATCCTTCATTTAAGATCCTAAATATATTATCTAGACTCTAGAATCCATTTGAACATTACCACTTTTAAGGAGAGTGATGTTGTTGGTTATGAAAGATGGGATAAATCTCTAACAAACCACCTGTAATACCCCACTGGGCCCAAAAATAGAATGATATCAAAAATGTTCTTCAGTTGTTCACATGACATCACTACATGACCTAGGAACATTACTTCATTGATATATAAGGTACACTTTCAAATATCATCATATAAGAGATAATGTAAAAAATTTCCCAACATGATTCTCAAGTGTCATTCATGCTCCTCCTTAGTTACAGATTAAACCAGAATGTCATCTACAAATACCATGGTAAAATAATCAAGGTACTGAATTATCACCCTATTCATAAGCTCTCCAAATACCATTGAAGCATTCTTTTATCTGAAAGGGATGTCCAAATACACAAAGTGGTCATACCTACTTTTGAAATCCATTTTCGGAACATCTGCATCTCCGACTCTAACCTGGAGATACCATAAATGTAAATCTATCTTGTAGAACCACCTCACCCCTTGAGATGATCATAAGGTCATCAATTCAAGGAAAATGTATTTATTCTTGATCATTACCTTATTTATCTTTCAGTAATTGATAAAAATCCATAGATATCCCATTTCATTCTTGGAAAAAATGACTGGGTCAGCCCAAGGTGAGATGCTTGGGTGAATAGATCCTTTGGATTTTAAATCATCCAGTTGTATCTATAATTTATTCAACTCTATGGGTTTCATATGGTATGAGGCTAGAGATATTAGTTGTGTCTGCGACACCAATTCAATAGTGAACTCTACATCTAGTTCTAGAGGTAACCCTAATAAATCATCTAGAAATAAATTTGGTAACTCATCCCGCATAAGAGGTATCCCACCCTCAAATCCATCATCGACATCCTCTAATATGAGTGATGATATCTAGAACATAAGACTACCCAACTATTGAAGTGGATGTCATGAACGTCCTAACCAAGAATCCCATTCACCTTAAAAAACCTAGGTACTTTCATCAGGTTCCACAAGAATCACTCTCCACTGATAACAATCGACATGGGCTTGAAAAAGTACCCTACAATCCATACTGAGGATTGCATCAAAGTGTTCCATCTCCAAAACTATGAAATCCCATTCCAACTCGAACCCTAACATGGTGAGTGAACAAGGAGAACACCAAAAACCCTACTCTTTCTTCATACCAATAAACATAACCAATTCCATCATATATGACATAACCTCATTTGGGACCTTTATAAAATCCACAAGATGGGACTAAATGAATAAAATAGATGCACATGTATTAAATAGGGAAACAAAAATAAATGATGCAAAAAATAGTACCTCGAACTATCACAGGTCCTGCATGAGATTCCACTATCTCTTGAACCATAGAATGAAGATGTATCATCTCTTCCAAATCCTGAGAATAACCAATGACACATTATTATTCCTTAAGTTGACTCTTTCATGAAGAATATCCATCTATATCTCCACGACCTCCAAAATGGGAACCTACCATCCTAGATGGTTCTGACTGGGATGGCATCCCCTAAGAGATTTCTAAAACTGCACCACTATAATATGGATGTGTATCTCTAACAAAACCACTACAAGTTCCCCATATTTCCACATTTATGGAAAGGCCTAGGTGGAACTGGACACATCGACCAAATGTTCTCTACCTTCCCACAGTGATGAAATAAGACTGGTCCAGCTTCTGAAGACACAAATGAAGACAATCAGGAAGGATGACCTAAACTACCACCTATAATCCTCTCCTACTCATCTTTATTCCTATTCTTATAAGATAAAATCTTACTTCCATATACCACTATTGAAGCTATGCCATAAAAACTAGACTTTACGGTCTGATCGATCTCTACCATCAGAGCACGATCATCCACCTCAGCATAAGTACTCAACTTAAACATGAATATTTGAGATCATATGTCCAGCTGCAAACACATTTCAAATTGTTGATAATTTAGATGCTCATTTTTAACTACCTCTAGTGGGAAATAGACCAACTCTTTGAAACCATTGGCATAATACATCAAGGTCTGATCCCCCTGATGGAGATCCATAAACTCTCAGGTCTTGGAGAATTAAAAGTTCTAAGGGTAGTATTACTCATTAAAAATGACCTAGAAGTCCCACCAAACATTTTTCTCATTCATCCCTACCTGAACCACTGAGTTACTCCCCCTCTTACTATGACCTTCCAATATGATCAACAAAAACATAACTATTATTGGATCAAGAGTGTCAACAAACCTGTACATCTTCTACATTTTCTCAGTCCAATACTTAGCTTCTCAGGGTTCCATGCTACACCAAATAGAAGGAGGTTTGATCTTAAAGAAATGTTGATTCTCATCCTTTCTAGAACCTGGTTTGATTTCCCTAACATGAGTTGTCTTAAATCCCACTACTTGACCCAAAAAATGTATAACCCAAACCACGGCTTCCACTATTATCTCATCAACTGTTGAGGGATAGCTCTCTCTGGCCTCTTCCCTTGGTTTCACATGAAGTCTCCAAGGAGGAATCTTGCTAAAACAACCAATATACACAACGAAACCATCAATACTATCATCAATAAAACATTATAAAAAAATTATTCAAAAAGTAAAAATTATAAACACTTATATAAGTCCAAACAAAACCATATCCATCACAATAACAAACCAAACCGCTTCACCACTGCTTGGGGTCCATGCAAAGTATACAGCTTGTATGTCTCACCTGGTGGAGTAGTAAAACCATATCCCAACATCCCATGGAGACTCAAGGATTTTCAAAAGGTGTGTTTTCCATACACCCCACTTGTAACCAAAACCTCAATCCCTGATAGTCATGGATTATATTTATCCACACTCTCTCAAATATCACAACCCTAATAAAGGGAGAAAACCTCCTCTAATGCCATTTTTTCATGAGCCATGTTGGGGATCCATCAAACCTGACACTTGACTCAGCACATGACATGGCCTGCAGGGCGTTCCCGATCCCCAAGATCTAGAAATTAGTGTCTGGTTATCAACATTTCACTTTTTAGGAAATATTTCACCCAAGGTAAACAGACATTAATAGTTCACAAGAAATAATTATCAAAAGGAAAATAATAACCATAATCAAAAGAGGACAACTATCATGAGTTAATAGTTTTAAAATTTCAAATACAAAACAAAATACCAAAATATAGAGGGGTACTAACAACATAAAAAACCTCCATGTAACAAGAGGGTCCCCACAGTCATGCCACCTCCAACAATACCTGTAAAAAGGTGAACACTTGCAACCAGATCCACCCTCACCACCCCAAAACAACTATATTTTAGCCTGGTCAGTCAAAATAAAGTGTATATACACCCAAGGGTGTGTGGTGGGTGTGAGCCAATTCTTAGTAGTATGTCATCCAAATAGAAGGATTCCATGCCAAAACACTGTATGATAAATTAACATTCATGTTTTAAGTAATATATTGGAAAATTTTCAATAAATTTTTTTATAGAAAACATTTTTAAGAATGTAATTATTTTAAATTAAAATGAAAGAACGGTCCACCGTATGTTGATGGAAGGTACAACTTCACAAGAGCACCATGTGTAATCCCTAAAGGCACTAGCAGTAATGGGGCCCTAAGAACAACATATCTCAGTGATATGGTATAGAAACCATGACCCACAGTGTCCTTGTGCATGACCCTATAGAGAAGAATCTATCCTTAGTTCTATCTTTCTCTAATAATCATTATAATTTTTTCAGTATTATAGAGTCAATTCTATTAGAAGGAACCGAGACTCTGCCCCACCAATCCGACTAGTGTACTAGTCCTAGTCTTCCCACCTAATCACTTTAGATTTCCTTTGTGCTCAATTCCAATATCTATGTCAAATAAATCATCCCTTTCACATATTTACACACACAACCATAGAATCACAAATGAAACCCACCATCTTCATAAACATACAAACAGAAATTAAACTACTCATAACAATTATTCTATTTTTAAAAACCCATCACACATGAACATAAATGAAACCATTCAAATACACATGGAAAATAACCACTTTCATTTGGAAAATCATCTTTCAACCTATACATGCCTAAAAAAGTTTTAAAAATCATTTCTCACCACTCATAAAAAATATAAAACCCATTCAAGAAGCACACCTAGAATAAAAAAATAATTAAATAATGATTAATCAAGGAATCACCTAATTCAATCTTGGAAAATTCCAAAATCCAATGGAAAACTACAATTAAACTAAAAGAAGACCTTATAAAGTCCGAATCATACCAAAAACATCAAGACTAAACCCAAAGAAACAAGTTTCCACTCATTTTTATGAAATCAACTCACTGGAGAAATAATAACACAAAGAGGAAAGAAGAAGGAACCAAGAAGAAGGAATAAATCAAGAGAGGAGGGGCTTACATAATGATTCTTAAATATTCTACACCAAAAAACCCATTATTTGAGGATATAAGGGATCCAAGAGGAGATGAAGAGCCACATAGGGTGAAGAATCGTGAATGGGAGAGAAATAGGTATATTTGGGGTTAAATTTGGGATGGGGAAAGGGTAAATTAAACCTTTTTTATGAATTGGACAGGCTGTGTGGTATAGCCACATGGTCTTCCAATCTGTGCAGCAACTGTGTGGTCTTCTCTCTCTAAAAGGATACTAGTTTCATAGTTTTCTTGGGGAGGGTGTATGACCTTGTGGTAGCATGTGTGGCCTAGAAAATTACACCTTCGAGAGTGGATTGTCTCTATTGGGGTAGAACATGGTTTTCCCTAACTGTGTACCACCTACTATCATATCCAAAAAGACCATTTTTCACAAAAAAACACGTGAGAAAACCAAGGGATAAATAGAAGTCAAAAAATAAACCAAATAATACCTCAAAATTAAATCACAGACTTATGGTTCTAAGTGATCTAATTTTTTTAGTGTTGTAAGGTTTGGATTGAAATAATTGGGTCGCAATTATCATCATCAAAGAAGGAAATGTAAAGTTTAAAATTTCATCATCAAATCATGGAGTGTGGGTTCTAGGATATTATATTAATTACATAAATACATACACTACACTGATAAAGTGTTTGTGCAAGTAGTTATAAATCAAGTAAATGATTTTTTAAAATTAAAGATTAATATTTTTTAATGATTTGTGGGGATTAAAGAATTTATTTGATACATATAATGTATTTTTCATGTTTTAAATGTTTATTTTTGACATAAATTAGTGTCTATATTTTTTAAAATGAAAAATAAGGGAATAGTGCTGAAAATGTCATTAATGGTGTCTTATGTTAAATAATATTTTATTTAAGAAATTAAAATTCATAATAGTCTTATATTCAATAAAATAAATGTTATATAGTTAAGAATATAAACCTTTTTCAACTTATGCATCAATTTTATTTTTATTATAACATTCTTGACCCCTAAAGAGTAAAAAACTTTGATATCATGGTAAACATCAAAAGGGTTAATGAGAGGTTAAAACTGAGAGATGAGGGTTAAAACATTACTTAAACTTGAATAAATATTATTTTATGATAGGATTTAGAAATATATACATAATATATTAGAAATACACCTATTTTTATCCAAATTAACATAAAAATGATTTTTAATAATTTAATATTTTAAGTAATTCCATGGGTTCTCCTCTGCTCTCTTATATGAAGAAACCAAATCTCCTCCCTTACTCACACATACTGAGCCACTTGAATTGACCAAAAATTAAAAGAAAATCTTATTAAATTTCTTATATACTTTATAGGATATTTTATTATAAAAATACATTCTCTATGGTCTTTAATGTGATATCTAAATGAGGTTATTCAAAGAGAAGGTAATCATATTAAATGAGCGTTTTTATTTTACTTCTTCCTGTACCTCCTTCAATTATGCTCAACCCATTGAAATATAAAAACATAATTAAATACCATATACTAATATGTTATTATTTCACTTTCATAACCATATTAATATCTAATTTCAATTAAATGGAAAATGAAATTATCACTCATTCATACATGTGGAATATCACTTAATAGCGATACGATCCATTTTTCCATTACCGATAGAAATGGATGTTTATAATCATGGATTTCATAAATATATATTATATTTATGATATAAATATTATTCTTAAATTTTTAATTATAATTTAAATTTCTTTCTTTCCATACATCAAAAAGTGGAAACATCACTAATGTGTACGTACAGATTCCAATCAAGATGAAATGATGTATTTAATTTTACATCACCGCATTATGTGAATAAATAAGAAAGTTTTTATAATGATTAAATATTATACTTATTTAATGATTAATATTTTGTATATGATAAAACTATTACCATGTTTAAAGGTATTGAACCATCAAACAAAAAAATGTATGGAAAATAGACACATTTTTCACTAAAATGATCATTTAATTGAATAATTGTTTATAAAATAACAATTGAGAATTATAATAAAATGTTACATATTATTTTATGTCTAAATATTGTTATTTAATAGATTTATAAGAAATTTAAATGTATTATACAAGGCTTTTGAATGCGTAAGATGAAAAACTATACTTAAGTTAAGGTATTATTGGACAACTTTTATTTCTATGAGACATATTCCATATTAATCGCTCGTTTCCTCTTTGTGGTGTATATACTACCCATTAATATATTTTGTGATTATTTACATAAAAATATAGGGATTTAATAATACATATGTGTTCTCTATTTCATGAGGTTTTGATTAAAATATTACCAAATATGTATGTGTTCTTAATCTAATATTGTTTTGATGAGACATTCTTGATGTTATGAACCTGTTTATTTTTATGAGTTGTATACACCACCCATTTGAACTTCTATATAATTTATAATTCTTAATTCATGTTATTTAATTCTATAATTGTGGTTATTTCACCCTAGGTATTTTTATTTGGGAGTTAACAAAATGGTAAGGATTATCATATCGAATCATCTTCTCTTGTACATTGGTAATGTAAGGCACCTCTCATTTCTATGAGGTGTAAATAGTACCCATTTGAAATGAAATTTCATGAATATCCTTATTTTTATGATACTAATTTTCTCATGTTTTGTTATTATTTAAGGGTTCTTATGATTTAAAGGTTACAAAAGTGGTAAGGGTAAATTCTTTAAACTCACTTTTAATTGGGATCATTTATTATTAAATTTTCATTGAGAGAATTATATGATTTAAATATTATAAAAGTTATTTTATTTTATTCACATATGTTTAATTCATAATTTTTCTTGTTTTCTTCCAATCCTTATATCATTGGTACTTAAATATAACCCAAATAATGTTTCAAGGAAAACAAACCATATTTATCTTTATGGTTATGAATACTTGGATTCCATGTCTATAATTTCAATTTTTATATAGTATTATTTTCTATGATCATAAATTTATTTAAATTTATTTAAATTTATTTTTTAATTTTTACATAGTTTTTTTAAAGTAATATTCTTTCCAATTTCTTAATAGTTCACTTTTTGACTTTATACCAGAATTTAAAAATAATGTTTTTAACATACATGACATAAACATATTTTCCAACAATCTATGCATTTATTTTAATTGAATATACCATTTCACATTTCAATTGTATTAATCAATGTAAATTATTTTATCAATAATTTTTGAATTTCTTGTTTTAAATATATCGAATTTAAATGATATTTTTCATAATTTCAATGAAATTTTTAAAATTTTATTGGAAAGGAATTTTTTATGAATATAAATAACCCTTGATGTTCCTTAGGCTACACTAGTGATATTTTCTAATGATACAATATATATTAATTAACTGTATGGTTTATGACGATGTGTTAATTTTCATGAAACCTGTTTTATTTCAACTTTTTGATTAATCATTGATGAATACTTTTATGATTATGATGAAAAGATGTTTATCAAACTCATTTATTATCAACAGGTTATGCTATAAGGATATAATAATTTTTTTATTATCTGATTTTATATATTTGAATGGATTAAGATAATGTGAAGGGTGGGTCTAAAGTTTTATATCCATCCAATTCATTGGTTAATGATGTCAGGGTTAATTGTGTGGATGTTACTTCTTATAGAATATTGGAATTGATCGAGTAAGATTTTACATAAAGAGTTTATATCCCCAAAAAATAAGGGTATGTTCAGTAAGACATTACTTAAGAATTCTATGATTATGATTATTCCACACTTTATGCCACACTTTTATGAAATAATTATATTCCTATGATATGTTCTCATGGCCCATCAATTTTGATTCTATTATGATTCATGCCTTATGAACTACCAAGATTTATATAATGACTCATGATTTTGATCTATGAAATACTGGGAATGAAATTTTATTATTGTGATCATGTTCTCATACCTATATGCACTAATTATTCTTAAAAATGATCATTGACTAATATATCCCATGTTTACCCTTAATGATAATCTATGGTCACCCTTTATTATATTTTCCCCATAGGATATGAAGAATGGTTTTACATATGTTTTTCTTAAAAAGGTAAATAGATGTGAAGAAATTAATAGAAGATTATGTAAATGTTTTATTAATTTTTTTTATCTATCTAATTTTCCGATGACACTAAACCATTATGGTATTAGTATGGATCAAAATGAAAATTAATCTAATAATATAAAATAATTATGTATATAATAATTTCTTTATTATAAAACCTTTATGGTTCTAGTGTATTCCATAATAATATGCAATTAATATTCATAAAATAAGATGTAAAATATATATATGTGTGATATTTGGGTGGCCTAACATTATATTTGAAAAAAATTTAGTTTTTTTAAAACTATGATAGGAAAACATTAATGATAACTGTTAGAAAAATATGATGTTTTTGATAACATCCTAAAGCTTTGTTAAATTAGTGATTATGTGGTTTTTGTAGAAAATAAATCCATATCTAGATACTAAATATTGGATATAGATATGGTACCTATGCACCTAAGGGTAACAACTCTAAAAGGGGTGTATTGGGTATTAGCTCGATCGTCACTAGTGAATGATTATTTGGCCTAAGAATACACACCAAGATAGAAACTCATGGGGGATATGAATATGTTAATTATGGTTTTATTTATAGTCCATTATAAAGGATTTTAATATATAATTAATAAGGATGACATAGGTTAAATCAATGTTGTCATATATTGAAGAAAATGTTCCATGACTTAGACATCCTATGAATGATTTTCCCTAATTATACGATCACTCGCTATGATTATTTTTTCTCACACTATTTTTTTCATTCAAATGTTGGAACTCTAAATAACCATGTTAAGAATAAATGTGATGGGTGATATAGTGACTATCCTCATGAGAAAAAAATTTCAATGGGTGATAGAATGTGAAATCATGTGAATATGCCTAACCAACTATCTCAATATATGATTAATAACCTGAACATAGATATGTTTCCAAATAAACAAAATAAGATAAAGTATAGTTTCATAAAGACCATTGAAGAAGAAAGATTCAACTTCCTACATGTCAAAAATGTGGGAAGAGCCACACTGAAAAGTCTTTTAAAGGAATGAGATTTTTTTATGTTTGGAAAATAAAGTAATAGAGTAACTAATTACATATATAAAATGAATATTTTAATGGATGGAAATAAATTAATTCTTAATGTACCATTTGCAGTTCAATGTCATTTATGTGGGGAACTTGGGAATTATCCATGTCAATTTCTAATTCCAAGGGCTAAATCCCATACCACGGTAGGGCCTATAACATACCAATCATTGACGTGGAATAATTAAAGTGTTTATATATTGATATTCAATAATTATGTTATAAAAGTGTTTTTTCAATAATATTACAGTTATAATAACCATGAATAACCTTTGGATTGTTAAATAATATATTTCCTTTAAGGATATGAAGGCATATGTTAAATGGTACTAATAACATATAAAAGCAATTTAGTGGTATTGTGATATTTTTTAATCACATGATTGAGGGATATATAATCCTTACTCGAAAGGTCTAGTTAGAGGTTAGATGCCTAAACATTTATTCAAATAATGAAAATTTCAAGAGAGGATAAGGAAGAAACCTTTCCCACATTAAATATAATGTAGATTGCAAAATAATGTAAGAAGAGTCATTATCACAACCAAGATCATCAGTTTCCTATCCAGAAAGATAAATACAAGGATTGAAGTACTTGAATGCCTCAATATCCATCATCCTTAAAATTTTATATTGAGTGGCTTCCCCTTTGGGGGGTCAGAGGTATGCCTTCACCTTTTGTAACAATGTCTTTGAAAGAGACTTTTCCTCACTTTTTGGCCTCAGAAAGATCAGTACACAGCTCAATCCTATAAACCTCATCCTTCAAGTCATGCACGAGCATGACAAGATCATCCGACTACACAAAACTATACCCCATAAATTTTGGTTGGGCATTCATATCTTCAATCACTAGGCCTTGAGATGCATGACCCTCATAGATTATATCAGTCAAATTTTTGATAGATTTAGTTTCTCTAGGGATTGGTAAGTAGGAATAATCCTTGTTCCCATTATTACTACCTATTTGATTTCTCTTAATCCTTAGAATTGGGATATTAATATCATATAAAACATCATCAGTATCAACAGATTTCTGATCAGACGACTCCCCCTCATCAATAATTCCTTGTTCATCAACCCAGCTCTGCTCCAGAATCGGTTCCTCATTCACCAATCCCTCAAAGCGATTACCAAGCTCAATATTAACCCCCACTATCCCAGAACATGACTGCATCCTGGTTGGGATAATCACCCATTTGTTATTTTCTTCATTAGAATCACCTACCTTCATGCCACTTTATAGATCATTCCCTTACCTCCTCATTGATACATGAGGGTTAAACCCTTTTATGATGCTCACTAGCCACCATTTCTCATGATTTGAACACCCACAGACCATGTTTCATTCTATCAAAATCATAATAAACCCTTTGATTCAAAGAGATATCCTCTACCATTTTCTGAGTACACTATACTGCATTACCAGGGGTAGAGCTAGACCCTTCCGGATCCCCACGGGCTAGTTTTAGATTCCCCTATTGAGGACTCGACACCACCTCAACCTGTTCATCCAAAGTATCCTACAGAACTACCTTTCTGCCTCTATACATTTTCATCTGATTCCCAATCGTTAAATACCAAGAGATATAGAGAATTCCACTTAAAAAAATCCCTGGTGAGGCCAAATGGAAAACACTCCCAGTTCTACTATCTATGAAAAGATATCGGCCTATTAGGTTCCCAAGAACATGAATGATAGATGGATTCTTAAATGGGAGTGATAGTTCAAGAAATATTACCAAATTGTCATGTTCAAAAAATCTCGCTTCATATGGTAATATATGTCCATTAGAAGAGGGTGAATCAGAGTCGATCGTATGATCACATAGCAAAAGACCATGCCAGAATTAGATCTTTTTCTGATGAAAAACGAATCATAATATGCTTCAAGTTATGGAGGCCCAAAGTGGCATGATCCGGTAGATCCCAACAATAGAAGATGAATCAGTCAAAGATATCCATAGGCAGACATCGTTTCTTGAATCACATTATCAACGTCAAGTTCAGCAGGTAGGAACCGTCAGTGAACTCTTGATCTGAGATCGAGATCTATAGAATCCCATCGAAGAGCTTTGGAACTTTAGGTGATAGAGATACTTGAGGGAATGAATGAAAGAAATCAAGATCTGAGAAAGGTAGGAAGCATCCATCATCAGAAGGAGGAATCAAAGATCACCCCTCCCCACCAAGGAAGGAGGGACCTACTCAGAGGCCATCACCACCTAGGGCGGATCCCACCATTCGCGAACAATACCTCTCATCGTCACCATATAGAAAACTAAGGATATATAATCCTAAATATGTGTGTAATATTGATATATTAATTCTATGTTCATATAAATAAATGGTGGATATTGATAAAGTAAATTGGATTGTATTAGTGACCTTGAAATTAGTTAGTCATTTGATAAAAAAGTTATTTACGTTATATTTAATGATGTTTATTGTAATTTTTAATTTATAGAAAATTTTGGTCAGTCTATGATTTTATTAGAGGAATAATGATATATTAATTTTTTGAAGCCCATATATTTTCATCAAGTTTTTTTAGTGATTTGGGTCATTATAATTTTTTAGGAGAATGTACGATTAAGGTATTCATTTGTTTGGTATGTGAAATTATGATCTAATTTACTTTGTTTGGGGATTGAAGATAAATTGAGTTCAAAAAAATTTTGAATTTATTTTTCTATTTTTTTAGTTTTTGAATACTGGTTAATCATTTTATGAAAATTTATGGAATTTATTTATTTATGGAATTAATTTAGTATCTATTTGGGAATTATTATTTAAATAATTGATATTAATATTTTGAATGGATTTTTATTCATACTGGTAATTCTATCATTTACTAACTATTTTTTTCTAGAAACTAAATGGAGAGTAGAGGAATAACATGTCACCTCTTTTAGGGATTTAATACCCTATTAAATGTTTATTTTAGAACATCATGATGAAAAATTCATCATAAATATTTATATAAAATGAAGTAACTATGGAGAACTAAAACACAACTAAATTTTTTTATGTATTTAATGAAATAATACTTGTATATATTCTCATATTCCATGGTAATATAATTCCTCAACACTAGAAATATGATGTTGAAGATGAATTTTTTTCCTTCTTTCAATCATTTCTGATGAATTGAAGAAATTATCACCCCTCACTGATTTACGGTTTTGTGGTCAATAAAATTAACATTACAATGTTCTCTATTAATATATATTATTATTTGGATATTTCCTTTCTCCTCAATGTCCATTAACTTTACTCTAATGTTCTCCTTATCTTTTAACCCAAATATATGCTATTTCATGTAACCATTATGTTTCCCACTTCCCTTTTTCAAATAATGTTTTATTATCCCTTAATATGATGTGGGTTTTCAACAGAGGTATCTTCAGATATAGAACCCTTTCTTACTGAAATAAAATTTTTAAGGATGAAATTTATTTAAAGTGGCGTGGGGTGGAATGTAACACTTTTAAAATTTAGTTTAAATTAATAATAAGTTTGATAGATATCTTTACACACATGCTCAACTCTAAAGGAAACTGTGATATTTTATTCCTTTATAACCTATACATTATATCAGAGTGTATGAATACGATTAACCACGTTATGGAAAAAAATTATAATTTTATAATTTTTTTGACAAGGCCTCATTTTTAATGAAATCATTTAATAGTTAAAAGAACTATTTTTGATGAAATGTATTTTTTACATGTTTTGTGTTTTTTTTCAAAAAAATATATTGATTACTCTTGAAAAAATATTACGATAAAATATATTCATAATTTTTATAAAAAATGAATAATAATCAATATTATATTCTTATAATGGTTTGGAATCAAGATGAAATAATTTAAAATTTAAAAATATATTTTTTAGAAAAAAAATTTGTATGCTCAAACTATTTTTATCATATTAAATTAAATATATAATTATTGATTTATGTTATTTATGAAATTTATATATTCTATATTCAATAAAATATTTTAACACTAATTTTATAGTTTTTAATAAGTAAGGAATGAAAGTAAATTTTGTTGTATGCTTAAAATTCCTTTTTCTAAAAATGGTATTTCTTTGCAGTTTACACATTTATATTAAAATTAATTTTTTCTACTTATAGAAATAAAGATTGATAAAATGTATTCCATATATAAAATAATCAAGTCTAATTTTTTTAATGATCCCACTTTCATTTTTGTTTCAAATGTATTGTAAAAATGTAAGAACCCAATTCTTCTTTGAGGTACAAATCTTGTGTTTTCTATCCATTATCGATTTAATTGATTAAATATGGCCCAAGGATGATGCTTGATGGGATCATGGAGGTCTCTGGGGTGTCTGGGGATGCTCTAGAGACTAAAAAACTAAGTATGGGTGTTTTATGCTCGATACACGGTTAGTGAAAACCATGCGGGGCAGGCTACATGGTTTGACTAAACTATGAGAGGTTGGAAAATGGGGTCTATAGGCCACACGGTTTGAAAAAACCATGGGTGAGGAGGTGCACACCAATGTAACATGGTCTATAATTTTAGCCTATTTTGATAGAGGCTTTTCTCATGGTTTTTTCCTGGATTGTGAACTGTGCAGGTAAACCGTGCAAGCAACCCTTTCTCCCATTGTATACCATGAGACTTGGAACACGATATGAAAACCCATGTGGATAAAATGTGCAACCCAAATATTTTGGGTAAAATGATGATTTTTCCCTCAAAATGATTATTAATTGAAAATAATTTTTCCTTCTTCATAGCACAACAATGGGAAAACATAGGATCTCTCACTTGAGAATATTCTAGGGTTTCAGATCTTCTCCTCATTCAATCTCTGAATCAAATGTGGTTCATCTCCTTGGATCCAAAAAATTTAAGGGCTTCACTCTTTTTATCCTTTCTCTCTTATTCTGGATATCGATTACTCTATTTGTATTTTGAATCATATGCCCTAATTTTCTATTCATCATCCATTCTTTAGATTTTTTCCAAACCAGGATGAATTTGATCTTGATACTAGATGAGCTATCTAGCTTGAGTCTAAGGTAAGTGGTCATTTGATTTTCATTGAAAATTAGATCGTTTATATATTTCGGGGTGTCGTGCGCCCATTTTTGGGGCATCACCATAAATTAGAATTGAACAATAATATTTCCTATCATGTCTTAGGTAACTGAATATGAATGATGATGCATATTATATATTGCATACCTTGAATAAAGAAAACCACATGGATGAGTTTCCTTGATTTACCCTTTATGTATTTTAGCCTTATATAGTTTTGAGGTATGCCTTTTACCCCATATCATGTGATGTAAAAATATAATTGATTATTAATGGAATTGAAATTTTGATATATTGTAATTGAATTGGAAAAATGGGCGTGGGGTGGTTTATTTTCTTGTTGACCCATGTATGCATTTATTGTTTAAAACCTGGTTGCCTTTCTATGTGGGTAAGTAAAGTTCATGACATAAATTTATGAAATTGGATTGAATTGAAAAAAAAATTTATTATCCCTCCTGATTTATATAATGATTAATTAATGTGATACAATGATAGGCTAATTATGATTTTATGTTAAAAATGTCCATTGTTGTATTTGAATAGACCCTTGAACTATTATCCCTTGTGAGATATTTTGATACCATGCCATGAAATAGATTGATAAAACATGGAAATCTTGTTATTATGAAATTACCACGTGAGTAAATGCAATGAAGAGACTTATGATGTTGTCTTATGCTTGATTCACCCCCTTGAGGTGTGTTTCATATTAGATGATCTTGGTTTTGACCATGACATGTTAAATTAAATTTTAAATGAAATTGAAAGGGTCAGATGATAAATAGTATTGAGTGATACATGTATTAAACTTAAAATTTCATGGAAGGACTCACGTGACTATTGACCTTTATACCATGGGTGACAAATGGATCCACACTGGGATTCCTTGGATAGAATCAATGGTTAATATCATATCTCCATGGGTGATAAATGAATCTGTTGAGGGATTCCATGGAAGGACTCATTGAGGCTAGACATATATTCTGAGTGATATATAGATTATTTTGAGAATTACATGGATGGAATCAAATGGAATTTTAATATTATTCCATGTGTGATAATTGATCATACATTCAGGAGACCAATAGATTGACTCGATTAGATGGGATGTTATACCTCACCTAGAGTGATAACAGGTTCAAGGGAGGTTCATCAGGGACAAGCTAGTAGGGTGTTGGTTGAAATAGAACCTAGATTGACACTTGGATTACAACTTAGTAATGTTAGGGATGAGATCATGTTCTAAATTAAATTATAAATGAAATGATGTATGGTGTGTCATCCAAGAAAAAACACAAGATTGGATTCTTCCTTTACTTGTACTTTTTTAGATGGCCTTATGAGGCATCTGTTGTGGTACCAAATACATGTGGGATGTTGGGATTGATCCAAATATCAAGACTTATAAATTAAAAAGATTTGAATTAGTAAATGATTGTAAATGAAAACCAGAGAATGTAGGATGTTTACTTTATAGTTCTCCCTTTCTTAATACTTTTCTTATAGCACATTTTCTGGTATACATATTCAGTGACAAAATGTGTAGAACTTGGGTGGTTAACTAAGGTTATTTAGTCTCACACCTTATTTGGGTCATGATTGTGGTCCAAAACCAATTATATGATTGTAGGTAAGGATAAGGTAAAGTTCCCTCCTTTAGGGACTTGATATTCTATTTAGAAGAAGAAGAGTATGGGACCAAGGTGAGGATTAAGAAGATAAATGGATTATTTTGGGACTTTTTGTACTTTTTATATGGATTTTACACATTCCTTATAATGTTTTTTTGTTGTTTTATTAGAAACATGTGACATATATCATCATCTTGTATATTATATGATTTCTGACTTGTTATACTATCTGTCATCTATTATTTACTTCTATTGTATGGTTTACTTCTTCTACTACTTATAACTATTATTGATATTAAACTATGTAATAATGAGGTAATAGTCTCCCCATGGACTCACACATGCCCTCTTTTCTATTCGAAAGCCTCTAGTGTTTGGGGATATGCACTTGAGGCCATGTGACCCATAAGGTTTGGGCACCCTTCAGTGGCATCAGATCTGGGATGTTACAAAGTGGTGTCATAGAATTTTTTTTCCTAGATTTATTTACTATTTGAATACAATAGAAAGTGAAAGGAAGGAATATAAATTTGGTAATGAGCTGTGCATGGGAATAGATAAACCACGTAGAAGAAAAATAAAAAATTCCTCAAACTAAATGTCTATTTTCTAGATTGTTACTATTATAGTTTTTCTGATTTAACCATTTGATGATGCACTCGTATTGTTATATTATCATTGATTTGATTTTGGGTTTTATTGTGTTGAGACCCAGTTAGATGAGGGTATTCCATATTATTCATCATATAGGTGGCTGATAGATTTCACATACCATGCATTATGCCATGAAATTTATGATGAATTACTGATTGCATGCTGTTGTAATAGGTGTTGTGATACATATGCCAGCTTTTTTTATAGGTATATTGGTATATATTGTTGTGTGAAAAAAATGGACACCGTGATTTAGTCCCTAAGGTGTAGGGTCCCTCTTGGATTGGAATTTGGTGGATTATGGTTCATCCTTAAAGTGAATGTGTTATGATGTGCCATATGTGGATGCCAATATCTGATTCATCGAGAGTATGGACCCCAATAGATCAAAAAACGACATACCAATGGTTTACCCATATAAACGAGATGTGATAAAAATGAAATTAGTATCAATTCAGTGAATATGAATGTGAACTCAGATTGAAATCAAGTGAATATGAATGAAACTAAAACTGGAATGGATTATGATAGAGAACTTCACAAGACCCGACCCTTTTAGTGGGATTTTGGTAGAGTATCCCACTTGTTTGAAACCCATAACTAACCCATGGGGTAGGAATAGGGGTGAGCTCTTATAAAGGATGGTTTTTACCTATACTATTTTTTTTTGTGCTTTTTAGTTGCAAACTTCTTAATGGTCATAAACTGAGGAATGTGTTTGGAATTGTAGAGCCACTCCACCATGATGAACTCTAGTTTTACTCCAAGAGTTTGGTGATGATCAAGCTCTGGAGGTCGTAGGACTTGGTCTACCAGTGGATCCTTTAGTAGTGCTTACTACGGTTCTAGATTTTATATGAGATACAGGTGTAGAGGAATTGTTCTGTGAAGGATTTTTTCGTTCATGCAGACTATTTAGGGATCATCAAAACTGGCCCAAAATATGGATAGTTGATACATGACTTACAATAGAAAAATCAGTCCATGTTTTTAGGGGATGGTGTACCACAGGCTACAGAGTCATGACTCGGGGCCGCATTGTCTATCTTTGATAACTTAGAGATGCTTCCTAAGAGGAGGGTAAATCACACTACATATATGTTGCATGATTCTGCCAAGAGATGGTGGGACATTATCACTAAAACTAATCAGCATAGTGAGGTGATCTCGATGGAGTTTTATATGTCCTTCTATGATTAATTTGACCTTGATACTTTGAGGGCCAATAGAGCATGAGTGTTCATAAATCAGGAGTTGGGTGTGTTATCTATTATGGACTATTCAGTCCATTTTACTTATCTCAAGTGCTTTGCACATATTCTAATGGGTGAATAGTTATAAAAAACTAGGTGATTTGAGGATGGTCTTAGATATGACATGAAATCATAGTTGAATGTATTCTAGGTGACCACTGTATCTGGGATAGTGAACCAGGTGCTAATCAGAGAGTATAACATGAGGTAATCTTGAGGGGAAGCCAGGGTGTCTTGGCATGGAGATCTGGTACTACATAGGCTATTAGTATGAAGCATCAGCTAGAGCTTCCATGTGGTTATAAAATCAGTCAAAACATCTCTTAGGGTATCCAGGTGATGTGTTACCAGTTCTGTAGGCTCGGACATAAGAGGCCGTAGTGTATGAAGGACCCAATAGAGTGCTGATCTTATGACAAGATTGGCCATCTATAGTGATTATGTAGAACATTTCCAACTGTATCTAGTGAGAGATGGTCTGCACTGACTCCACGTTCTAGAATAGGGTTAGTACCTTCTCACTAGATTGGGACCTGGGGTACGTCAGGCCATTTGGACTGCGGTGGTGTTCGTGGTCATGGTAGTGAAACCCTAGGTTCACAGCGACAACATGGTGGATTAGTTTAGGGTATCTAGGAAGTTTCACAAGGCCATGGTACATGATAGTCATATGTAGTGCAATAGACCCAGTAGTATCATTATCATGGACCTTATACTATCAGAGTTACTACTCTAGTTGCCTCCATTTTAGCTTCTTCACTTTTTGATACATGGGCTTCAAATATCTTACTATATGTTCTTGTTTTATAGAGCCTTGGGCTCTGTGTTTATACTTTTGATGGTGTGATGATGATAGACACTCTGTTAAGGATCATAATGCAAGTTGGGAATTAGTGTAGGGAGTTCCCACTTATGATTGATGGGTGTCACTTCATATAGGACCATTTCATCTTTCAGATGACATGCTTCGATGTCATTATGGAGATGGATTTTTTGGTTCCCTTTTGAGAATTTTTTGATTTCTATCACTGTAGAGTTTGATTTACATCACCAGAGGGTGGGGAGTTCATTCACAAGGGTGAATGGGATGTCTAGGAGAGTCGAGATGGACCTAACCATAATGGGCTGGGAGGGATGACATCCCATATTGTGAGTTTATATCTAGATGATTAGGAACATGTCAGATTGATTTCCCTCCAGTGGTTTATCATTTTAGTTATGTATTCCTAGATGACTTCTCTGGATTAGGACTAGTGAGATAGGTAGATGTAACACTCCATGTTTTTTCAAATAAATTTAATATTTAATGCATGAAATATTGAGTCTCTACAAAACACCACATTGTTATAACCTATCTAGTATACATAATTTTTCCACCTATGTGATTTGAAATTCAAAAAACTGACATACACAGTTGTGTTCAGTGAGATACTTAATGTCTAATAAGAAAAATATATTTTTTGGTGAATAGAAAAATTATCTTATGAATACTAATATTAATAGTAATATGACCCTTATTAATAGTAAATAAAAATAATATTTTTTAAGGTTATAAGATAATGAGATCTTGATTAATTTTTCAATGTGATATAAAATGACTAATAGTTTTAAAATCGTTACATTTCGAATATACTATGAATTTATTTAAAATTTAAATTAATAATATTTATAAAATTATTTTCAAACAATGGAGATAATTTTTTAATTCTACACATTAAAAATGATTATGGGTATTTTTTGTGTTTTTATGAAATACTCGAATATTTATAAATAGTAAAATATGGTAATTTACCATACGTATACATTATCAGTTAAATTCACAATTCATAGCATCATGGATTATGTAAGAACAGTTATTTCAAAAAAATATTTACTTATTAATATTAGGGATCACATGAATCAACACTATTGGTTGTCTTGAGGGAAATAATAAAATAATGAATAAGATATTCACAAATCACTCCTCTCCTCCACTATAACCCCCCCCCCCCCCCGCCCTCACTCCCTATTCTTTTCACTCCTATAAGCCTTGATTATCATCAAAGATCATACCAAAAACCCTTCACTAGTCACTCCCCACATCTAGGATCTCTTGGTCTTTCCAAAAGACCCAAAACCCTTCCCTTACTGGAATTATACCATTTTAATGTAATAACCATTATAAAGCTTCTTACTATCTCTATCTCTCTTTTATAAATGAAATCATTGTCATTGAGGTTCCAATTTACAACCTTCATGGATGAAAAAGTTTCGTTCTTAAATTTCTCTTTAATTACTGGTCATGAAACCATTTTTATGGTTGAACCAGACTTTAATATATGTTTTATAACCTACATAATATTCATGAACCTGTATATGTACATATTATTAATTCTTATGACAAAAAATGTTCATAATAATCCAATCATCACCAAATAATCTAAGCGATTGTCATTTCATCCATTGATTCATCCTCATATCATGTAATAAATGATATATATAAACATTACCACTTATTTATGATCATAAATAATATATACTTTTAATTCTGGGTAATTACATCCTTTACACATGAACATCGATACTCATATACAAATATACCGATCATGAAAACCAAGGAAACAAACTCTCTAAAATGACGGAATTCAATCTTCTAACTTATAAATAAGGACATAAATGTACTTAATAAAATTATTAAAAACTAAATAAATTTCTAATAGGTTCGAAATTAATTTATTAATAATTCTAATTTCAAATTATAGGACCTTATGTTCAAGGGAGGAACACATTCGGGCTTAAGGTAAGGGTTTTCCACCCGACCCTCCATTTTCATTCATGTTAATTTTATTGTCTATATACCTCAATTAAATTAATTTTAATTATTATGTAATAATATTAAATTATGTGAGAGTTTTCTATGTATGTTTACCAGCTATAATCCTTCTTTATTTTATGGGGATTCAAATGTTTTTAAAGGAAATTTCAAAATTATTTCTGAAATATGAGCCCGTTTCAATGGAAGTTCTCAGATTCTTACCTATTTTTAAGGGCACACTATAATATATATTTTGAAACCATTATTTTTTAAAAATCACCCATTTTATTTTGAAAATATTATCTTACATTAATTATGGTTTTATAGAAATACTTTTCCAAAATAACTTTTCATTTCAATGTAAAAGTGTATTTATCTCAAAAATTACTCGATAATTTTATAATAGTATCTTCATCTATTTAAACACTCATGTTGATTCTTATATATGATATCATATACCATATATAATTGATTTTTTTATGAATAGTTTGACTATGGTTGTGCTATCTTAAAACCATCCACCAATTTACTCGGAATGGTTAGTGTTTATGCTAAATGATTGGGGAAAGTTATTTACATTTCATATGTTAGTTTCAATATAAATGAATATGTTATTTATGTTTAACCGCATTCATATTAGGAATGAATTGGACATATTTTGTGATGGTTGGGTCCCTCTATATCCCCTTGATGCATCGATTGGTCTCATGAGTCAAATAGATATAGACTTGGCTGAGGCCTTTCCCATTTTGAGATATGGTTTTGGTCGATGCCTTAATCATTTATTAGACGTCTTGGATGAGGCCTTGACAATATGTTTCAGAATGACCGGAATATGCACTTCCCTCATTATGAAGCTATAAATATATAGTTCATGTGATTATTTGACTAGTATAATACCCATGATTATGTTTTATTATGGAAATATTTACTCATCTCATATTCCTACCATATTATGTTCATGATTATTTTTAAAGTCATGTGTTTTCAATTATTCTCCATGTCTAATGTTTACATTATCATCTATTATAATGTTTACCCTAATGGGAATCTGAGCTCGCCCCTTCTTATGTTTCATTTTTAACAGGGCATGAAGAGGTATTTTATGACTGACTTGTAGGGATAATCTTAGAGTTGTGGATGTTCCTAGTAGAGATTTTATGTTGTTTTTTTATTTAAGTTGTAATGTTAAACATCTGTATGTTTCTAGATTTCCAAATCTACTGAACTATTTGTTCCTTTACGATATGAATTTCTTGTAATCATGCCAATGTAATGTAATAAGTCACCGGATCTGGGATACTAGTGTCGGGTATTTATAGTAGATTTCTTTACCATGTAAGTTCTTGGAGATGCACCTCTGTCCATTCCTTTTTATAGGACGACTAAGAAAGAGTTTCAAGAGCTCACAAGGTAGCTAGATGATTTAAAGAGAAAGGGTTTTATGGAACCCATTACATCTCCATGGGGATCCTTGGTCCTTTTGTGGAAAGGTAGATGGTACCCTTAGGAAATGTATGGATTATAGAAAATTAAACATCTCGACTGTTAAGAACCGATATCCTCTACCATGGATAGATGATCTCTTTAACCAACTCTAAAGAGATCAGGTTTTCTCAAAGATTGATTCGAGATCATGTTATCATAATGTGCATGTTAGACCATCAGGCATAATACACATAGCCTATAGAAGTAGGTATGATCTATATGATTATATGATTATGTCATTCGGTCTCATGAATGTGGAAACGATCTTTATGGAACTAATGAACTGAGTGTTCCATACTTATCACAATTCATTTGTTGTGGTTTTTGTCGATGATATCTTGGTGTATTCAAAACAACAACACAACTATGCCAAACATCTTATGATTTTTTAGAATACACTAAGGGAGAATCATTTATATACTAAGATGACAAACTTCAACTTCTAGATGGATCAGCTTCACTTCTTGGGTCACATCATCTCAGAGATATATGTATCATTTGACCTAGATATGGTGAGATCAGTATTTACCTAGGAGCATCTCATGTTAGGTTAAAAGTTTATTATGGATGGTTGGTTACTATATGTTTTTAATAATGGACATATCATTCTTATAAGCACTGTTTAGAGGATTGACCATGAAGGGTGTGAAGTATATATGGTCAGATTCTTGTGAGACATCCTTTTAGGAGCTAAAAGGGATATAGAATTTGGCACTGATACTGATTTTGACAGATCCATGTAGGAGTTACACTGAGTACTGATACACATCAAGTATCAGGCTGGAAGCAGTTCTTAGGTAAGGGGATTGAGTTGATGTGTACGGGTCTCGATAGTTGAGGCACATGAGAGGAACTGTCACGACCCGTCCCAGTGGGGCTCGCGTCGTGACTCCCCAAGCTCGTATCTAATAGGCCAGGGGCTAGTGACTTGCACTGAGTAGACATATTACTAACATGGGAGGCATTGCCTATGTACCTGTACACACACAGACATCTCCAATCCCACAAATGCTGAAATGTAAAACACTAAGGAACAAAAAACATGCATACAACTAAACCCCAACCAACAAAGTATGATGAAAGGTAGAGTACTATAAAGTAAACTGGGCCAGAATACAAGCCCACCAAAAACAAACAAACAAGAGTCTGAAAACTGCAAATTCCCACCTGTAAACACAAAAGGTAATGGGACTGCTGCTCGTAGCCATAGGAACACCTCGGCCTGTAGGGAACTCAGAAAGCTCAGTCCTGTCCGGGTCTACCCTAGACTTTCAAAAGACTACTCGTTTGCACAAGACACCAAACGTGCGGGAAAAGCCCATGCAGGGGTGAGTATAACAATACTCAGTAGAGGACCCTGGAAACCACAGAGTAGTACACAAAGTAAAGGTACAGTCAGCTATGCACAGTATATGTCTACATAACATATAGAAAAAACAAGATATACTCAAAACCCAGACCATAGTCTAGAGACAATTCACATGACCGCATACCCCCATTAGGGATTCTGTTTGATGATTCTGTGATGCACTCATTCTGGGAGAACACACTCCATGAGTATTATAGCTCTAATGATGTTCGTCCGAGAAGTGGTGTTCATCGGGAACCATCATGAGAGGTAGCTACACTCATTAAGGGAGACACACTCTTGAGTGGGAAGGTTACGGTAGATAGAAAGCACTCATTATGGGAGACACACTCTTGAGTGGGACATATCACGATACATAGATGAGGATCACTACCAGGGCCATGTCAGATACCGGGACTCATCTGGATTCACCAGTTAGGTGATACACCAGCTAGGTAGATGGTCAATGCCTGATAGAGATGGTCACGTTGATTCATGAATCTACATAGGGTTAGGAATGGATAAAGGATCTCCTTCTGGGCCTCTTGGAGGGATTCTTACTCTATCACAGAAAGTCCGGCTGAAGGGATCATACTCATGTAGAAGGAAATGTTGCCTGACCTTCAGGGGAACGAGAATAAGGAGAACTAACCCAAATGAAAGATGTCTAGGATGTGGTGAACAAGAAGACCATGTTTTCTTCCAAAAAGTACAGGGCGTGTAGAAAAAGATACACGCCATGTGGTCTGACCTCGGGTACTACCCGTGTGCAACGACCCGTGTCTTAGAACTGGTCATGTAGAAAAACGTAGTACACTGTTTGTAGTACGATGTACACGCCATGTCCGATTGACTAGGGTTGGCCTCGTGTCCCTGGATGTGTGGCCGCACACAGCTATCAACCAGTGTACTTTAACACGTGTTCATGTATCCCCTGGATACACACCGAGCTTCACATTGCCACCTCTGCCAAGCTGTACGCGCCGTGTTTTCTAAAGCCATATAGATCATCCCGTGTCCGTTTACTACCCAAAGTATACACTGAGCATAAAGGAAAGTCCAACACGCCGTGTGACCGAGGTCACACGCCGTGTTATTCCTTTATGTCCCTGAAACCCTAGCCGCCACCGCCAGTACTACACGGTGTGTTCTTCAGAAGTGCACGTCGTGTATTCAGGAAATTTCCAGAACCAACCCACTTCACCGACGCACCTCCCGTGCTGCTCCAATCATCAATCTAGCCATCCGATCGCCATGAAACCTTCATGTTTTGGTCACCCCGACACCACGAAGCCACTTCTGGTGTTTTCAGGCCTCTGATCGGCTTTGAAAACGGGTTTTGATCCTCCCACATGAAGAGCGCTTGAAGAGCGCCTTTTACCGATCCGTCTGATTCGTCATCTTCCATCATCGTCGCACCTCTAAAAGGTCATTGTGGTGTCGAATCCTTGATTTGGGATCGTTGCATCACAGAACAGATACGCAATTATCCGTTTTTCGTCGCCCCGTGAAGAACGTGCGGGAAAAGAAAAAGGGGGAGGAAATCCAATAAACGAGGTGAGGAATGAACCTCTATCGTCGTTCGTCACGGTGTTGATCTGCTCCTATTAATAGGTTTAAATGGAGAAGAGATCAACATAAATAAAAGCATGGATTATTTCCCAAAAATATTCCCAAATAAAACCCTCTGACAAGAACGTACGAATCCGCGGATCAACTTGTTCATGGTTGATCCACGTTCGTCGTTTAAATTCAAGAACGGGGAAAAGAAAATTGAAAAAACAAACCCATACCTTTAGAAAGTATCTATTGTTGAAAAAGATGTCACCCTTCCATCGTCATCAAGATCCTTCAATGTCATTGGCGCAGCGATTCGCAGCCTCGATCCGTCATCGTTTGTCGCCGAGAAATTTCTCCAATGCTCCGCGGATTCTACAGAGGTTCCACCCAATCGTCACCAATAATCAACAATGATTAACCCATTAAAAAGGGAAAAATTTTGGAATTTAATTACATGGAAGTATTAATGATGCTAAATTGCTATCATTAATTTAGGAAATAGACTTCCCATCGCTGCACTGCAGCCGACGTTTCCCTAAAAATAAAATAAACATTGTGCAATTTATTTTAATTTTAATTTACTAAAAATGTCCGAAAATTTACTTTCTCCCTCAACTCGCGCCGGTTGATGTTAGGATCATTATTAGGTAAAGTCATCGTCCCGGACGCAATGGTGCACTCCGATTTTTAATTCGGGCATCCATTTGGAAACTGACACAACAGTGCACAAGCGCCAACTCACTCAACATAAAAAAAGTTCAAACCACCATTCTGGGCTCACTGGACCTCGGAATGATGTTCCGTCTTTGCGCCCGGTCTCATAATAATTCCATATAATATTTAAAATAATAAATGAAAAATATGAGATGTTAAAATCTCCCCACCTTAGGGCTTTATGTCCCCAAAAATCCAAAACAACGGCTATACAAAAAGATGAGGGTACTAGTCATGAATCTGAGCCTCCCGCTCCCACGTGCTCTCCTGAAGATTCCTGTGCTACCACCGGATGCGCATCAAGGGAATCGATCGCCCATGAAGGATCCTCTCCTGCTGATCCTTGATCTCCACCGGGTACTCAGCGAAGGTCACTCCATCCTCGATGTCCAGCTTTCCCGAGTCGATGACGTGCGACGGATCATGCACGTACCTCCTCAGTTGCGACACATGGAAGACATCATGTACCTGATGCAACTGCGGTGGTAGAGCTAGGAGGTACGCCACCTTTCCAACTCTGCACAGTATTTGGAAGGGTATGATGAACCTCAGAGATAGCTTTCTGCCTCGGACAAATCTCTGTAACCCTCGTCGAGGTGAGACTCGAAGAAAGACGTGGTCTCCCTCTTCGAAATCCAGATGCCTCCGTCGTTGGTCAGCTTAGGAATTCTATCAGCTATGTGCAGTCTTCATCCACTCTTGGATGATCTGCGCCTTCTATGTGGTATCTCTCACTAACTCTGGACCCATGAGTGCTGACTCTCCGGGGTCGGTCCAGCAAAGCGGTGACTGGAAAGGTCTCTCGTACAAGGCCTCAAACGGTGCCATACCAATGGTGGAGTGGTATCTGTTATTGTACGAAAAATCCATCAGTGGTAGGTGGTCCTCCCAGCTATGACCAAAGTCCAAGATACAATCTCGCAACATATCCTCCAGAACCTGAATGGTCCTCTCCATCTGACCATCAGTTTAGGGATGAAACGTTGTGATCAAGTGTAGTTGAGTCCCAAAATCCTTCTATAATCCCTTCCAAAAATGGGAAATGAATTGGGAATATCGATATGAGACTATAGCCGAGGGGAAACTATGAAGCCGAACTATCTCCTACACGTAGAGGCATCCCAAGATTTCTATGGAACTCTGCTCCCTGACAGCCAAGAAGTGGGTCGACTTGGTGAGTCGGTCAAGGATCACCCAGATGGAATCATGCCCCTTGGACGAATGTAGTAAGCCTGTCATGAATTCCATAGATATTCCATCCCACTTCCACTCTAAAACTTCCAGGGGTAAGCTAACCCTGCTGGAACTTGGTGCTCATCCTTCACCTGATGGCATGTGAGGCATCGAGAAATGAACTTTGCTACTTCCTTCTTCATGCCTGACCACTAAAACTGTCATTAGAGATCATGGTACATATTTTCCATTCTGGGATGTACCTCTAAAGGGTATGTATGAAACTCCCTCAGGACCTCCTCCTAGAATTCCATTGGTACAACAGTGCATCCTCTGAAAAGAATTACGTGCTCCCCACCTTGTGAATATCCATCATGAGCATGTCCTCCGGATAACTGGGCACGTAAAGCCACACAGTCGACATCCCCAAGTCGTGCCTCCCTAACTCGATGTAAGAGTGGAGGGGTGACAACCATCGACTGTATGTAAGTTGTATCCTCTCCATCCATGAAGGATAACTGTAACATAGCTAACTGCTATGTCACCTCACTCATGAGCTGTGAGATCGACTTTCTGCTAAGGGAATCTGCCACCTTGTTCCCCTTTCCAAGAGTATAGATAATCTTGAAATCATAGTCCTGGAGGAACTCTAGCCAATGCCTCTTCCTCAGATTCATATCCTTCTGAGAGTAGATGTACTTGAGGCTCTTGTGGTCAGAGTAGATAAGAAACCGCTCACCCATAAGGTAGTGTCGTCACATCTTCAATGCAAATAATACCGCTACCAACTCGAGATCATGGGTCACATAGTTCTACTCATGTGGCATAAGATGAAAAGAACCATAAGCAATCACTGCATGCCGCTGCATAAGGACACAGCCGAACTCGGTCTCTGATGCGTTGCAGAAAACTATGTACTTGACTCCCTCCTCCGGCAATCTCAAGACTGGGGAACTCGTCAAACTCTTCCTCAACCACTCAAAAGCCTGCTGGAACATCTCCATCCACATGAAGGGATGCCCCTTCCTAGTCAAGGTCGTCATCAGTGCTGATACCCTGGAGAAATCAGGAATGAATCTCCGGTAATATCATACCAACCCAAGGAATCTCTGCACCTCCATCACGCTCCGAGGTGGCTCTCATGCTAACACATCCTCCACCTTGGCTGGGTCCACAGCTACTCCATCTACTAAGATGACATGTCCCAGAAAGTGGACCTCCTGAATCCAAAACTTGCACTTTGAGAGCTTCCCATAAAGATGGTGCTCCCAAAGTATGTCTAGAACCATTCTAAGGTGTCTTGCATGCTCCTCTTCTGATGCCGAGTACACGAGGATGTCGTCGATGAAGACCACTACGAACATGTCCAAGTACGGCTAGAAGATCCGGTTAATCAGTCCCATGAAGACTGTGGGGGTGTTCGTCATGCCAAAATGCATCATCAAGTACTCAAAGTGATCGTAGCGGCATCTGAAATCCATCTTCGGTATATCCTCATCCCGCACTCGTAGCTGGTGATAGCCTGATTGAAGGTCAACCTTTGAGAACCACTGTGATCCTCTTATCTAATCAAATAGGTCATCGATTCTCAGCAGTGGATACTTTTTCTTCACCGTCACCTGGTTCAGGCGCCGTTAATCCACGCACTACCTCAAACTCCCGTCTGTCTTCTTGGAAAACAAGACTGGGGTCGCCCAGGGTGAGATGTTGGGTCTTACGAAACCCTTTCTCTGCAATTCCTCCAACTGCAACCTCAGCTCGCGAATCTCTGTGGGATCTATCTGATAAGCCGATGAGGAAATCAGTGTCGTCACGGGGTGTAAGTCGATGCAGAAGTCAATTTCCCGGCGGGGAGGTAATCCTGGAACATCTTCAGGAAAGACATCTTCATACTCCACCACCAATGATAGGAACAGAGAGCTCACAAAATCTGCTGCTCTGAGGGTAAGGCTAGCCAACTCATTAGTGATCGACTGCACCCTCCTATGCATGACCCCATTTTGTGCTGCATGGGTTTCCTTTTCTACGACAAAGTAAAACCTCATTCCATCACGGCGGACACACATCACTCTTCGCTGTAGATACAACCGCCGACATTCAGCAGTAGGTAGACAGGTGCGGAGACCTCAGCTATAGGGTGCCGGCGTCAGACGCATGTATCAGGACATGAGAGACGTTGGAGGAGGACCTAGGATAGGGTATCGACAGTCCAGGGGTCTCAAGCTGGATCCAGTCAGCCTAGGGAGAAGTGATGCTATGCATGCGACAGTAGGGGACATCTCGCCAGAGATTGCCTGACCTGTCGAGCTGCTAAAAGGGAAGCGGTGGATGGACCACCGAGGCAGAGGCAGAGAATAGAGAAGGGTGACCCGCCAGGTGGCAGACATGGCAGAGGAGCAGGGAGAGCTGCGGGTAGTGGAAGACGCTTTGACATACTTCCAACACCACCCCCAGGAGGTCCTCACCAGGCTAAGGGAGCTGGGGTACAGGGGTGGGGACTGTTGCATGCAGTCAAGGAATATGCCCCAGGGGCTCCATGGATGATCCGAGGTACGATCTGTGTCTTTTCTACCTTAGCTTCCATACTCATAGACACAGGTTCCAGTCATTCCCTTATAGCCACATGTCTTGTACAAAACCTCGAGATTCTGGTAGAACCGTTGACTCGATCTGTAGAGACCCGTATCCTGACGTACAGGGACATTACATTACATTTGCGGAATACTTAGTACATAACAAAAACACAAACTAAAGGATCGTAATAGTTTAGTGTCTTTGGAAACTCGGAACGTAATCTTCTAATCGTGGTGAAAGTTCTTCAATATCTCCCATAAAGGTCATCCCTTTTTTCTACCTAAAACCTTTCTTTATATCCTGGGGAAAAGAAAACATAAAAGGGTGAGCTCAAATGCTCAGTAAGGGTAAACAAAAGAAAAATCAATCACATCATATACATAGATTTTGGAAATCTTAACCTGCAAAAGAGCTCATAATATCATAACATGGGATATATCATAGAAGTGAAATGTAATCCCAATAATCATAACTTAAAACATGAAACTTTGTGGCATACACACATAATCATAGAAAATCATTTCTTGTTAGTCAAGACTCATTGCCAAGACTATCTTAGTGGACAAAGTCCCTTTCTGAATCGAGTAACCCTCGTTTCAGTCCTGTTTCACTGAACCGGTATAACCTACCATTTCAGCCATGTCTATCTCATGAGATATAAAATCTTTACCCAATGCATTGGGGGGAGATATAGGTCCCACCCATCTCATAATGATACCATTCTTATGTGTGCCACAAAATCATAAATCATACATCATTTCATAACCCATGTAATAAAAATGGGATTCTTAAAACAACATGACATCATAAAACCATTCATATAAGATAAAGGAATTCATAAACATAATTCCATAACAACATAGTCAAATCAATGAAAAAATATGGATAGAAACAGAACCCTTTATTATCTTAGATGGAAAATAATTTTGATAAAACACTTGAAATGAATTCTTGAGGAAAATATCCTTTCTTCTTCAAAATCAATTTCTTTTCACAAAACATCATGCAATTTTAAAAGAAAGAGATTTTATTAAAAATAGTCATGAAATATTTTGGAGGAAGCTTCATGAAAATAAGGCTTTATAAAACCGTAAAAATCCGTTCATGCCATTTAAGTTAAAAAAAACATTCTTCGTACTTTTGTCGGAAAAGTCAAAAAGTACCTCGTATGAAAAAGCGACAAAAGATTCCTTTCATATTCTTTACTAAAAACTCACCTAAGGGTAAAATTGGATTTAAACGATTGTAAGTGGATGGAAACAATATTACATATTGAGGGAACATGGATGTGGATGATAAAATACACCCCAGTAAATACTCACGAATAAACAATCTCAGATAAAAATGAGATTGTGATATTTCCCTTACCTTATGTCCGACTTGCTTTGTAAATGTCCGAACCTCCTGTATAATGATTTAAATAATGTCATTGACTTATTACAGAATCATATTCATTGTTATGATATCATATATGGTTCACTTATGACATTATATTACCCGTTCTTTTGTAAATTCCATGTTAAAGAAGCGTTTTGGGTAAAATCGTTTCATTTATCGTTGGTGTTTTGACTTGTTGTTCTTGACATCATTATTACTTATATCATGATTTACTCACTTCCAGAATATAAAATATGATTTATATATCATATATATTCAGTATATATATATATATTAGGTAGATAAATAAAATGAAAAACACCGTTCATGGAGACGGTAGTCCGTACGTACACATGAACGCTGTTTTCCTTTCCTTATTGTCTTGAAATGGAAGTAAGTAGATGACATACATATGTATATATATACATAAATCCAGTAGCTTTATAATGTCGTATATTTCATTATTATTTCTTATATATACATTATAATCATTCTTAAATGGTTAACATGGAGAATGAATCTCATCGCGTCGTGGAGACGGTATTCCGTACGTACGCACGAGCGATGATATCATTTCTATAAATATTGAATTGAATTGGAGTGGATTATACAATATATCAGAATCAATATGATGTTGTAATAACTATGTATAGTTATTCTTTACACCATTATACCCATCCATGTAAGGTGGTGGTGGAAAATAGATTACACCACGACGTGGAGACGGTATTCCGTACGTACGCACGCGCGGTGATTTCTTTTTCCGTAGGATGGATAGATGGTGAAATAGGGTTGTTTCATACTTATAATAACATATCCGTATATGAGTGATACTGATGTTATTACTTCATAATGAAACAACCTAAGAAGAAGAAGTTGAAGAAGAAATAAAGATGAAAGAATTGGTAAAGGTAATTACCTCTTCTTTGAAGTGCCTCTTTGAGACCTCCTCTTAGGGCACTAAAATTGGTCTTTGAGGAAGACCAGAACCTCTAGGATGTTGCTAGGGAAGTGGAGAGGAGAAATTGGCAGGGGTTGGCCGAGCTTGAGTTCTCAAATTGGTGTGAGGAGGAGGGGGAGGAGGTGTCCTTTTATAGGGGAGGAGAGGGGCACCTTAGGAATATCTCAAAATATTATTTTATATTAAAGTCAAAATCGGTTTATAATGGTTCCAAAGGGTCTTATTTCTAAGCTAAAGTGGGGATGGGTCGAAATCCTATCAACCAATAGAATTTAGACAAGTTTAGGATATTATTTTAACCTTATCAATTAGATTTAACTCTAAGTTAATTAATTTAACTTTTACCGTGTCTTTTTGTTTTCTTTCACTATATGGTTAATACACTTACTATAACATGCCAAACGAACCCCAAATTGTTTATAATTAATATATATATCCTTATCTAAGTCATTTGGCTGAACCTTAGATTTTTAGGAATACAATAACAATTAATAATATAATATTTGATTTAAAAACTATTTTGTGTCAATTTTGACACTATTTGATATATGATTTTTGTGAAAGTCATAACAGAATTATATGTTCGAACCAAGTTGATTAAATCAACATTAATATATCATAGTAACCTATAAAATTATTGTAATTCATAAAAAGTCTCAAATTACATTCATTTGAGCATTTATAACATCAATTATGTTAATATTTTCTTAAAAGGGTAATTACTGCATCATCGTTGTGTCATAAATAGATTATTTATTTAAAGTCTAAAAATTATAAATAAAATATCATTATGTAGGAAATCCTTTTAGCTTTCTAATTAATATTTATAGTCTAATTTATCTTATGTATAACCCCATATTAAAAATGTTTTAGTTATAAAACTTTGATTTTAACTATTTTAACTATTCATTAAATAATATAATATTAAATGTCATAATCTAATCCAAGTGGACCTAAATGGTCATATTATATTCATAAGGTTGTTTTTGGTAGAATTACACTTATCCAATAGAATTAGGACATGTGTTAGGGTAATAGTAATATCATATTTACCCTTAGTTACCCTATTTACTATTAACCGTGGTAAAAAAAGTAAAAAGTTACTATTCACCAAAAATTATTTTCATCTCATTGAACCACATTTTACTTACTGACATCAACCGTGTCTCTCGGATTTTTGAAATTCCATTCACAGAAGCGGTAAAATTATGATTTATGAAGAAATTAATTTTTTTTAACTACCACTTAGTAGTTTCACTATTAATCAAAAATTGATGTTTTTCCGAACAATGCCAAAATTTCATCCTAAGCTATATTTCATATTCCGAATTCAAAAATGAAGTCTATTTTACCAAATTCATATCATAGAATTTGCATTAATTAATTTTATAATTAAATCCCGCTGTTAAAACAAATAGCGTGTTTTTAAGAAACAATATCTATAAAAAGATTGAAACTTGATTATGTCTGGTTTAAATGTGAAATTACATCCAATGACCAACATTGTATTAAATTGTAAAAATATATTCTAAATATACTTTAAAACCACTCAAATTAATGATTTATCACTATTAATTATTTCGATTAAAAAAGTTGTTTTTAATTATAATTTAGTAATTTTCACTATTCATCAGAATATGAAAGTTATCCGAAAAGTACCAAAATTTCACCTTAGGCTAAATTCGATACTCCGAATCCATAAATGAAGTCCATTTTGAAATATAAAATTTACAAAATTTCAAAAAGTGGTTATTACTATTCTCAACAGCTAGTTTTAATAATATCTTAATAGCATATCATTGTTTAGCGAAACTTGGCGTTGCGTACAACACACGCTATCGAGGAAGGTTGTGATTGCGTGTAATGCAAGGCAAGTCAAGGATGTGTGTTGTGCAAGCTCCTTTTGGTGTAGCGTACAACACCAGACAGAAATAAAATTAAAAGGAACATTTTTCATAAAATCTCGGGCTGTTACATTCTACCCCCCTTAAAATGAATTTCGCCCTCGAAATTCGTCGGGGTTATAAATGGTTTACTATTCGAAAGTTTCTTTAATTGAAACCCACATAGTAAAAAGAAATACCACAACTTGGCTTTAAAAAACTAAAGTATGAAATGTAACGATTTCCCAAATAAACTAATCACTGGGTTTCCACATAGGTGAAAATATGGATATGGAAGAGAAATCTAACCATCATGTTCTGATGGAGAGTGGTAGAGAACATGGCTATGGAAAAGCCAGTAATCACAAATCCATAAATTTGTGACGATCTAAGGTACCATCGGATTCATCAGGTATAAGATCACTAGGACAACATTTTTGGTTTTCAAGATCATTTCCCTAAAGTTGAAAATTTGAATTAGAATAAATACTTACTTTATTTTGGTACAATCTCACTGTTGTTCGTTCCTTGAACAATTTCCACTTCATCTCTTAAATAAATGAAGTTGAATTTGTTATTCGTGAAGTGTTAGCAGATCATGTGATAGAATGACGGGTCATTCCATCTGTCTCAAAAGGTTAGCAAAATTTATATACATAAGTCGATCTATAGTGGGATTAATCATATATAGTTCCTAAAATGGGATTATACTTCATATATCATACTGCTTAATATAATACAACTAGTTTCTACTAAACAGGGACTTCCTGTAGGTCAGTGGTAGGCGATAAAGGCCAGTCGCACTTCGGTTGTGGGTTCGATTCCTACAGCCTTGTCCGAAGCGATGGGCTGTCGCCCGTCCTGCAGGTTGTCCTTTTTCTAAAACTACGTTACTATAACATCCCATCAATAATATCGAAAATCTTCTATCCTTAAACAATACTAACTTATGTCCAACATAATCCAGTCTAATCTTTAGGCTTATACATAATACTGCAGTCAACGATTACCAGAGATTTAATACTGTCGTTGATCCCCACATATCATAAGATATGTCTTGTTGGTCACATTCCAAACATTCAAAGTCCTTAATCGTGTATTCTCTTGAATACCTTAGTGAAAACATGAGTGCAGTTAAAAGTTAACACTTTCCACATACCAAAATCCTCAAAATTCTATATACTCAAACCATGATATCACTTAGTCCTTATATCAATCATGAGCTCATGAATACTATCAAACATTTAATTTTCTCCTTATCCCTTCATTATGTGCATATCATCTACATTCCAAAAATATCTGAATAACCTTTCATGGATACTGGTAACATTAATCATACACTTTCAAAACACAAGGAAAGACAACAGTGTAACAATCCATAGTTATCTCTTTATTCCAAAATTACACATGATAAACATGTAATCATTCCACTACATTCTCAAACCATTGACCGAGCTTCAAAAATTCTTTCATCTCACATATAATTTGTAGTCTCTTCATCATCATCCACATAATTACTACCCATATGACCATACTGATTCTCTTCATGAGTCTTTCCCTTAGGGCATTTGTTTGCATAATGCCCATACATTCCACATTTAAAACACTTAACCATTTTTGATGTCGTAGCATTACCATTATCCTCATCCATGGTGTTAACCGACCCTTTTCCTTTGTACTTACTTGCTTTGTGTCCTTCTTTTCCACACCCAAAGCATCTTCCAGTTCCCTTGAAACATTCTCCTTGATGCCTCTTCCCACATGATTTACATTGGGGAAATTGAACTTTCTTTCCTCTATGATCATCATGGAACTCCATATTTCTCTTATTAGCCGAGTCAGGAAACTTACCAAATTTTACTTTATTGATCATATTATGAGATTGCTGATTCGGCATAATAATGATGTTTGGACTTCCAAATCCCATTTCATTATGAAGAATATCATTCCATTGTCCATCATATCCTCCATTATCGTGAATCATCTTGTTTCCAGCCATTTTCTAAAACCCAAAAAGAATAGTGTTAGATGAAAAAATCATAATAAAGGGGGAGTAACTTAAATATCTATCATCTTTGGTTTAATCTAATATCGTTACCATAGTTCTAGGGATATATCCTATACATATACTTATCCTTAGGGTCATCCCTAGACATACCTTAGAAATATCTCTAGGGATCTCACTAACGTTTTCGCATCCTAGTTTCCAAAGGTTGACTAAACCTTTCCTCTGATACCAACTGTAGAGACCCGTATCCTGACGTACAGGGACATTACATTACATTTGTGGAATACTTAGTACATAACAATAACACACACTAAAGGATCGTAATAGTTTAGTGTCTTTGGAAACTCGGAACGTAATCTTCTAATCGTGGTGAAAGTTCTTCAATATCTCCCATAAAGGTCATCCCTTTTTTCTACCTAAAACCTTTCTTTATATCCTGGGGAAAAGAAAACATAAAAGGGTGAGCTCAAATGCTCAGTAAGGGTAAACAAAAGAAAAATCAATCACATCATATACATAGCTTTTGGAAATCTTAACCTGCAAAAGAGCTCATAATATCATAACATGGGATATATCATAGAAGTGAAATGTAATCCCAATAATCATAACTTAAAACATGAAACTTTGTGGCATACACACATAATCATAGAAAATCATTTCTTGTTAGTCAAGACTCATTGCCAAGACTATCTTAGTGGACAAAGTCCCTTTCTGAATCGAGTAACCCTCGTTTCAGTCCTGTTTCACTGAACCAGTATAACCTACCATTTCAGCCATGTCTATCTCATGAGATATAAAATCTTTACCCAATGCATTGGAGGGAGATATAGGTCCCACCCATCTCATAATTATACCATTCTTACGTGTGCCACAAAATCATAAATCATACATCATTTCATAACCCATGTAATAAAAATGGGATTCTTAAAACAACATGACATCATAAAACCATTCATATAAGATAAAGGAATTCATAAACATAATTCCATAACAACATAGTCAAATCAATGAAAAAATATGGATAGAAACAGAACCCTTTATTATCTTAGATGGAAAATAATTTTGATAAAACACTTGAAATGAATTCTTGAGGAAAATATCCTTTCTTCTTCAAAATCAATTTCTTTTCACAAAACATCATGCAATTTTAAAAGAAAGAGATTTTATTAAAAATAGTCATGAAATATTTTGGAGGAAGCTTCATGAAAATAAGGCTTTATAAAATTGTAAAAATCCGTTCATGCCGTTTAAGTTAAAAAAAACATTCTTCGTACTTTTGTCGGAAAAGTCAAAAAGTACCTCGTATGAAAAAGCGACAAAAGATTCCTTTCATATTCTTTACTAAAAACTCACCGAAGGGTAAAATTGGCTTTAAACGATTGTAAGTGGATGGAAACAATATTACATATTGAGGGAACATGGATGTGGATGATAAAATACACCCCAGTAAATACTCACGAATAAACAATCTCAGATAAAAATGAGATTGTGATATTTCCCTTACCTTATGTCCGACTTGCTTTGTAAATGTCCGAACCTCCTGTATAATGATTTAAATAATGTCATTGACTTATTACATAATCATATTCATTGTTATGATATCATATATGGTTCACTTATGACATTATATTACCCGTTCTTTTGTAAATTCCATGTTAAAGAAGCGTTTTGGGTAAAATCGTTTCATTTATCGTTGGTGTTTTGACTTGTTGTTCTTGACATCATTATTACTTATATCATGATTTACTAACTTCCAGAATATAAAATATGATTTATATATCATATATATTCAGTATATATATATATATATTAGGTAGATAAATAAAATGAAAAACACCGTTCATGGAGACGGTAGTCCGTACGTACACATGAACGCTGTTTTCCTTTCCTTATTGTCTTGAAATGGAAGTAAGTAGATGACATACATATGTATATATATACATAAATCCAGTAGCTTTATAATGTCGTATATTTCATTATTATTTCTTATATATACATTATAATCATTCTTAAATGGTTAACATGGAGAATGAATCTCATCGCGTCGTGGAGACGGTATTCCGTACGTACGCACGAGCGATGATATCATTTCTATAAATATTGAATTGAATTGGAGTGGATTATACAATATATCAGAATCAATATGATGTTGTAATAAATATGTATAGTTATTCTTTACACCATTATACCCATCCATGTAAGGTGGTGGTGGAAAATAGATTACACCACGGCGTGGAGACGGTATTCCGTACGTACGCACGCGCGGTGATTTCTTTTTCCGTAGGATGGATAGATGGTGAAATAGGGTTGTTTCATACTTATAATAATATATCAGTATATGAGTGATACTGATGTTATTACTTCATAATGAAACAACCTAAGAAGAAGAAGTGGAAGAAGAAATAAAGATGAAAGAATTGGTAACGGTAATTACCTCTTCTTTGAAGTGCCTCTTTGAGACCTCCTCTTAGGGCACTAAAATTGGTCTTTGAGGAAGACCAGAACCTCTAGGATGTTGCTAGGGAAGTGGAGAGGAGAAATTGGCAGGGGTTGGCCGAGCTTGAGTGCTCAAATTGGTGTGAGGAGGAGGGGGAGGAGGTGTCCTTTTATAGGGGAGGAGAGGGGCACCTTAGGAATATCTCAAAATATTATTTTATGTTAAAGTCAAAATCGGTTTATAATGGTTCCAAAGGGTCTTATTTCGAAGCTAAAGTGGGGATGGGTCGAAATCCTATCAACCAATAGAATTTAGACAAGTTTAGGATATTATTTTAACCTTATCAATTAGATTTAACTCTAAGTTAATTAATTTAACTTTTACCGTGTCTTTTTGTTTTCTTTCACTATATGGTGAATACACTTACTATAACATGCCAAACGAACCCCAAATTGTTTATTATTAATATATATATCCTTATCTAAGTCATTTGGCTGAACCTTAGATTTTTAGGAATACAATAACAATTAATAATATAATATTTGATTTAAAAACTATTTTGTGTCAATTTTGACACTATTTGATATATGATTTTTGTGAAAGTCATAACAGAATTATATGTTCGAACCAAGTTGATTAAATCAACATTAATATATCATAGTAACCTATAAAATTATTGGAATTCATAAAAAGTCTCAAATTACATTCATTTGAGCATTTATAACATCAATTATGTTAATATTTTCTTAAAAGGGTAATTACTACATCATCGTTGTGTCATAAATAGATTAATTTATATAAAGTCTAAAAATTATAAATAAAATATCATTATGTAGTAAATCCTTTTAGCTTTCTAATTAATATTTATAGTCTAATTTATCTTATGTATAACCCCATATTAAAAATGTTTTAGTTATTAAACTTTGATTTTAACTATTTTAACTATTCATTAAATAATATAATATTAAATGTCATAATCTAATCCAAGTGGACCTAAATGGTCATATTATATTCATAAGGTTGTTTTTGGTCGAATTACTCTTATCAAATAGAATTAGGACATGTTTTAGGGTAATAGTAATATCATATTTACCCTTAGTTACCCTATTTACTATTAACCGTGGTATAAAAAGTAAAAAGTTACTATTCACCAAAAATTATTTTCATCTCATTGAACCACATTTTACTTACTGACATCAACAGTGTCTCTCGGATTTTTGAAATTCCATTCACAGAAGCGGTAAAATTAAGATTTATGAAGAAATTAATTTTTTTAACTACCACTTAGTAGTTTCACTATTCATCAAAAATTGATGTTTTTCAGAACAATGCCAAAATTTCATCCTAAGCTATATTTCATATTCCGAATTCAAAAATGAAGTCTATTTTACCAAATTCAAATCATAGAATTTGCATTAATTAATTTTATAATTAAATCCCGCTGTTAAAACAAATAGCGTGTTTTTAAGAAACAATATCTATAAAAAGATTGAAACTTGATTATGTCTGGTTTAAATGTGAAATTACATCCAATGACCAACATTGTATTAAATTGTAAAAATATATTCTAAATATACTTTAAAACCACTCAAATTAATGATTTATCACTATTAATTATTTCGATTAAAAAAGTTGTTTTTAATTATAATTTAGTAATTTTCACTATTCATCAGAATATGAAAGTTATCCGAAAAGTACCAAAATTTCACCTTAGGCTAAATTCGATACTCCGAATCCATAAATGAAGTCCATTTTGAAATATAAAATTTACAAAATTTCAAAAAGTGGTTATTACTATTCTCAACAGCTAGTTTTAATAATATCTTAATAGCATATCATTGTTTAGCGAAACTTGGCGTTGCGTACAACACACGCTATCGAGGAAGGTTGTGATTGCGTGTAATGCAAGGCAAGTCAAGGATGTGTGTTGTGCAAGCTCCTTTTGGTGTAGCGTACAACACCAGACAGAAATAAAATTAAAAGGAACATTTTTCATAAAATCTCGGGCTGTTACGCGATCCTTACACTTAGAGACACCTATGGGATGAGACATGATGATCACACACCTTTGCAGATAGTGTGATCATACCCTTAGAGGTGAGAGTTTCGGTTGGAACCTCTTGGCGGTAGCGTCGAGGCCTTAAGACATCAATCTTGGCATGGACTGAAGATAACCAATCCTTACCAAGAATGATGTCATAAGGCCTCGACGCTACCACCAAGAGGTTCTAACCAAAACTCTCACATCCAAGGTTAAGATCACACTGTCTGCAAAGGTGTGTGATCATCTAGTCTCCTCCTATAGGTGTCTCCAAGCATAAGGATAGAGTCAACGATTCTACTGGAATCTCGAGTTTTTGTACAAGACATGTGGATATAAGGGAATGACTGGAACCTGTGTCTATGAGTATGGTAGCTAAGGTAGAAAAGATATAGATCGTACCTCGGATAATCCCTGGAGCCCCTGGGTAATATGCCTCGACCGCAGGAAGGTGTCCCCGCCCCTGTCCCCCAGCTCCCTGAGCTGGGTGCGGACCTCCTGGGGGTGGTGGTGGAAGTAAGTCGAAGCATCTTCCACCACCCACAGCTCTCCCTACTCCTCTTCCATGTTCGTCGCCTAGCAGGTCTACCTGCTCTATTCTTTGCCTCTACCTCGCTAGTCCATCCACCGCTTCCCTGTCAGCAGCTCGATGGGTTGGGAAATCTCTGGAGATATGTCCCCTGCCGTCACAAGAGTAGCATCTCTTCTGTCTAGGCTAACTGGATCTAGCCTGAGACCCATAGAATTTCGATCTCCAATCATGGGTCCTCCTCCAACGTCTCTCACATCCTAATCCCGGCGTCTGACGCCGACTCCCTACGGCCGAGGTCTCTGCACCTGTCTGTCTGCTGCTGACTGCCGGCGGCTGTCTTTGCTCCGCCAAGAATCTTTCAAACACCAAAGCTTGCTCGAGCACTCTAGAATAAGTCGATATGCATAGAGGCAAAACACTAGCTCGGATGTCTCATCATAGACCTCGCTCAAAGTTTGGAGCTCTGAAGTACGGATCCCTAACCATATCCATCAAGTACCTGGAAAGGTTGGTGAACCTCGAGGAATAGTCTGCAACTATCATACTGCTCTGCTGGAGTTGGAGTAGCTCCTAGATGCGTACAGATCTCAGTGTAACTAGATAGAAATCATCCCTAAAGAGTCACTCAAACTTCGTCCATGAAAGAGTCTCCTCGTCGTGAGTCTGTGTGGTCAGACTCCACCATTGTCCCGCTGAACCCTGAAGAAGGCTCGCTCTTAGGATCACCATCTGATCTGATGGTGTCCTCACTAGATAGAAAACTCTGGTCACCACCTCAAGCTAGTCCTCAGCCGCCTAAGTTTCAGGCTCGCCTCAGAACCTAAGGGGTCTCTGTCTCTGGAAGTCATGGAGCACACTAAGCCTGCGCTCCTCGCCGGTCGGTACTACAGGTACCACTGGATGCTCCACTAGTGGTGGCATAGCAGGTGCACCACCCAATGTCAATTCCTGGGGAACTGGTCCCTATATCAAAGCCATGTCACTGAGGGGGGGTCATCCTCGTGATTGTGTTGGTGAATCCTAATGGGTATGCATTGTGGAGGAATCCTGTAAGGAAACAAGATGTACCATGGTCAAAGAGTTTATCTGGATAGATGACACAAAGGACATGGAAACCACAAACCATTCCTATATGATGAATGTACCTTTTTATTTCCCCTCAACTAGTGTTTTCATGTACTGAGTCAAAAAGTAGGTTATCAGAGCTCTGGTGTATGGATATGTCAGCCGCTGCACCAACACTAGAGTCTTTGGCCTGAAAGTCGTACTCGAAACACTTAACACTATTTTCCTAAACCAGACTCACAGACTCTTGGTACTAAGGTAGAACCAACCAGCTCTGATACCACTTTGTCACGACCTGTCCCAGTGGGGCCCATGCCGTGACTCCCCAAGCCCGCCTCCAATAGGCCAGGGGCTGGTGACTAGCACAGAGTAGGAATATTACTAACATGGGAGGCATTGTCTAAGTACTTGTACACATGCACACATATCCAAGCCCACAAATGCTGAAATGTAAAATACTAAGGAACAAAAAACAAGCATACAACTAAACACCAACCAACAGATTATGACGAAAGGTAGAGTACTATAAAGTAAACATGTCTAGAATACAAGGCCACTAAAAACAAACAAATAAGATTCTGAAAACTGAAATGTCCAACCTGTAAACACAAAAGGTACTGGGACTGCTGCTCATAGCCATAGAAACACCTTAGCCTGTAGGGAACTCAGAAATCTCGCTCCTAACCTGGTCTACACTAGACTCTGTCAAAATGATGCTCGTCTGCACAAGACTCCAGACGTGCGGGAAAAGCCCGTACAGGGGTGAGTATAACAATTCATAGTAGAGGACCCCGAAAACCACAAAGTAGTACACAAAGTAATGGTACAGTCAGCTATACGTAGTATATGTCTACATAACATATAGAACAAACCATATATAATAAAAACCTAGACCATAGTCTAGAGACAAGTCACACGACTGCATACCCCCATTAGGGATTCTGTTTGAAGATTCTGTGATGAACTTATTCCGGGAGAACACACTCCACATGTCTTATAGCTCTGATGACATTTGTCCGAGAAGTGGTGTTCGTCGGGAACCGTCACGAGAGGTAGCTGCACTCATTACGAGAGAAACACTCCTTAGTAGGAAGGTTACGTTAGATAGAAATCACTCATTATGGGAGACACACTCCTGGGTGGAAAAGATCATGATACAAAGATGAGGATCACTGCCAGGGCCATGGAGGATACCGCGACTCATATGGATTCACCAGTTAGGTGATACACTAGCTTGGTAGAGGATCAACACCTGGTAGAGTTGGTCACATCGATTCCAGACTCTACCTAGGGCCAGGAATGGATAGAGGATCTCGCTACGGGCCTCTAAGAGGGATGCTGACTCTATCACAGAAAGTCAGGCTGAAGGGATCATACTTCTGTAGAAGGAAACGATGCCTGACCTTCAGGGGAATGAGAAGAAGGGGCACTAACCCAAACGAAAGATGTCCAGGACACGGTGAACAAGATGACCATACTATCTTCCAAAAAGTACATGTCATGTAGAAAAAGATACAGGTCGTGTGGTCTGACCCCGGGTACTGCCCGTGTGCAACGGCCCGTGTCTTAGAACTGGTTGTGTAGAAAAACATAGTACACAGCGTGTAGTACGATGTACACACCGTGTCTAAGTGACTGGGGTTGGCCCTATGTCACTGGTTGTGTGGCCGTACACAACTATCAACCCGTGTACTTTAACCCGTGTCCGTGTATCCCCTGGATACATGTCGAGCTTCACGTTGCCGCATCTACCAAGCTATACACGCCGTGTCGTCTGAAGCTGTGTAGATCATCCTATTTCTGTGTACTACCCAAAGTATACGCCAAGCTTTGGGGAAAGTCCAACACAACATGTGACAGGGGTCACACGCCATGTTATTCCTCTCTGTCCTCGAAACCCTAGCCACCGCCTCCAGTACTACATGGTGTGTTCTTCGGAAGTGCACACCGTGTATTCTGGAAATTTCTAGAACCGAAGTTCTTCGTCGGTGCACCTCCCGTGCTACTCTGATCGTTAGTCTGGCCATCTGATCGCCATGAAAACTCCAGGTTTTGGTCTCCCTGACACCACGAAGCCACTTCCGGTGTTTTCGGGCCTCTGATCGGCTCCGAAAACGTGTTTTGATCCTCCCGCGTGAAGAACTCTCGAAGAACGCCTTTTACCGATCCATCTAATTCATCATCTGCCATCATTGTCGCAACCCTACAAGGTCGTTACAGTGTCGAATCCTCTATTTGGGATCGTTCCATCACAGAAAGGTTATGCAAAGATCCGCTATTCATCACCCCATAAGAACACGAAGAACGCGCGAGAAAAGAAAAAGGGGGTGGAAATCCAATAAACGAGTTGAGGAACGAGCCTCCACCGTCATTCATCACGACATTGATCCCCTCCCATTAATAGGTTTAAACAGAGCAGAGATCAACATAAATAAAATCATGGATTATTTCCCCAAAATCATCCCAATGAAAACCCTCCCACAAGAACATACGAATCCGTGGATCAACTTGTTCGTGGTTGATCCGCGTTCGTCGTTTAAAGTCGAGAACGGGGAAAAGAAAATTGAAATAACAAACCATTATCTTTAGAAAGGATCGAGCGTTGATGAAGGTGTCACTCTACAGTCATCATAGATATCCTTCAACGTCATTGGCGTATCGATTCGCAGCCTTGATCCGTCGTCATTTGTCACTGATAAATTTCTCTAATGCCCCGCGGATTCTGCAAAGGTTCCTCCCAATCGTCGCCAACGATCAACAATGCTTAACCCATTAAAAAGGGAAACATGTTGGCATTTAATTACATGATAGTATTAATGACTCCAACTTTCTGTCATTAATTTAGGAAACAGACGTCCCGTCGCTGCACTATAGCGGACGTTTCCATAAAAATAAAATAAGCATTTAGCAATTTATTTTATTTTTATTTTACTAAAAGCATCCAAAAATTTACTTTCTCCCTCAACCCGCGCCAGTCGAGGATAGGCTCATTCTTAGGTAAAGTCATCGTCCCAGACGCAAAGATGCATTCAGATTTTTAATCCAGTCATCTATTTGGAAACTGCCACAACCGTGCACAAGCGCCAACTCACTCAACTTAAAAAAAGTTCAAACAACCATTACGGGCTCACCGTACCTCAGAATGATGTTCCCTCTTTGCACTCGATATCATAATAATTCCATATAATATTTATAATAATAAACAGAAAATATGAGACGTTACAGGAACTACCTAATACACAATCTTGAGTTAGGTCTGGTTGTTCACACTTTTCCCTGTTAGAGACATTATTTACTGGGAGATCACTTTGGTGTACATAGATCAAAAAATCCTCAACTATATATATATAGTGTGATATGAACCTGACATAGTGAATGTGGGTTGAGTACCTATAATATTTAAACATTGAGCATGAATACATGCCTGTTAAAGGAAATCTAGTGGTCAATGTACTGAGTAGGAGGACTTAGATATAGGCAGTGCAGTAGGCCAGTAGTGAGTGGTAGCTTATGGCGTTGTTCTCTGAGATTCACATGGAGGGGCATGATAGATAGGGGAGACGTTTCTATCATTCTTATATATTACCTCTAACCTATGGGAAGGATTTAGGATGTGGAAACTATTGAGTTTGGCAATCCTGGTTGTATGGGAGTGTGTGGTGGGTGAGGACCCTCCTCTTGGTTGGACCATAGGTGAGGATGTAGGTCTGTGAGTACAAGTTCGTGTGTGGGCATCTTTAGACATGAACGAGGAGCTGTTGCCGAATTTCTATGCTTCAGCTTGGGAATCGAATTCTGGTGTCACTAATATGTATCAGGATTTATATAGTCAGTATTGGTGGCTAGGTATGAAAGAGATGCATCTATTTTTGTCATGAGATGTTTCACCTGTCAGCAGGTGAAGGTAGTTCACCAACAACCAGCCAAACTTTTACAACTGTTACCCATTTTTGAGTGGAAATGGAATGACGTGGGGATGGATTTTGGGAAAATATTACTAAGGTATCTATGAGGTAAGGATGTTATATGGTTTTCTGTTAACAGGATCATGAAGGTTTCTCATTTCTTGTCGATCAAGTACACCTTTATTTTTTATGAGCTTGGGAGGTTATACATCCTTGATATTGTACTAATACATGGGGTCTTTCATTCTATCATTTCAGTAGGGATTACTAGTTTACTTATCATTTTTGGAAAGGGATACCAATGGTTCTGGGTACATACATTCTTCTGATCACGGCATACCACCCCAGAAATATTTCCAGTCATAACATAAGATTCAGGTTCTAAATGACAAGCTACGGGCATTAATCTTGGATTTCAAGGGATATTGGAAGATCCATATACCCCTTGTTAATTTTTCCTACAATAATATATTTTAGGATACTCTTCAAATGGTTCAACGTGAGGCTTTATATGGTAGTTTATTCCAATCACCCATGTGTTGGCTGAAGGCATGAGAGGTAGCTATATCGGGACCTCGTCTTGTCAAGGAGACCAAATAATAGGTGGAGTTGATTCATAAGATAATGGATAATATGCAATCTCATTATAAATATTACATTAATCATCATAGAAGACCTCTAGAGTTTGAGGTCAGGGATCAAGTTTCCAATATGTTGCACCAAAGTTAGGAAATAAGGGGACCAAGAGACTGGGTAAGCTATCATCACTGTATGTCAGGCTGTTTGAGATTCTGGAGAGAGTCGGGTCGGTAGCCTATGTGTTATAGTTCCCTTAGTGGTATTAGGATATGAATGATGTATTCCATGTTTCTCATCTACAAAGTTATTGTTAATAACCATCTCAAAATTTTCATCCTGAGGTTGTTGAGTTACTGGTTGATGCGTCCTTTGAGGAGAATCATATACAAATTGTGGATCATAGAACAAACATTCTCTAAGGCTGGTATGTTCCTTTAGTATGGGTGTTTTGGAATCATGATTGAGTACAATATAAGACCTATGATAGGGAGGCTGATTTATGATCATAGTTTCTAGATTTGTTCTTATAGATTTCCTCACCACCCTTGGAAGAGGAATTGAGGGACAAATTTCTTTAAGGGAGAAGTTTGTAAGAACCTGTCTCTTATTTGAGGTACATATCTTATGTCTTCCATCAATGTTTTGTTTAATTTTTTAAAATATAGCCTAAGGTTGATGCTCTTTGTGGTTATGGAACTCTATGGGGTTTTTGGGGCTAGTCCATAGAATGGAAACCTATGTTTTTTTTGTTTTAATCCTGATGCACGGTTAGTGAAAACTGTGTAGGGAAGGCCGCATGATTTGACTAAACCATGAAAGGATTGATAGAGGGGAGCCTAAATTCCACATAGTTCGACGAAACCATGTGGGAGGAGGCACATGCCCATGGGACATGGTCTATAATTTCAGTAGATTTTGACCGAGGTTTTTTTTCATGATTTTTAAACTGTACGGGAAAACCGTACGAGCACCCTTTTCCCCTACAGTAGACTGTAAAACATGGTACAGGTTTTGAAAAACTATGAAACCTAGATATTTTGGTTAAAATTATTATTTTTCCCTCGAAATTTTTCTAATTTAATAATAATTATCCCTTGATCATTACACAGTAATGGTAAAACATGGGATCTCTCACTTGAGCCTATTGTATGATTTTATATCTACTCATCATCTGATCTCTGATTCAAATGTGGTTTATATCCTTAGATTTGCAATGTTATGTCCATAATTTATTTTTATCCCTTCTTGATTCTTTTGGATATCGATTGTGCTATTTGGATTTGGGATCATATGCCCCAATTTTCTTTTTTTCATCCATCACTCAGATTTCATCCAAACTAAGTTGAATCAGAGCATGATACTAAACGAGCTATATAGCATGATCCTAAAGTAGCTGGTCATGTTAATTTCATTTAAATTCAGATTGTCTATATATGTCGAGGTATCACGTGCCCATTTTTTGGGAGTCTCAATAAATCGGAATTGAACCCCGATACTATGTATCATGTTTTAGGTAATTTAATAGGCATGATTATTCGTGTTATAGGTTGTATGCCTCGAATAAAACCACACCATGGGTGAGTTACCTTGATTTACCATTTATTGGTTTATGACTGTGATTCCTATAAGGTATTACTTTTACCCCATTCCATGGGATGTATATAGCATCCCACCTTTTTATAACATAAATTCTCATTACAAAATACAAAACTGAGGATCTTTAAGGTTTAGCATCTTGGAAACCAGGAACTTAATACATGAAAACATAAAATATTCTTCTTAAACACTTGAAAGGATTCTCCTTATGTTCATCCTAGGTTCATTACTTCATCTCATAACCTGGGGACATACATCAAAAGAAAGGGTTAGAAGAAGGCCCAGTAAAGGAAAAATGGAAACATTTTACATGTGAACATATGATACATCAAAAGTCATGAAAATAACTTTAAGGCATGAGAAAGATATCGTGAGGCACATCACAATAAAAATAATGTGTTCCATACCATGAATATGTGGTTAAAACATTTAACTTAGAAAATCATGAACATGTCACCAAGGTAAACCCCAAGGTGTCATTTGAAAGTACCAAGGTAAACCCCACGGTATCATTAAAATTGTAATCTCTATTGGTTACATCATTACCCAATGCAATGGGGCGCTATCAGGGCACACCCTTAAATTTGTAATCTCTAGTGGTTACATCATTACCCAATGCATTGGACCGCTATCAGGGTGCACCCTTAAATTTGTATTTATTATCATGTGATCCACATATATCATCATCCACATTTCATTAATAACCCATATAGCATAAAAGAAATGGGTTTCATTTCATAATCACAACATTTTAAAAACTGCTTTTAGGACATGATCTTTATGTCACTTTAAACCCACAGAAAAAGGAAAGAGGGTCTCATGTATGTAAATCCCAGAATTTAAAATAAAAAATCTTGATATATATGTGAATACCCTTGTAGAAGAAAGATCTTTGAGTATTCACTTAATAAAATAAAATAATTTTAGAAAAAAAAGACATTTTGAGATTAAAATTCTGCAGCATAACAGCTATGATACAGGGTTTTAGAAAACATTTGAAAAGAGAGGGGAAATGGGTCACCCGCTCATAAATGAGACATAAAACACTAGGGGAACAAAATATAAAGGATTTAAGAACATGGTAATAAAATTTTAATGATATACCATATGAAACGAAGAACTCGAAATGAAGAAAAAAAATATGATTTCTCTTATGAAAATTCGGCAGCCTAACGACGTCACTTAAAACTAAAAAAAAATGAATTGAAGAGATCAAATAGGGTCTCTCATTAAATGAACATAAAATAACAGTATGATAGATATAGATATCATACCCAAAAAAATAAAAAGGAACTTGAAATACTTGAGATGAAAATAGAACTTGAAAACGAGAAGGGTGAAAGAATCCCTTAAAAATTCGGCAGCCTAACGGCGCCACTTAAAACGTCAAAATACTGAATTGAAGAGTTAAAACAGGGTCTCTCATCATATGAACATAAAATATCATTATTATAGATTTAGAGATCATACCCCAAAATAATAAAAATGAACATGAAATACTTGACATGAAAATAGATCTTGAAAATGAGAAGGGTGAAAGAATCCCTTAAAAATTCGGCAGCCTAATGGCACCACTTTAACATTATTAAAATGAAATGATGAGAGAAAGAGGGGGTATCTCATCATATGAACATGAAAAGGACAGTAAGATGAATATAAAAGAACATCCTTCAAGATAAGAACATGTATCATAAAAAAATGACTTAAAAGAGAGTATTTGAAAAGAAAGAGAGAGGTTGGATTCCATACCTTAAAATGTATCTCTTAAAACTCAAAGGATGGGACCTTGAGGGCATGGGGGCACCTTGGGAGGACTCCGTGGGAGGTAATGATACCAGAGCTTCGTTGGGGGAGATTTGGGAGTGAAAACTAAAGGAATAAAGGGTGTGTATTTATAGGGAAAGTGAGGGGACAATGCATTAATGGCCAAAGGACACCTCATTGGTGGTATTGGAAAAACCATGCGCTTTCCCATGGTATTTTCCCATGGTATTGGCCACTTGGGACACCTCATACCTTATCTCACTATTAACAAGTCGAACATATTGATTACATACTTAATACATCATTTAATTATGTCATTAAACACTCGTAACTTAAAAATTATATTTTCACTATTCATCAAAAATTCAACTTTCTCAGAAAAATCCCAAAAATTTCATCTTAACCTAATATCAATGATCTGATTTCAAAAATGAACTCCATTTTATAAAAATAATTTTCTAAATATTTTTATTTTTATTTTTAAATAAATAAACTATTCACCGAAAATTCATTTTTTCAGAAAAATCCCCAAAATTACCTTAACATAATATTGATGCTCTAAGTTCAAAAATGAAATCCATTTTATAAAAATAATTTTCTAAATAATTTTAATTTAATTTTTAATTAAAAAAACACTATTTACCTGAAAAAAACTAATACTTGACTAATAATTTTTGAAACAGCTATTTACCTATTTTATTGAATCACATTACTTAATCAAGGTTCTTAGATTGTATTAATACTTTCTTTAAGTGAGATTAGTAATCCATTTGGTCACATTACTAATCCTAAGAATAAAATCACTATTCATAATTTACTATTCATCAAAAATTAAGTTGATCTTATTAGATTCTAAATTTCGTACTAAACATAATTGAAGAAGGCCATTTTTTGAAAATCATTACACATCATTAATTATTTATGGTTTACATAAATATTTTAAAATGTCCTTTTTTCAAAATTAATCAAAAATATGCATACTATATTTATCTAGACATTTGAAAATTCACAATCCTCATCATAAGAAGAAATCAAAATTTTTATTTAAAACAAAGGATTACACAAGGCAGTTACGGTCTCCTTACATAGCCCCTTATAACCCCAGCATAGGACCTAAGTGTAAGGTGTGCTAAGGTGAGATAATCTGAGGGTGGATCAGCCAACATTGCATGAGTAGTAATTTCTATCAGTTTAAACTTCTCGTGAAGGCGATTCCGTTCTAGCTTCACACGATGAAGTTCTGTTTGGGTTTGGTCCAGAGCAAAGCCCAGTGGTTCTACCTCCTTCCCATGTTCTATTAGATGGGCTTCGATTGGCCCGAGACTACAGGATTAGGCCATCAAATTTTCTTTCGATATTAATTAACCAAGATCACTTGTATTTAGACAAATCTCAACATTTAGTTTCCAACAGTCATATTGAACAATGTTTATATAACAGTCGAAACCCAACAGTCTCATTTTAATTATACTCATGTTATCAAATGAAATAGTTTTGTTGAGTATAAAAATATAATAACACAGAAAATTAGGAAACATGATTTATTCAAAATTTCGGGTCATTACAACCTTCCCCACTTAAGAAATTGTGTCCTCAAAATTTTTAACATTGGGTTTGGAAATTTCATTGAAAGTCCCACATCGGAAAAGGGGTCAGTAAAAATATTACTTTAAAAATAAATAAAGGGTAGTACAAAGGTCACCCGAGTTAACCCACACTAGGATTCCATGTAAGAAAACATGGAAATGGAAGATAAAACAATGAGTCAAATTCTGCGGGAGAGTGATAGAAAACATGATTAGGAGAAAGTTAACAACATGAAAATCCCAAACATATGATGGGTTAAATGGAATTTGATTTTTTAGTAGGAAACGTTAACACACAACGTTTTTGTTTTATGTTCCTTTTCATAGTTTTGAGGAATTCATTTACTACATAGAATAAAAACACAAGGAAATATACCTACCTTCAAGTAGAGTTTCATCCTTTAATAAGTTTCTACCAAAACTAATCTTTTCTCCAAACGATGAGAATTTAAAACTACTTGGTCTCATAAATGCACAAGAATCATCTTCTAGAGAATCACATAATCCACCAAAGATTAACTATCTATTTCTTATATCTTTAAACATTATCCCAAAAATAGAAAGGGTAAGATAATACAACTCTTCCAAAATAAATAACCCCAAAGGAAGGGAAACTACTTTAAATCTTCAAAGTTCCACTGTACTACCCAAAGTTCATCATAGACCATTACATAAATAACTATCCTTAATATTCCTCAAAACAAACCAAACTAAGATTGAAACCCAAATACAAGAAGGATTTGATAACATAGTATTGCAAAATAAACTTCATCGTTCATCTCCAAACAACACCAACCACTCTTAACATCTTATAACAAAATTATCTAACCTAAACATATTTTCCCCAAGATAGGTTAATCATCTCCATAAGTAACCTATATTACCATAAGTTCACCTTAAATTCGTCGATTCTTCAAAATATAATTCAACCTTTATTCCTCAAAGAAAATACCGTAGTAATCTATTTACCTCGATCATATAGGGTTCTCAAAATATTGAACGTCTTCTAAAATAATAATCACCATTTAACAACCTCATCATCTCTATCAAATTAATATGGAAATCATCACATTTCCTATCACAGTGGTTATTGGGACATGTTCTTCCATTTCCCACCATTAACTAAGAAAAGAAAGTATAATTAGGGGCTTAAATGCATAGCCAATAACCATGAAAAGGAAACTTAAAGCATAGAAGGATAAACTTGTAGAAGAAAAGTATACCCTAACTTGTGATCCCCTAGGTTCCAATCTAGGTTATACAAGATCATATATTCTCATGTGAATCTTTATTTTATTTTATCTTTTCCCCTTTAATAATTGTTTATACTAAGCATATGAATTTACCAAAGCATATCCTCTGGGAGTGTCATAACCAAGAGTGCAGCAAGGCCCGTTGTCATGTACCAGTTCCCGTTTGAGTCTAGCTCAAAGCAGTGTTTTTGGGTTTTACCCCTATGTAAATCTGTGACAGAGCCACCTTTACCTGCTCGTATCTAGAAAACGATGTATTTTCATGGAAACCCCTTACTCAATACTCACCAAAATACCAGGAAGATTTCATATATTTAAACATTTCTATAGGGTTCTTCCTAAAGTTTTCATATCCTAATTTACACAAATAACTAAACCATCCTTTGATACCAACTATAGCATCCCGCCTTTTTATAACATAAACTCTCATTACAAAACACAAAACCGAGGATCTTTAAGGTTTAGTGTCTTGGAAACCAGGAACATAATACATGAAAACATAAAACATTCTTCTTAAACACTTGAAAGGCTTCTCCTTATGTTCATCCTAGGTTCATTAATGCATCACATAACCTGGGTACATACATCAAAAGAAAGGGTGAGCAGATGGCCCAGTAAGGAAAATAAGGAAAAAAAATTACATGTGAACTTAAGATACATCAAAAGTCATGAAAAATAACTTTAAGGCATGAGAAAGAGATCTTGAGGCATATCATAATAAAAATAATGTGTTCCATAACATGAAGATGTGGCTACAACATTTAACTTAGAAAATCATGAACATATCTCCAAGGTAAACCCCAAGGTGTAATTTGAAATTACCAAGGTAAACCCCAAGGTATCATTATAATTGTAATCTCTCGTGGTTACATCATTACCCAATGCAATGGGGCGCTATCAGGGCGCACCCTTAAATTTGTAATCTCTAGTGGTTACATCATTACCCAACGCATTGGAGCGCTATCCGGGAGCACCCTTAAATTTGTCATTATTATCATGTGATCCACATATATCATCATCAAAATTTCATAAATAACCCATATAGCATAAAATAAATGGGTTTCATTACATAATCATAACATTTTAAAAACTGCTTTTAGGACATGATCATTATGTCATTTTAATCCCACAGAAAAAGGAAAGCAGATCTCATGTATGTAAATCCCAGAATTTAAAATACAACATCTTGATATATATATGAATACCCATGTAGACGAAATATCTTCTAGTATTCACTTAATAAAATAAAATATTTTTAGAAAAAGATAAATACATTTTGAGACGAAAATTCTGCAACATAACAGCTATGATACAGGGTTTTAGAAAACATTGAAAAGAGAGGGGACATGGGTCACCCACTCATAAATGATACATAAAACAGTATGAGAATAGAATATAAAATATTTAAGAACATGGTAATTAAATTCGAATGATATACCATATGAAACAAAGAACTTGAAAGGAAGACAAAAATAAGATTTTTCTTATGAAAATTCGGCAACCTAACGACATCACTTAAAATTTAAAAAAAATGAATTGAAGATATAAAATAGGGTCTCTCATAAAATGAACATAAAATATAAGTATGATAGATATAGATATCATACCAAAACAAAATAAAAAGGAACGTGAAATACATGACATGAAAATAGAACTTGAAAACGAGAAGGGTGAAAGAATCCCTTAAAAATTCGGCAGCCTAACGACGCCACTTAAAACGTCAAAATACTTAATTGAAGAGGTAAAATAGGGTATCTCATAATATGAACAGAAAAGACCAGTATGACAGATTTAGAGATCATGCACCGACATAATAAAAATGGACATGAAAAACTTGGCATGAAAATAGATCTTGAAAACAAGAAGGGTGAAAGAATCACTTAAAAATTCGGCAGCCTAACGGCACCACTTTAACATTCTTACAATTAAATGATGAGAGAAAGAGGGGGTATCTCATCAAATGAACATGAAAAGGATAGTAGGATGAATATAAAAGAACATCCTCCAACATAAGAACATGGAGAATAAAAAAATGACTTAAAAGAGAGTATTTGAAAAGAAAGAGAGAGGTTGGATCCCTTACCTTAAAATGTACCTCTTAAAACATGAATGTTGGGACCTTGAGGGATTGGGGCACCTTGGGAGGACTCCATGAGAGTTAATGAGACCATAGATTCATTTGGGGAGAGTTGGGAGTGAAAACGAAAGGAGGAAAGGGTTGGTATTTATAGGGAAAGTGAGGGGACAAGGCATTAATAGCCAAGGGACACTCATTGGTGGTATTGGAAAAACCATGGGCTTGCCCATGGTATTGGCCACTTCGGACACCTAAGACCTTATCCCACTATTCACAAGTCGTCCATATTGATTACATACTTAATACATCATTTTATGATGTCATTAAACACATGTAACTTAAAAACTGTATTTTCACTATTCATTGAAAATTCACCTTTCTCAGAAAAATCTCAAAATTTCACCTTAACCAAATATAGATGACCTGATGTCAAAAAATGAACTCCATTTTATAAAACTAATTTTCTAAATATTTTTATTTTAATTTTTAAATAAATAAACTATTCACCGAAAAATCATTTTTTTCAGAAAAATCCCCAAAAATTACCTTAACATAATATCGATGCTCTAAGTTCAAAAATGAAATCCATTTTATAAAAATAATTTTCTAAATATTTTTATTTTTATTTTTAATTAAAAAAACACTATTCACCTAAAAAAACTAATACTTGACTAATAATTTCTGAAACAGTTATTTACCTATTTTATTGAATCACATTACTTAATCATGGTGCCATAAATGTATTATTACTTTATTTAAGTGAGATTATTAATCCTTTTGGTCACATTACTAATCCTAAGCATAAAATCACTATTTATAATTTATTATTCATGAAAAATTAAGTTGATCTTATTAGATTCTAAATTTCATACTGAACATAATTGTAGAAGACCATTTTTTGAAAATCATTACACATCATTAATTATTTAAGGTTTACATAAATATTTTAAAATATCCTTTTTTCAAAATTCAACAAAAATATGCATACTATATTTATCCAGAAATATAAAAATTCACAAAATTCATCATAAGAAGAAATCAAATTTTTTATTTAAAACAAAGGATTACACAAGGCAGTTACAGTCTCCTTACATAGCCCCTTATAACCCAAGCATAGGACCTAAGTGTAAGGTGTGCTAAGGTGAGAGAATCTGACGGAGGCTCAACCAACATTGCACGAGTAGTAATTTCTATCATTTTGAACTTCTCGTGAAGGTAATTCTATTCTAGCTTCACACGATGATGTTTGGTTTGGGTTTGGTTCAGAGAAAAGCCCAATGTGGCTACCTCCTTCCCAAGTTCTGTTAGATGGGCTTCGATTGGCCCAAGACTACTGGATGAGGCCATCGAATCTTATTTCTATATTAATTAACCAAGATCACTTGTATTCAGAAAAATATCATCATTTAGTTTCCAACGGTTATATTGACCAATGGTCATATAACAGTTGAAACCCACCGATCTCATTTTAATTATACGCATGTTATCAAATGAAACAGTTTTGTTGAGTATAAAAAATAAAATAACACACAATATTAGGAAATAAGATTTATTCAAATTTTTGTGTTGTTATAATGTAAAAATGGAATTGATTATTAATGGAATTTAAATGTTGATAGATTGTAATTGAATTGGATAAAGGGGGTTGGTATGGTAGATTTTCCTTTTGACCCATGTATACATTTATTTTTTAAAACATGCTTTCCTTATCTTTTGAGTATGTAAATACCATGACATCAATTTATGCAATAGGATTGAATTTCTAAAATTGTTGATTAGCCCTCGTGAGTTATATTATGATTAATCCATGTGATATCTTGATAGATTAATTAGGCCTTTTATGATAAAAATGTTCATAGGTGTATTTGAATGGCCCCATGAACTTTTATCCCTTGTGAGCTATTTTGAGACCATGTCATGAAATGAATTGATAAAACATGGGAAAATAATTATTATCAAATGACCTCATGAGTAAATGAAAGGCCAAGCCTTATGATTTTGGCATATTCTTGATTCATCGCTTTGAGTTGAGACTGATATTAGATGCTCTTGGTTTTAAACATGGCATGTTAAATGAAATTGAAATTGTTTGATGATAAATATTCTTGGGTGATAAATTGATTTAACTTATAATTCCATGGACGGACTCATGTGACTATTGACCTTTATACCTTGGGTGACACTTGGATAAACTCTAGGATAACTTGGACATACTCAATGTTTATTATTATATCACCATGGGTAATACATGAATCCATTGAGGGATGCCATGGATGGACTCATTGAGGCTAGAATTATATGTTGAGTGATACATGGATTCTTATGAGAATGTCATGGATAGAATCAAAGGGCATTTGAATATTTTTCCAAGGGTGATAATCAAGATTATGTTGGGGAGCACAGAGGTTGGACTAATTTGGTTAGGTCATTATACCTCACCTAGAACAATACTAAGTTCCCGATAGGTTCTATAGGGATAGTCTTATAGGGTGGTGGTTGATATTGCACCTAGAGTGATAGTTTAATTCTAACATAGGATTTTAAAGGATGAGATCAGGTTTTAAATTGAATTATAAATGAAATGAATTATGATGTTTATTCCAAGAGAAATCAGAAGCTTGGATTTAGTCTTCACTGGTACTTGTTTAGATGGACTATTGAGGCATCTGGTGCGCTACCAGTTACACAAGGGATGTAAGGCTTGAGACAGATCTTGAGACTTATAAATTTAATAGATTTTAACTGGTAAATGAATGTAAATGAAAAACAAAAAATGTATGATATTTACTTTTGAGTTATCCCTTGATTAATTCTTATCTTATTTCAAACTGTCTACTATATATATTCACTAACATATTGGCACAGACCATGGGTGGTTGCCTACTAGGATTTTTTCTCACACCCTGTTTGGGTCATGATTTTGGTCCCAAACATATTATATGATTGTAGGTAAGGATAATGGAAATAACCCTCTTTCGAGAACTTGATATGATATCTAGGAGCAGTAGATTAGGGGACTATGCTGACGTTTGAGATTCTACTGGGATTCTTTTAGTCCTTTTAAAAAATTTGTTATATGGATTGTACACCTTCCTTGTAATCAGGTTTTGGATGATTTATGAGAAACATGTGACTTGTATCATCTTCTTTTATATAATATGATTTCAGACTTGTTATATAATCACTATTCCCTGTTTTTACATATGTTCTATTTTTTACTACTTCTGATACTTATAACTATTATTGATATTCTGTTATGTTACACTCCACTAATGAGGGCATAGTGTCCTCAAGGAATCACTCAATCCCTCACTGCTAGTCGGAAGCCTCTTGCATTTGGGGATATGCACTTTATTCCATGTGACCCTTCGGGCTTGGGGCACATTTTAGTGGCATCTGGGTCCAAGATGTTACAATAAAATTAAATTATTTACCATGGTTATGGTTAAAATGGGTTTACCATGGGTCATTTAACTAAGTGATCTAGGTAATAATTCCCCATAAAAATTTATAATTATTATTAATTTAAGATATGTATACTTTATATTATCATAAATTTTAATTATTAGATATTTTAATCAACTTTTTCTGAAAGTTACTTTATATTCTTTAAATCCTTCAAGTAATTTCTTGTGGGTCCTATCAATCACTTATAAAAAACACCTCTTATATTCCATTACACATGAATTTTTATCCTTATATATTGGAAAAAAACTAACCCAAAATCATCCTATATTACTTATATTCATCCTAGATCCCCTAATATTCCCCGAATATCAATCTTTACTGGCTTATGGTGTATTCCAAAGTAGGTCTCTCAAAGAAGTGGTATAAATCTCAACCAAAATCTTTCAATTTTATTTCATATTCCACCAAATATAATCATATTATATCTATAATAATATGATAAATACATTATAATAAATATTATTATATGTTAATATTATGATGAAACAACCATTTTCACATCTTTTACAAAAAAGGGGAAATGAAAGTTTCGCTCACGCGTGTGTGTGGAGTACCACCACCATGTAGAGATATGATTCACTATCCATTACCACATAAAATTAGTGGATATAATGATTTATTTAATAAATTTATATGATATATATTTTATTATTGTGACTATTTAATAAATTATAATTTGACCTTTTTTCCTTCTTTTTGTTTGAAAATGAAAATAATGTGCATGCGTAGATAGAAACTACCACCTCTATGAATAATGTATTACATTTTCGAATACCTACTCTTTATGGATGGTTATAAATACGTATATAAAAAATATAATAGATATTTATGTTATTATTAACATTATTTATATTATGGAATCATGATCAATATAAAATTAACATAACATATGAATGTAAGTATACTTGAAAATGAAATATTTATATCCCTGAATAGTGATTTTGTTAATGAATTATTAAGAAATGGGTGATAAGATTTTTGAAGTAAAAAGAGTAAAATATTATAGGTTTTAATATGTTTATATTAATAAATTATAATAAATTTAAATGTATTATATAGGATGTTATATCACTTATGAATAAGCTTGAACTTTATATAAGGGTTTTATGTAAGAATCTATCATTTTATCAGGATTGTTTATGCATAAATTTTTATGATGAAAATATAATATATATATATATATATATTTCTATATGTTATTTTTTCCACATAATTTCTAGAGATTAAATGTTTTCATTTCATTTTCCACTGTCCATGTATTAAAATGTCTGAAGAAGATTTTTTATAAAAACTGGATTTTTTAATAATTGGTTGAGAATCTTTTTATTTCATGTACAAGTTTTTTAAAATGTTTTTATGAATATTTCTAAAATTATAAAATTATTTTTAACTTCTTTTTAATCCGTTATTTAATTTATATAAAACTATTTAAAATTATTATTCCATTCATTTTCTGAATGAGGTACTTTTTACCAAACACTTGAACTGAATCTTATTTTTAACATATACCACACGAATAGACTTTACTATGATCATGGACACTCAATGATTTTATTATTACCTTAAAATTTTCCATTTTAGTTTCAAATAAAAAAAAGTTCCTTAATATTTTATATATATTTTAGATTCTAAATAATTTTTTCAAAATTAAAACAGTATTTTCCTAAAAATATATTTCAGTGATCTTTTATAGAAATTTTTCATCTATAATAAAATTATTTGATATTACTTATTCTTCATTGGGGATATAATACTGTGATATAATCTTTATTCATTATACAGATGATTTGTTATTATTATGATAATATATTTGTGAAACCCATTTTCTTTTCCATGGGTTAAGCTATAATGAAATGATAAATATTTTCCTGACATTGTGGTAAAAATATGAATGGATTATGAATATGTGATAGGTGGGTCAGTTATTTCCTTAAAATTCATTATGTAAAAATAAAATTTTATCATATCAAAGGGTACACAATAGGTTATCATAATCCCAAAAAGGATATATAACATGTTATCTAATTCCCAAACCAGGTACATGGGTGGTTAACCCAATACTAACATGTGATTAATGTCATGATGGCTAGCTTTCACAAAATATTTATAAGATTATGATTATAGAACACTTATATGAAACTAATTTATAGCATGATCTTATGAAAATTTGATTTTCCCATGGATCATGTTCTTTGATTCCTTTATGATTAATGTCATATGAAATACCTAGAATTATGCCATAACTCATTAGTATGACCTATGAATTGATAGGTAAATTTTTTAAATTTTAATCCCAGTTTTTCATACCCTTATGATCATGTTATGATTAAAAGTGAACATTCATTGATATCACCCTTTTTTACCCTTATGGAGGATCTGAGTTGACCCTTTATTATATTTCATCTTCATTAGGATATAAAGAAATGTTTAATGTATGATTGTATAATAATAATTATATATATGATGATCATAGTGGGAGAGTATTTAGATCTTTTATAAACTATTTTTTATGTATCTATGTTTCCTAATAGAGAAAACCTTTATGGATTCAGTGAGGATCATAATAATATTTAATTAATGTTTATATAATAAGATGTAGTAATTATGGAAGTAATGTTTGGTTTGAATCAATGATAATAAATTTGTGTTTAATACATGGAACTGAGAGAGGTTAGGTTAAGAAAAGGTTGTGATTATGTTATACGAGATCCTTATGTCAGAGGGTACTTTTAAAGTATCAGTAATAGTTACATCTTTCTACCTTTTTAGTAGGATATAAGGGGATGTATTTCTTAGGGTAAAATATTTTATGTTCTTATGGGTGTGATGATAATGTATAATTGGGTATTTAGGAATGTTTTTGGGATACATGGTATTCATAAGGTCACAAAATGTGTTGATGAGACATGAATTTCAATAATTTTTTTAAATCAATGCCTAGAAACGTATTTAGGGAGGTGTGACATATGTGGTACATGTTCTATATACATGATTAGAGATCCTAGTTATTATTATTTTTTCTTAGGATTTTGGTGATTAAAATATTAATCGTGTAGTGAGGAATATAATACACATGATATTCTTAGGCATGTGGATGCCTTCTACACAATAATCATGGGTGGATTATTCATACAATGAAAATAACAAATTTTTAATAATTGATCATGTATTGGTTTAGGAATATAATATTACTTAACATATATAGATCTATATGAGTTTTTTATGCTTTGTGATATGTCGTGACTACCATGATTGGGATGTGTGGTTAATGGATTAAGTGTGTGGGCCTATGATTGAAAAAATACAACTTATGGTGTTTTAAGTTGAGTGGTATCATAGGTTTTCACCAAGTGTGTATTATTACTCATATGAATGAGATAATAATAAATAAAAATTGTAGTTATATAGAAATTATTAGAGAATTTTCATGATGTATCTTATGCCATAGGAATAAGTGAGTGATTTTGATACAATCCACATAACATGTGGAATATTATGATGTCCTTGGGTTGTTAAGATGGATAGATGTATTGGTGTGATCATCCTTGTATGGATTGTGGGATATATCGATGGATGGATTTTGCAATATCTCTAGGTTATGGAGAGTTTTCATTCAGGTTAGGTGACTCAAATTTTAATTTCATGATAAGATTATTGATGGAATATTATTTCATATAATTACTTAATAGTATGTGTTTAGGAAACATAGGGACGTATTTTTAGTCAATTGAGGACCATGTGAGTTTTAGAACCTTGATATGTCTGAGTTTACTATTATGATATCTAAGAGGATTTAGTTTTTTTGGACTGCTTGGATTGTGGTCATGGTATTCTGGTATGACTCAAATGATTTTTACACTTGGGGGTGAAGTTGGGTATGAGTTACCATAGGAAAAGTGGTAGACACATTTTTGTTATTATAGAATGGGTAAGAGATTTTTCTTTATGGTGTTTTGGTGTATGCTATTTCGATCTGGAGTTTCTTTGATAATTTCGTGTTGTAATTAACTAGTGAGAAAATGTACATTGTGGTATGGCTGGTGCATTGGATAAATTTTCTATATTATCATTTTGATATTCATATAGTGTCATGGGAGATATTATTTAGATATGATTATCGTCTCTACGGTTTTAAGATATTCTCTTTTATTTCAGATGAAAAAACTGATTTATAGAGAAAAACTTGATTTGAGAGGATTAACTTGATTAGTGAAATGTTATAGTGCCTAGACTAAGGGATGTTAGGTATTAGTGACTTTATGAAATATATAGTTGGATGATTTGTAGTATTTATTGGATTTGAAATTAATAATTTCATTATAGTGAGAGAGATCAAAGTTCTTGGGATATATTCTAATGAGTGTGTGGGTGAAGATGGATTAATAATTATTTTGCGTAACAACTATATAGGTACAAATTATTTCATAGACCCTAGATTGAGGCTCATGGGATGGGTTTATTAGGATAGTACAACAACAGATTTGGAGTTTATGTATTTCTTCAATAAGATAATTTGAGTTGAATGTTACTCATTGTCGATGATAAGGGAAAAGTTATAGTGGGAAGTATAATATATAATATTTATTGGTATGAACCTTATTATTGTAATTTATTACTAACATTAGACGAGAATTTTGTTTTAAACTTGAATTTATGGTAGTTGAGGATGCATTTTGATGCTCATATTCAAGCTACCTTGATTTTTTTCTATCTGTTTGCGGTATAAAATTGTGGGAATAGATCTCAAATGATAAATTCAGGATAGTATATTTAGAAATTTATATATATGACTCACAAGTTATGTTCTATTGGATTAATGGGATTGGTTTCACGTGAGAGACTAAATGTTTGAGGCCAAGATGTTTTAGAAATACTTGTTTGTAAAACTAAGTGAGAAATAATTTGTTTTAGAATAATACAATAAACCATTACTGTTTAATTCCCTAGAATTATAAATTAGAGAATATTTTTATGTTGGGGATTATATGTATAGTTTTTGGTTGAGTTGGTTACATAGTGTATGGGAATCCAAGTTATTTGAGAAAAAAAGTAAAGTTAGAAAAAAATGGAACATTTTGTATGTGGTAGAGGGTACTGACTTAGATGAGATAAAATACATTATTTTATAAACAATTACTATATATAATGGGATAGAGAATATGGATTTAGAGATTTTTGTTATTCCAATTTCTAGGGATCATTGGGGGTTTATCCAAGATAAATAGTATATCAGGAATTGAAACATGCATTGTATCATAGTGACTAATGCAGATCATGAGATTTGAAATGGTAGACTTCTCGGGGATGATAAGTGATATAGTGATGATGTTGTAATACCCTAAATATTTCTAGGTTACTATTTTTTTTTTCAAATATTTTTTATTTTGATGGTTTTTAGAAAATTAGACATGTATGTTTATCTATTAAAGAAGAAAAAATATAGCTACAATGGGGGAATATCATGGTTATAAGGAGTTATGATTCCTATTTATGGATAATTTTATGGCATATTACACCATGATACTTATGATCAGTCCACAATTCCTTGTGAAAAAATAAACTCTAGACAACATGGGATGGTTAAACTATATAGATCGTGTGTTACTCTATTTAAAATGTGAGAATTCCATAATTGGTTTCCATGATTATTCAACGTACATTTAGAGGAGTGATTTTTAGGTCATGGAGTACATGGTCACAGAAGAATGGATGGGTGGGATTTATATTGAAAACCTTGTACTAGGGTGTTGCACCCTGAAATACATGGTAAAACTACAATGTGATTATATTCAATATTTTTAATATTTAATTAATTTAGTTTAAAATGTTAAAAAAGTTAATTGATCGATAACCTATTTTATACTTTCCAGGACTTGGGTAGCATCACCCCGCCTTCACTTCTTCCCCATTTATATCCTTGATTTATGGATGGTTGAGCATGATTGATCATCAGTAGTGGTGAACTCTCTTTTTACAATTTCTTACTTCTACCTCCCCTAATTTCCCTATGATTTTAGTGGATATAGAGATTATGTATTTGGTGCTGATTCCAATGGAACATGGTGGAATAGAGTCTGAATGATAGGTATTTCTCTTATATATGTATAGGAATCTTGAGAGAGGTTACCACATGTGGTCACCTATAACTTCAATTTCTATAACTCATTTCCTTAATTTATGCGTGGGATTTAATCAATTTATAATGGAATTTTTTGGTGAATTGATTTTGGTTTTTTGGAAATAAGTCAAAAATTAGACTAAGGTTGTGTCAGGAGTAGAATACACCCCATTACTCAAGGTATATGTGAGAATATATTTCCTAATGAGATATTCATTGACTTTTTCAAATTTAATATTATGGATTAATTGTTTATATTAATTCAAGTTTTTTTATAATAGATTATAGAGTATTTTTATTGATATAGAATTGGGATTTTAGAAATTGAATGGTTCATGTATGGGTGAGCTTCAATGATGGTGTCTGAGCATCATTTGAGGGGATAAATCCATGATTGTGGTTGGTATTCCCTAGTATTTAATATTTATATGGTTATAAATATATCATATGGATTATAAGCATTAGTAAGTTGGCATGAGTGACCAAATATGAAACCATGGGTGATTTTATTTATTTGAGGAATGTTTTTGAGGGTATTAAACAGTTCATGAGTCATTTTGTGTTATGTATTTATGTTTTGGTCAATGATGACATAGTTTCCGATGTTTAAGGCCTAATTGGAGAGTATTTGGAACTTGATGAGGGTGTATATCTAGGAGCTATATATTTATTGACCTATAAAGGTCTTATTATGGGAAGAGATTCTCTCTTTTGAGAGATAATTTTGGATGATCAAATTTATGGGATATTATATTTTTCATATTATATGTGAGGATGACACAAAATATAAAATATTATGGTTCCCTTAGTTCTATAGAAATTTCTAGAAACTATCTAGAATGTGTTATGTCATCCAAATTTTCTTTTTTGATTCCTTGGTAATTTCTTGCCATGAAACCTAAGTATAGTGTTATAGGAATATTGTTTTAAACCCCTGATGGGATAATATTTGATAAATGATGACATATTATACCTTAATTGGTTCCATTTATCCACCATAAAAAATTTGATATGTGATATATGTGAGGTCAGATCAAGGATTAACTTGAAATAGGATTTTGAGTTACTATATTTCCATTTTAGATTATTTATAATGGATAATAGGGGTGATTTGTCAAAATATATACAGAATAGATCATAGTAGGTTATTAGTTAGATAGAAATATAGAAAATGTTTGGGTGTGTGATAACCATTCAAAGGAAGATTATGAAATTAATTAGATCTAATTTCAATTTTTTAAATAAATTTATATAATAAATTTATATATATTATTAATATTTCTGGATATGTGGATGGCATGGGATGACATGACTACATATGTTAATATTCTTGAAGATGATATGAAAATTTACCTTGATGATACCTATGATGTGGAAGGGTGTGTCCATTTATGATGGGATGATTGTGTGAATGAGATACATTACCCACTTATGTTTTATAGGAAACATGACCCATTGTTCATTATTTCTCATGGAAGAGGGACACGATTATAATTTGTTTATATTTCCATAGAAGGGGGTGAGATTCAACTTATATTGAGATTCCTAAAAATATGGGATATTAATACCAATTTACTCATATAGTGTCTAAGATGGAATTACATCTTCCAATAAACATGTATCTAAAAAAGATATACCACCATATAATATTATATTTTTTATGTACTACCCCCTCTAATAGTTTATTTATTAAGAGATGTAAAAATATCAGTGATTATTTCCTTGGTGAGATGTACTAATCCTATAACTATATATGTTTTGAGGGTCATATTGTCTAAGTGAATATCTTATACAGGTGGTATCTACATCCCCCTATGAATGTGTATGTAATTATGGACATTCTTCCATACTGGATTATCTTATCAAAGTGGGATATACCTCTCCCAATGACTGTGTATGTGATGAGGTATGTACTACCAAATATGATTATCCTTCTTATGTGGGATGTACAACCCCTATGACTATGTATGTTATGTTAGATATACTATCCTCTACGATTATATTATATCTATGGTACATACTACTACATAAGAATATGTATATTACAAGGGCCAGGTCATTCTATGTGATGATATTTTCCTCAAGGGATATACTACCCCACTGACTTAGTCTTTTATGAAGGAGTTACTACCCCATGAAATGATCTTGTTTTGGTTTGACGTGTCCCCCCCACACATTGAGTAAGATTATAGGGTGTGTACTACAACTTTGGTGATGATGCATTGGTGGGGTTTTCAATTCCATAATTACATGTATATTTCTGTAGTTTATTGTTCTAATGATAATTTTTTGATTTGAGTTATGAAGATATAAGACTAAATTTAACAGAGGGAGTACTATTAAAAAACTGTAATACAACACTATCCAAAGTATTCATCAAACAACTGTTATAGTGGCCGGTGTGTGATATAGTTTATTATGTGTATGCATGTGATATGCTTATGACTTCCTTTTCATTTAGTACATGGATACACATATATATTAGTTTTTATTATGGATACCATTGATGGTTCCATTAATATTTTTATTCTAAAACCCTATAGGAACTTTTAGAGCCATGTAGATATAGTAGTTGGCATGGGGTTTTGGGTGATGGAACTAGTGCAGGTGGATGAGCTGGAGGATCTTAGAGGGGATATAGAGAGAGGTATGAGGTGATGTTGAATATTTTGGTCAGTCTCTTTTTCTTTTTTATACCAATTTATTAGAGTGTATATAATCATCCTATTAGGTGACATTTCTATGAATTTTTATTATATATCCCACATGTACAATTTTTATCGCTTGGATATATTATTTTTATGGTTTTGTTTCTACATTAATCCCATATTCTTCAATATAATGTGACTCTTGTTTCATTTTTCTATTATTACCAAATTTTTTGTGTTTATTGTAGAGGGTGTAGTCTCCCCACTTTTCTATTAGACCCACACTAATATTCATAACCCTCTGGATTGTGAGGAAGAATGTCTGAGGTATATAGTTCTCTGCTTTGGGTTGCTAGGATGAGCTCCAGGACAAAGAAGTTACACACAATTACATAAAAAATCTTAAGATTTTATGGTCATGAACAATAATTCACATGTCATGTGAAAGAACATATAGAGTATGATGAATGTATGTATTTATTCTTACCACTCTAGGACAATAAAAAAATATTTAAATTCATAATTCATCAAACATTATACATTATTGAAATTAACCAAAAAATAATTGATAAAACTAATAATTTATATCCCATATCCCCTAGTAACATGGAAATAAAAACAATGTACACTATAAGCACTTACACATCATCCATACTAATTTTTTACAAGTTTATATATATCTACCATGTTCCTAAATAATTAAATCAATTAAAAACAATCGTATAACACAATTTTTCACACCTCTTCTTACGATCTCCCCACCCGACCTAAGCCTTGTACCACATGACCGCAAGCATTCTCACCAATCACCATAGGTTAATGGCTAGAATTAGGGGTTTACAAATCCATTACTATGAATAAATTTTACCCCAATTCAAAATCCCCATTTTTAATAAATGTTAGGAAATAAAATAAACATAAATATTATATTAAATACGAAACACATAAAGTCATAATTAAAATCCAACAAAATTAATGAAGCTAAAAATGTAATAATATACCCATATCATGTTATATAATTTAAATTACACACATAAATATTTCATCATATTAAACTAATATTGATTACATTTAACAATATATGTTTCTATGGACTATGTAGGATTATTTATTTTGGAGACTAGATTCATGATCAATTTATTTCAAATAATATCTTCAATATCTCTCATAATGTTCTCTTTCATTGTACCCTTCATATAAATTTCTTACTTAAATCCTTTATTCATAACATGGATAAAATAGAAATGTAATAAAGGGTAAGCTCGGATGATCATTAAGAGTAGACAAGGGAGATGTGAATCATTTATCATATATAAGAATAAGAAAAAAAAATAATGGTATGAGATTGTGATTATAACATACATAGATAATATATAATCATTCATAGATCATCAATCATGAAACATGTAAAAAATATTTATAATTTCCAAATACATTAATCATAAGAGTGAGGAATCATCATTAATAAGTAAGGGGACACTGGGTAACATTCGAACCACAATAAATTCCTTCCATTAGTTAAATATAACTACCAATACTATCATTGTGGAAAAAGTTCTGTAGTGGATTAGTTTCACTACCCAATCCCTAATTTACTTAGTCAATGTTAACTACTAACACTCTCATAGTGGATAAAGTCTTACTAAACTGGGATCACTTCAAATTCAAGTATATGTTATCTTGGGAGATACCAATAATTATCCAATAAATTATAGTTCTTTAATGGAAACACCCATTATATAATAAAAACCCTATACATGTGTACCACATGTTCATAAAACAATTCATTAATTAATTATAATATAACCAATAGAAAAGAATTGGTTTATATGAAAATTTCAACATCACATAACAATAATTCATCATTAGAAATAGTATTTGTTATATCATTATATAATATATCCATTTAATTATTATAAACATCAAAATATTTTCAAATTGATGAAAAATCATTTAAAAGTTTATTTTAAATTTTCATTGAAAATAGGGGAAAATATCAATTTTCGTTAAGTATATTTAAAACCAAAAAATTCTATAATATTGAGAAAAATAAATTATTTGAAAATAACCATATAAAAATGTAATGAAATATTCAAATAAAATAATGGTTATTATTGTGGTAAAATCAATTTTTGTGGTCAATATTAAAATAAATATTCCTCTCACAATATTCGTAAAAACATCCAATGGTACCTCATTAATAAAATTAAAGGAAGATACTTTTAAAAACGTTAAAAATAATTTCAATTATTATTTAAAATGAAATTAAATATTAATTTGATAATATATATAAACATTCATGAAAACTTTGTAAAGAAAATCTAAATGGAAGAAAAAATTCATCGGTCAAAGTGAAAATAAAGTTGACTTTTCTTAAAAAAGTTCTCAATAGTTTTATTTACTAAAGATGTGATAATTAAAGGGAAACATCAAAACCCCCAAAACAATAATAGGTCAATAAAACATAATGGGTTTAATTTATAAGCATGATACAATTTCCCTTAATAGAAATTTAACATAGATAATCATGAAAAGAAATGATATTTTAGCATAGACCCTTACATCAAGTCTCATATTGCTTTATATTCATTCAAACCTTATGTATATTAAATATATAGATTTATTAAAAATATTTTATATAACCATATTTATATATAACATAATATTTATCATTTTATTATAATTTCTAATTATCCTTTTATTAATAATTCTTTTTTAAAATGAACATTCAGCAAAAAACTGTCACGTTTTCCATGCAAGTTTTAGTTCGATGGTTCTAGTACTTAAACCATAATGATGGTTTCATCATATAAAAAATAAAAATAACTTAATATGTATCATATTTATTAATTAAATATATTTTTATAAAAATTATTATAAATCATTTTTGAAAAATTAATTACAACACTATGTGGAGACAGTAGTCTATATATACGCATGAATGATGTTTCCACTTTTTGATGGATAAAAAAAAGAAATTTAAATAATAATAAAAATTTATAGAATGATAATTATATCCTTAATATCATATATACTAATTAAATATATTCTTATGACCATCCATTTAAATAGGAAATGAAAAAGAATTCACATATCCTTGTGAAAGTGGTGGTCCACATGTACACACGAGGGACATTATCATTTTCCAACGGATGGGAAGGAGGTATAAAAAAGATATACCATTTGGTTAAAAAATCTAAATATAATAAATATACATATTAAATCATGTTATTAATGTTGTAGAACATTTGGAGGAGGTTTATGGGGAAATAAAATTGAAAAACATTGGTAAGAACATATACCTCTTGTATGGGTATCTTCCTTTGGAATGCTCCTTAAGGCTTTTTGTATTGATATTTTGGGAATAATAAAAACAAAAGGTTGTGGATAAGGATGTTGGGAGTGGATTTTCATATATATCTGTTGATATAACTGCCTCATGTGGTGTAGATAAGAGAGGATATAATGATCCCTTTTATAATTGAGGGTTGTGGAGGACTTCTAATTATAGAGAATATTAAAAAATAATAAAGTCACACTCATATGGTAGTGGCATGTAATTTTCTCAATTTCTAACATAGGATGATATAATATCTGAATAATTTCCATAAATATTATTCAAACATGTTTTTGGTTCATTTTAATCCTCATCACCTTCTTTTAACCCCTCGTTAACCCTTTTAACCATTACTATGGAAATGAATTTTTAACTCAGTTTCTATTCATAATGACCAAAAAATAGCCTCATTAACAAATTTTTTCATTATGATTTCAAAAATTGAAATAATTTTATCAAATTAAATTCCTATATTTTTTATAAATCGTTTTTAATATAAGGGTTCAAAATGCAGTGAAAACTATTTTCAAATCAACACATTTTAAGTATAAAATTGAATTTATTCTCAATACTTTCACAATAAGAAACATTATATTAATATAAAAAAATATGATTTAATATTTATTATTTAAATTAATAAAATGATTCATCAATATTTATTTATTTATTTTTTATATAATAACAAATAACATTCAAAAAAATAGTTTTTTTATAAAAACACCCATTTTTTATGTTCAAATGATTTTATTTCTATTTGTACCTGATTTATTACCAATAAAGTCATTTTATAAATGTGTGAAAAAATATTCTTAATTTAGTTATTCCTATTCATACCTTCCAATCCATATATTAGGATATAAATGGCGCATTTAATAATAATATTTTAACATTACATCACATTCTGTTTAAAATCGGTGTTGCGTGTAAAGAAAGTATTCAAAAAAATAAAACTTATTTAAAGATAAATATATCATAAAATATTGGGGTGTTAAATTCTACCCCCATTATAATATTCCACACTAAAATTTAATCACTTTGATACAAACAACTGAGGATTCATATTCCTCCTCACATCCCCTAGTTCCCATAAAGCTTCCAGAAATTTTTTATTTCTCCACAAAAAATTGACCAAGTTAGTGGTATTGTTTCACAACACATTATCTATTTTATTTGTAATCTTCACCAATTTTTCCATATAATATCAATCATGTTTCAGTGGTATGACCTATGAGTTATGTACATGTGAAGGATCAGTTATGAACTTTTTCAAGAGAGATATTGGAAACCAATCATGTGTTCGATAGAGAATTGATGGAAGTTCTAGGTGATAATAAACTATCAATATACAATTACTAATTTGAAAAGTAATGATATATATAGGTATTAGATTTCCCTTTTTTAAAAAATCTTAGAAACTTATTCCAAGGATATATTCATAGGAATACCTTTTTACTAAATTCAAATTCTGTATATCACCAAAGATTTCCCTCATAACTTTTCTATCAACTGTGAGGTACACTGATATTCTAATTGATTGATTTTACATTCTCTTAAATTTCAGTAACTAGCTCGAGTGAAAATATATTTTTCTCTCTTACTTTGTCCTAGCATATTGGAGTTATTCACATCCTATCATGGAGGGATCCGTAAGGATCTATCTAAATGGGAGAGTGAAAGCTATTGTTGAAATATAACTTTACCAAAGTAAGGTATTTATTCCAACTACCTTTGAAATCTATAGAATATGCGCTCAAAAAATATTTTAGGGTTTTAATGTTCCCATACGATTGACCATATGTCTAAGTATCATATGCAGTGTTAATGTTTAACACTGTATTAATTTTATTTTTTTGAAATATCTATCCAAAAATTTTAAGTAAACCTAAAATCATGAATATATATGATTTTGAGTGGTAGTCAATAAATCATTACCAATTTCTAAAAAAATATCCTCAGTAGCTAATCAAGAGTAGAATATACTCTGATAGAAATGAAATTTTATACTTTTTTAAGGTGATCGACTTCAACCCAAATAGTATCATTCTCGGTAGATATCTTGGGTAGTCCCAAAACAAAATACAAGGTAATATTTTCTCATTTTCATTCTAGTATATTTTATGGTCGTAACATCCACATAACTTTCTAAAATACAAGGAATTGATTCATGTACTATATAATATCCCTATTCATTTTAACCCACTAAAAATATTCTTCTTGATATTTATACAAATCTGTACTTTAAGTATATATAGGGAATGGTGAACATTGTGATTTATCAAATAGATCCTTCTCAATTTTGGTATGTACGGGACATATACACTATTTAGGAACCATATTATTCCATCATAATCATGGATGGAATCATGAAAATTCCTCACCTTATTCTATAGTTCCTCATCTTACTTTTAATCCTATTTAATCTTCACATGGATGGATGCTTAAACTTCCATCATAGAAAGATATGATATGTATGAATTCACATTGATTTATACATCAATATTCTACAAATACATAAGTTTTATATCAATTTCAATCCCCTTCATGTACACAAGATCATAGTTTTTTTTACTAAGGGAACTAACCAACATGTTCTCCATCCCATGGTGGTAATGTATTAAGCAGTCATATTCTTTAATCAATTCCAAGCATAAAAAATAGAGCATATATAACTCTTTTCTTTATGCATATATACTTCAAGATTTTATTATTAGTATATACATAATAGTTTTCCCATAAATATAATACCCCCAAATGTTTAATTTATAAACTACTAATAGAAACTCAAAATCATGATTCGGGTAATATTTCTCATAAATTTTCAATTGGCATGAAGAATAAGTAATCACTATATGATTCATAATGAGAAATAATCCTTTTATTATTTTTAATAAATCATTATAGATCAAAAACCCTTCTCTATATTAGGGAAGTGTGAGCATAGTTTCATTGAAAATCATTCACATCAATTCCATAAAAGTTTCCTCACATTCATCTCCCCAAAAAACCATGGTTCCCTTTCATGTAAAATTTGTCATGGGATTATATATCCATGAGAAATATCCCGAAAAGAATTTATATTATCCATAAAACCCAATAATACTATGGATCCTGGTCTCCTTGATTGGTCTGGGTCATTTCTCAATAATTTCTATCTTTGAAGGATCCATCAAAATACCATCACTTGAAATTATATGACCCAATAATGATACTTTCTATATCCAAAATTCACAAATTCTAAATTTGGAATACTATTTTTCCTTCATTAAGGCGTCAACATAGTCCTAAAATGTTCTTCATAATCTTCTCTTCAATAGGAATACATAGGAATTCCATCTATAAAGACTACCACCGTCTGGTTAGGGTAATATTTAAAGAAACTATTCATTAAATCAATAAAAATTATAGTTGAATTTATATTTCCAAAAATAACCACTATAAAATCATAATGACCATACCTCATACTGAATATTGTATTGGGTATATCCTCATTCCTGTCCATTGATTTATGATATGTAAAATTAGGTTCAATCTAAGAAGAGTATTTTGATTTATACAATCGATCAAATAATTTGTCAATACAGGATAAAGGATACTTATTCTTGATAGTGATCATGTTAAGTTCGCATTAATAAATGAAAGGATACATTAACCTATATTAATTAATAATAAAAAAGTTTTTTGACTATATGTAGACTTACTCGGGTGTTTGAGTGTGTTTTTTAAATACTTTGAGAGTTTATTCTTCAATTCCTATAACTCGTTTTGGTCCATTATATATAGAGTCTTTTAAATAGTTGTAACACCAGGTATGAGTTATTTTAAAAACCCAAAATCATGATTCAGAAGAGACTGGGAATTTCTTTATAAAATACATTATCACATTCTCAAACAATAGGCATATATTTAGTATTGATTTTCTAGTCAACCATTTGAGATAAAGTTGCCACATGAATATGAAGTAAGTCCCATGAAACAGAAGTAATATCCATTGGAATTTAATATTCTTCCATACACAAAACAATGATCATAGGTTGATTTGGAATATCAAATGTGACTTCACTTACTCTATAAATTGATATAGTCTTTATATAAAGAAATAAAATCCATGCCCAAAATTACAAAAAATTCAACTATGGGACAATCATAAGATTTACAGGAAGAACATTCACATATAATTCTATCATAATGGAAACATAGACTTGGGATCTGATCAAAATACCATTAATATTTTTCAATGATAATTAAATATCTATTTATTGAGTTGATGATATGTTACCCTTTTATGATTATTTATTTATAAAAGAGTTGGTATAACCGGGATTCAATAATACATTTTCAGTTATAGAGTAGATGATAAGTGTTCATTTCACCAGTTTTGTCTCATGACCCATTTCAATGGTTGTGATAATATAATCATTCCTTTATTAACAAGATTAAGAGGTTTCTGGAACTGATTATCATCCATAACCTTTAGATTCAAGAATTATTTTTCGTAATTCCCAAAATCCTTGTAGTAGTCATATTAGTGTGTTGGTGTTGAATTAATATTATCTTTCTCGTAATTTATTTCATTAGCATTCCACTTTATATCTCTTAGTCATTCAATTACTTTATTTCATTCATTTCTATACTTGAAACATTTACTGGTCCCTTGGAGACAATATCCCCCATTCTTTTTTATATTCTTATGAAATAAAGTTATATTAATTTTCTTTCCTCCAATGATGGTTTATGATAATTTCCATAAAACACCATATTTCTATTCTTAATCAAAATCATTAGAATAATGGGAATATCTTCTCTACTTATCTAACTTTTCGAGATAATCAAAATTATTTCTTCATAGCTACTAAATTCCCTTATAGATAGCTCCTTTTAGATATTTGGTTTTGGGACACTATATAACTGGTCCATATTTCTTTCAAGGGCGATGAGAAAATAGAAGCATACTGCACATGGCTTTTAAAGGTTTACTTATAGGTGCTAATAAATTCCTCATCCCTATAATTATGCTCATGTAACTCCCTTACCATTTTAATTTGAATATTTCAGGGAAAATATTTACTGAAAAATACCTTCTTAAACTCATCTCATTACATGGAGTCAATTTATTCATATTTCCCAATATTACCAATAAGATTCCACCTTTGTTATGTTTCACCTTCCAACTGATACCCTTCCCGAAAAACAATCATGCACTAATATCTAGATAATGGAAAATAACAATTATGTGGTATTTATCCTTTTCTCATCTTCTAGTAGATTAGAGGACCTATTGAAAGACAGTGGATTCTACCTCATGAAAGACTAGTGGTTAATTGTTCCCTCTTTTTTCATTTTGGATTCTCAATATAATTTATGGATTTATAAATTTTCATGAGAATATGAATTATTTTTTTCATTACACCACCCACGTTGTTCAATTTATCAAGAGGAAAATTATTTCATTGTACACTACATTAATTAATAACACAATTCCTCCTCATTATAAACATAGACTAAAAACAAAAATAATAATGTATGTATGAAGAAATAATAATCAAATTTATCTATAACATAATCATGAAAATAATTCCAAAAATGTCATTAATTATGATATCATTTAATCATCCCATGACACATTTAGGGTCATTATATATCACTTTTAGTTCTTCATGGTTTATCTTTAGTTATATACTTATATTATTCTTCTCATAATCTCCAAAAATAACTAAGTAATCCTCTTATAAAAAACGCGGCTTCCCATTCATAATATACATTAATATTTCATCAATTTAGATGAATATTCAATAAATTTTACAATAATACTAACCTAAGTACTGAAAATACTTAGTTTATTTGAAGACTATATACATAATCAATATATTTCATAAAATACCTTCAACATATCCAACAATTTTCATCTCTTATAGTACCCCTTCTAGACATTTATTATATTATACTTTTCTTCATAACCTATGGAAAATGGAAACATAAGAAAGGGTGAGATCAGATTATTTGAAAGGGAAAACATGGGAGATATAAATCTATGATCATATGAAAATATAAGATACATATAATTTTTTGATATTATAACTTATAAATTTCATAACCAAAATATCATATATTATAAATCAAGAATCATGGGAAAAAAATTTATAAACAGGAATCAGTTATAAGTGTGAGGAATCGTCTTTAATTAATCAAGAGCCCTGAAAGTTATCATAAGAATAAGAACATCCCAAGGGATGTTTTTGGAATGATCATAAGAATATAAAATAATTTCATTATTCATGTCTCACTACCAAGAAATTAATTTTGTAAAAAGTCCCATATTGGATTAAGTATACACCCTATTACATCATTACATTAGTTAAGGTTCTCTCCCATAACTATCTCAATGGGTAGTGTCCCTTTCGAAAAATTGTTCACTCCAAATTCCATTCAATGTTGTTTCATGAGATATCAATAATTACCTAATGAATTACAGTTCTTTAATATTTCCACTCATACTTTAATGGAAATCATACATATGTGATCCACAAGTTCATAAAAACATTCATCAATTGATTATAGCGTAACCCATGGAAAATAAATGAGATTCCTTAAAACTACATCTTCACATAATCATAAACAATAAAAAGAAAGATCATGTATGTTATCATTAGATAATATCCCCATTTAAGTATAACAAAACATTAATTGATATTTATATAAGAGAAAAATACATTTAAAAGTATATTTGAACATTTTTTTAAAATAAGGGATTATATGATATTCCTTCAGCATATTTAAATAAAAATTACCAGAATATTCATAAATAATAATTTATTTAAAAATAAAAATGGAAAATTTTATTTAAATCATAAAATAAAATAATGTTTATGATGGTGGTAAAATATGTGTGTACGGTAAATGTTAAAATAAATATTCCCTTAAATATTTTTAAAAATATACAAAAGTACCTCATTTAGAAAATAAAATGATGAATCATTTTAGAAAATTGAAATGAAATTCAAATATGGTTGATTATTAATTTAATTAATCATTTGATCAAATAAAATAACATTGATGAAAATATTTTAAAGGGTATAGATATGGATGAAAAAGTACATCAACCAAAGATAAAATAAATTCAACTTTTCTAAATTAAATTTTCTATATCAATTTATGTACCCAACAAAGGAGTATAAAATAAACACATAAAAACACTAAGAATAAAAATAAGAGATGAAAATTTATTTTTTTTGTAGGATATGGATCTTATAATTTCACTCAATGTAAATTTAATATAGATAATATTGGGGGGGGGCTCGGGATCTCTCTTCTCTAGGGAGCATCCTAAGGTTTTCTGTCGATTTCTTATAGTGTTGGATCTCAGATGTGCCATATTGTGGGGGTGTTTGGTCCATGTTCATCTTGTGTGTGGATTTTTGTAGGTGATCTCATTTGGATTTTGCAGTGACATCGTTCCTAGCAGTGTCCTCTGTTTGGATCTCTCACCAGATGCATGTCTTATCGTGTTCCAGGTCTAATGTTGATGGTGTCATTGTGGTGATGATATGCTTGATTTGACAAGGTTTCTTCTTACTCATGGGGAGATATATTTGGATCACTTGATGCTGCTGGACTGAAGTTGTGGGGGAAGAGAAAGATTTTCTTTCTGACAAGGCTATCAGTGAGCAATGGAGACACCTGGAGGCCGGGAGGCATCTTAGTCAGACAGGTTGGATTACGGGCATATAAGATAATGGCGTGATGGTGGATGTAGAATGGTGGATTAGGTATTTGGTAGATGGTGATGGAAGGATGATGGCATGATTCTTGGATTAGGTAGTGGTATCTTTCATGGAGGATTAAGGACAAGTCTCTTTTGATTGAGGGTTTCCATTTTCATCATTATGGCACAGTCGGTGGAGAGTCAATTAGCGGTGATGGAGGGTCATGGTGGCCCTCAGTGGTGATGGCTTCAAGCGTCTTAGAGGATGGATTAATTGATAAGGTCTTTAGATAGGTCAAATTTCCACTATGTTGATTCATATGTTAGGCTCATGGGTGTGGTGCCTTTTTCACTTGGGTCTTTGAGCCTTTGTGTTTCTTTGGTCTTCTTTCCCATGTTTTTTGTAGTGGTTTTTATTCCATTGGGCTCTTTGGACATTGATGTTTAATGTTATGTTTCTTTGGGCCTTCGAGTTTGTAGTGTGTTTCCCCTACCCTGTTCAAAATGGGTTTTCATTTTTTTCATTTTTTAATAAAGGGGATTCCCCAAACCTTTGTCGTAATATAGATAATCTATAAAATAAAAGAGATTGTTACATAAGCCATTACCACAAGTCTCATGTGGATTTGTATGAATTTAATCCACGTGTATAATAAATGTATATTTATAATAAATATATTATATAACCATATTAATACATAACTTACTATTTATCATTCTATTTTAATTTCCAAAATCATTTTTTAATAATTATTCATTAAAATGAACATTTGGGTGAAATGAGTCTGTTTTTCTAAGCATGATTCAGTTTGATGGTTCTAGTCCTTGCACCAAGGTCATTATTTCTTCATATCTAGATTATTAATAATGTAGTAATTATAATTTTTATAAATTATACTCACTTTAATAACCATTCATATGAAGTGGTAATAAAAAATAAATCACATCACTTCATAGAGATAGTAGTCCATACGTATGCTCAAATGATGTTTCCACTTTTCAATGGATGGACTTAAAGAATGGTAAATAATCATTAAAATTTAAAGAATAATAATTATATGATTAATATCATATATATCCATTAAATATTTTTATGACCATATATGTAAATAAGAAATGAAAAATGAATCACATCGCTTCATTGAGGTAGTAGTCCATACATACGCATGAGTGATGTTATCATTTTCCAATATTTGAGAAGGAGATAGAATATGGGTATAAAATTAATATATCAACATATAAATATATTCAATATACCTATTACATCATTTTTTATGTTTATAGAACATTTTTAGGGGTTTTATGAAGAATAGAGCATGAAATTGATCAGTAAGAACATATACTTCTTCTTCTAGTATGCTCCTTTAAAAAGAACCTTAAGGCTTCTTGGATGGGTCTTTTGGGAATATAAAAAGCTAATTTTCGTGGATAAGGAATATGGGAGAGTATTTTGATAGATATTTTACAATACAAGTCCATTATTTTCTGTGGAAAATAGAGGAGATGAGGTGCCCTTTTATATTTGACCAAAGTGGCATGCTTTTAATTATTAAAAATTCTAAAATATAAAAAAGCTACCCGCATGGAAAAATGAAACAAAATTGGATCAGATAAAAATATAGTATGATATAGTATATAAATAAATTCATATAATGTAATTTAGACAAGTATTATTTCAATTTAACCCATATATAATTTTTTAACTCACTGTTAACCCTTTTATCCTTTACTTTAGTAATGAATTTTTACCTCACATACTATTCTTAATGACTAAAAATTAAAGTAGTCTTATTAAAAAAATTGATCATATTGATTCAGAGTATGGAAAATATTTTATCAATTTAAATTACCATATTTAGTATAAATTAATATCTAAATTAGTGTACAAGCCAGAAAGAAATTCATTTGAAAATGCATTTTAGGAAAAAAAAGAATTTATTATCTCTCCTTATCTTGAAATAAGTATTAAATGAATTATAAAATCTTTTAATGAATATATAATAAAAATAATAATTATAAATAATCCATCAATAATGATTAATTGAAATTATTAAGATAAAAACACATTACACGTGTAAAAATATTTTTTCAAAAAACAATCACGTTTTATATTCAAATGTTTTATTTTCATTTATTGGTAATTGATAACCTACGAATTAATTTTATAAATGTGTAAAAAATTATATTTCATAATTTAGTTCATCCTTTTAATACCCACCAATAAAACTATTAGGATCTTAATAACATGTTTTATAATAATATTTCGGTAGAATATCATGGTTTGTTTAATCAGGGTGTTGTGTGTAAATAAATCTTCCACATATTTAAAATATCAGGGTTTTATAGTCATAAAACCTAAAGCACAAAAATTCCCACTAAATTGGTCAAATATAAATAATGAATTATTAAAAGAAAGAAACAAATATTTTGAGGCATCGATACATAAAAAGTTCTTTATAATCACCTTGGTATTATACCCCCATTACATGATGCCAATCAATCTCTATCACAATAACAAATCAAATGTATCTTCACACTATCTATATCATGATATGTGAAGACTAAACACATACCAAAGTTCACGTACATGGTGTTAATATGATACTTTGTAGGAAATCACCATCAAACCCTTAATATTTCCTTTAATAATTTATTACTACATTAAAGATAATATATAAAATATTAAAATATTCTTATAAATAATCAAATTATACAACTAGATGAGTTATTGTGTGCTTTTCATGCTACCATATATCCTAACCCTACTTTCATTTCCCATTTATTATTATCAATTACCATCATTATACTATAAAACCATATAATATCTTTCCAAGAGTCATGGATTAACATAATTTATCACTAGAATTACATAAACAACCATAAAATAATGGGTTATGACATAACATATCCCTCCCTCAATATAGTAATAGAGGTTCTATAGTAACACATCTATCTTATTTCATAAATTCTCCAACCCGTTAAGGGATGTTTTATAGCATATCTAATCATACCCTTGATATAGTACCATCTAACTATAATCAATATTTAATAAAATATAGAAGTAAATAGTAATCAATAATGATAATATGTAAATAAATATCAACCCTATCCATTTGGATAAAAAACACCTTTTCCATTTACATAAAGAAATAGGGTATAACAATTAGATAATGAACACCCCCATCCAATCATATTATTCCAATTAGTTATTAAATATGTATATTTTTATAATTCAATGATCTGGATGCTTTAATATTTAGACAAAAGCTAGGATTCCAAATGGACTCAAGTAAATCTATAAATCTCTAGGGGATAATGAAAAGTGGTCAGGGGTAAAATGTAAAACATGGAAAATGATGTTACCTCAATAATAAAACCATAATCTATGAATTCTATTAAAAAATTGAATCAGATAAATAATTTATGAAAAAAAATTAATAGTGAAAAAAACATCGTTTACCAAATAGATAAAATATATAGTATATATTAAAATGGTAAAAACACACTAACACCGAACACCAATGATAGAACCATGATCTATGATTTCAATTTTTATAAATCCAAGGTAGAATTACAAATCACCACTAATAATGTATTGAGTCTTCCATTTACATGCATCAAGACCAATCATGTATGTATTTTAATAAGGTAAAATTGTAGGGGGTGAGTATAAACTCAATAGGATTTCTCCAAGGCTCTAGTGCATGCATATATAAAACCCATATTAAATGAAATCCCAACAACCATGATTAGTAAAACAATATTTTAAAATTAAAACATGTTATATATCGATAGTTTCAAATCCAAAAAATCATTTGAAAGTACTAATAATTTTTTTAAAAAATAATTGTTAAAACTATTAACAATTTTAAAAAATCCATGGTTTCTCCCTAATAAAATAAATTCTTTAAGAACTCTATTTTTCCTAAATTCAATGAAAACATCATTTTCAAAAACCTAAATAAAATCTAATTTTCCAAAAATTTCAAGAAATACATAATTTATTCAAATTATGTTAGAAGCACCAAATTTCTTAAAGTTCAATAGAAACTATTTGTATCCCAAAATATATTTTAAACTCCCCATTTCCCAAATCCATTAAAAACATCGCATTTATCTAAAAACATTACCTTATTCTATGTATTTCCTAGTAAATTCTCATAATTAATTTTTTATAACTCGATATCTAGTACAAATCATTATGTTCTTATCAATATTAGGCCATCACTCACCTATTCATGTATATAAAACAAGTAATCACCCATTCACATAATGTAAATCCATCCAATTTAACATGAAAATGATATAGGTGTCACCTTCCATCCATAGACACCTAAACCATTCCCCACTTTAATGAATTCTCTCTAAGTAACTTCTTTATCGTGGTGTAATCATAGAGGTTTTATAAAATCAACTCTAACTAAAACATTTAATAGACATGAATTCCCACCACATGTGATAAATTTTAAAAGCCACATTTTATTTAAGAATGTTAGGCCAATAATTAGATAGAAAAAACTAAGAAACTTTTTATTTACACAAAAATATAAATTTTTTAATAATACCATGTCACCATAAAATAAAAAAAATTCCATTGAAAATATTTTTTCCAATAAAAAAACAGAATAATCACTTTGAAAAATTGTTTTCAATATGAAAAGAAATTTATGTATACCTTAATTGAAAATATTCATATTAAATTTTAAAATTTCACCCATTCAATTTATTGAAATTTCATGAAAATAAATCAAAAACAAAACTCTATAATTTTTATCTGATTAAATTAATATTGGAAAAAAAATTCTACATTAAAAATTATGATTTCAGTCTCAAATAAATGAATATATATAGATATATTATAAGGGGTACAATAAAAATAAACACAAAAAAACCTAAAGTCTAGAAGGATAAGTCATTTACCCCATAGGGATAACCCATCCATCCAACCAAGTTAACATCAAGAGTGGGGAAGAGTCCCTGGGGGAATTTAATCCCATTAAATAGACTAAAGGCCCTATACTACATCAGTGTGGAACTAGGTATACCAATATTATAACATCGAACTACTTGTATTAATATTATTTCATAACTGTCAACTTGTACCGCCATCTACATATATAACTACTTATGTCACCACCCATAAATCAAACTAGGGGAATAATGAGAATAAAACATTGGTCACTTGGATTTAGAGGTATGTAGTGGGTACCACCCAACCATGAAACAATAAAATTTAAAAATTTTAAAAATTACATCAAATTCTTTTAAAAAAATTATTTTAAAAAAATAAAAATTAAGATCAATGTGCATATCAGAAAATCTTCATTTTCATGTTACTAATTTCTCCAAAGTATATTTGGTTATAAATAATATAAAAATTCCATTAAAATAAATTATTTTAAAAAACCATTTTTCTAAATTTCATAATATTCACAATAAATATTTCAAATGAATCTTCAATGGATAATAATAAATTAATCAATATACATGCAATTAGCCTATTAAAAAAATATGTAACATCTAAATAGTCACATTATTTTCTAAAATTTCAACAACCCCAAATACTTCAATAAAACTAATGGTGTTGAATACTATAATACCTTAAGGTGGTGAACTGAAATCTAAAATTCTATGTACATGGTATTCTGAAGTCATTTTTAATTCCCTAACCCGATCCACCGGGTCTACGACGGAGAGCTATAAGACCTCAGACACTCATCCCCATACACATTAGGATTATTAATAGTAGTGAGTGTGTGAATTATATTTGTGGGGATACGGTAAAATTATTATCATATCCATACAAAATAAGATAAATTTATATATAAAAAACATAATATCAATCAGAAAACTAAAGATCATAATGTAATACTAAAATAGCACTTAATCCATATAGGTAAATAAACCAGGATCTCAATTTGGAAATAAAAACTAAAGTATACAAGTATAAGAAGGAAAATAAAGGAAACATTTTGGGTTCTACTATAGTCCTTCTCAACCTTCTACCGTCTTCATGATTTATACCTCAACCATCTTCTATGGGCCACTTTCCCTTTCCTAGGTTCCTATACATGATGTATGTATGCACATAATGATGTTTGTACAGGGTGTTAGTAATAAAACCTAGTAATAAACCACCAATGTTTCATTAACCAGTGTCCATATGTATAATGGATGTCTTCCAAGATAATAATAAATGTTGAAGAAATCATAAACAATCAAATGTTGAGTGATCATGCACTTACTAAGATGCCATAAAACCTCAGTCCTACCTTATTTGACTCTATACCAAAATGTAGTAATAACAAAATCATGATCTTAAATCGAACAAATGATCACCACATGTATACCATATCAGCCACAAGGCTAAGAGTATTAGGCCATTCCAAACAAGATGATCATGTAAAGCAACACATAATTTTCCTGCAGAGATATTATATCTTATTAGATGAATATGCATTAAATAACATTACAATCCACACCAAAATCAAATATGTATAGTAACTTTGGAAAATTAGTTTAATAAAAAACATATTAATAAGATATAAAAATCATCTACCACCTATATTTAAGTAAATAACGCCCTTATTAGACATATAATACCCTAAACCTTGTTTCATAACCTAGAGAAAGGAAACATAAGAAATGGTTGGCTTAGATTCTCAGTATGGGGAAAGAAGTGATATATCAATGATCATTTAAACATAATATGAAAATAATGGGTATGAGAACATGTGTCATAGATCATAAATATAATTTATAGAATAAATCATGGATGTTCATAAAATGTGAATCATTAATAAATTAAAGATCATGATCCATGAGAGAATAAAATTGGAATAAGACATAGATTTGTGGCCTACACATAATTATAGAACATAATTTCATTAGTAGTCATGGATTACTACAAATAATATCATTTTGGATTGTTTTTAATCCTTAATCCATTGTATTTGTTATCTTTTACTCCTAAGAGTATCATAGTAGACAGATTCCCATAATGAATCAGGTTCACTCCCTATTTTAGTTTTGTTTATTTCATGACAAATCTATCTTTAACCAATGAATTTGGGAATATATAATTCTTCAAAAAACACATCATATAATGAAACCCATATATTTTTTGATACAAGATCATAAAAATATCATAGAATAACCAATGTAAGAGAAATGGGTTTCAAAAACATTTCATAAATTCATCGCAGAATAACACATGGAAAATAGATGGGTTTAATTTTTTTTCAAAATCAGAAAAAATATAGAAATATAATAATGATTGTATCATTGAATCATATACCCAAAATAAATAATTAACAACAATGGATGTCATACTAGATGAAAAATTCATTTAAAATATAACTTTTAACATTTCTTGAGGAAAATACCCCTTTTCACATTGAAATCACTAATTTAAAATTTCTAAATTTTTTAAATATTAAATAAAACCCTTATTTTTAAATATCCATAAGTTTTTTTATAGTATTATTCAAGTAATTTAGTGGTTATTATAGTAGTAAATTCTTTTCTTTCCATATAAGTTAAAACAAACAATTTCTATCACACTATTGTAAATAAGTCATGAATTTCATTTTTCCGAAAAAAAAGAAGAATCCATTTAAATAAATTATAATTTAAATAATAGGTAAAAATGAATTTAAAATATCATAGAGAATTATTAAAAATATTATTGAATTTTTTTAGAAATATTATATATATAATTACAGGGTTTTTTATGGAAGGGAAAATAAAGTTTGTTTTCGATAAATACATTCATTCGATATCTTATGTTCATAAAGTGATGAAAATGAAAGGAAACATGTAGTATATATAAATAACCATATTATAATAAAATTAAATAGTTTCTTGAGATTTATATAAAAAAAATTCATCCTTAAAAACATAATTATAAAAATTCATGATCAACAATGAGATTTAAAAATACCCTTACCAGATTGGTAACTTTTGAATTGTAATCATTATAAAATAATAATATAAAATGTAACATTAAAACTAATTAAAATAGGGATATTTATTCTATAAAATATATATGGGTTAATATATACACCACACAAAATAAATTATTGGTAAATATGCCATATATTTCTAAGAAATAATTGTGAGACTAGAAATCCTTTACCTCAAGTACCACGGGCTTAAAATAAAATTTATACAAATGTATAATAAATATAAATTTATTATTATTCCATAATATAATCGTTTATATAATTTTATAACAGTATATTTTCCACTTATAGCATTTTAACACTCACTTTTAAATAATTCCTTATTAAAATCATTGTTTGTTTGTTAAATGTATCATTTTTCTTGAGAATTTCTATTTGATGGATTTAGAAATTACATTTTGATCATGGTTATACATCTCCTAAATTTTAATAATTATATAAATATCATATATATTCATTATATATATATATATGGAGATTCATTCATCAAGGACAGAGTTGGAAAAATGAAATACACCATTCACAGAGACGGTTGGTTGTATGTACACATGAATGCATATTTCACTTTTCGAAAGATGAAAAAAATGAAAGGTAAATTTTAATTAAAACATAAAAATTCATTATTATAGCATATTTGTCATATATATTACGTAAATATATCATTATTATCACGCAAGTAAAACGGAAATGAAAAACAAATCACATCACTTTATGAAGGTGGTAGTGAACACATACGCATGAGCGATGTTATCTTTATACATTGGATTAGAAGTTAAGAAATTATATTTGATATTATAAGTATTGAATAATAATTTTATAAGAAATTTAATAAATAAACATTAATCCCACCATTGATATCGTCAATGATAGATTTAGAAAAAATGAATTTCTTCACTATGTGGATATGGAAAGCGATACATACACATGAGAGATGTTTTGTTTTATGTAGGATGGAGAATCGGGAGAAAATAGTTACCCTATAATCATATTAAGTTCTAATTATATTGATGAAATTGGATTTACAATTTTAGGATTGTTATAATATATTTAAGGGTAGTATAAAAATAAATAAATTTGAAAGAATCCATAAAGATGAATACTTATTCTTTTCAAGATGTTATTTAGATCTCCCCTTAAAATACCTCAGGTTTGGATTTTAGGAAGACTAGTGTCACCCCTACCCCCTAGGGCCTTCCTGGATGGTATTTGGCCAAGAAAAAATGACCCCAAGCCTACCTCTATAGGCCAAGGGCTGGCAGCCTGTACAGAAAGGAATAACTAAAATGGGTGGTATTTGCCAAAAGTACATTCACACACAAACCCAACCATATACATGTACAAGTGTAGAGTAATAATGATAAAATACGATAACATATGTAGAATAAATATTTCATATTATAACATACATGTAATATAAAAGAGAGTGTCCATGAAATCCTAAATGTAAAGGGAAAAAGTAAATACCCAACCAAAAAAGATCTCCTAACCTGACAACAACTAGAAAATAAATAAGGAGAGATCCTAGATAAAAATCTTCATGCCATGACAACCATAAAATTCAAATCAACCCAAGTGTCCATATTATCCTTTGAAATCACCTTCAACCAATTCACCATCTACATAAGACATGACATGTGTAGTAAAATCCCATGTATGGATGAGTATATAAATATATAGTACGATCCCTCGAAAAATTGAGGAGAAGAAATAGGAGAAATGATATAAGTATTCATATCAAACCCAAATAAATAGGTAATACAATACCCAAAAATAATATACATATACATATATATACTCATAAAAGAAACCCTGATGAAAGAGAAAGTGGATATCCATCTCACAGCCCAGCCCAAGAAATGATTCGGCCTATAGTTCTTAAAGGTTCATCATAGATGTCCAACATCTCTCATGTATATCCAAATAGTTATCATGTGAGGAACCCAAAAATTACCATAATGATAAATAGTTGCGGGGGAACAATTTCCAAGTAGTTGATTCAAGCCCTAGTGCATCTAGAGGTACCACCCAATAGATACAAGACTTCTTCCCTAGTCCATCAGGGGGTACCACTCAGTAGATAGATAGAGGAATGAAACCATAGTTCATCTGGGGGTACCAATCAATAAGAAGAGGACTCATTACCTATTCTATAAGGGGTTACAATTAGTAGATATTGGACTCACTCCCAAGTCCATTAAGGTGTACCACTTGGCATATAGAGGAATCACGACCTATTCCATTAGGGGGTACCACTCAGAAGATAGAGGACCCATACTCTAATCTAGTAGGGGTACCACTCTGTAGATAGAGGGATCATGCCCTAGTCTATCCATGGGGAACCACTCAGTAGATAGAAGAACCACACCCTATTCTTTCAGTGGTGGGGTGTCGATCATTAGATAGAGGACCTGCACCCTAGTACCAAGGGGGTAACACTTGGTTGATAGAGGACACATAAACATGTCCATCAGTGGGTACATCTCAATATATAGAGGAATCATTACTTATTCGATCATTGGGGTAACACGCGGTAGATATAGGACTCATTATCTAATAAAATATGAGGGTTCCAATGAAATCAGTATGAAAATTATGGGGATTCCCAACCCCGACTTCTCTCTATTGATCCTTCATGATCACTTCCATCATTAAGCACCACCTAAATTATCTTCACAGTCTAAAAATCATTCATTATATCTCAAAATCCACAATGAAGTCCACAATAATGTTCTATGCATAAAACCACTCTGGATAGACTACCCAAAAACCAACATCGAATTCAAAATGTAGGAGATATAAGAGTTAGATGCTTCCCCAAAAGGAAGTACATTACATGTAAGGGTCCATATGGATTGTAGCCCCACTCCTCTATTTGGAATTTTCCCCACCAGCACATGAATCACTGGCCATGTAGTACTATGCAGGGTGCAAGTGTACATCATGGTGTGTCTCGTCCACCCGAGTCCTACCCATGTGATCCTGTCCATGTTTGCGTACACAGGACATGTTCTAGTACATGACATGTTCCCACCCATGTCTATGTATATGTACCCCTAGAGTAACCACCAGGACACAATCACTGGGAAACATGGTGTGGGGGGGTGCCACATGACATGTGATATTTAAGTTACCTGGAAACCCTAGCTATCGTGGCCAGGGGACTACACGATGTGTGTTCCTTAAACTACACAACGTGTAGTCAAAATTTTCATAGAATCTACAGAATCCATCTGGATTTTTCTAGATCTGGTCTTTCTAGAATGATTCTATAAGGCCCCATCCTTAAACCTTACATAATCTTGAGTTATTACAAGAATACACCTTGAGGATCTTTTCAGGTTTAGAGTTTTAGAAAATTAGATCATAAAACTTGCATTACATTCCACATTTAAACAAAGTGGTTACATAAAATATAGTATTCATTTTTCCCATCAATGGAAACATATTTAAAATAAAACATTGATTCTTTCTTGACACTTCCATGACACTATCATCATATCATGTACCCGTCCCTTGACCTATGAAAAATATTTCAAAAACTTGGTATGAGCATAAAAAGCTCAATAAGGGATATAAAAATGTGGAAAGGAAACATGAGTACATGTATACAAAAGAATCAATGAAATCATACTCTACTCATAAATCATAATCACTTTAACATACCTCATAAAATCATGAATAAATCATAGAAATCATAAGACATAAAGGTAACTTGAGGCATTCATAACATTCTTACATATGGAGTAACCCTCTTGGTTACATTTGGAATACCCATCATAGTATATTCCCTAAATCTCTTCGGAGAAACCTCAACGTTTAACCCCTTCGTGTTACCCAATGCATTGAAGAGCTATATCAGGCTCACCCGGCCTTAGTTTATCACGGAACCACCCGTCTTCATAAACAATGCCCAAGAACCATAACATAATTATATCACATAAAACATGCATAAAAGAAACATAATATTTACACATTTCAATCACAACATATCAATACAACAAATTGGTATAATAAAAACATGATGAAAACCATTTTCAATACCAAAATAAAAGAAAAGTAAAACATGGTATTTATTTTTCATTTAAAAAAAGGTATGGCATGTAGAGGAAGCCAAAACTCAAATAATGGTCACGACGGTGGAGAAGTCGTTGTCGCCGCATACATATAACAAAAACATTTCCTTTTGTCGTTTAGTAAAATTCTTCGTATAAAAAAAATATTCCTTTTGGATAAAAGTAAAAGTCAAAGGGGTTTATACACCGTATTAAATAAGCTTGTGTATAAAACAAAATATGCCTCAATGAAAGGAGATTGAGACAAAGTCCCAAACCTCATATCCGACTTGACTTGATCGTTCTTTAATCTCCTGAATAATAAACTTGAGTTAATTTCTACTTGTTTACGAACCTTTTTCAAGTTCATTATTCCTTTTATATCACTTATTTCTGTTTCATGAACACTATGTAATTATTTATGTTAATAACGGTCGTTTTAACGATCATTGATACTTGAGTCAAAAATAAACTCTTTATAATTACAAGTTGTTCATGTATCCATTATATCCATAGTTATACTCATGATTTAGATATCATATATATCATATATATCCAGTATATACAGGCATTTATAATATTACATAATGTTTAGAGGTTAGAAATGAAATGCACCGTTCATGGAGACGGTAAGCCGTACGTACGCATGAACGATACTTTCATTTCTATTTCGTATTTTATGGAATGGAATCATAATGATATAAAGGTATATTATAATTCCACTATAATATCATATATATCATCATTAATTACATCCTTTATACATCCCACATATGGCATTAACGAATCAAATCACTTTGAGGGGCGGTAGTCCGCACTTCCTAAAATGAAGATATCGTGTTTACCCATAATGGAAACCGGAAAGATATGCCATAAATGAAAAATACAGAAGCTTAAGTAAAACATAAACACATTATATATCTTATATAAATATAGTGACATATTAATGGCCACCTTTGAAGGTGTTATATGAGTGTTGAACAATCATCGTTTTGTGAGGCAGAAATTCGCCATCCACAGAAACAGAATGTTCTTTAACCATTAGATGTAGGTGTGTGTAAGTGTAGCTCAAATACTTCTTATAAAAACATCCTAGTATATTGAAGATAATGGTGTTGTTTCAAATGAAATGAATAAAAAAAGTTTTTGGGGATGGAGAATCAAAATAAAACATAAGAACACAAGAGAAGACACTACCTTTAAAACGGGTAACTCGTTTTGATTTGAGCTCAAAGGCTTCCTTGGGAAGACTTCTGCCAAAAGAGAGGCTTCTAAGAGTTATATAGGGATGTGGAGAGACAAAATGGGCAGGGGTTGGCCGAGCCAAAGGCTTTGGAACTGTGGGTAAGGTGGTAGAGGTGGGGGCCTTTTATAAGAAGAGAGGTGGGGTACTCTTGGAAAGTTACAAAATGTTACTTTATTTTGAAATGAGTTTCAGATTTTAAAGGTCCCACATTGATTTATTTCAAGGATAAGGTGACAAGGGTTCAAAATATACTCATCCAATAGGCCTTTGACAACTGTAAGTTATATCTTTAACATTATCTTTTCATTTTATTTAAATCCTTTATTAATGAGGTAATCGTTGCATCATCATGATGTCATAAATAATTTAATTTATTTAATGTCTAAAAATTATGAAAAAAATACTATGATGTATTTTATCTTTTTAGATTTACACAGAATATTTATAGTAAAAAATATTACTTGTATAACCCCATTTAAATATAGGTTTAATAAAACAACTCATGTTTGTGTCATTTTTACTTTTACTTTAGATAAAACGCATTAATGTCTTTATCTTACCCAAGTGGCTTGATGGGGTCCCAAAAATCGACCCATGGGATGTCTTGGTCGGCCATGACACATCAAATAAGGGTAGGACATGTGTCTAGGTCATTTCATTTTATTAAAATATTATTTTTACCTTAAATTACACTAATTACCTCTAATCGCGATTAAAAACTTAAAAGACACTATTCACCAAAAAATTATTTTAATCCCATTGAACCAAATTTTACTTCTTAATGACAACAATGTATGTTAGATTTTTGAAATTAAAAACACAGAGGTGGTAAAATTTCATTTAAACGAAAAATCAGTTTTTTAAATACCAGTTAGTGGTTTCACTATTCATCAAAAATTGAAGTTTTTCAGAAAAATACCAAAACCTCACCCTAAGCTATTTTTGATATTCTAAATTCAAAAATGATGTCTATTTTACAAAAATTAAAAACATATAAGTTACATTAATTAATTTAATAATTAATTCCCGCTGTCTGGGCAAATAGCGTGTTTTTATGAAACAATAAGTATCAAAAGATTGACACTAGTTTAAGTCCAATTTCAATGTGAAATTAATTTCAACAACCACTATTGGATTTAATGGTAAAAATATATTCTAATTGAACTTTAAAACCAATTCAAAAGATAATCTATCAATATAATTAAATTAGATGAAAAAGCAGTTTTGATGTAAAATGCAGTATTTTTCACTATTCATTTAAAAATGAACATTGTCAGAAAAATACCAAAAAATTATCCAATGTAAATTTCAATGTCCCAATCATAAATAATAAGTTTATTTTTACAAATAGAGCTTATAAAATTGTCAAATGTTTGATTTAAAAATGGTTTGCCATCAAAAGACTGTAAAATAATCTTTTAAAAATATTAGTGTATTCCATGCTTAAGATTGGATGTATTCTCATTTTAAGCCTCTAAAACACTATCTAATTCATCAGTAGACATAGATAAAAATATCTATTATTCATTAATTACTTGGGATGTTACATCCTTCCCCCCTTTAGAAAATTGCGTCCCCACAATTTATTTATTTATCGAATAAGTGGGGGTATTTAGCCCTCATTGCATTTTCAGATTCCCATGTTACCTCTTCAACCATGTGGTTTTTATACAAATCCTTTACCTGATGAATCAATTTATTCCATTACACTTGCTCCCTGAGGTCAAGAATCTGGACCGGTTGTTCCTCATAAGATAGGTTCTCTTCCAGCTGAACTACCTCTGGACTCAAAACATGAGATGGATCTGGCATATACTTTCTCAACATCGAAACATGAAAAACATTGTGTACCTAAGATAAAATCGGAGGTAAAGCCACTCGGTATGAAACTAATCCAACTCTCTCCAGAATTTCATATGGTCCAATGAACCTTGGACTCAGCTTTCCTTTCTTACCAAATCGCATCACACTTTTCCATGGTGAGACTTTGAGAAAAACATGATCACCTACCTAAAAAGAGAGATCCTTCCTCCTATTGTCCGCATAACTCTTCTGCCTGCTCTGAGCTGTTCTCATGTGTGTCTGTATCAGCTGAACTTTTTCTGCCAACTCTTCTACCAATTCTGGTCCCATCACCTTCCTTTCACCCACTTCATCCCAAAAAGCTGGAGTTCGACACTGCTTCCCATATAACGCCTCAAATGGTGCCATATGTATACTGGACTGAAAACTGTTATTATAGAAAAATCATCCAAAGAAAGATGTTGGCCCCAACTTCCCTGATAATCCATCGAACAAGCACGTAGCATATCTTCCGAAGTCTAAATTGTTCGTACTGATTTCCCATCTGGTTGAGGATGAAAAGTTGTACTAAAATTTAATTCCGTACCCAACAACTTCTGAAAGCCTTTCCAAAAGTTAGAAGTGAACCTGGGATCACAATCAGATACAATGGAGAGAGGAACTCCATGTAACCTAACTATCTCTTTAAGATACAAACGAGAAAGTTGATCTAGGAAAAAAGTATCCTGTATAGCAAGGAAATGAGCAGATTTAGTCAAGCGATCAACAATAACCCAGATTACATTATTACCTCGAGGTGTCTTCGGAAATCCCACAACGAAGTCCATGGATATATTTTACCATTTCCATTCTGGTACTGGTAAAGGCTGAAGCGTCCCTTTCGGTAACTACCGCTCTGCTTTAACCTGTTGACAAGTCAAACACTTCACAGTAAAAACAGCAATATCTCTTTTCATTCCATCCCACCAGTAATACTCTCACAGATCTCTGTACATCTTAGTACTGCCAGGATGAACTGAAAACGGAGAACTATGAGAATCACATAAAAACTCTCTCTTCAACTTTGAATCACAAGGCACACACAATCTCTTCCCAAATCTCAAAACAAAATCATTATCAATATTGAATTCAGGAAACTTACCCTTCTGAACCAGCTCTACCCTTTTCTGCAACTCGTTGTCTTGCTTCTATGCTTGCTTAATTCTGTCTGATAGACAAGATTTCACTGATACCTGAAACAAAATAGAAGAACACCCTACACCAACAACTTCTATTCCAAATTTCAACAATTCCTTAACCAAAGGATCATGTTCCAAATGAAACATTGTTAATGAACCATTACTTTTTCGACTCAAAGCATCAGCCACTTTATTTGCTTTTCCCATATGGTAATGAATTGTACAATCATAATCCTTGATTAATTCTATCCATCTTCTCTATCTCATGTTCAATTCTTTCTGAGTGAATATATACTTTAAACTTTTTTGATCGGAATATATTTCACACTTTACTCAATACAAATGATACCTCCAAATTTTTAAAGTGAATACAACAGCAGCTAATTCCAAATCATGTGTAGGGTAATTTACCTCATGAGTTTTCAACTGTCATGATGTATAAGCAATTACCTAATCATTCTACATTAGGATACAACCAGGTCCTTTCAATGAATCATCACTGTAGATAACAAACTCACCATTCCTGGAAGGTAGTGCCAAAACTGGAGCATTCACCAATCTTCTTTTCAATTCCTAAAAATAATCATCACATTCTTTTGTCCAGATAAACTTTACACCATTCCGAGTTAGCTTAGTCATTGGACAAGATAACTGTGAAAAATTACTAACAAACCTTCGGTAATATCCTGCCAAACCAAGGAAAATACGAATCTCAGTTACATTTGTGGGTCTTGGTCATTCTTCCGCAACATTTGTTTTTTGCAGGATCAACAGTTATCCTATCTTTAGAAACAATATGACCAAGGAAAGGAATTTGTTGCAACCAAAACTCACACTTGCTGAATTTCCCATAAAATTTCTTTTCATTTAAGGGTTGAAAAATAACCCTTAAATGTCTTTCATGCTCCTCTTTACTTTTAGAAAACACCAAAATATCATCAATGAAAACCACCACAAACTAATCCAAGAACTCATGGAAAATTCTATTAATTAATTGCATGAATATAGAAGGTTCATTGGTTAGCCCAAAAGGCATTACTACAAATTCATAATGGCCATATCTTGTACGGAACGCGGTCTTCGGAATATCTGCTTCCTTTACCTTCAGCTGATGGTACCCTGATCTCAGGTCAATCTTTGAAAAATACTAAGCTCCCTGGAGCTGATCAAACAAATCATCGATATGAGGCAAAGGATATTTGTTCTTAACAGTGATGTTATTAAAGGATCTATAATCAATGCAAAGTCTCATTCAACCATCTTTCTTTTTAACATATAAAACAGGAGCACCCCATGGTGATGTTCTAGGTCGAATGAAACCTTTCTCTAATAAATCTTGCAATTTCTCCTTCAACTCTAAATGTTCAATTTGAGCCACTCGATAAGGGGGTTTTGAAATTGGCTTAGCATCAGGAACTAAGTCTACAGTAAAGTCAACTTCTCGATCTGGTATTATTTCAGGAAACTCATCTGGAAAAACATCAGGATAATCATTTACCACTGGCACATCATTAATCTAAACAGTTTTCTGGTTTTCAACAATATGTGCAAGGTAACATTCATTTCTATCTTTTACAAGTTTCTCGGCCTCTTGATATGTTATCAACAGTAAGGGTTCATTCTTGTACACAAACTGAAAGTCTTTCTGAAAAGAAACTTCTTTAGATCTACATTCAATCTTAGCATGGTAAATAGGGAGCCAATCCATTCCTAGGATAACATCAAACTCTACTAGAGGTAAAACAATAAGGTTTTCAAGTAGGTTCTTTCCACGGATAAGGATAGGAAGATTCTTATAAATTCTTTTTGCCTCAACATTTCCCCCATGTTTTTTTACCACAAGTTCAGGAGTCATTTCTTGAGATGGTATTCCCATTTTACTAGAAAAGGTTTCAGAGATGAAAGAATGTGTAGACCCCGAATCAAAAAACACACTGGCAAAATCTGAAAAAACAAAAAAAAGTACCTGATACAACTTCATTTGATGGCCCGAAATCTGCTGAAGTAGTTGCAAAGGATTTCACCACCCCTTTCTGCTTGTAGTCTAACTGCTTTCTATCACTCAATCTCTTTGTCGATCACTCGTTTGCATAGTGACCCATCTCATTTCACTTAAAATATTTCACTAACTGTAAATCAAATTTGGACTTACCATCACCTGGATCTTTTTCAGTGCAATCACGAGCCTTATGTCCCATCTTGCCACATCAGTAGTACTTTCCAGAATTCAGAAGACATTCCCTAGCATGCCTTTTCCCACATTTATAGCAAACTGGAAACTTTGATTTATTACCATTAGACTTTTTTGAAGAATTTTTTCCATTCTCCTACCACCTCGGTCTCTTCTTCTGCTAGTTGTTATAGAACACTTGATCATCGGCAAACTCCACTTCCACCTTCTCACCACATTGAACAAGCTTTTCATAACTTTTAAACTCACGAGAAGCCAATTCCCTTCGATATTTTGGCTTTAATGCTGAGTAAAAATGATTGATTTTACTATCGAGGTCTCAGATAAAATTTAGAGCATACCTTACTAATCGAGTGAACCTTTCTTCATAGGCAGCCACTGAGTCTTCCTCTTGCCTCAATTCCATGAATTTTTTTTCTATCCTAAGTCGAATAGCCTTAGGAAAATACTTCTCAAGAAACATACATTTGAATTCATCCCAGTCAAGAGCATAAATCTCATCAATGTCCCTGATATTTTTAACCATCGACCACCACTGATCTGCCTCACCCTCCAAACGGTAAATAGAAAGACTAACCTTTTGATTGTTTGAACACCCCACGACATCGAAAATCTTCTCCAGTGCTTCAATCCACCCTTCAGTTCGCACAGGGTCAGATGATCCTCTGAATGATGGGGGATGTTGCCTCATGAAATGTTCCACCACTGACATGTTTCTCTATGGTTGATCTGGCTGATCTCGTGCATGCATACCACCGCCATTTATTGCTTGAGTAAAATGAGACATTACTGCAACAAACTGTTCAGTTCCAAATCCGACCATCTCAGGATGCTGATTCGGAAGGTGATTTCCTTTTGTATGCCTTCCTAGAACTGCTTCCATGTTTCCTCTATAGAAAACCATTCTGAAGAAACATGTCTTAGATGAAAAACATGGTAATCTTCAAATTCTATATCATTTCAATTTGACCATAAAAAAATATTTTTGGATAATCATTTAATAAAATTCTAACTCCTAAAGTTATCTAAACCAACCTACGATACCAACTATAAGGCCCCAGCCTTAAACCGTACATAATCATGATTTATTACAAGAATACACCTTGATGATCTTTTTAGGTTTATAGTTTTAGAGAATTAGATCATAAAACTTGCATTACATTCCACATTTAAACAAAGTGGTTACATAAAAGATAGTATTCATTTTTCCCATCAATAGAAACATATTTAAAATAAATCATTGATTCTTTCTTGACACTTCCTTGACACTATCATCATATCATGTACCCTTCCCTTGACCTATGAAAAACATTTCAAAAACTTTGGGATGAGCATAAAAAGCTCAGTAAGGGATACAAAAATGTGGAAAGGAAACATGAGTACATGTATACACAAGAATCAATGAAATCATACTCTACTCATAAATCATAAGAACATTAACATACCTCATCAAATCATGAATAAATCATATAAATCATAAGACATAACGGTAACTTAAGGCATTTATAACATTCTTATGTAGGGAGTAACACTCTTGGTTACGTTTGGAATACCCATCATAGTATATTCCCTAAATCTCTTCGGAGAAACCTCAACGTTTAACCCCTTAACATTACCCAATGCATTGGGGAGCTATATCGAGCTCACCCACCCTTATTTTATCATAGAACCACCCGTCTTCATAAACAATTCCCAAGAACCATAACATAATCGTATCACATAAAACATGCATAAAGGAAACATAACATTTCCACATTTCAATCAAAAGATATCAATAAAACACATTGCTATAATAAAAACATGATGAAAACCATTTTCAATACCAAAATAAAATAAAATTAAAACATGGTATTTATTTTTCATTAAAAAAAGGTATGGCATGTAGAGGAAGCCGAAACACAAATAATGGTCACGGTGGAGGAGAAGTCGTTGTCGTCGTATATGTACGACAAAAACATTCCCTTTTGTCATTTAGTAAAATGCTTCGTATAAAAAAAATTCCTTTTGGATAAACATAAAAGTCAAAGGGGTTTATACACCATATAAAAAAGGTTGTGTATAAAATAAAATATGCCTCAATGAAAGGACATTGAGACGAAGTCCCATACCTCGTATCTGACTTGACTTGATCGTTCTTTAATCTCCTGAATAATAAACTTGAGTTAATTTATACTTGTTTAAGAACCTTTTTTAATTTCATTATTCCTTTGATATCACTTATTGTCATGTCATGAACACTATGTAATTATTTAAGTTAATAACGGTCGTTTTAACGATCATTGATACTTGAGTCAAAAATAAACTCTTTATAATTTCAAGTTGTTCATGTATTCATTATATCCAGAGTTATACTCATGATGTAGATATCATATATATCCAGTATATACATGCATTTATAATATTACATAACATTTAGAGGTAAGAAATGAAATGCACCGTTCATGGAGACGGTAAGCCGTACGTACGCATGAACACTACTTTCATTTCTATTTCGTATTTTATGGAATGGAATCATAATGATATAAAGGTATATTATAATTCCAGTATAATATCATATATAACATCCTTAATTACATCCTTTATACATCCCACATATGGCATTAACGAATCAAATCACTTTGAGGGGGCGGTAGTCCGCACTTCCTAAAATGAAGATATCGTGTTTACCCATAATGGAAACCATAAAGGTATGCCATAAATGAAAAATAAAGAATCTTAAGTAAAACATAAAAATATTATATATCATATATAAATATAGTGTCATTTTAATGGCCACCTTTTAAGGTGTTATATGAGTGTTGAACAATCATCGTTTCGTGAGGCAGAAATTCGCCATCCACAGAAACAGTATGTTATTTAACCATTAGATGTAGGTGTGTGTAAGTGTAGCTCGAATCCTTCTTATAAAAACATCCAAGTATATGTAAGACACTGGTGTTGTTACAAAAGAAATTAATAAAAAGAGTTTAGGGGTTGGAGAAGCAAAATAAAACATAAGAACACGAGAGAAGACACTACCTTTAAAACGTGTAACTCTTTTTTGATTTGAGCTCAAAGGATTTCTTGGGAAGACTTCTGCCAAAAGTGAGGATTCTTAGAGTTATATAGGGATTTTTAGAGACAAAATAGGCAGGGTTTGGCCAAGCCAAAGGCTTTTTATGTGTGGGTACGGTTGTAGAGGTGGGGGCCTTTTATAAGAGGAGGGGAGGGGCACTCTTGGAATGTTACAAAATGTTACTTTATTTTCAAATGAGTTTCATATTTTAAAGGTCCCACATTGAAGTATTTCAAGGATAAGGTGATAAGGGTTCGGAATATACTCATCCAATAGGCCTTTTACATGTGTAAGTTATAGGTTTAATATTATATTTTCATTTTATTTAAATCCTTTATTAATGAGGTAATCGTTGCGTCGTCATGATGTCAGAAATAATTTAATTTATTTAATGTCTAAAAATTATGAAAAAATACTATGATGTAGGAAATATTTTTATCTTTACAAAGAATATTTATAATCAAAAATATGGCTTGTATAACCCCATTTAATTTTTTTTAGTAAAACAACTCATGTTTGTGTCATTTTTACATTTACTTTAAATAAAAGGCATTAATGTCTTTATCTTACCCAAGTGGAACCATGGGGTCCCAAAAATAGACCCATGGGTTCTCTTGGTCGTCCATGACACATCCAATAAGTGTAGGACATGTGTCTAGGTCATTTCATTTTATTAAAACATTATTTTTACCTTAATTTACACTAATTACCTCTAATCGCGATTAAAAACATAAAAGTTACTATTCACCAAAAAAAATATTATAATCCCATTGAACCACATTTTACTTCTTAATGACAACCATGTATTTCGGATTTTTGAAATTAAAAACACAGAGGTGGTAAAATTTCATTTAAACGAAAAAGCAGTTTTTTAAGTACCACTTAGTGGTTTCACTATTCATCAAAAATTGAAGTTTTTCAGAAAAATACCAAAACTTAACCCTAAGCTATATTTGATATTCCGAATTCAAAAATGATGTCTATTTTACAAAATTCAAAACATATAAGTTACATTAATTAATTTAATAATTAATTCCCACTGTCTGAGCAAATAGCGTGTTTTTATGAAACAATAAGTATCAAAAGATTGACACTAGATTAAGTCCAATTTCAAAGTAAAATTAATTCCAACGACCACTATTGGATTAAATGGTAAAAATATATTCTAATTGAACTTTAAAACAAACTCAAAAGATAATCTAACCATATAATTAAATTAGATGAAAAAGTAGTTTTGATGTAAAATGCAGTATTTTTCACTATTGATTAAAAAATGAACATTGTCAGAAAAATACCAAAAAATTATCCAATGTAAATTTAAATGTCCCAATCATAAATAATAAGTTTATTTTTACAAATAGAGCTTATAAAATTGTCAAAAGTTTGATTTAAAAATGGTTTTCCATTAAAAGGCAGTAAAACAATCTTTTAAAAATATTAGTGTATTCCATGCTTAAGATTGGATTTATTCTCATTTTAAGCCTCTAAAACACTATCTAATTAATTAGTAGACATAGATAAAAATATCTATTATTCATTACTTTCTTGGGATGTTACATATTCCAACCATTTGATCACCGAAAATCAGGGTAAAACTCATCTGATTGTTTATTTAGGCCTTCTGGTGATCCGAAATCAGATGTTGATCCTTTACTTGAAGCTTTTGTTACCTCATTATCACTATCAGCCAGTCACAGATCCCAGATCTAGGAAAACTTCACCCATATCCCAAAAATCATTTTGATCTACTATAAAATTTCATTCCTGATAATCTTTCACATAACCAGTAGAAATTTGAGGGTTCAATCTCCCTCGAACCCACCTCGACAAAGATGAAACATATCCCCATAGGTTAAGGGTGAAGCATGCAAAAAACAATGGGGGAAAAGCACAAGAAAAAAGGTTCATATATTATTATTCAAGAATTTGTGGCAAAAAAATATAGATCAAGGATATTCGGGGTGAGAAAAATGGCATAGTAGGAATAAATTGAATAACAAAATCATTTTGACACATGGGATCATGTAAAGGATTAATTTAAACCCAGATCAAATAATAATAGATTTTATCATGACAAATCTTTTAATATAGTGTAGAAACCAGAATTGATGAGCCTTACCTCAATATAGGATCATTTATTAGTGAATAATGTTGTTTCCAATGATATATAGGACTTGTTGCATTCAATGTGCCTGAGTTCACATTAATATGGATGTCGGCCATCCTTTGATCTCGATTCACAAATGAAGGATAAAAGAACCTCCTCTAAATGCACCTAGGGTTATTTAACTAACCCTGTAAATTTTCAATAACCACACATTTATAAAAAAGATTAGGTATTGGGTATTAAATGAATTAAATTAATTAATTTATTAATTTATTCACATAACATACCCACCAACAGTTTCCTCATCCGAACGTCCAGTGTTAACCAACATTATTTCAAGCCTTGGGTAAATACCATGATTTAGATTCAAATTTGGTATTAGATTTTTGATTCAAGACTCTATTCAAGATATTTTTCATTATTTCTTAAAAATTTTGTGTTTATGATAAAATTATATGTAATATTTTTTTATAAATTTAAATTTGGGATGATGGGGCATCAGAATAGCACGTCAACTTAGCACATGGATTTGAAAATATTTGTTAATATATGTCACGTTCTTATAAGGATAAAATAGTATCTCTATAACCACAACCTCTATTAATTATATAGGTATACAGAGAACATAAATGGACATTATTTGGTTGATCAAGATATATTAATGTGGTTTAGAGATAATATAGAGGGCATGTCCTTTTATAAGTGAGAGAGAGGAAACATTTTGAATTAAAAAAAATATTAATATATAATTAAGTCATTCTCAAGCTATATGACTCCAAATGGATATACATTTGAATAAAAATATGATAAGGTGGAAATATTATTAGTCATTGATATTTAGACTAGTATTAGTGTCATTTTAAATGTTATATTTTTGTTTAACCCCTTCCTTAATAAATTTTAATCTTCACAGTTGTAAATATTTTTTAAATATTTAATGGTTATAATTTTACTTATAAGATAAAAATTTCCTCACAAATGAAAAAGGTATAAAATTTTAGAACTTTTTTCATATTAATTGTTCTATGTAGATATTTTTAGTATTTTTAAATTATTTAATAAAATATTATTATCATAAAGTACATTTAATGTCATTTTAATAACTATTCACATAATTTTATTATGAAAATAAACTAATAGAAATAGAATTAGAATCTAAACCATTAACACATTCCTAATATGTAATATTTATATAAAAAATCAGGAATAAAATGAATCTTCAAAAAATATATTAATTTTAATAATTATAAAGTTATTTATATTTTCTATAAATTTAATAAATAATGCATCATTGTTGCATAATCATTTAAGTTAATTATTAAATCACTAAAAAGTAAAATAAATTTACATAATAATATAAACTATCAATGATTTAAATAACCATTTAGGGAAAAAAAATATACCAGAAAAGTTCAGGATCCCAGCATGCTGGGTCCCAAAATTTATTAATGAAAATAAATATACATACAAACAGAACCACATACATGTGGTATTCACCACCAAACACAAATGACCATCCACGAATTTCCTGCAAAACGACACCTAAATAGTGCCAAAACAGCATGTACTGCAAAACAGACGATACCAGCAAAACAACACCTAAACAGCCTGCATCGCCTAAACAACAGCTAAATAAATAGCCAATCCATAACGCCAGCAAACAATGCCTAACAGCCTGTACCACATTCTCATCAGCCTTACCTGCTCCCTGCGACCCCGCACGCTACAATCGTCGCCTCCCAAAAATCGAGGTCGTCACCTCCCCATTTAGGGAAAAAAATATATTTTATCTTTATACTTAAATTTTTGAATTCTTAAAGTTGAGAGTAAAATATTTTATTTAAGCTTTTTAAAAGTAAAATAAATATCATAATCAAAGTATAATGCCACTAGGTTTTCATATTTTCAATAATTTCATAATAATGGTTTAACTAAATGCATCCAATTGGATAAATACTTGTTTTAGATGAATTTTAAAGCCTTAAACCAATGTTTTAACGGAATTTTACACATTTTACACTTACTGAGGTGACAAATATTTAGCAAGGTTACTATTCATAATGGATTAAAAGAAATGAGAAATTTTAAAAAATTAATTTCTTAATTCCAAATATGGGATCAATTTTTCATGATTCAATATATAGAATCATTAAAAAGTAATTTTAATTTAAATGTGTAAAACATAATAAAAAACAGTTTTCAGAAAAATATGTTTTTCAAAATAAAAATCAACTTATATAAAAATCATGAATATCACTTATTAAAATGAAATTAATTAGAATATTATAAATCCAATGGATCATTTGTCTCTATAAGAAATAATTCAAATTCAAATTGGATATGATTTAATAAAAATAAAGGGAAGTTGTTGATAATTGACATTTATTCACAGTTCAGTGAAAAATTAATCTTTTCATAAAAGTAAAAAAATATCACCCTAATATAAATTTGATATGATGATTTTGAATATTATTTTTATTTTATAAAATAAATTTTCTATAAATATAACTGATTAATTTTAAATAGTTTCTCCCCAAAATAAATAAAGATCATTTTTGAAGTAAACATATTTATGAAAAATAAATTGAATTTACTAAAAATTGATTTCTTATTTTCTTATCATTGATAAATATTTTTTTATTATGTAAGAAATTTATATATATTTGGAAATGTTTTTAAATTTATTTATACCTTCTAATTTAATTGCTGGGTAATAACTATTGCATATAAATAATAATATTTCATGGATAGTTTAAGCTCGGTGTTGCATGTAGTATACACTATTAAACATAGTATTTTTTTTAAAATATGAGGATTTTATATCATGGCCCATCTCTTCCAATACTAATACAAGCCCTAGGCCTCCATGTCAGACTATAGTCAGTAATTATACTGTATTACAATCTCTTAGTTCATATCTCATAAGTCCATGATGCCCCATTGTCACCCCATGAGTTCAATCACATAGGAACATCATACCCCCAATTCCGGACTTGAAAGGAAATCATACCTGACAATCTATCTTGGACATGTCATAATATCACATGTAGCATTTGAACACCCCCCCCCCTCTATATCTATCGAACCATGATGGGTCCACCTATTACTTAGGTATCATGAAATGAATAATAATATATACTAAAAATATCAATAGGAAATAGTGGCATCATATCACTCACATATATACCGTTTCCTAGCATAATAAAAAATGTTCTCACACATAGTTATACCATACCACACAATGGCTCTTCATACTATGTTTGCGCACACACATGAGATGAAATCAATCATGGTTAAGAAATAAGAATACAGTGTCATATCATGGTAGCAATCATATACATGGACTCTATATGGTATAAATCTTCCCACCTCATGGTTTTTTACATCATTATCATGTTTTACCAAGGGTTTCATCTCCCAAACAATGTTTGTGTGCCAAAAATAACAAGATCTCATTCCAAGAACTCCTAGAACTAGTTCCACATGAATAAAATAGGTTCTAGATTAAGGGTAATAAAGTACCAATATAAGTTTATAAAAATCACATAAAAATTTAAATCCCCATCAATGGTGGTCCTCATGTTTGATTGAAGAAGAGGAATCGTATCTCTTAGTTAGTGATAAGATAAGGAATCAAACAAGAAAAATGTCATTGAGGTATCATAGAACACTGATGATCCTCATGAAAGGTTTTTACAGTACCACATATAGAATCATCTCATTATACAACAAAGAGAACCTAATTATAAGAAATAATAATATAATTATATGATCATATAAGAAATAATATAATAATTGTTTCCCAATAAGAAAACCCTACCCAGGTTCCCCACATAAATTACCAATATTAGAAGCACCAAAAAATGGAAGGAGACATAAATAAACCAAGGAAGTTGAGATGAGTAGGAATAAAAAAGGAAACATTCCTTAACATAGTCAGTATTAAATACAAAACCAATGTTTGTGTAGGTGTCATCTAGAATTCAATGAATTCAATGAATTGAAAATAGGAAGGTGGAAGATTCAATAAATAGTGGTTCTAACCGATTAATAAATGTATGAAAAACCCCACATTTAATATACACAAATTTTACCTTTAACTTTTTTAGGATCTTAGAAGATGTCAGAATATTTTAGGTGTTTACAAAAATAGCTGAAACACCAAAACATTAACCACCATGGATTGTCCATCTCTATGGTGTTCTTGTACACTCCAATATGAAATGGAAAACCTTACTATGTTTACCCATCCATAGGATATTTTTATATCATCATGCCCCCCAAAATTGGCATAGTTATGTCACCCAGACTATGGCCAACAACACCTACAATGATCACTTGGAGTTCTTCAACACATAGACAATCCACTTTCCCTATTTTTCCATTTCACACTAAGGTATACTATTACTAAACAAGATTTCACTAGGTAGTAGTGTTTTCTATTTTTTATAGTTTGTTCTCCAAAATCCAAACTAAGATTCTTAAGAGTTCAAAAGACTTACCCAAGTATTCTGGACCCAATATTCAACAATCACAAGGTTCAAAACACCACTTAAGACAAGTTGGATCTTATAAAAAACATAACCACCCAAAAATAGAGTGTTAATATTATTCCTCTATAAATAATACTCATCTTGGAGAAGTATATCTAGAGTCAACATTGAATAAATTGGGACATTATTCATGAATGTCAAAATCCCTCTCCAAATTCTCATCCAAGATTTATCTATGGTTCTATAAAATCCAAACAAGTTATACTATCTTTCCATGTAAAAAATTCTTCTTTTGGTCTGTAATCTACACTGGATACTCCACAAATGTATGTTATACTTTATCTCAATGTTCTCATAATTGATGATGTGCGTAGGATTGAGAATGTACATCTAGATTTAAGACACGTGAAATTCATCATGCATACCTTAGTAGTGAGAAGAAGATCCAAAGGGTATGACATTATCCCAATATTCTTTGTGGTCTTGAAATATCTAAAATATCACAATCTTAGATTCCATTTTTAAAAAAATTTCGGTGCCTCACTATGTATTCACTATTAGAAAAACCCATCTTCCTAGAAAAAACTCTAAAGGACTCCTCATATGGGTGGAATTGTACTTCTTCATTCATTAATATATGATCCACTTCATATAAATCATGTTCCCTCTCTCATAGATCTCTTTTATGGTATTGGCCCCAAAAACTATTGAATTACCTTCCTCGTGACAATAAATCAGTGAACAAAATATCCTACCATAGAGAGCCTCATAAGGTTTTATCTAAATGAAATTTTAAAAAGAAATTTTTAAGAGAACTAAATGAAGGATAGAAGATCATCCCATGTTCAACTAAAGTATGAGGTAGGATCCTGATGCATTTCCTCAAATATATTTATTGTCTATTCTGACTAGAAATTAATCTAATGGTGGTATGCTATTCTCAATATCAACTGAGTCTCTAATGAATTATCCAACCCCTAACAATAATAAGTAAAATATGTATCTATATTATAATATATTTTCAAGTAAACTTAATTAATTTGTAAAATATCATAGATGTATTGCTTTCCTAGATCATCTATAAGTGAGTGTCATATATCAATAAGAAATGATAAATTGTTTTTAACCAGCCAAAAATCACTCATAAATAATCATTAATACTTAATATCAAAGGAAACCCCATCAAAAATTCTATCATGATGAACTCCAACTTCATATCGGCAGATTAAGTAGTGGGGGTAATCCACCAGGATACTGGTGCTTGAACATAATCTTTTTGATATTGAGGTGTCAACAAACAAATCCAGCAATGAACCTCTTCATTACTAACCATCAGAATTACCACCTAAATTAATTTTATATCTATTTCACTGTATGATGAAACACCCACCCATAGGTACAAAATTATTTCATAATATATTCCATGATGGTAATAGGTACTAAAACATTCCTATGTACCTTGATCAAATCATCACCAACAAATGAACACCGGAGTATTGGGTCACCATCTGCTAACTACTCCCACGTCACATTACACTCTGGGTTGGATTCCAGACTATCCTTCTCCTAGTTTAATAAATAATATATGATCACTAAAGGATTGGGAATAATTGATCCCTGGTCTTCAAAATCATCTATCCACCAATTAGACTTAGTCTCATCAGTTTCCACTATTCCACTGATGGCCATTCACCATGCTCATAAGTTACCTACGTCTTACAGATAAATTCATCTACAACAAACATACCTTTACTTAGTGAACAATCCTTCTCAATGTAAAATGTTTATAGGTACTCTCCCTATTGACTCTATATCAATTGGAGGTCTTGTTTTGTGAAGATATAGGGATGGATCTTATGGTACATGTAGACAACAAACCTCTCACTAAAAAGATAGGGTCACTTCCAAATAAAATAATGAACCATGGATAATAAATAAAAATCCTGGATATGCTGATTTTTCTCATAGGGTTAAATCTATTATGACCCATAAGACACCAAATAATCCTTTTATATCATAAATACACTAAAAAACACTTAATGAATCGAAGTATACGACATATCCAATTTGGGGAACAAGAAGAATCAACACTCGTGTCATTGTCAAACTCTTCTTCATATCAATAAATTCCTACTCACACAAGTATAATAATTTAATATTCACTAATATATTTATAATCATATTCATGAGTGATGATAAATGATATAATTTCTAGAATAAATGTTGATATTATGTTGATAATCCCAACAAATTTATGATCTAAAAAACATTTCGGGGATGTGTCCAAGACAGCACCACCATTACATTATCTGGGTCTATTATAATACCAGCCTCATACATAATGTACCCTAAGAATTCCCCTCCTTAATCCAAAAGTTACACTTTTGATATCTTGGAAAAATTATTATGTTCTTGAACTATACTCAATAATATCTCGATATATTTGGAATTATTCTCTGGGGTCAATGAGTAAATAAGGATTTATTAAATGAAAAAAATGAAAAAAAAATCAAGTTATGGGTGGGAGATCTTGTCCATGAGAAGCATGATCACTTCTGGTGAATTATTTAGTCTAACAAATATGGACAAGTATTATAATATCCTAAAACACCTCCTAAATTTCATCTTCATCATGTCCTCCTCTCTAACCCAAAACTAGTGATTACCATATGTAGAATTGATCTTCGAGAACCACTGAGATCCCTATAGCTAAATAACTTTATTGTTGATCTTGGGTAAGGTTATTGATTCTTCAGTATCACATTACTCAACTTCCTAAAATATATATATAGTTGAAGAATACCATCCACCTTCTTGGAGAACAATATATGGGACCCCCACGGTGATACACTCAACCTAATAAAACCCTTCTACTCCAAGTCCTCCAGTAGTATCATAGATTCATTCAAAATGAAAGGTTCTATATATGATAAGGGGGTATAAAAATAGGTTGTACGACTTGCTTGTTTTTTGTCTTAAAATCTACTCATATATTAGGTGTATGTATGAAAAAGTCATCTAGTAAGATATCCTGATATATATCCAAAACTAGAGGAAATGACAAAGGAGTTTCCACTGATCTAACTGAAATATCCAAGCTAGTAATCTAGGATATAATTGGCCCAAGATTTATTATTTCTAGACCCACTATACTTACTCCCAACTTTTATTCATCATTTATCACATTTTTCTCTCCCTTGGAAGATGTAAATGTTACCCATATTTGATAGAAATAAATATGATCTTGGAAGTTGGTCATCCATTCCATGAAGAGAATCACATAAAAACTCAACATCTCAATAATCATGAATTCCCATAGATGTACATAACTATAAATGAATATAAAAAACTATAGAAATCACATAATTTATTACACTTTCTTGTTCAATAGTGTATCAAGGGAAAGGGGCCTAGAATACAAATTGAATGGAAAGTCAAGTCCATAAAAAACCTTTAAAGCTAATAAGGAATGGGAAGCACCATTATCAAAAAAATAATTGGAAATCATTCAAGTGATCTTGACCATACCTCAAATAGTATATGGTACCATTGCATGATCAACTAGAGTCTTATCCACTAAAAATACTCATCTTGTATCAACTCCATGACCCTACCATTTATATGCATGAATCACCTAAGTCGCCATAATTTTAGGGGTAAATCCCTATAGATAATAAGAAAAACAAGTTCCGTGGTTGGATTCATGCATCTAACATGAACCTTTATAATACCCTATGCACAAATCCCTTGAGCATAAATTCTACATATTCCCTTTATTGACATGCTAGGGATGCAAGATTTCAATATTTGGAAAAAATATAAAATAATTTTCAATCTATCCATTGTTGAAATAATGAGGACCTCCTCCACCAATAGAAGGTGTTGAGAAGTATATACTCTGGCCTTTCTCTGTACCTCCACTCATGTGTGAGTCATCTTCCTTCCTCTTCCTATGACCTGAAGACTCACCCAGAAGAATACTAAAGGATGATAAAAGACCAATAACTCAATCCTCCAATATACCATTCTCAATAATTAAGACCTTATGGAGTACCTCTGTATATGTTTTCATGTTGAAATTCTTTACCTGTTATCGCAACATAAGATGAAGGCTAATCTCAATCATCATAAATAGTTGTGCCTCATTCCTAGCTGAGAGAGGATAAAAGATAAGTAACTCAATGAAATGAGATTAGAAAGAATACATTTCCATAATCCCCTAACTAATATCCTTAAACCCTTGAAATTACTCTAGTTTAATCATACATGGAAAGAAATCCTTGAGGAAAAGGTTCTTAAAATCCTCCTAGGTGAGAATATCAGGCCTACTAGAATGTCCCCTCACACCCCACTATCTTCTGAAGGATCCCTGTAGCACATGCACTATTAACTACACATTCATATATTAATCTGTCTCAATGAGGTTAAATACACCCTTCATGATATATATCTAGTTATTTACATCCTTCAACCCAATAGTTCCCTAAATGTCTGGTGGATTCTAAGGCCGACAATATATGTCATAGTTGATCATAGATGTTAGTTTCCCTTTACCCTGATAAGGAATATATGGAAGGAATATTTGATGATGTGGGACTATAACCTTCACAACTAAAGTAGGTGCAAGATCATGCACTATTGAACCCTTCTATATAATAGGTGGTAGAATTCGGGTATCCTATTTAATAAGATAATTGTGTTCCATGTTAGCTGGTGGTCCCATAAATTTCATTTTAGGAGGAATATTTTGAAATAAAAAGATATCATTAGAACATATGAATCCATCATAATTGATCCTAATAAGTTTATGAGAAAAAACATGTTTATCCTAATATTATTCCCACAAACCATGTTATATCCATTATAGAAAAAACCAAGGTCTCTATCACTACATGTTAGTCACAGTTACATATATATATATATATATAACATAACAAAATAATCAAGTTCAACTAATTAATGCTAGAATAAAAATATTAAAATAGTATGGGAAAATATATATATCACTCAATAGAGAATAAAATTCTATCCTAAATAGACAAAAAAATTCAAGGAATTAAATTGAAGAACTAATATACATAAAACATTATGTATATATATGAATTTTCATCCAGTGCTTCTCATTATGATTCATGAACACGCCCAAATATCTTCAGATTGTAATAAAAATTCCATAAATATTTACTTGTAGGTCTATTGAACGTGAGATAAAAAGGGACATGCTAACTCCCCCACCTGAGTCCCACAAAACCGATCTAATTTTTACAATTTCCCATTTTCTTCAAAAGAAAAACGAATATTTTTCTCTGATACTATTTTGTAATACCCTAGCCCAAACCACCAAGTCTATTCTAGATTTCCACCAGACCTCAAACACACATCCCCATATGCAAGAGGATACCTACTATCAATGAGTGTCCAAGCATAGTCAATTGGGAGACTATACCCTCAGAATCATAACCATGCACAATAATATGCATAAAAATTAAATAATAAAAATATTAATTAGAATATTAAAAATCATAATGTTATACTAAAATGAAACCCAAGTCATATAATTTAACAATCTTATCTCCTAATGGGGAAATCCAATATATAGTATGAAAGTATGAGAAGTTAAATAAAGGAAATGTTATTAAGTCTACCTGAGGTTTTCTAGGTTTTCTACCACATCCATCCTCCATAACTGAACCATCTACAATGGGTCCCATAACCTTTCCATTATCCCTATACATGATTTATTCATTTTAATTTACATTATAATGTAGGTTGTGTGTAATAACACCTAGAAGGATACCACTAATTCATGCTTAACAAGTGTTCATTGGTATAACTGGTGCATCCAATGATAATGATAAATTCACATGCAATTATAAATATTCAAATATTTAGTCTCCATGAACTAACCAAGCCCCAAAACCCCCTTCCATACCTACTTCATAAACATTTTGGAATGTAGTGATAGATAATGTTATGGACTAAGATTTAACACAACGTCACCACATGTACACCGTGTTAGCCACAAGGATTACAGACCTAGGTAAGATCACACAAGACCATCATGCCCCTTCTCTATCAATGGAAGTATAGGATCTCAGAATTTAGGTCACACCACACTAGGCCATCACACCCTATTGCAATCTCTTGTGACAGATCACGTAAGACCATCATTCCCCACTATCTCTTCATAAGTCTGATCACATATGAACATCACAACCCCATACCAGGCCACTCAAGACCATAATACCCTATCATCTATCTTGGTCATTTCATCACATCACATGATAGATCTGGACATGCTCCCCCTCTTGGGATACCATGCCAAGATGTTTACACCATTCAATTAGGTATATTATACAAAAAATATCATATGGAAATCAAGATTCCATATCAGTCACATATATCAAGCTTCACAGCGCAAAAAAAAGGTTCTCACACATAGTTGTGCCATATCACACAATGGGTCTCTATACTATGTTGAAACACATAAAGACACATGTGATAAACATAATCATGGAAAATAATAATAATTTAATGTCTTATCAAGGAAAACATTATATACATGAACTATACATGGTAAAAAAATTCCTACCTCAATGTTGTCGACATAAAAACCAAGTTTCCCCAAGCCTGTTATATTCTGAACCATGTTCACACACCAACTAGAACAACCACACATGCCATGAACTCATAAAACTAATCCCTCATAAAATTACCTAGTTTCTAAACATAGTCTCAAAAAGAATAAGTACAAGGGTATAACAACAACATACTCAATGGTAATCACCCTTAATGGTGTTCCTCAAGTTCAATTGAAGAATAGGAAACATCAATCTTTGGTAGTGACATACGAAGAAATCCACTGAGAGAAACATCGATGAGGTGTCAGAAAAGACTGATGATCCTCAAGAAATTATTTCCATATTCTAGATATAAAATCGCATCTTTAGAGTATAAAAAACCCAATCATAATCCATAAAAATTTTATTCCATGATTGATCATGAAAGTGTAGAGTAAGTACTTAAAAATAAGAAAATCCTACCCAGTTTATCCACAAAAATAGCCATAATCGATATAACCAAAAATGAAAGGTAGGAGGAACATTTTGATCAACTTAGAAGGTTGAGAAAAATTGTATTAGATAAGGAAATAATACTTAACGTGATCATGATCAACCATTAAAACTAGGTTTTTCAATGCATCATTTGGAATTATCTTTATTCAAAGAATTGAGAAAAGAATATTGGAATTTTTTGTTAATAGATGTTGGAATTGATTAATTAATAAATTAAAAACACCACATTTAATCCATGAATATTTACCCTTTCATTTTTCTATGTTAAAATAATAATAGATAAGATTTCAAGAATTTGAAAAATATCCTAACCGTCAAAATGAGCTCTACCATATCCTAGTCTTGGATATGGTGGTCTTGAACACTCTAATTCAAAATGGACATCCCTACAACATGATATCAAAACCTAGTTTGTTTATACCTCATCACAACATCCAAAATAGGCATGGTGTGGTCTCCCATACCATGGATGATAAATGCCACCCTAAGAACCATGATAAGAACATGACATGACCATTCCATTTCCCCATATTTCCATTTTACATTGAGGAAAAACATTTCAAAATATCATTCACTAGGGCATGTTATTTTCTATTTGGGGCAGTGTGATATCTAAAAAAACTAAACTCCCCAAAACATTACAAGCCTTACCCAAGTATTCTGGACCCAAGTTTAAACCATAAAAACATTCAGAAAACCACTCAAAACATATTGGTTATTAGAAAAAACATAACCATCCATAAGAATGGTGTCACATCTTTCACCGAAATCCCAAAAGTTAATAAAAAATGCCTAGAGATAAATTTAATAAATTAAGAAGAATGTTTGACTCTATCCATTGATTCCAGGTAAAACATATTAATCATCAATTGAAATACATTTTTATAGAAAAGAAGCTCCAAAATCACTCCCTAAAATTTCTATATCAATTTAATATTGAATAAGGGTTATAATGACATAATTTTGTGTTTATTGGGTCATTAAAAATTGATTATTTGTGACTTTTCCTAGTGAGAATGGTTAGGATCATGGTTAAGCTTACTATGCTCATAATGGTGAATTAATTTTGACCTGAAAATCCCAATCCTTTGTTTGGATTCATGGTTGGATTCATGGTTGGATTCATGGTGAATTAATTTTATTAATTAATTATCATGTTTAGTCTTACTATACTCATAACAATTATTTTTCCCAATTTATTCCCAAATACATTATATGCCACAAAAATGTTTCTAAAGTCTCTAATTTCCACCCAAAGCCTTATAAAATTAAAAAAAGAACCAAAAAATCTCAATAGGACACATACCATTAAAATATAGTTCATTATAAACATTTAAACCATAGAAATTTTCATCTTATAAATTTTTTTCGCTCATTTATCCATGAAAACACCATGAATTATTATGACACCTCATCTTATCTCTCTCAAGTATCCACTTAAATTGACTTGCGTTTCCAGTTTACATAAACTAAAAGTATATTAATTTAATTAAGGCACATGTCTCTATAATATAGAACTTAAATATTTTTCTCCATATAAGATATATCGGTTTCTAATTATGTAACAAACCAACACTGGATACCCTTAAAAACTAGCATCCAAACTAGTCTTCTAGATTCTTGAAGGGCATTCCTGATCCCCATGGGTTTGGGAATAACACCTAGAAATAAAACAAAAAATAGAAGGTAATTATTTCTCCCAATCTAAAACAAGATACATAGTACATATATATAGTGTAAATAACCGTTGAATGAAACAAAACAAGATATATTACATAACTAAAAATAATTATACAGCTCAAAAATAGATAGATAAATCTTAAAGTACAATTCCAACATCAAATTTAAAATAAACAGAATCCAACTACTCCATGTGATAGTGTGGGGATTATCCCACCACCTCACCACTAGAAACCTACACTCAGATGACACAAACCTCACCGCCTCACTTTGGATCCTTGTATTTTCCTGGATCAAAAAGAAATACTAGGACTACACACAGTGAATGGGGTTTCCAAGTTGTGAGGTAAAAAAATTAGTGGGATCCTACCTAGGTGCTTCATATCAAGTCTTTATAACTCAATCCCATATACTCAATTAATAAAACATTGTTTGATAACATGTAAATTAGTTTTATATAAAAATAATGGTAAATTATTCCCCTTTTTCAATAGTTATAAAACAATGAAATGTAAAACAATTTCAATGACTAAATACATTTCCATTTCCATTTCATCCAAAATAGGTCTATCGAGTAAATTAAGTACAAATAAAACACCAAAGGATAAACATTCCAGGGATAAATTCTAGTCAAGTTGGTTAGGTCACTCATACATCAGTCAAGACTAGTGCGCACTACCAGTCCCAAGTTCTCGTTCATCAATGTCTATGTAATAAAGTAATATCCCCAAAATTGAACGTCATATAATTTATTGTTTAGTCTTAGTAGTCAAATTTATCTCACTCTATTATCGTAAGAACAACCTAGAAAGTGAACCTTCCCAAAAATATCAAACAACAAGACCCAACAGTGCACCTCCCACCTAAGTGCCCAAGGATCTCAAGTGTGGTATATCAAATCCTTTCCAAAGATATTACACACTTTACTATATGATTTCTAAAACCCTGTTTCCATAAAAACCTTATTTGAAAACCCATTTTAAAATCAATTACACAATGCATTGAAAATTTTTCATTTATCGAAAATGAGGGGAAAACCATATTTTTCTCAAAAACCCATTTTAGACAAAAAATTTGGTCAATTGTGATATTTAATTTAGAAAAAAAAATCAAAATAATAGAGATCAATGGATAACATCACATAGGATAGTGACCAAACCCACCACCACAATCATGGGTCATAAACTACTAATAAGGGGATCCACCAACATAGAAAGGAACATGGAACACTAAATGGAATAAATATAATAGATTATCACATATTAGAATCATATCTATAGGTAAAATAGATAGATAAGATTATATATACCAACATACCTTAATAAATGAACACATCATACGATAACCAACTTATGAGTTGTCCCTTAGAAGAATTTTTCACAATAGATTTAGAAGAATAAAACAAGAATCATAACTTGATCAATAGATTATATAAATGTTTCATGAATCCATAGTTATGAAAAAGGAAATAAATATGTTGAACGTATTTTACCAAGAGAGATACAGTGCCACTATAATATATATATAATGCTTAATGAAGTGATTTTATGTAGGCAGAGACACCCAAAATCTCTTGGAAGAGACCTAGGGTCAATGGGAAGAAATTCATAATGAATTAATAATGGAAGTATGAAATATGTATATAAAAACTATAGGAAATGTGGGGTTTACATCATAAACCCCGATTTTAATGTGTAAATCCACAAAAATGAATATCTATAAAAAAAACTTTTCCCCGGTTTAATTTATTTTGATTAATGATTTTATATCGAAGAGTTTTATGGTGTTAAAAAAAATGTGTCCTTAAAGTTTTTCATGGATGAAACCATTTTTATGTCTTGTGAAGTGTGACACTTTTATGTCAAAATCCAACATTTACAGTGTAAATTTATCCAATAGGTAGTACCAAACACATACCCCTAAAGAAAACTCAAAAAACTATTCTTAAGCCATTAAAATCCATAATGACACTCTCAAACATAAAAAAGTTTGAATCATAAAATATATGATGTTAAAATATCACCAAAATATGAATTTATATCCCCATGAAGTCGTGATAGTGAAGGGTTCTCTAGAAATTGGTGAGGTCACTAATCACACAATTATGATTTGTGATCCCAAGTCTCATGAGAATCTGATCCATGTTGTTATACCACTTTGACCAATAGAATATAATTACCATGAAACAATTTCACATGATAATCAATGATCTCCACTGGTTTCTTCACAAATCAAACATTTGGACCCAACTAAATTTCTTCCCAACTCATAAAATTGGAGGGATCAATATTATATTTCTTGATATAATATATGTAGAATAAATCATGTATCCCCATTAACTGGTCCATTGAATCCAACCAATAATTTTTTTACCCAAGATGCTCAGTGACCTCAAATAATTCTACATTACTAAGACCCACCTTCACATGTTTCCTAAGCTGATGATGACTCATCTGGGGATAAAATTTGAATAAAACCCATTCACCCATGGAAAAAATCTAAAGGATGATATTGATGATCGGCATACAATTTATCTCTACTATGTGGTTTATCAAAATGATGATGTATATCTTCAATCCTCACTAATTTCTCCTGAACAACACTCTATCACAAAATAGATTCATTTCCCACCTTTACCTAACAAAGATGTGAACTTCATGAGAGACCATAAAAATCGTTAAAGGTAGCAATTATAATCAATAACTGGAAACTATTTTTATTAAAAGAGTCATCCAATATCAGATGGATATCCCAAAATCCACTAAAATACAAGACACAAGTATGGAGCATATCATTCAATATCTAAATACCACACTCTATGTAGCCATCTGTCTATGGTTGGTAAGCTATGGTAAACTTGAATTGAGTCCCCATATCCTCTTAGAGATTCTTCCAAAGTATAGAAGTAATCCTAGGTTCCCTATCTAAGTTAATCGCATAGGACACCCCATGTAATCTCATGATCTCATGAACATACAACTTACACAGATCTTCAACCTTAGTTTTGTCCCTGGTCATAATAGAATTGGCCGATTTCACCAATTGATTAATCACCGCATAGATAGAATTCTTCCCTAGAGGATTCCATGGTGTCCAATAATGAGTTAAATGGATACCTCATCCTATTTTTAAACTAGAACTATAAGAGATTGGATAAAACATTTATAACTCAAAAAGAACTATGAAACTCAAAAAAAGAAAACTCCTCACATATTCTTGGATGAAAAAATTATTCATGAAGTGGAGAGTACCATTAGAAAGGTTATAAAAACCAAAAATGGTCTCCCCATTATAAAACATTCCCTATTTCCTCTGAACTCCTCATCCTACAAATGACACTACAAAATAGACTCAATGATAGATGAAAATAACTAAAAGCTAGTAAGAACCATACCTAAATCATCTTTATAAGCTTCTAGATGCAACTGATCTAAGATCCCCCTAAGATTCCACTTTTATTTTGATTCAAAGATATCTTACAGTGGAACTTTCTTACTAAGATAGTTTTTGATGATATTCCCCTTCCTTGGAGTGTATGTGATATCAAAAGAAAATGCATGAAGGTATTCCACCCACTGGCTCTATCTAATATTAAAGTCCTTCTAATAAAAGATATAATTCAAAATCTTATGGTCAAAAAATACTATTAACCTCTACCCAAAAAGATAATTTAACCAATATTAAAGCACATTCATAACTATGGAATCTTCCAAATCATGAGTGGGGTAATTATTCTAATGTGGTTAAAGGTATCAATAAATATAGGACACTACATGATCATCATTTATAAGCATTCTATAATATCATGAGAAGCATCATAGTATACTGCATAATCTTTATCAGTCTCAAGTAAGATTAAAATTTGTGCTAATCTCATAATCTATTTCAACTCCTAAAAAGAAGTCTAACACATGAAAACCTATATTAATTTAACCGCTTTCCTAGAAAGATAAGTAAAAGGTGATTCCAAATTTAATAAATCCTTGAAAAAACATTGATAGTATCCAATAATACCCAAGAATCTATGTATCATAAATGTATTCTTTGAATCACACCATGAAAAGACACCTTTCACCATCACACGATCAAATGATAACCCACATTCTAAAATCATGTTCCCTAAGAACCTCACTTCTTGGATCTATAAATTTCATTTTGAACTCATTACATAAATTCATTGGTGTCCCAATATTTCAAACACCATATTTATATGGTTCTTGTTCCCATGCTCAAATCTCAAATAAGCCAAGTTATTATCCATAAACATTGGAAAAAACAATTAATATGTTGAGGGAATATCTTTTAATCAATTTAATAAAAATTGGTAGAGCATTAGTAAGACCAAAATGCATCACCAAATATTGATAATATCCATACATGATCTTAAAATTCATCTTTGGTATATTAGACTCCTAAACCCTTAATTATCAAGATCAATTGAGTACCTGACACCAAAAAAGATATAAATTCTACCAACCTCTATAGAGTAAGACTAGAAAATTCATCTTTGAAGATATCAAGAAAGTCCCTAAAAATCACATAAATATCTTCAATAGAAGAAACATTATCAAGGTAAATTCTAATGAAAAATTATAAACTCATAAGCTCAGTGCGAGAAGGTCCTACATGACTAGACCTCAAATCCCATTATTCCAAAAACACCATAGAGCACCCATAATTAAGAAATAATGAATCATTTATGATAACAATCAGTATCATAATAATTAGAAATAATCCAATCCATCTTGATGATGAAATCTAATAGATACAAATCAAAAAATATATAATTTCATACCAATTCTGCATCAGCAACCCATAGAGAACTAAATGGAGAATGAATCCCCTACTCCTTCCCATTACAAGATGTGTGTCTAGCTCAATTATAAAATAAATGAGCTCCATTTGATGTTTTAGAACATAAAAAAAATAGGAAGAAAAAAATGAATGTGATGAACTACTATCAAATAAATAATTTACTATAGAATTTGCAATGAAAATGGTACCTCTCAATATATTTAGGCCCACATAAACCTCCGCTGGAGAATCATCCACTAAATAATGGTGCTTCACTTCTGAGGCCCATGACTAGATCCCTATAGTCGTTGAAGCATATTAATTCACTATAGTGGCCATTGGAAATGATGACCCCTGACTATAATGAGGCATAAATATAGGTTGGAAGAACCCCTAAAGATGGCCTCAGTGGCCCAAAGAACTACAAATCTTAGTGTTGATAGGATAATTTTGTTCTGTGTTCACTACCTTGTCACACTGGTAGAAATATAGAGGCACAATGATAAATATATATTATTATTGAAAATAATCCCATAGTTTTTAATTACCTCTTCCACCCCATCTATGATTGTTTCACTTCCACTTCTTTACATGTATTCCATTGAAGCTTCCACTAGGTGGAAGGAAAGGGGATGAATAGAAAATCTTACCTATCATATCCATATCTTCCATAATTTCCTTATCTACCAATACAACATTGGTAGAACAATTTCTTATATATAGTAGTGATTAAATATTTGTTCTTAATAAATATAGGTATTTTTTATCATTCAACAGGTCATTCACTATTACTTCTATAGGAAAAAACCGGCTTCAAAAAACAATTGGTGTACTCTTAAACCAAAATATATCCTTAATGAAAATAGTTGAACTCCAAAGATTTCATTATCATAATAGAATATGAGTATAACTAAAAAATGGATAGGGTCATGAATCCCTTCCAATCCAAACCCACATGATAGTTTTCTTATACCATGGAATCCCACCACTACATGTTGGGACCCATGAGCATGAACATCACACACTTCTCCTTAATATCCTTATGTATATATAAGATGCCAAATACCTACTTGATATTTTCCATCAATTACTATAGATCATAAGTTTCATTCGTACCCATAAAGGATAGGGGTTTCTAATATAAGAACTCTCATGATTAGTCTCCTTCATTATCAGCTCTAAGTTGTGCCTCAACAACTGGGTTCTGCACACATAAAATATTTTGGTGTATGGAATGAACTACTCACACAATAACCTCTAAAATAATATATTCCTAAGGTGGATTCCTTTGAGGAACATCTCTTGTTGTACTCTCTTGAGGAACCAATGAAAGGAATATCATTGGAATATTTCTATATAACCAAAAAATAAGAAAACAAATAGACAACATGAAAAACAATTTTCTAAACCAGATAAAAAATGAAACTGAAATAAAGGTCAAAACATCACACAGGATAAATGCATTCAAAAATACCAAAGGTAACTTGAGTTTGGTCATGATAAGAGCTGTATATGTACTCACTACAACCTACCACTCATGGTTCAATACCCCTTTATCAGGTACAAAAAATTTCTAAATAAATAGAATCATGAGGGAAATCATATTTGATAATAATTTGTATCAAAATAACCTAAGATACCTTTAAAAACAAGAATGAAAAAAAATATAGAACATTATTGAAGGGAATTCTTGATCCCTATAGGCAAGAAACTACCACTTAGGAATCAGTCAAAAATAAGAAGGGAATTATTTCTACCAACCTGAAATAAGATGCATGAAATATATACAGAGTGGAAATAAATAATAGAAGAAACTAAAATAGATATATTATATAACCAATGAAAATAATGTTTCAAATCAAAATATTCAGATCAAACCCACAATACAAGTCCAACATCAAAGTATAACTAAAACAATCAATTACTCTGTGTGATAATGTGGGAGACAACCCACCATCTCACCACTAGTTACTTGTACCCAGCTGACAAAAACCTCGCGACCTCACTACAACACCTTGTCATTTCCCACATCAAAAGACAATACCTTGTATACACACTACTGAAGGGGTGTGTATGGTGTTAGCTAAATAGGATTAGTGGGATCCCACCCAAGTCTTCCATATCAATAGTATGTAAAATAATCCAATTTTATCAATTTATTAAACATGTAATGATAATAAATAAACCGATTTTATATCAAAAGTATGATAATTAGTTCCTCTTATTAAAAATAACCAAAACAAATCTAGATAAATTAGTTTCAATGAATAAATCTGAAAATACATGTCTGTTTCATCCAAAAGTGGTATATAATGTTTAACAAGTAAAAATACAAGATACAAAGAATAGAAATCCAGGGATGACTCGTGGTTAGGTTATCTAGGTTATGCGTACATTAGTGAATATTAGTATACACGAAATTTTTTTATGTAACCATGAATCAAGGCCTAGGTAATAGAGAAACACCATAGATGTGAACCATCATACTTTGTCATGTCAAATTTTAAGAGCTAATGTTTTTTGATCTAGGATTGAAATAATACCCTAGAAAGTGAAACAAACCAATAATATCAAAAGATGAGCCCTAATATTATATATCCCACCTATGTAGCCAAGGATTCCAAGTGCATTATATCATATAATTTCTAATGGACTTAAACATTTAACAATAAAATTTTAAACACCATTTTTCCATCTAAACCTACTTTGAAAACCCATTTCACAATACATTCCACAATGATTTTAAAATAATATATCTTTTACACAACATGAATGGAAAAACAATTTTTTCTCAAAAACCCATTCCATTTAAAAATTTAGCAAATTATTAAATTTAATTTAGAAAATTATTTAATAAAATAAGACCAATAAATGATTCAAATATCATAGGATGGAGATGGAACCACCCACATAAAACACTAGTTGAAAACTACCTGCAATAGGATCCACCAACACAAGAAAGAGAGAATAATAATAAACAGATTCTCTAGAATCAATTCTCACATATTATAATTTTATTCCATAAATTAAAAGGCCAGTAGAGAGGATTAATCACAATATTCTATGATAAAAAGTCCTAATACTCTACAACCATCATGAGATCCATCCACTGGAAGAAGATCAGAAAATGGATCTAGAAGAATAAAACAAGAATCAATAAATGTTATGTGGATCCTATAAAAACATCCAAATTACATTTTCATGACCAAAGGAAACAAACAATAAAAAATTTAACTTACTGAGAGAAAAACAGTGCAACCCCCACAATGGATGAGTGTTTAACAAAGGAATTTGAAGGAGGGATAGACATAAAAAATTATCTGGATGAGAGATTGGGTTCAAGGGGGAGACTTATGTGATTAATGGACAAATGAGTTATGAAAAAAGAAGATAAAACCTTCTAGGAATATGTGGTTTATGTCGTAAACCACAATTTTATAGCATAAATTCCCTATAATTCATATCTTCTGAATATCATGTTTCCCATGTTTAATTAACCACGAGCTATGATTTTGCATCATAATCATGGTTTTTATGGTGTAAAACTATTCTATGGCCTATAATATTTTAATGGTTTAAACAATTTACATAGTGTGTTCCATATAACACTTCTACATCATAAGCCAATATTTATGAAATAAATCTCTCATGCATGTAGTACCAAATATAGAACCCTATAGAAAACTCCAAAAATGATTATTAAGCATTATGAACAAGAAATAACACTCTTAGAAAATTAGAATAACTTAATATCTATAATTTTATAAATTAAACTTCCATTAATATCAAAACATTTTAATAGTATGATTGATTATTCATTAATTTATATACAAAGAAACCACTAGGAACCACTTCCTAATTATTTAGAAAATCTAACCTATAAGACACATCTCTAATCTAGTCGATAATCCCAAAATGTCCCATATACCATAGAATATAATTAAACAACATCCATTTCTTTCTTGGTCATAACCTTGATATCACTTTTATAAAAGTAAAATATCCAACATCAAATCTCAAGGGTCATCGGATCTTATTATCATTGTAAGTATTTTACAAACTCTTGGAAGAAATCATATAACCCTAAATCAACTTGACCTACTTTAACATCTCCATCAACAAACAATGACCTGTAAGAGGCCTCTCACCTATTATAGTCCAATACAATGAAGGCAGACTTTAATGACCATACAATTAGTTATATAATTAATATAATTTGAAACATTAATGATATGGTTCTTTATCCCTATCCATATATAGATGACATATAATGATTATTTTAGAAATTCCCCCACATAATTCTTTAATCCTTTCTTAATAATTAATGTAAATCATAGATATTGATATTAGATTATCAAATTTTGGACTTCATGGATTATATCATCCCCTTTCACATATATCTTCCCATGTTCAGTAATAAAAAAACATTTCTTATAAAATCAAGAAGTACATTGACTTCGTCTACCAATCCACTATCACCTAAAAATTACCTTACTTCTATAGTGACCTCAACAACCTAATGAAAAATTCTATTAATATGTCCTACCATTTCTATGGTTGGACCTTCTAGATACTATAATAATACCTCTATACCTGATATTGTAACTTCACCCAATATGAAATAATAAGAAACGTAGTAAAAAAACATCCTTTTTTATTTCTATCCATAAAAACCGGTGTATGAATTCATGATACACCGTTTTCACTCCATGAAGTACCATATAAATAAAATAGTGTATATGTTTCCAAACATCACTTATAATATTTATGGGAACCACTACCTATCTTCTAAAATGAGGAACTAAATCTCTTGTGATTGGCTATCTCATAATAGTCTTCCTGTCATTTATGGTTTCCATCATCATCCTAGAATTATTATCAGAAAATGTTCATTACATCACATACACAAGAAATACGGATATTACATTAAGGATAATGAGAACTACACTTTCTATCTTTAGTACATCTATGTGAAGTTCTATAAATAACACCACCAACTGTTGAAGTTATGGATTTTAATACTCAAGGAATCCACTACTACATTTTCTTTCCCCAAAAGAGTAATTCCCAAAATATTGATATATATAACACAAAAATATTTTTATTAATGATGTATCGAAAACCAATTCCATATTATAGTACTGAATTATAGGTAAAAACATTGATTTATTAATCAAAACACTGACTTATCAAGGGTGTGAAGTACTAGTTCACTCATAAGTAACCAAATCTGATTAGCCACATGGCCTCAAGCACAACTCCTCATACACTATAGAATGTCAACTAACAATGAGAATATATTATGGTATCATGGGGATATTATACCCTCAGGATATATTGGTTCATAGTTGAAAAAAATAGATAAATAACTGGAAATGATATAATTCAATAGTGGAAGCATAACATCCAAAATAATAATAATAAGTATAACAACATCACATATAATAAACAAAATGGCGTAAAATTGGAAAGAGAATTTTCAATATCATGTATAAAATGAAAATCATGTCATGATACATAGAATCACAGTCATGTGAAATAGGGAAATAATCATATAAAAATCCTACAAAAGTTTAAAAAATACCCAAAAATTATCATTAATAATATCTCAAGCATAATAACGATCCTCTACTCATGTACATCATTATAGTATAGAAAAATAAGGTGTAAAAAGTGAGATCTATTCCCTCGTTTCTACCAACATCCAAGAAGACCTTTTTTAACAAATTGGTGGCCCAAACAGGGTGTGAGAAAAAACTCATTATTCCCCCAGCAATGGCATCTATAAAAAATATAATATATTCATATAAGATATAATACTATGCAAGTATAATAGTAATAAACTATTAAATGATAAATTGATACAAAACAATCATAAAATAAATATTTTTTTAATTAGACTATAACTTAAGGAAAACTGTATCCAAGGGTAAAGTGTTAGCTACAATATACTTCAGATGTATAAAGTATCAAGCATACTAGGTTTAGGACCTATGTCCATTGACCAAGGAATCCTCTTCGGGTCCATGGATCCCATCCACACCATACATGGTATAGTGAAGACCAATATGGTCTAGGAACACAAGTCCATTAACCAAGGTGTACTCATCTATTCCACAGATCTCATCCATATAAAACTCAGTAAATAATTGGGTAAAGTCCAAGGATAATGTTTGAGGTCGTCCAAGAAATCTAGATCTAAGGTAATAATCTATGGAATCCAATATAAATGCATTTTTGGTTCCATACCATGATGTCAGGGTCATGTCACGATGTATCCTTTAATTATAATTTAATATAAGGGATCAAGGGTTTTTGTTAGTGTTCATTCACTTATTATTTTAATTTTTTATATTCGTTTCAATAATCAATTCACTGATAAGTTATTTATAGAGGGTCCATGTTCTAACCATGTTCCTATTCCTATTTCTCAAAAAAACTAGAGGTTCAAGATCCAGACAAGGCCCAAACTCCCAATATCCCTGTATTAAATCTTAAAAAATTCATTAAATTGAAAAAATTGGATTAAATAGTAATTTAATTATTCTGTACCTCTCTCAAAATCTAGGATATTACAACCTCCCCTCCTTAATAAAAATCATCCCTAAGTTTCCCTTCTGAGGGAGGTAAAGCAGCATCTGAGAATAATTTCGGACATTAAACACATACATAATCCTCTCACTTCTAGGTTTCATACTAGAAATGACCATGCTCTCATAGCACCCAAACTAAAGGAATATACTACCTTATATATTCTTTATGACCCATCCAAAAATAATTATAATATACTTCACTAAAGAAGCCCCATATTCTAGTTTAATTTCATCAGGATCAAAAGAATGATATGGGTGAAAACAATAAAAATGAAGATGTGATACATAAAAGGAATAATGAATGGATTAGTACCTTTGAGGTAACTATAACCAATAGGATACTAGCCTGAATCTCTCTAATATATTGAAATTATTAATAAATATAGGTGACTTATTACCCTATCTCTGAATCTTTTAATTACCTAGCCTTGGTGTAACACAAAAGAAACTTGAATCATGGCCTAAAAATCCAAAGTTCATTGTTGATGACCGACATAATAATTCTTCCAAGATTAAGATGTATCCATACACTTCATGATAAGTTATACCTACTCTGAGGTCTCTTGAATGATACAAGGTCCCAATATCACCACCTCTCTTACCTTAAACTAGAATAGGTGTGAACCACATGGCCTAACATATAATGACTCATAAGTATCAATCTGTATAGTTTCCTAAAATCATTTATTATATAAAAAATAATCAAATTTTATGTGTTTTTTAAAAGGACTAAAAACTCAATGGTGCATGTCTAGTCAATTTCCACCAACACCTATATTATGTTTTTGGACTGACCATCAGTGTGAGGGTGATAAGATGTACTCATAAGCAGTTATGTACTAAGAGACTTCTATAACACCATTTATTAAATCTATCAATGATCATCCATACTGTGTCACTACAACTAGCTGATGTAGGAAATAAAATCCCAAAATATATGGTGACATCATCTCATTTACACTTAAGAAATGGTAATGGTTGTAAAATTCATATTAGTCACTGGTGTTCCATTTTCACCTACTAATAGGTGGAAAACTGAGTGGCAAAGACAACTATCTACCATTTCCTACCAGGCCACCAATACTAGTAGCATAAATAACAATACATCTTCATAAGATGAGGATTTACTTCCCAAGAAGAGGCATGAGACTCTCACATCAATTCCTCTCATATATCTATGGGTACCCAAATGAATCCAAGGATGAATAAGATCTCATCCCCTTCAACGACCCTACCACGTGGTGGGTCCTCCCTTAAAATACACTCCCATATGTCTATGAACTCGGGGTCAGAAAGATTCATCATCTTCACTCTATCTAGAATTAAAGAGGTCACTTTCAAAACTATAAGAACAGACTACCCATGAAACCCTTGAACCTATAAGTACTTCTTAGGAAATAGGTCCATCAACTGATACTCACTACAGGCCTCCTAAACTACTTATTTCAAATTCTTATGTCTTAGTGTCTCTTCCAATTAATTTTCTTTCCCATGCATATAATAAAGTTAAAATTAAAATTATTAAAAGTATTCAACCCACATCCATTTATTGAGATCAATTCATGCTACATTAATATGTACTCGTGGATATTATGGTTTGTATATACCAAAAACCACTATCCAAATAATTAATTCCTCCAAAAATAAAATTCATGAACCACAAATACTAACTCAAGATGGATTTTTGGGTAATTATGCTCATGATGTCTCAACTGAGGATACCCAAACACAAAGACACTATCTCCCTGCATCAGAATGGCTCTCAAACTGATGCTTAAAAAAATTAAATTACCTATATATCCACTACTAAGATTATGTAAAATTAGGATCAATAATTAATTATTTATTTATTTAAACTTCTGAAAGAGTTCCTCACATGCTTTATACCGTGTAAACTTTATAACTTTCTTGGTCAAACATGTGAGTGGTGCTGCAAGGTGCGATAAATCCTAAATAATGAACCTATAATATCTAGATATCTTCAAGGAACACTTCATATCAAATATTTTCTTGGGTTTCTACTTGGAAACTAATGATCTAACCATCTATGGGTATATGGATATTCCTAATTCTAATAACATGTGACCTAATAATTAAACCTTTTCAATATAAAAGTGGAATTTTGTGAACTTAGCATACAACAGGTTCTCACTTAGTGTATTCAGTATGATCTAATGATAATTAGAAGGGTCATTTTGAGGGTGATAATAAACCAATATTCCATTCAGAAAGACCACCACAAATGAATCTTGGTATGGGTGGAAACCTGATTAACCAGATCTATGAAAACTTCTAGTATGTTCGTGAGACCAAAATAAATGACTAGATACCCATACAATACATATCTATTATGTAACATCATACATGGTATATAAGATGATATAATATGCACATAATGATATCCCAACCTAAAATCAATCTTTTATAAAGCTCTAACTCCTCATATCTGGTCATAGAGGTCATTTATATGAGATAGTTGATATGGGTTCTTAACCATAAACTATTTCAATTGACAGTAATCCATGCGAAGCCTAATGGTCCTATATGCCTTCTTAGAAAAAATCAAAGGTGAACCCCATGGTCTGGTAATGGGTCATATAAAACCTTTATCTTCCATGTCCTCTAGCTATCTATTAATATCATGTAACTTAGAAATATCCATCTTGTAAGGAGGAATGGATATTGGTGCTACCACCGGTACTAGATCAATTGTAAACTTCACCTCACTTTGAAGAGTTGACCAGGAAAAATCATTAGGGAAGACATCCTTGAAATGATCTACTACTACAGGTAAATATATATGTCACATTACCAGGTCATTAAAGTACAATCGAACAATCAGGGTTGTATTTTTCCTAAGCCATGATGATCGGGTCCTTCTCAACCCACGTGGATATGACATTCACCCATGTGAATATAGTTACTGCCATCGTGTGTTGTTAAATAAACCAAATAGAAATAAATTCAAATTTTTCATGCTATTGAACCAACTATTCCATCCTAAAAATGATTTCAAAACTGATCATATTGATGAAAAAGAGGTCCCATATTAAATGATACCCACCTACCTCAAGGGGGTATTCCAAACATCGACATACACTCTTGGATCGAATTCTCAACAGAGTATCAAGTTTTATCACCCCAAAAAGTACTCAATATAAATTCCAATAATATCCATAGTCTCCACATATATTAAGGACTGGGATTCAATTTTGTTAAATAAATAACATACTATAGTAGTGGACACTAGAATTGTACCTCATACAGTAGAATGCCTGACACTATTATCCTTGGGTATTAGATGTACTACAAAAATCTGGCCCAATCCATGAATCAGATATATAACATGATTTTACTGGGTAGGACCACTCTACCAGATCAATAAATATTCTTTCCAGATCCTTTGACCACATCTACCTATTCATCATGCATGGCCCATAATGAACCAACTCCCCTCCAGATGAGGATCCACTGATCCTGCTTTTGATGGAGGTGATGGTGTGGATCTTATTATTCTAGAAACAAGTGGAAAGTTCTGAAAAACCAATTTAATATTCACCATTATATCATAGGATCTTCACTCAATAGAGGATCTATCACACTAGGGAATTGTATGACCCTTCTTTCCACACTAATGATTGATCGCATGGCTACCTGTATGAACATGCAGATTACTATATCCACCCATTAATGACTCAAACAAATATTTCTTACCACTATTAGAACTACTAAAATACCTTGGTAATAAAAATACATTGAAAATAATTCTATCTTCTCTAAGTTTATCCTTAATAATGATGGGTTGGTTCACTATCACAATAATTATAGTAAAAAAACATTTACTTTAGATTTAGTGGCGTAGAAAAATCCATCCTCAAATCATCTAGCTCTAGATTTTACATATTTACTGATATTAGGAACAAAACACTAAAACTCTATAAAATGAGTTGAATAATCAACAAAATAAGTGTTCATTTCTCTAGGTGGAGAAACTCTCTAGTTGTATCATCCCTAAGAATCTTAAGAAATAAATATTCATAGAAGTCTCTCTAAAAATCCCTCAAGGACATATCCCAATTCCAATCATCCTAGGTCAAAACATCACACCATCTATTGGATTAAGCTCTCCACATGTTTGTTTTAATCATGATCCTCCACTTGGGAGGTGTCTTTAGATGGTCAAATATAGATTACAATACCTCTATCCATGACTTATCATCTTGAGGACCACCATTCCTTAAAATCATAGGATGATTCTACTATTGAAATTCTCATGTCAACTCTATCATAGTAGGGGTCGGCCTTAGGGCTCCCTTTGTTCTTTTCATGAGTGGAAGAGAACCCTCTCAAAACTAGGAATCAGTTCCCAGGTCAGGTATAAGAGAAGGTTACAAATGTGGAACTATAGGGGGTACTACTGGTGGTTTAGTTCCCACCACCTCAAGAGTATTCTCATCACCACCCTCCTTGAATAAAACCTGAGGCTTTTATGGTAGAATATATCTATAAATTCCAAGGACATGCCAAAACCAATTTTGATCATGGAATAGTTTGATGGAAAAAATTATAGTTCATGTACATGATTTCCTATAAAAATGGTTAGCACCTATCTTTATACTATTAAATCCATATCTAGGTGATATAACAAGTCTTATAAGAACAAAATAGATACTCTTAATTACCCACTACTATAGTTAGCTCAAAGTCCAGTTCTATATTACACATTAGATGTTTCAGTATATGGACTGTTAATTTCAATTTATAAAGTAAAACACCCATTATGTTGAAATTGAAATCCCCATTTCATGGATATTACATCATTTAAATTTTAAAGAATAAAAAAGTACTTATTTATATTGAAATAAGGGTCCAGTTAGATGTGTCACCATTTCCATGTTATAAAGACCTATTCATAATAAGCTAAAATTTTTATGTCATGTAACTATAACCAAAATTTTAAATTTATTATTAAAATGTAACCATTCCATATATTATATCTCTATTACATTCATCACCATTATGAATTTATATAAATAATGGGTTTATAAATCATAGTTATCATCCATATAGTGATAGCTAACTAACATCTCAACTTGTGTAACCATAATTAGATAACTGAAACATTCAAAAATTGGTTAATTAAGGTTCCACTATAAATCTAAATGGGAAAATCATTTAGGTAGTTGTAGGAACTTTAATTAATCCAATTATTTTATCCTTGTAAGAAAAATGAACACATTTTCAAATATAACAGTCAAGGGAAAAATAATATACAGTAGGAATTCATATAGTAATATAAACATGGGTTCCTATAATGATGTGTGAGATAATACTTCCTTTTTGTACTATCCCAAAAAGTAAAATAAAATCCAACAATAATAATAATATTAACAACAAATAATGTTTGTTACCCAATAGTGAAATCATTTCAACTGTAATAAGCGTAGTCTAGAATAATGAACCAATCCCAAGAAATTTGTATTTTCCCTTTATGTCAGTTATACACACTTAGGAATATGATCATTACCAAATTCAAAAACATTACAAGTATATTTTCTAAGAACATAAATAGTAATACATAAGGAAAATGATCTATGATACCACATTTTGATGCCTTGGACCTAGTACACTCCTAAAAAACCAAACCTGGTTGGCCCCATGGACTCAAGAGTTCCATTCCATGAAACAATGTTTTCTAAATAATAGTTATGTTCTATGATGGTACGATTTGGGTACTATACATTCATTTTAAAGTGAATCATAATGGTAGAAAAAAGACAAATCAAGAGAATCATGATAATACAATAATGGAATCATAACAACTGTAATGATAATTTAAATTATGATATCATCGCATACAACAAAAAGAATAACACAACAACAGTAGTGCCATGTCCAATATCATATAAAAATGATTATTAGTTCATTATATACAAAATGGTGATAAAATGAAATAGAGAAACGTGTGAAAACAATATGCTACACAAAATTTAAAAAAAGACCAAGTAGCTTTCTACAATAGCATCACGAGCATAAATTCAGTCCTCTTCTCCCATGCTCCATCCTTGTACAAACAATTAGGCATATAATGTTGGAACTATTCACTTTTTCATACCTGTATCTAGGAATTCAATCTCGGTACCAATAGATGACCAAATCATGGTGTCAGATAAAACTCAATAGTCCACCACTATCGTTGCCTATAGTAAACATAGTATGTTTATATATGTTGTAACAGTGAGTAGGTACAACAGAAATAAAGATAAAAGATATAAATTTATATAGAACAATAAACAAATATATGTTGTTTCAAGCAGTCTGTAACTAAAATAATGTTATATCTAAGATTAAATCATCAGTTATGACATACACTGGATGTATAAAGTATTATACCTACAAGTACTAGGACCCAAGTCCATTGACCAGGGCTTCATCTTCAAGTCCACAAATCACATCTATATAAAACTCAGTATATTTTAGGCCTATATAGTCCAAGAACCCAAATACATTGAACAAGGTTTCCTCTTCGATTCCATGGAGATCATCTATAGAAAACATAGCAAATATATGGGTGATTTCCAAGTAGAATGTATGAGGTTTTCCAAAAAATCTAGATCCAAACAAATAATATGAGGCATCCAATATAAATATATCATTATTTCTATTCCTTGATATTGATGTCATACTATGATGTATCCATCAACAGTAATATAATATAAGGGATCAAGGGGACATTTTTTTTCCATTCCCTTATCGTTTTATCTCATTACATTCATTTTAAAAATAAATTCACTCACATGTTATTTAATGAGGGGCAATGTTAGTGTCCCTTCCACCTTAACAAACATTTACGTTAATGTTCATAATTCAATAGAACATCCATCTCATTTACAATTTCCATTTATTCTATTTCACTTATAATTTAAGATGGTCCAATAGGAATTCAACCTTTATCAACTCAATTCAAATCTTAAATGACTTCCACTAATAGGTGGCAAGCACAACATGCCCAAATGGGTGGCATAGTCAAGGAAGTTTCATGAACACTCCTCAAAGGGTGGTTTTGGTTGAGGTCAATGACCTCTAAGCATGTCAAAGGGTAAATAGAACATCAAAACATGTATTAAAAAATTTTATGTAAGGTATTACTGAATTTGAAAGCAACTCATGGAGGTTCTAGCATCCAGAACTATTGTAGGATATATAAACATCAACACCTTAAGGGAAATAGTATAGGCCCACTACATTATATGGTTAGAAGAAGCCTCATCTATTATCAGCCTATAACTGTGTCTTGAATGGAATTAATTTAAGAAATAGAAAAATTCCCTAAAATATGGAATATTATCACACACAAACATATAAATCCATATGAATAGATAAATTAATAAAGGAGAAAATAGGATTGAATATATTAAAAAGATGGATCCAACACAATGAATGTCACTTGATTCCAAGATCAAAATTAAGTAGTTTCCAAATTCCTAGGAGGAGAAGCGGGAGATCTTCACAAATAAGGGAGTAACTATGAAAAATGGTAGGATAAATGGGTTATAAAAAATTAATGAAAAGGAGGGGGAATGGTTATTTCACCCATTTTTAAAGGGTGCATTGTTTGGCTATATAATTGTCCAAACTATGTAGCAACACATCCCTTGGTGTCATCCCCTCACATGGAAAAAATCATAGATAGAAAAACCATGAACAAACCATGTATGTTTACATTCCAAGAGAGTTCCCCCTTGGATTTTTAGGCTCATTGTTAGAGAACCCATGTGTTAAAGAAGATTTTAAAATCTAAAACACACCTCTATCATTTCACATGGTGATGTGACATCCCTCATACAGTTTTCCAGACTATTATACAACTGAAGAGGGTTGCACGGTTGAGCCTCATGGTTAATACTAACCATGTGCCAACCGTGAACCACTTACTGCTTCTCAAAAACAAGATATTTGGGATCTAAAAAAGACTCAGACACCACTTTTTCTAACTTACCTCTTAAGAAATTTTATTAATGTAAAAAATAATAGATTTATTATGTAATTTGAATAATATGTACCTCTCTGAAAATCCAGAATCATAAAATGGGTATACCTTGACCCTTTTACTGGAATGGAATATTCATTATTCTAATATTAATGTATTAATCTTATATATATCATGGAACCACTAAATTATCAATGTATCATTCCCAAGGTTACCAACATACCAAAAATAAAAGTCATTCTCTGATCATGCCTCAAATTCAATATTGATTTGGTTGTCAATGACAGACTCCACTCAATGACCACTATTCAATTCTAGATTTTATATATATCAAGGAACCAAATTAAATCAATATATTTATTCTATTATATTTAAAAATCATACATCATTCAACCATACATTAATCATACAAAACATGTGATCCCTAAAACTCCAGACCACACCACTAGGAGATCGATTAGATACGCCTATCAAATAATTATTCACATTGTTATTCTTCCAAAATGAGTTTTATGACATTCAACATTTCAAAAAGACCTCTACACATAAAACTTTATTGAACTCCAAAACATATCTACCTCAAAAATCAAACTAAAAGGTTTTAGTACAATTTTGTGTTCCATAAAAATACTTCTCATTGATCAATTATCATCTACCATATCGAAAAATATAATATCTTGGTCCTAGATTTCAACTATCCACCAGCACCAACATATTTACATTTCAAATTAACTTTTTATCATAAAAACTAATTTTAAATACTCATATATAGTCATATACCAGTAATAAAATCATATAATGACCTACTCATTGACACTCCAGCACTATAATCAAACCTCAACTCCAAATAGGTTATAATAAACCAAAAAATCCATAGATATTACAAAAGTCTCCTACTAAATGCTTTAAACGCCATTGAAAATCAATGGTGTACTTCAAACCACATTAATTCTCTCAAAATATCTCCCCAAGGACCTTTACTCACTATGAATACATATTTCAACCTATATATCTGACCCACATATCATGTGAAAATTTATAGAAGTTATAGTGTTTTAATATAATATTACCCAACACCATAAATAACTTTTTAGAAAACCCATGGTTTTTTATATAAATACAGTAAAACTCATGAATATAATCATTTATATGTGTCTCTCATACTCTTACCCACATTGAAAATACCTCCTCCTATAATAATCCCTATATTTAAATCAATGACCCATTGAATCCTAACTAAACTTATCAATAATCACACTATACTATTCGAACCCTGAGACACGAAACCTAATTATTTCAAATAAGCTTACTATTTTAGCTCAAACATGATCGTCATGCCTCTGTAATAATTTCTCAAAGATACCACATAGATTGTATCTCTAAACCCATTAATACTCCCAAATGTGATTTTCCATTATTCCAATCCAAAATCCATCAAATATATATAGTACATTGATCTATTAAATTCCAATAGGTGTGCCTTGGGTCAAGTAACCCAAAATAAAAAGGATAAATCATAATAAATTTTCATAAAATTCCCTAATGATATGAATTTATTTAGATGTCACATTAAAATATTATCTCTTTATCAAAGGTAAAAAAGAATATCTATAAATAAAATATCTTAATTTCCCTCAATCATAACATATTTTTAACTCATTTAATCTTTATTGGTATAAAAAAAATCAATAATATCCCATAAAATATTCTTAATGAACCCACTGAGATTCATATCTTATCCGACATAGGCTCACATGTTTAAACAAGAGCGTTTTTTTAATGAATTTATAACAAATCTCCGAAGAAACACTAACCATTTTTCCTTTCATAACATGAAAAAGGAATTCACATTCCACACTAATCAAAATAACACATTACACATGAACATCAATTAGAACCCAAGAATCAACTCATTAATTACTCATCCCAAGTTATAATAACATGTGTTACTTTCAGTTTATATAACACTCATTCACCATCCTCCATGACCAAAGAATGAAAATTTTCCCACCCCTAGATAACTTATTATGTACACCTAATCGGCATACATTACCCTATCATCAAGACATCTAAACCCAACATCGACCATTATTCCAAATATCTACCTAATAAAAACACATCAAGCCATATGAATAACGAATACAATATCACCCACTATTTGACGACCCATAAGAGTATATCCTACTACTCACATATCTCATACATGACAAACAAAAACATTAAAAAGTGATATATTCTATATCTCAAAAAGATTCCATTTAAAACCCAAAAAAATCCTTATATTATTCATCATTAAAAATCCAAAATTTAACAATATTATTTGGTGTAATACTATTATTTTTCAATTTTCTCAAATATTTAACACCCTAAGATTTCATAATATGTTATCTTTTTAAAGTAATTCAATAGCTTACGCTACATGCAACACCGAGTTCGAGCGCACCATGACTTACCAAACTAGCTGTTCAAAAAGTGGTTATGAATAGTTTTAATTGAATTTGGAATTTTATATACTCAATATAATTTTTGAATCCATATTATTTGTTTCTTAGACATAATATAAGAAATATTTCATTTTTCAGATAAAAAAAGTATTTTTCAAAAAAATGAAATTTTACAGCTTTTTAACGGAGAACCCCTTTAAAACCCAATATTTGACTCATTTATATATTCAATTTAATGAAATTACATTATTCATTAGAAGTTTGAAAAAAAAATATTTTGGATAATTTTTTGGTACTTTTCCGATAACATTCATATTTTGATGAATAGTGAAAAATACTAAATTTTAATTGAAAACAACTTTTTTATTCGAAATAATTTATAGTTTTAAATTATTCATTTGAATGGTTTGGAAGTGTAATTAGATTATATTTTTATCATTTAATAAAATATAGGTCATTATAAGTAATTTCACATTTAAATTTGACATAAACACATGTCAATCTTTTGATAGATCATACTTTTTAAAAACCCGTTGTTTGGTGTTGACAATGGGAATTAATTTTTAATTAATTAATGAAATTTCTATGTTTTGAATTTAGTAAAATAGAATTATTTTTGGATTCAGAATATCATAATTATAATAGGGTGAATTTTTGGAATTTTTTTGAAAACTTTCAATTTTTGATGAATAGTGAAAACACTGCATTATTGTTTAAAACCAACTTATATTTAAATAATTATTATTTTTATTTAATTTTTTTAAGGTAAAGATAGATAAATAATACCTAAATTAGTTTAATTTAATTCGTTGGAGTCGTTTTGTAATAAGATTAGATTTATAAAAGTTTATTGAATTTTTTAATGACTTTTACCCACCTTCTAGGCATATTTACAAATTTGCATAAAACGTAATTTTACTACTTCTTTGAATTGAATTTAAAAAATCTGAGAGACATGGTTGACATCAGTAAGTAAAATTTTGTTCAATAGGATGAAAATATTTTTTGCTGAATAGTAACTTTTGAATTTTATTTGCCACGGTGAAAAGTAAATAGGGTAATTAAAGGTAAGTATAATATTATAATCACACTAAAACTTGTCCTAATTCTATTAGATAAGTTTATTTAGACTAAAATAAACCTTAGAAATAAAATATTATCCTTTTGGTTCACATGGATAAGATTATAAAATTTATTATTATTTTATTTAAAGAAAAGTTAAAAGTGTAAAATTCATAGTTTAATAACTAAACCATTTTTAATGTTGGGTTATACATAAGATATTTTAGACTAAAAATATTAATAATAATGATAAAAATATTTCTTACATCATGATATTTTATTTATAATTTTTAGACATTAAATAATTAAATTTATTTATGACATAATGATGATGCAGTAATTACCTTATTAATGAAAGATTAAAATAATTGATATTATAAATATATAAATAAATGTATGTTAAAACTTTTGATGACTTCCACAAATTTTCTAGGTTAATATTACATTTTATGGTTGATTTAATGTATTTTTTTAAGTAATCAACTTTTTATGACTTTCAAAAAAATCAAATACCAAATAGTTTCAAAATTGACATAAATGAGTTTTTAAAAAAAATACTATATTATTAAATAATATAATAATCTTAAAAATATAGGGTTAAAAAAATAGACTTATATAATAATATATATGTCATTAATTAACCACTTTAGGATCTCTTGTCTTTTTATTGTAAGTTTATTAACCATTTATTGTAATAATACAAGTGGACTTGGTGAAAATTAAACTATTTAACTAAGAGTTAAATCTAAAAGATAGGTTTAATATGGAAATATAAACTTATCTAAAACCTATTGGTTGAGATATGTTAGTCTCATACCCACCTTATCTTAGAAATAAATTAATTTTGAGACATTTTAAACCGAAATTGATTTTACAATAAAATAATATTTCAAACCTTTCCTAAAGTGACCCTAACCATTCATATAAAACGGTACTTCCCCTTCTCTCAAAATCACACCAACAATGTCATTTGGCTCAGCCAACACCTGCCCAAATCTCCTCTAAACTTCACTTAATTCAACCTATAGGCCTTACCTTGAGTATAAATCCAACGTAAGAATCCATTTTGTTCAAATCAAAAGGAAACACCCAAAGAAGAGGTAATTATTTTATCACCTCTTTCAAAGTTCTTTTCTTCTTCCACTTTCTCTTTCTTTGTTATTTCCATACCAAAAAAATAAATTCATTACCTTATACATAATTTGAGGTTATTATAAATATTTTACAACCATATTAAATATTCTATCCATCCTATAAATGATAATGTCAGCATGTGTGTGTACGTACGACTTACCATCTCCACGCCATGGTGTAATTTGTAATTAAAAACTATATTATTTGGATGGATATAATGATGAGTAATATTTATTTAAATAATTAAAATAACAAGATAATTTCTCTGTAAAATTATCATACCATCCAATTTTATAACTTTTAATCATTAATGAAATTATATTATCGCTTGTGTGTTCGTACAGCTTACCATCTTCATGACGCGGTGAGATTCATTTCCACGTTCACCATTCAAAGATAATTATAAAAATGTATATTATTAATAATTATGTAATATATGACATAATAATTTTACTATATGTGTGTGTGTGTGTGCATAAATACATATATCTTACTCAGTTACTTTCGTTCAATACGATATGAAAATGGAAACAGAGTTTATGTATACTTACAGCCTACCGTCTCCATAAACAGTGTTTTCCATTTAATATATCTATCTATTATAAATATTTATAATCTAAATATATATGATATATAAAACATGTCTTATATTCTTGAATTATTAAAATCAAGATCTAAATGATATGATCAAGAATAACAAGTTAAAACACATACGATAAAGAAAGCGAATATTTCTAGAAATGTTAATTTAACATGAAAATAATTATTAAATGTGTAGTATAAAGTCATAAATGAATCATGTATGATATAATAAATATTAATATGTTTTTTTTATAATTTAATAACTTTCTATGGTAATTATACAGGAGGATAAACGTACCCTCGATGAAAGGAAAGTTCAAGGTAAGGGTTAATTCCTCAATCTCATTATTATATGAGATCGTTTATGAGTGAGTATTTTCTTCGGCATATTTATTATCCATGTCCATGTATCATAAATGAAATTTCAAAATTATTCTTTTAAGGCACTCTTTAACTATATAATCATTTTAAATTATTTAAATATTCATTCTTCTAAATATTTCTCATTAATGTCCATGTTTCTGAAATGGTTTTAATGATTTATTTATATGGAAATAATTGTTTTAAATGTTAATTCCTTTCAAAAGATTCAATGTTTTATGGTACACATTGATACAAAAATCTCTTTTAAATTACTTCTTTTATTAATTTGTGGCTTTTAAATTATTTCACAAAAAATGATATTTATCTCAAAAAAATTTACTGATCATTTTCAACTGTGTCAGCATTATTTTATGGATATTATTCTTGATTAAGGTTGATTTATTATAATACAATATTCCATATTGTATTGAATGAGTTATGATATGTTTGACTATGGGTGTGTTATTTTTATACACTTCATGGATTTTGGTTGAAGTATTAGCATTTCATATGCCAGTTATAATACGAATGTTTATGATATGTTTCAATATTTTAATATGAGGAATGTAGTGGACTTAGTAAGTGAGAAGTAAAGATCGATATAGCTCCTCGATGAATCGGTAGGTCTCATGAGACAAATTATTATCTTGGCACAAGGCCTTGACAAAAAATTTATTTGTAGTCTTGGCACAAGGACTTGAATATGTGGTAATGATGTCTGGCGTTAGGTATTCACCCGTTATGAAATTAATTATTAAATGTGATTATTTTACTAGTAGAATATCCATGTGCATGTTTATATGGTAATGTTTGATTTATTTTCTCCATATTATGTTCAAGATTATGTTTAAAAGGCTGTTTTTTTATTACCAATCTTGCCTTAAATGTTTATAGCTTTCGCTAAATTATTTACCCTTATTGAGTATCTGAGCTCACCCCTTTCTTATATTTTTTTCCCAGGATTCCAAGAAGGGTATTATGTTTGTCATGTACGGTTAAGATAGAGGAATAATGGAGTTATTAATGGATTATTTATATTGTGTTTTATGTTTTAATGTTTAATTTAATGTTAATGTATGTAATCTATTTTGCAAGACGGCTAAACTGATCGGTCATTAGAGACTTGATTCCTTGTAATCATGCCAATGTATTTAAATAATGAACCGGATTCGGGCTTCTGGGGTTGGGGTGTTACAGTTGGTATCAGTGGAAGTTTAGTACAAACAAGGGAAACAAGATTTAGAAAAACTATAATTAAATAACATTACCTTAAGATATACTTTGAGGATTAATATAGAAGAACTTCCTAGAATTTCGGTAATGCAGAGATTTTGTGTAATTTCCAAAAATACATCCATGTCTGGATATGAGCAAGTAGAGGGGGCTCTGGAATAGATGTACCTAGGAATGAAAACACTGATAAGGAGTTTCAGGATTGACCTGGGCTATCTTGGTACATGAAAATAGGCCTTGCTAAACTCTTGGTTATGACACTCATGTGGGATATTCTTAAAATAATTCAAATTTTCTATACAAGACATTATGAAGGATTTAGGAGTAAATACTTCCCTAAGGGAATTTTTTTTATGATTATAGATTATATGCATAATTATTTCAATTTAGGTTAGGTATTTTACATTTTTTTAATTATTCATTTTGATTCATAAACTAACCTAGTGCATGCCATTGTTTAGAAATGGCACCTAGTAGAAGGAATGAGAACTCTAGCAATACACATGATCCAAAGAGTAAGAATGATCATATCTTTCCTGGTATTAAGCCAACATTTATAAGGGAAATAGTCTCCCATTTATTCTAAACATATGAAGAAATAGTATCATGTGTTAATAAGATATGTAAATAATTCTCTGAGTCCTATGGCTTTGAAGGGAATAAAGAGAAGAAAAGGATGGTAAAGAGAAAGATGGATAAATAGAAGAGGGGAAAAATGGATTTTCCCATATGTGATAACTATGGGAGAAATCATCTTGGTAAATTATTGTAGGGAATGGGAGATTATTATATGTGTGGAAAAATGGACCCCAAGTACGTAATTGCAAGGGTAAGAAAAAGGTTTCAAATGTACAATGCTTCATCTACAAGGAGTTGGGACACTACATGAATCAATGTCCAAATAATTAGAGTATCCCCCAAACGATGCTATTGGATAACAATCATGTTATGATACAACCACAGATGAAGAGTACTGACTAGTGTTATTATGTTGTTATTAATGATTTATTTCATTTGATTGTTGTATCAACGATGTACTAGTAATATTAATTAGGTAAATAAATAAGGATTGTACTGCAGTACTATTTCATTAAGGATTTAAGATTATGTGGTACCAAGAAAAGTGACTCAATAGCAAGTTAATTTTTTTGGAAAATCCATGGTTGAAGGAAATATAAACCATAATATGGTTCTAATACTGAGGAAGTGATTTTGGAATAAGATAAGATTGATTTGTAAAATTATATTCGATATTCTTGACTACTTTGAAACTAATTAATTATTTATTTATTCCATTAGTGTTGGATTTTATGAAATTTTTTTATATAAGGAGTACATCAAATATTCTATAAGGAATAAGGAAGCATGAATGTAATTAATAAGGCTTTATGGTAATTCAGGGTGTTACCGTGTTTTAAAAGAATGCATGATGAAGGTATTCACATGTTATTACATGGAAAAAAAGATCTTCATTGCGTTTATCTTCATTATAAATTTTGGACTGTGAGTTTGGACAGAAGAATTTTGGATAAGTATATGGGATATAATGGATTAAGTTTGATATTGAATACTATTTTTAAGGTTAAATAATTTCTTAAGATTATTTTTGGACTATTATAAAGGACAACTAGGAGGTCGGGCGACAAATCATCGTGTCTGGCAAGGACGAGAGACTTGAACCCACAACTGAAGGGTGACAATGGTGCATCACCTACCACTGGCCTACGTGATGTCCTGGATTGTATAATGTAGCTTTTTTTAAAATTTCTAATAGATGAATTATAAATTCATTTTTTAACCCTATATGATTATCATAAATAGAATATTTTTGAGTTTAATTATCTTTTGGAGTGAAAGATGAGTTTTTGGTAGAAATTAGTTAAAGGATGGAACTGTACTTGTCATGTATATGGTTTTCTCTATTCTAAGAATAAATTAATTCTTAAAATTTAGGTATGGGGTCTTAAAACAAAAAATGTGTTATCCTAATACCTTATGTTTTGTTGAACTGTTGATATTTTAAATCATCTTAGATTGATTTTTTTGAGTCCTTCAATTTGACACGTGTTTTTAATTGATGATCTCACTCCCTATAAATATTTATTTTTTTCCCTCCAATTATGTGTCTATAATTTCCACCAATGTTATCTTATTCAAAACACCAATATGGTGGTGACTTTTTCATTTCCATTTCCCTCTAATTAAGACTAAATTTTTTTTACCCTATTTCTGATGTGGGTTTTCCACAAAGGTATTTTATATTTTCAACCTTTTATTTTTGAAAAAAAAATTTAAATTGTGAGGATGCAATTTATTGAACGGGGAGAGAATTTAACACCCCAATATTTTATATTATGTTATCTCTTTAAAGTAATTCAATAGCTTGCACTACAGGCAACAATGAGTTTGAGTGCACCACGACTTATCAAACTAACCGTTAAAAAGGAGGTTATGAATAGTATTAACTGAATTTTTAATTTTATATACTCCATATAATTTAAGAGTATATATTATGTGTTTATGAGATATAATATAAGAACAAATTCATTTTTTTTCAGATAAAAGAAGTATTTTTCAAAAAATGCAATTTTACCTCCTTTTAATGGAGAAATATTTTTAAAACCAATACTTGACACTTTTATATATTTTATTTAATGAAATTAAATTGTTTTTTAGAATTGGGACATAAAATTTTAGTTTGGATAAATTTTTGGTACTTTTCTGATAACTTTCATATTTTCATGAATAGTGAAAAATACTAAATTTTAACTGAAAACAACTTTTTTAATCAATATAATTTATAGTGTTAAATTATGAATTTGAATGGTTTAGAAGTATAATTAGATAATATTTTTATCATTTAATACAATTTTGGTCATTATAAGTAATTTCACATTTAAATTTGACATAAACACAAGTCAATCTTTTGATAGTTTTTAATTTTTAAAAACCTGCTTTTTGGTTTTAAGAATTGGAATTAATTTTAAATTAATTAGTACAACTTCTATGTTTTGAATTTGGTAAAATATAATTCATTTTTGGAATCAGAATATTAAAATTAGCTAAGGGTGAATTTTTGTTATTTTTTTGAAAACCTTCACTTTTTGTTGAATAGTGAAAAACACTACGTTATTGTTTAAAAACGAATTTTATTTAAATAATTATTATTTTTATTTAAATTTATTTTAAAGTAAAAATATATACATAATACCAATATTAGTTTAATTTTATTCATTGGAGTCGTTTTATAATAATATTAGATGTATAAAAGTTTATTGATTTTTTTAACGTCTTTTACCCACCTTCTAGGTATATTTTCAAATTTAAATAAAACAAAATTTTACTGCTTATTTGAATTGAGTTTCAAAAATATGAGATACACGGTTGACATCTATATGTAAGATGTGGTTCAATAGGATGAAAATATTTTTTGTTTTGTAGTAACTTTTGAATTTTATTTACCATAGTTAAAAGTAAATAGGATAATTAAAGGTACAAATAATATTATAATTACAATAACACATGTCCTAATTCTATTGGATAAGTTTATGTCGACCAAAATCAACCTTAGAAATAAAATATGATCCTTTTGGTCCACTTGGATAAGATTAGGACATTTATTATTATTTCCATTAAAGAAAAGTTAAAAGTGTTAAATTCAAAGTTTAATAACTAAAACATTTTTAATATAAGGTTATACATAAGATAAATTAGACTATAAATATTCATTATAATGATAAAAATATTCCCTACATCATGGTATTTTATTTATAATCTTTATACATTAAATAATTAAATTTATTTATGACACAATGATGATGTTGTAATTACCCTATTAATGAAATATTTAAATAATTAATATTATAAATCTATAAATAAATTTAAATTGAGACTTTTGATGACATACACAAATTTTATAGGTTAATATGACATTTTAGGGTTTATTTATTGTATTTTTTCTAAGTAATAAACTTTTCATGACTTTCAAAAAATCAAATACCAAATAGTGTCAAAATTGAAATAAATGAGTTTTTAAAACAAATACTATGTTATTAAATAATATAATAATCCAAAAAATATAATGTTCATCCCAAGGACTTATATAATGATATATATTTAATTAATGAACCACTTGAGGTTCTCTTGTATTTTTATAGTAAGTTTATTTACAATTTATTATAATAATACAAGAGAACATGGTGAAAGTCAAACTATTTACCATAGAGTTAAATCTAAAAGATAGGGTTAATATGGTGACCTAAACTTGTCTAAATCCAATTGGATGAGAGTATTACAACCCATACTCACATTATCTTATAAATAAATCAATTTGGATTCTTTATAAATAGAAAATTATTTTATAATAAAATAATATTTCAAACTTTTCTTAAAGTGACCCTCACCTCTCTTATAAAAGGGTACATCCCCTTCTCCCAAAAGCACACCTCCAAAGCCATTTGTCACGTCCAAACCATGCAAGAATCTCCTTCCAACATCACTCAATTAAACCTAGAGTCATTACCTTGAGCATAAAGCCAACCCATGGAGCCCTTTGGTTCAAATTAAAAGGAAACACCCAATGAAGAGGTAATTATTTTATCACCTCTTTCAAAGTTCTTTTCTTCTTCCACTTTCTCTTTCTTGGTTATTTCCATAAAAATATAATAACTACAGTACCTTATACAAAATTTTAGTTTATTATAAATATTCTATAGACATATTCATTATTCTATCCATCCTATGAATGATAATATCACTATTCGTGCATACTTATGGCTTACCATCTCCACGTCGTGGTGTAATTTGTTATTAAACACTGTTATTTAGATAGATATAATGATGAGTAATATGTATATAAATTATTAAAATAACATGATAATTTCTTTGTAAAATTAATATACCATCCAATTCCACACTTTTTAAACATTAAAGAAATTATATCGTTGTTTGTATGTACGTATGGCTTACCATCTCCACGACGCGATGAGATTCATTTCCATGTTCACCATTCAACGACGATTATAAAAATTTATATTATCAATAAGTATGTAATATATTATATAATAGTTATAATGGATATATATATGTGTGTATGTATTTATGTATGTATGTACTTACATATATCTTATTCACATACTTCTGTTCAATACGATATGAAAATGGAAATAACGTTTATGCGTACGCACGACCTACTGTCTCCATAAAAGGTGTTTTCCATTTCATATATCTATCTATTATAAATATTCATATTTTAAATATTTATTATATATAAATCATGTTTTATATTTTTTAAGTATTTAAATCATGGTCTAAATGATATGATAATAAATTACAAGTTAAAACACGTATGATAAAGAAAGCGATTATGACTTGAAATGTTAATTTAACATGGAAATACTTATTAAATGGGTAATATAAATTCATAAATGAATCATGTATGATATAATAAATATGAATATGGTTCTGTTATAATTTAGTATCATACTATTATCATTACATAGGTGGTTAAACATACCCTTAACTAATGGAAAGTTCAAGGTAATGGTTAATTATTCAATCTCATTATCATCTGAGATTTTTTATGTGTAAGTATTTTCTAGGACATATATATTATCCATTTCCATGTTTCATTAAATACATTTCAAAATTATTCTCTTAATTCACTCTTTAACTAATACATCATTTTAAATCTTTTAAATATTTATTCTTCTAAATATTTATCATTAATATACATGTCTTCAAAATGGTTTTAAAGAATTATTTATATGGACATAATTGTTTTAAAATGTTAATTAAATTAAAAGGCTTCAAAGTTGTATGGGACACTTTGATTCAAAAATATATTTAAATTAATTTATAAATGTGTGACTTTTAAATGATTTCACAAAAAAGGATATTTATCTCAAAAAATTTTACTGATCATTTTCAACCACTTCATCATCCTTTACTAGATATTATTCTTGATTAAGGTTGATTTATTATAATACAATATTCCATAACGTATTGAATGAGTTATGATATTTTGGACTATGGATGTGCTATTTTTATACCCTTCATGGTTTATTGTTGAAGTATTATCATTTTGTATGATAGTTTTAATACAAATGTTTATGATATGTTTCAACATTTTCATATGAAGAATGAAGTGGACATAGTAAGTGATGGGTGGATCCAGCTACAGCTCCTCGATGCATCAGTATGTCTCATGAGACAAATTAGTTTCTTGGAATAGGGCCTTTAAAAAAAATTGTAGTCTTGGCACGAGGCCTTGACTATGTGGTAATGATTTCTGGTGTTAGGGATTCCCTCATTATGAAATTAATTATTACATGTGATTATTCAACTAGTAGAATATCTCTGTGAATGTTTATATGGTAATGTTTGATTTATTTTATTTATATTATGTTTATGTTTACGTTTAAAAGTTTGTTGTTTTTATTACACATCTTTCCTTAAAATTTTATAGCTTCTGCTAAATTAGTTACCCTTACAGAGCATCTGAGCTCACCCCTTTCTGATGTTTTGTTTTCCTAGGATTCCAAGAAGTGTATTATGTTTGATATGTAGGGTTAAGATTGAGGAATAATGGAGTTATGAACATATTATTTATGTTGTATTTTATATTTGACTGTGTAATTTAATGTTCATGTATATAATCTATTTTACAAGAAAACAAAATTGATCCGTTTTTCGAGACTTGATACCTTGTAATCATGCCAATATAAAAAAATAATTCACCGGATCCGGGTTTCTTAAGTTGGGGCATTATAAAATATTAATAAAAAAATCAATATATTTCACAGAAAATTCAATCCAATCGATATGAAATATTTATTTGAAGAAATAATAGAAGACCAAAACCATATAATAAATAGATATCTAATTTGATTTAATAAAACCCTATTATATTTAAAAATCATTCCATGTCATGTAGTCTACACCATGAATGCCAGGATGTATAAACACTTACCCATTCGAACAGAACATGGGTCAAAAAGGCATAAATACAATCCCACATGGTCAACACCTACAAATCATTTACATAAATAATTTGGTGAATTAGATTCTTCCATAAAAACTATTATCAATGTCTTTTTATTTTTATGTTCCAAGTCCCAACCATACTATTATCCCTTATTATAGGACTATAAAATTCTTAACTCAAAAACCCCGCTCAGATATCATTTTCTAACACCTCAACTTGGGATCTCAAATCCTTACATTTTACATGGGATAACGCATGGACTCTTGTACTCCCCCAAATTTCTAGAGATTGATAAAAAGGGGTGAGGGAAAAATTATACTACGGGGGTAGTGACATTATATTTGTTAAAAAAACTCTAATCCATTCACTCTCATAAAATATTAATTTAAAAAATATTTAAAAAAAGTAATTGTTAAAACCAAATATGTTTAAAAAATTGGAAAATATATAGCACAATGTATAATTATAAAAAGAAATAATCACAGAAGAACAATGCTTGAAGCATGATCTACAATTTCCTCCATAATAAATCCATTATGTAACTACAACACACCAATAACAAAGTATGATGTAAACTATTTACCAACAGCATGACCAATAATCTCAGTATATCCACCATACAAAAAATGTAGAGTTTTATTTTTAACTTGGTAGTATTTACCCATGACTCTAATTAATTTCAATTAAAAGGCCACATAAAATGATATAAAAATATCCCTGATAAATTAAACAATGTTTTAAAATAAAAGTATTTGATTTATCTTCATTTCTATAAAAGAATTATTTTAAAATAATGTTGAAATTTAATAATATTTGAATAAAAAACATTTAACAATTTTTAAAAATCAATGTTTTCCTAAAAACATTCAAAAAGAAGCTTCCCAATACCCTAATTCACAAAAAAATTGTTTTGACACATCAATGGAAAATCCCCTTCCCCAAAATTTATAAAAAACCCCTCCCATTTTCCCAAAATTGATTTTCAAATCTATATTTCCTAATATATATTGGATGCTCCAGATTTCTAAAAATCCATTATAATGTCCCTATTTCTAAAATCTATTAGAAACTCCCCATTTCCCTTGAAAATAATACCCTCATGATAATGCATCCCAAGAATATTATCATAATAAATATGGCCATACTTACTGGTGGATATAAATTAAACTTTTCCCACAAGCATTGAGTCATCACTCATCTATCCATACATGTGAACCAAGTCTCCACTAATTCAAAAAACCTAAAATCATTTTATTTATATAGATAAGTATAAAGGTGTCACCTTCTGACCATGTTTATCCAAAATTTTCTCCCCTCAAAATACACTATCTATTTCCCTGCTTTACTATGGTTCAATCATAGAGGTTTTCTAAAAATAATTCTCACCAAAATTATTTTAAATCATTCATTCTCATTAGGTTAGGTTGATTTAAAAATACATATATAAATAACAAATTTTATTCTATTCATTTTCATTGAAAAACTATGCCGATTTTAAAAAAATAATTTTCATTAAAATCAAATCACCATGAAATAAAAAAACATCCATTTGAAATAATCAATATAATTCCATCACAAACACATCGACCACTTTGAAAAATATAATTCCGATTCAATGAAAAATCATGTCTACTTTAATTAAATATATCTATTTTCAATTTTAAAAATTTATCCATTAAATTTATTAAAAAAAATACAAATAAATAAAGTATAAAACACTATATTTTTCATAAGATCATATAATTTTATAAAATAACCAAATATTTATTGAAATCTCTATTTTCAATTCCATGATTCTCTATAAAATAAATTTTCAAAAAAAACTATTTTGAAAATATAAAATATGATTAATTCATATATTTAAAAATATACCTTTTTAAATTCCCAATTTCTTCCTAAACTAATTGTTCATAAATACCCTAAATTTTCTATTAAATCTAATTATAGTAATTTTTTATAATTCTATAAATTCAAGAGAAATAATTTAAACAAGTTGTTAATAGATCACCATTAATCAGCAATGCATTCGTAATTATCCAATTATTATAGGATATTAGAGCCTCCAAAACAGTCACACCATTTTCCAAATCCTCAAATCTTCATCTATATATTTTTCAAATACACCAATGACATCCCCAAATTCAATACAAATAATGACCTATAGAGAAATATTCAAAATCATATAAGAAGCTCATTGCTTCCACGTCTATCTGATTAATTCTTGAAGGAAATCTATGGTATAGTTTTGAAAAACCTAAAATCATTATAATAAAACAATATTTCCATAATATATTGAATAGTGGGGTTAATGGAGTCTGTACTATTAATATGATCATTTTAAAATTTATTTTTACAAATTTTCTTGATTTACATGTTTAGGTTAACCATGCATGAAATCATGCTTCACTTTTTTTCTAGAAATCACTATACTATTTTTGACTACATGGTTAGCTACTAACCATGTCATGACTTTTTCTTAGCTATTTTAAATTATAAAAACATAACTATTATGTTTCTAATGTTTGATAAACACTTTTTCAAGTAAGTGGGAGACATTAGAATGCTAAAATGTTAAGGTCACCATGTATGAAATCAAAATAATGTAAAAACACTAAATGAAGAATATTTTTTACTTTTACACTATAATTTTCTACCACTAATGTCCTTGTTAATTTGGTTAGGGAAGATCCTTGATAGTTAGTGAATGGATTATCCACTATGTGATGTATTCATGGGCTGAATTTGAATCACCTAACATCTAGAAATAATTCTCCATAACTCCCATGGTATACTAATACCTCGAAGTTGAAAAGGGATAAGTATAATATTGATTTTATAAAGTATGAGTAAATAGAATAATTTGATGTTTAGATAGGCTTAAAAAAACTTAGAAAAAATCATACCATGGTAAGTTCCTCCTTCAATAGTTATCTATACACTATAAAACCTTCCTCAATATATACTCATACATTCTCAGTGTATGTGTAAATAGAATTATAGTTACAACTAATTATAACCCTTACTAATATAACTCCCATATGTCTCATTTTAATAAAAATAAAAATGATATCTTATGTTGATGATATATTCAAATGTTGATAGTTACTATTCCAATTCCCAATGAATCATTGAATGTTATGTTAATCATATGATATGATTAACCCATATTAAGGTACAATAAAATCATATAAAATGACTAGAATATAGTAGCATGATATCAAAATATAATGTTTCATGATATTTCCAAATAATGAAATATGATAGGACTTTGTTTCTATATGATATACCATACAATAAATTTATATACTAAACTATGATATTTTCAAATATATATATATATATATATTCATGTATTTATTGAATAACACTATCAATATCCCACGTTCCCAAAATCCTCATAGACTTTTTTTTATTTAACAATATATTTTATCACATTCAATATCTTGTGAAACCATATCCTAACTACTTTTGGATATCTTCTAAAACATTTTTAAAAGGGTATAATCAACTTCCCATTTTATCATATCATATGAAATTCATTCTGAATATCCATGAAAATTCCTTTTTGGATAGAATCCATAATAATTTTAGAGAAGCTCTGTGAGTTTTGTAAAATTAAATCCCCATTTACTCAATCAAAAATTGTGACCACATGCAACATTATATAATTTAAAAAAATGTGAATTACAAAATTCATATATGTAAGAAAATAGAAGACTATATCAAAGAATAAATGTTACTCAAGTTATAAATGGATCCAATATGATATCCATCAAACACATGTATCTCTGTATATTTTTACACAAATTATGTTATATATAAACATGCATTTTATATGATCTCATTTTCGAGGACATCAAGTTACCATGAGACACAAAATATTTTAATCTCATATAACTACTCATACATTCATGATTCATTGAGTATAGACTGACCAAGTTGATAAATACATTACCAGTCATTCACCCTTATGAATAAAAACATCACATTCCCCTCACACAATAGACAAACACATCACATGTATTATCAAGGTATAGTCATACACTCCTTAGGTATATCCCAATCAAGGGAACATATATTATACTCATCATAAAAGAAGAAAAGGCCCCATATTTCTTAACCTCTATCTGATGACATGATCAATAATATACCTAACCATCCCCTGATTAGGTAATCATCATGGATTTTTTATGAAATGTATAGATATTTTGAGGGTTTAATTATTGGTATTTCACTAACCTTAGGTAATAATAAATAAAAATATGAAATATTCACTTATGTTATACCAAATACATAGTGTATCGTACTCCATGGGACATGCCGGGTGGGTCATCTAGCACACAAAAAGTATTTTGCGCCTCATGACAATATTTCATATGTATATATGAAAAAATACCCATACTAAACTTATTATATTATCCCAATATATAATAATACATGGTGATCATTGGTTAGGGATAACTCAATGTCATACTTTGAGACGTTAATCTTCATTTTACCTTACATAATTTAAGCATCCACTATGACGTAATGACAAAGTGGAGTTTCCTATTTTTTATTAACATGATAAATATTATATTAAAGAAATATTTTATGAATATTAAAAAAATAAATAAGAACCTATATAATCATATATAATATTATAGACTACTAGATATTCTTTATATAACATTTATGATTTTATTAAACTCGTTATATGTCTATAATTTCTACCACATCTTTATGTGTCCATTTGACCTCCCCGCCACTAATATATTTTAACATTGATGAATCAAGTACGATTTAATATGTTTGAGATTTGAGAGACGTATTCTTAATGTTTACCTCTTTAATAAATTTATAAAATATTAAAAACTTCACAAAGTTAAATTTTATGTTGTACATAAAAATTATTTCTACATAGAACTCATTTTAAGTTCATTATCTTTATTATTAATAGAAATTTTCATTAAATTTTTTTCCTTGATATAAATAATGTAATAATATTAAAATCTTTATATTTTCTCTTAAATTAACCTCTTCAACGATTTTAAGATATAAAGTGATATTAACTTTATTATAATAACTAAATGTAACGATTATCATTTGTCTTTTCAATCATACCTATACCATTGGGATATTAAGTGACATTAAATTTTAATTTTGACAATAATAATCCTTTACACTTTAATATTTTAACTTCTCTATGTATAAACATACTTAAACTTTCCTCTTACACTACTCAAATTTCAACCTACTGTCATGGACTTATATCCATGGTAAAAAAATTATATTTCTATAGATAAAATTTATCCATGATCTAATAATTGTTGGAACCACATTGTGTATAAGGTTGTATTTGTTGTCAATAGTTGTCAATGAAGATCAAAATGAAAGATATCATGAAGTACTCCAATGAAATAGAGGAATGATAATTCAGGTGATTGTTGTACTGATCATAAGTTCAAAGAACATTTGTCAAAGGTGACACATTGTTTACAACAATGAAGAATGTGAGGTGTAATCCATCTGAGGATGATTAAAGAAGAATGGGATTTGGTGAAGACCATGCAACTCTTCATGATTGCATGAGAACCATGCAAGAGAATTCTTGAAGACTGAATCGTATGTTTTTCATAAAGTAGAGTAAGAGGGTTGAAGAAGAAGAAAATGTGCAAGGGATTGGAATTCTGTGACGACCATAAACATTGGACTTATGAGATGGCCATACACGTCACATTGTATCATAAGATGATGATTCTAAAGCTGTTCCTTCAAAGAATACAAATCATGAGAGTGGAGTTTGTGGTGACAGCAGAAGAGTTGCTAAAGGATTGAGATCACCGAGAAGAAGTGTTTATTGAGGTGTTTGTTCTTATTGACAAAGCAAACAAACGACATAAAAACACTGTTGACAAAGGTGATTCCATGGTGGCATGTTGATCAAAGGCTGCCATTAAGGATCCATGTCTGATTCAAGAATGTCGAAAAAGGAATGGATTATGAAGGAACTGATGAGCAAGTGGCTGACATCCTGATGAAGCCATTGTCAGCAGCTGTGTTTGAAAAGCATCGGTTGAACCATGATGTTCAGCCGCCTCCTAGTGCATAAGGAGGATCTGAGATACCTCTCTCCCAGATTATGATAAATGTCTTTATCTGTTTATGGATGTGATGCAGGTTTGTGGGGGAGATACTATCCATGGGGAGTATGGTTTGAGAAGAACATTGAACACTTTACCGGTCTTTGGGATTGTTGTCAAAGGGGGAGAAAGGAATAACTTCAGCAGATGTTCAGAATGTGAACCAGTAGAAGGTGGCGTTGTTTCCCAGTGTTTGCCAAATTTTTGGGGTCCAAAATCTGGAAGTTGTTGAGCATCGCGAAAAGTGGATTTCCATGAAGATAATAATTAAATATGGAAAAGGCATGAATTTCGCGAAGAGAGGATGCACGGTTTGGAAATCACGAAGACCAGAAGAATGAAGGCGGTGAGTCTTCGCGATTACGTCAAAGCTTCGCGAATGGCAGAGTTGAAGCACATCGCGGCGGTGAAGGGATTTGGGAGGGAGCTTCGCGGAGAAGGCGCGAAGGAATGATGACAGTGATACTCTGCGATTACGAAGAGCTCCGCGAACGGAAAATTTCCATAGTGCTTCGCGATTTTGAGAAATGTTTTGCGGGAACTTCGGAGCTTCGCAATTTGGGCTGACATGGCACTGACTTCGCACGGAAGGGTCGAGGGTTGGTGGAATCATCTATAAATACAGGTCGACCCCCTCAAGAGATAGAGAGAGAGCTCTCAACAAAAATCCTTTGCTCTCGGTTCGCAAAGGTCACTCATGAAGGTAGTCTGCTTTGCGAAAGAGGAGCTTCGCGGCAGCTATTCTAGCTCCGCGAAAGTCTTGTGCCCCGCGTTGGCTCAGTGAGCTTCGCGAAGAGGCAGGAGCTCCACAATAGCCTAGCATTGCGAAGGCTGGAGCATCGCGAGAGTGCTTCGCGATTGAGCTTCGCGAAAAGGCAGGGACTCCGCGAAGGCTTGTTTGAGATTTGCAAAATTGGGAACCTTGCGAAGTAGTGTACTTTGTGAAGGCCCTTTCCAATGGTTGTTAGCCCAGTGGACAGGGGAAAAGGGGTATTCATCAGTGGATGAAATTTGGACTTCAACAGAGAATCATTTATTTAGCAATCACACAAGTGATTTTAATTCTGGCAAACAAAGACAATAGGATCTAGTGCATTCAGTCATTGCCCTAAAGTAAAAGGTTGAATACAAATGAGAATCAACATGGGACTCTGATGCAAGAAAAGTCTCATGCTGAACAGGAGACAAAGACTTCAATGAAAATCTATTGAAGATACCTTCACGTCTATAAATTGAGTGAGACGTCACCAACGGCAGTGAGCCAGGGGGAGTCAATGGGAGTGACCCGAGGGAAGCAGTGAGCTCTCCCTGAACCTTTGTAAAGGCAGTGAGCCTGGGACAAAGTGACTGTACCCGAACAATTGTAATCTACAACTAGTGAAGCATAGTGGATTCAGGTACGACCGAAAACATGTCGGCGTATTCTCCTTGGATGTAACCCTTAGTTGTGAACCAAGTAAAAATAGATGTGTCGTCTCTCTGCATGTGAATGTTTCACTACTGATCATATCCATCATACAGGTTTAAGTAGTTCCTACCAATGTGGGAACAAGATCCATAACATTAAGAAGAAAAAGTTGACACCCTGATTCACCCCTCCCCTCTCAGGGTGTCCCGGGGTCCTACAATAATGACCATGAAAAAATCTACAATTCTAACCACATATAGAAACAAAATATAGTGATTGTGGATATAACCATGTAGAGTGACATCATATAGTCATGTGAATTGTTTCCTGTGGATATATGCCTCATATGATATAGAAAATATCTATCATAATTTGTGTATGTGGCTATATAAAACCTATTTTAGGGGTTTTATAGAACACATTAATAGGGTTCAATGATTTTTGGTCTAATAAAACAACCCTCACCATTCTCACAAGCCTATTTTCTTCCATGTTCTAATATCTTTCATGCATAATCCACCCTCTAGGAACCCATTCACGAGATCCATATTTTATTACTTATTCATAAATTCTTTACACATGACATTACCTTTAGGAATCAAATAATGTGTTATCTATTTTTCTTAAATTTTACATATCATCCCCCCACAATTGTTCCCTGTCTCAAATGAAGCTTTAGAATATGTTTCATACATGTGTGTGATCTAAGGACTATAGGTTTTCATAAGTTCATCTAATAAATTTTCTACAATTATTCCAATTTCAAGATAATCCAAGTCAATTATTCTTCAATTTATGGATCATTCCTCTTTGATTTTAGGTTTATTCAAGTAAACCAAAACTATTTGTAATCATAAATCCTTATCAATTTAATTTTTATAATTCATCTAATCGTGAAATTTTTTATTTCTTATTCATAATTTCACTAGTATTATTTTGAATAATATTTAAAAAGTTATTTATTTTTTTTAATTAATTATTTAGATTTATATAATGTTTATATTTTTAAATTCTATTTAAAACCCATAATTTTTATGATTTGAACTATTATATGCATAATATATACTTATAGATCACTTGTGGGAGAATTTTTCATTGTTTAAATTACTTTGTAGTAGTCATTTCCTAATTCTTAGTTCATTAACAATTATAATAATAAATCCATGTGTACACATAGTACTTATATTTAGAATTAATTCTACTGACACAAATAAATAATTATTTTAACTAGTTGACCATATTTGCGACCATGTATAGTGATGTTTTAAATAATATTTTTAAGGACATTTGAATGAATGATATCAGAATATTGTTGGGAAAAAATCCATCAAGGAATCATTGAAGAATTTTTTAGGTGATTGTATTTGTTAAAAAAGTGGACAACTGTGCTATGATTGTTGACAAAGAAAACCATGACATAAAAATTTGTTGAAAAATGGTATTTCATGGTGGAATGTTGAGATCAAGAACTATGGTCACTAATCCATGTTTGATCCCAGAACATCGAAAAAGGAATGGATGATCTGGAGGTGGTATAAAAATAAAAGATACAAGGTGGCGCCATTTTCCAGTGTTTGCCAAATTTTTGGGCCTGAAAATCGACAAAAGGAGAAAAGTGGTTTTGGCAAAGATACTTGCACACCCTGTACTTGAAAGAGAGGAAACTTGCACGCCAAATGTTTTTCGGGATCAGGAGGCCAAAATATGGAAAAGGAAAGTGGGTCACGCAGGTATTGGGTTGGTCGAACAGGTGACTTGTTTGACGAGAAAGAACTTGCGCGTCGGTGCCTAGGAGGATTGGAAACTTGTGCACCTGTTGTTTTTCAAGATCAAAAGATAAAAATATGTAAAAGGAAAGAGTGACGCACAGGTATTTGGTTTGGTCGCGCAAATGACTTGCAGGGGAAGAGACTTGTGCGCCAAGACTTGCGCGCCAAGGGATGACTTGCGCGCCACCGCGTAAGGTGACCAAATGCCTATAAATACAAGACCACCCTCCTCATTTTAAACGGAGTTCAAAAATTAGAAAATTCAGGGCTCCCGTCATGCAGGTGTGGTGGTTGTGCAAGTGGTGGTGGGTCACTCAAGTAGGACTTGCACGCCTTATTTAGAGAAGTGTGGTTATTGTTTGTCGCGCGCTAACATTGGTTTGGGCGTAAAGGGAAGTGATTCGCGCAAGTTTGGAGTTGCAAAGGCTTGTGTCGCGCAAGTGGTTGATGAAGACTTGTGTGCTAGTTGTGACTTGTGCACCAATACTTGCGTGACGGATTAGACTTGGGCGCCATGTAAGGTTGATTCTCCGGCAGGGTTTTCAGGCTGCATGGAAGCTTTAAGTTTTCCCTATACCTTCGGTGCAAAGAGAAATTCATCTACGGGTGAAATTTGAACTTCAACAGAGTATCCACATACAACATAGAATGTATCCATTAGAGATAATTAAGAGACCTACAGGTCTATAAACTATGAGTGGATCCTTTCCGAATAAGTGAACAAAGGAAGAGGAAGAAGGTGATCCTCTCCCCCAGCAGTGAGCTAGAGAGAGAGAAATATGAAGTGACCTTTGGGAAAGCAGTGAGCTGACCCTAAACTTTGTAAAGGCAGTGAGCCTGGGAATAGAAGTGATCTATCCCAAACCATTGTATCCACATCTAGTGAATAATAGTGTAATTTGGTATGACCAAAAACTTGTCGGCATATGCTCCTTGGACGTCCCCCAGTGAGGGTGAACCAAGTAAAAATCTATGTGTCTTCCTGCTTACTTCCCTGTATTGCATTTAAAGCATCGTCATCAGATAAAGAAGAAAATAAGTGATCATAATAAACACTCAAGTTCAAACAAAGTGACCCTTGTAATAAAGTGGTCAAGATCCAGTGGGGCCGGGAGAACTTTGAAAAAGAATATCTATACCTTGATTCCCCCCCCCCCCTCTCAGGGTATATAGGCCCCTATTGGTCCTAACAAATACAAATAATTAGATTTTAGTAATATTTCATATAATTGTATAAATATTTTTATAAAATTAAATAAAAAATATATCTCTTCAAGGAACCTCAATAATAACCAAGACATATGTGTATGTTAAAATTACACTAATCAAGTGTGTCACTAAAAACATAATTCATAATTTCCTATAAGTGTTAACAAAAAATTCAAAAATTCAAAAATTATATAATATCAGTTAACATAATTATTATACCATTAAATGATATAAATATTAAAAAACTAATCCAAAAAAATAACTCGAAGATGGATTTATTTGAACGAATTATTTATTTTTTATTATAAATAAATACTATAATAATATTTATCCCTTAATTTTTTTAGAAAATAATTCCCCAAAAAACTGTATTATATATAACTAAATTTAGGTTATTTTTTATTGATATATTGTAACCCATGTTTTGTTACTATTACATTTAAAATATTTTGTAATATTTTAAAACATATTATTTCAATTTAACATTTTCTTTAGTTTAGGGGAAAATAATATTTTTCCATGTAAATTTATTAGTGAATTACCTTCCAAATACCATTTCCTACTTTTTGGGGTAAAATATGTACATCAAAGAATTATCAAAGTGTGATGATATTTTAAATTTTCATTAAAAAGTTATAGATAATATTCACTAATTTTTCAAATAATATATTCATTTATATTATAAAGGATAGAAGTCAGATATTCGATGTTGGTTAGATGTTCGGTGAGTTTCAAAAAGTTTTTTAATATTGTTTTTAGTATTTTTCATTGAATTATGATTCAAATAGAGGACTAATTTTTTAATAAAATTTTGATTATTTCAAAAAACCATATTTAAATAGTTAGGAAGTGAGTTACCATATTGCTAAAAAAATATTTCCAAAATAAGTATCCTATGTGGTTTGACAATGGAAAAAATGTATAAGTGGATATTGAAATTAATTCTGCTTAAAGGATTGGTATTGAAAATTTTTTCTGATCAGATTTCATTAGTGTCTTAAGACAACACTTAATGTAGAATTGTTAAAGGGGAAATGAATACGAGAACAAAGTTTTCCTCTATTAATCATAATATAAATTTTCATCATGTTAGATAGATGATGGAAGATGTAAACACATGAGTATACCAAGCATATAAAAAAATTTAAAAAAAATATGATTTGTAAATGTGACTATATCATGAGAAAAAAATACGTGGATTTATTGATAATGGTATATACTACATCGTTACCCTTGTAAAGAATTTAGACATGATCAATCTCATTTTCTAGAAAATGATTATACGGAATATATATTGATTAAAAAATGTGTATTTTAATCTACTAAGATCCATGTATATTCTAAAGATTTTTGTCTATTTTTGAAGGAAAATTTGAAGTGGATTGAGAAAGAATAGTTTGGTACATTAATATGTATGGATATGAAATATAAAACTAAAACCGATGTATTATAGAATATGATTTTCCATTTTCCATTGATTCCTATACCTTAAAAATTATATCAAGACAAATGGAAAGGAATATGATATGAAATGTGGAATAAATAAATTATGATAATAATGAAATAGTGAATCCTTTATATAGTTTATCATGGTAGAAATTTTATTGGAAATATTATAATTTTGTAGCTGAATGAGAAAAATTTTCATTGGGATTATCATGTGACTATTTCGACCTTTTTCTCTAGATAAATACTATCCATAATACATGGATTATTTTTGTTCAAATATATAAATTTCCTCCATGTATATATATGAATAATCCATTTACTATCATGGTATATTGATATATAGGCCCAGTGATCATGTAAATGATATTGAGAATACTTTCAACCATTTATAGATTGCTTGAAGGATCTTCAAATCATTGGTGTGTATGAATATGAGGAATATATATAAGTTCACTTTATATTTCATGAAATATTATTATGGATGATTAATTTTTCCCTAATTATAGAATTATTTATGGTAAAATAATATAGGAAAAATTATCCTAAAATTATTATATGTAAAATAAAATTTCTAGGACATTATTGTTTCAGTGAACATTTAGATTAATATTACATTGATGATTTCAACTAATAGATCATCCATACTAGTAAAATTAGAGATATTTTCATAGTACTGTAGAGAAATATGAAAAACCTCAATGAATCTTTGGGATGATGTACTTAAATAATATGATTGTTTGGATTATGTTCTTGTAATGATCCAATCAAATTCCAAAAATTGAAGAAATTTTCTTTAAGATTTTAATAGAAGTATGATTAAGAAATGTATATTTTTTGAGTTTTTGTATTAGTCATGAAATTTTCTACATCACCACTTGAGATAAGTAATATAAATAAAAACATGTCTAAAATGTTATAACAAATACTTTAAATGCTTAAGGAAAAATGTTTTTCACTCAAACAATTGTTTAATGGGTTGGGATATAAAAAAACACTTTTTCTTGATTTAATATGTGATAATCTGTGTAATTACCCTTTTTTTATTTTTGGGGAGAAATGTGGAGAAAAATAATTCCCTAAAATATTATAATGTTTAAAGGTCTTGGAGGGTTATTCATGTAAGAATTTGGAATTGGTGAATACACATGATATGAAACTAAAATCTATTAAAACTTATGATTATTAAGCTTTGTGGTGTGAGTTTATTTACATTGAAATAATACATTAACTATTTCATAATTTGATGGTTTTTGTGATTTAGTTATATCAATTTTAGTAACACCATTGTACTAAAATAATGAACATGAGTGCTTTAAAGGAAATATAAATAGATTTAGTAATCATTATTTATAACATAGAATTTTTTCCTTCTATTGTTTTTTCACATGTATATTATATATGAGTATGAATATTCCCAGAAATAGTCTTTTTGGTGATCAAATTTGATGTTGGTGGATGTATTTAACAAAAATTAGAAAGTCAACATTAAAATATGTTTTTTAAAAATAATAATCATAAAAAAGGACCTATTGGGATAGGTTATTTAACATAATAATGGTTGTGTTTCGGTTTAATATAATTGGATAATGTCACGAGAAGATCTAATAATCTAAATGGAATTTATTTTCATTAATTTGATCCCATTAATCCTAAATTTTGATCATATCCTTAAATATAGGGAAGATCTATATCATATTCATAACATACTTTGATAAGGGGAGAGCGGGAAATGTATCATTATACATTATTATTCAATAATAGTATGGTTAATGTTTACATTATGTACATAAACTAAAATATATGTATTTTTTAAAGATTATTAATACTTAAAATTTATATATTTTTGGATAGCATATGGAAATTATAAAAAAATAACACAATTTTTATTATCTATTAAAAGGAAGTACCAATTTCATAGTAAAAATGTTTTTTAGTTAAAATTATAGTTAACAGAATAATTTTTTTATATTACTAGTCATAGGTACATGATTAATATTTTATGTTGACATATTTCATGTTCAAATATTACTAAGCGATGATGTTTCTGATGAGATAAGGGAATTGTTGTTTGTTCTGAATAATGTAGCTTCTGAATTTAACAAACTTTTCATTAATATAATTAACCTCAATATAAATAGTTGTCAAAAACTTGAAAACATGGAAATATGGTTTCTTAATAAAGAAAAAAAATTGATTTTTACTCATGTGAATGAGGGATGAAACCTTAAACATAAAATATAAAATATTATGGGGTTATCAAGAGAATAAGTGTACTATATTACTATTCATATGGTTGTGTCCTAATGATGAAGTAAAAGAGGTTTTATTAAATGACTTAACATGGAATGTATATATATATATATTATATTTAGAGTGAATTCTATGAAATATAGACTTTTGTTCAATGATTATGACATTCTTTAATCAGAAGTTATATAATTGTTTTATTTCATTAATCATTTTAAACAATAATTTAGTGTTATCATTTTTTTATTACTTAAGATATTTATACTGATGTAAGGGATGATATATATGACTTAGATTAACTTATAGGTCATCACTCATAGGTTTCATACAACGAAATATAGTATTCCCTAGATAGAATAAATTTTGAACAGAAAATTATAATAGAGAACACATATTATTGACACATTTGGAAGTATCTGGTTTATATTATTTTGAAATGGGACTTTTTTAGATTTTATACATGGGAGAAAATTATGTTTTCAAAATATATTACCCAGATTTATTTTTTATCCAAATATATTAACTTTTGAAATAAAAAATCATATTGAGATTATTTTTCTTAGTATTAATCATATATGAAATTATAATTAAATTATTTTTTAAAGTTGATGAATCCTTGAATTTAATACATTTTTTAACATTATAATTGTTATTTATTTCATCTAAATGATATAATTTTTTATTGTTTTTATTTATAATTATCATAAATTACTATTTATAATTTTTAGGTTATTTTTTCTATGAATAAAGATGTTATAATAAAAATATTCAAAGAAATGAATAGAGCATTAGAGATTTATGCATAAACCCATTGATATCCACAATGTGTATTACATTTATTATCAAGTTATCACTATTATGGATATGAAGAGGGGCCAATATATAATTATAACCAAGTATGATGTTAATTGTTTTATATAGTGTTTTTATAAATATAATCATTATTTAATCATCCGTGTTGTGTTATGGTGCAACATCATGGAGGATTCTCAATTTTACTGAGGATCTAGGGGTATTATAGAGGGTACAAATAATTATAGTACATGATGTATAATTCTTTATATGAATACTAGTACCACTACTTCTATAATTCATCCTACTAATATACTACTCTAGTCATCATGTTTTCATCAACTAGTGACATCATTATCTTATTTCCACTAGATGGTTGTGATGGGCCTACTTCCATGTCACTTTCCAGCCATGAAAACACTAGATAGTTGTTCTTAATGTATTTTCCCTTATTATTACCCATACCCATCATATATTTTGAATAGAACTACTAATCCATACATACCACCACTATATCCATATCCACTATCTTCTTTATAAATATTTCTTGTATTTTTTACCCCCCCCCCATTATTTCAGTATCCTTTATCGACTTTAAAGACTAGTCATTCTTTTGATATACCACCACCCACAATATAGGATACTTCCACTAATATTAATACAGATGTATCAGTCTAGGGGATAACATATCCCCCATATTTCTTAATGTGTTTAATAATTACTAAAATTTATCATTGATAAATTTATATATATTATTTTTCATTACTATTTTATTTCAGGATCAGGTAGATCATATGAAAAATGAAGAGGTTGTAAAAATATATGAGTGGTTTGGAATATTCATAAAAAAATTATGGTTGAATAAAATTAATAAAATGATATAATTAGTAAGAAAAATAAGGAATGGAATGGATCTATGGTTACCCTTTCAAAACATAGAATCATTATTCTCATTTAAGACATAAATTTTTATAGAAGTTTGAGAGAAAATAAAGTACAAATTGGACTGAGATTTGGGTAATTAGTATTAATTATCTTATATATACTAATTTTAAGATTCTATTATTAAATAATTTTTTATAATGTATCATCAACATAATTTCCCTTAATTTTAGGTTGATAGAGTTGGTGGAAATAAGAAGATCATATAAACATGACATATATCTTGGTTGGATTGATTGAATTAGTACAAATATAGAGGGAATACCATTTTTTGTTGATTCTTTATTATATCAATATAGGGAGACGATTAGGTATTAGAATAGTCCATAGATTATGGTATTAGTGAAATCGAAATATAATAATTTTCTTATTTGAAAATGGGTTTCAAATTTTTAATTACTTATTTTACTAATATTAAAATAATTCAAAAAAAATACTTATTGGATAAAACTTACCAAAATAATTGAAATAAAATTTCTAGTAAATCTACTCATACTATCAGGTGCACTTCTCTCATAGATCAAGATTTTATGCCGGTAATTTAGGTTTGACAATTTATGTAATTATTTAAAATAATTATGTTGGTTATCTTATAATTAACGATGTTTGGAAATGAAATCATGGAGAATATTTTAATTTATTGCATTGAAATATTATTACATAAGACACAACGAAATAAATTAAGAAGTATTTATTTCCTAAATCCTTTCATCAATCATGAAATAGATAAATATAATGTATACGTGATACAATTGGATATTAACTAATATAATTCAACCCAAATAGAGTCAAATTAATCCAAAATAAATATTATATGACTAAAATGATGTAAATTAATATAAAAAACAAGATTTAAAATATAACTAACTCAAATATACTAAATAAAACTGAATCAAAATAAACTAACCCAAACAAGAATTTACTGAATTTACAACCTAAAACCAATCTGACTAAACCAAACCTAACCAACCTAAAATGACACAACATAAACCAAACCCAACTTAGTAAAAACGAGTTCTACTTATCCTGACACTTGTCTGTTCCAGAAACCTGAAGAATTACACTGTATTTCAATAACTCTTCATGCCATTATTTATAATTTATGACCAAAATCAATCAAAATAAAATCTAATAATATTATTTTGGAATACTACACGTTATTAAAACTTAAATAATCACATTTCAATCCATGTGAAAATCCATCCAATCCCAAACCATTAAACATTATAAAACTATTATTAGGAGAAACTATTCCATGAAAACGTACCAAGAAAACACATCTCTGACCTTAAATTTCAATACTATGTGAAAGAATTCAAAATAAATGATACTAAATCATTTAACTAAACAAAACTCAATAGAATAAAATTCAAAATACATGGAACTTTCATTATTAATTTCAAAACCACATCTGACCAATAAACCCATGCAAAATAAATACTTTGAAACAGAACAAAACCATCCAAATCAGGACCCATTTTTAAAACATTACCAAATACCATAAATATCATAATCAAAATCCACATATATTAATACAATTTGGAAGCATTGTAAAATTATTTCCCATTAAATCGTAAAAAATTTTAATGAAGAATTTTTTTTAAAATAAGTGGTTCTTAGAATTATAAACAACAAAACACCCTTTCAAAATACTTAATCAGTAAACCATATGATTCCAAAATAATCATTATTTGAAATACTTGTTAATTATATTGTGATATTAATTTATTAAAACCTTGAAACCATTTTATCATAATTAAAATCTACCAAACAACATATAAACATTAATAGACTATATTTTTTTAAAAACATCACACTATATAGTAAAGATCATCTATGAATTTTAAAATTAATTATATCCAAATGTAACCTTTTTTGGATAAAACCATATACAGAAATTATCAAATATTATATTCTTCTTTGATAAATATAAAAAAATATTTATTTAATAACTCTCAAACATTCAAAATTTGAGGACTAAAATAAAACCCACCAAAACAATCCATCAATAGATGATTTTTATATTTTGATAGAAAATAATAATGATTCAAGAACATACATCATACATGAATTTACACACTCTTCAAAAAAACTTCTTACAATTATAAGGGAAAACACACTACAAGAAATTATACATAAGACTACAATAATAGTTAATTCAAGGTAACATAAATGAACAACCCTTGAAAAAAAACCATATGAATACACATGTAAATTTAATATTGAGGTTTTATATAATTCTTGAAAAAAATGAAGTTTTAGAACAAGAAACTAGTTATAACTGAAAATGAAATCATGTTTTATGTTTGAATGTATTGATTGGGAATATATAGTATATAGGAAAAAATAAAATAATATAAAATATATTCGTTTCTAAAAGACATTCATCCACCTCCACGTGATATAATTTTTTTATAATAAAATTTCTTGTAGAGATTTAATGTCATTATTATGATCTATTGTTATTTCCAAGTTATAAAAAAATAAACAAGAAACAAAAAAATAAATTGAACTCCAAATAATCAATTAAAAAGGTTACAAAATGAACTTAAGTGGCCTAAAAACTTAAATTGATCCCAAGTATACCAAACATTCATGGATTGAACTCATTTAAATTGAACTGGAAAAAATTGAAGAAATTTGATATAAACCAAGAACAACCACAATGAATCAAATATAAATAGTAAAAAAACTAATTGGACATGGATCATGATAAACCCAAAGAAAAAAAATACTAAACTACACACCCAAACTCGAATTAGTTGAAACAAAATTTATCCAACCTGAAGTAATGTCGCATGAAATGACTAGAACTATAATAACTAAAATTGAGCCAAACCAACCAAATTATACCCAAACTAACTCAGAAAAAAATCACCAAACCAAACTAAATTAAATTAATAAATCCTATCAAGAACACAATCTATTAAAATATTACCAACAAAACAAAATCAACTAAAATGATCAAAATCAACTTGAATTGACCTAAATCATTCCAAATAGAATTAAAATTAACTAAACTAAATAACATAACAGAAATTAAATAAAAAACTAAATTAAATTGATATTAATGTAAGAAAAACATATAAAATATGATAAATAAAATAAAATTGAATTGATACAACTCCTATCAACCCTGAGAAAGGTAAACAGAATAGAACTGATAGGGCCCAAAAAACAATCCTAAACTATAAAAAATAATTTATTTTCTTAAATACTATCAAACTAATTTTCCCCAAATAAAATCAATAAGACTCTAATAGAATCAAATTAAACTGAAAATTATAATCAAGCTAAATTTAGGAGGAAAGTTTCATATAACTAAAATGGTCTAAATTAATTTGACCAAACTCAAGTTGAATAGAACCAAACTACTACTACTAGAATTAATCTTACCAGATTCAATTAAACTAAACCAAAAAAATTAAAATGAAATAAATATATATAACCCAAATCTTCTAACAATCCCAAAAATGTTCAAAACAAACCATTACACCTTTAGATTACGTTATCATTGACATCCAAAACAAAAACATGTTAAATATTTTTTGAAATACCAATTGCAAATTTTTTAAAAACAAACTTGAACTCGGATTGTAAATTGAATTTCATATAAAATTTAATATCAAGATATTATTATAATACTTTAATTTCACAAAAACCATCAAAATAATATATTGAATCACATAAAAGAATAAAACCCACACATTCACAATTATAGGTCTTTATACTAAATAATCATTAAAGACTATCCACATATTCATTTTATATGTTATATTTTATTTGTAATATGGTCTATGCATAAAATTTTACTGTGATTATTTATATTTTTATATTTGTTTCAGAATTTGATTTATTTTATGATATTATTTTTATTTTATTTATTTGTTAAAAAGTTCTAATATTCTATTTTATCTTAATGGAATGTTTGTCTGATATTACATGTAAAATTGAGATATAAAACCTAGTTATTTTGGTGTATCAAGTTAAATTATAAAATTATACTTCATTCATAAATTTTATTAGAAAATTAATTTAATATTGAGGGTTATTTTCATTACTCTCTATTATTATATACAACAAATAAAAAACAAATATATAAATATGATAAAGAGTGAGAACCAAGAAACAATTGTATGTTTATTTCAATTTTAATTATTTTGATTAAATTTATTTATTTGTATTATTTTACTATTTTAATTGATGTAATATATTATTCAATAAGATATTTTTGAAGAACTATAATATAATGAACCATACATTTTGGGTCTAACAGATCATATGTATAAGGTACTAGGAGATGAGAATTAAGGTATGGTGCGTTGTTGACTTTGGAATAACATTAGACCATTTAAATACCTGTATTCTCGTAGTACTTATTTGACCAGTGGTTTTAGTGAAATTATATAGTAAAAAATGAATGATTACATCAAATATGAATCATAATAACCATAATAATATTCTCTCATCCAAAATATTAAAAAAAATCATGACGTTTATGTCTACTCTTTCATCTTGAGTTTATCTAGAGAGTGATTTAGGAATTTATTCATTTTTTATGATGATGTTCTTAGTTTATGAAGTTTAATCTACTCTAAAAGCATATTTAATTCTTTATAATGATGTTTATTCCCAAAAAGATGATTAAATTGGTTATGTAACAGTTTTGTATAGTGATGATGATGTTGTTATTTCTTGAAGTGAATGTTAATGAGGAGGACAGTGGTGATTATAGGGATCGTTTCGATGATACTGAAAATGAGTATCATTTTTTATTTATAATATATTTCTTGTTTAATAATATTATATTAAAATTTATTATTTATTTATTAATGTTTAATCATATTACTAGTTTGTTTTTTTAATTTTTGATATTTTGATGAAAAAAACAACACTACTTTTTTCAAATCAATGCATCATATAACAGTGGGCTCGACCCATGGAAGTAGAAATATATCACTGAGCATAGACCATATCTTTATGTCTATTATGACAGGCCAACCTATTTATATAGACATATGTCCACTCTCATAGCTGATGTTAGTAGACATAAGGCATTGAGCCCTTCCCAAGACAATATATCTACAACCATTGTTTGAGCCCATGACAATATCATCACAATCTATAGAATTATATTTCCATTTCAATAGGAATCAAATATTTCCTAGAAATTTCAAAATGTAATAGAAACATCTTTATAGATATGACCATATATTTTTCATGATCATAACCCCTTTTAAAGTACTGTTAGACTCTAATCATTCTAATATACACAAAATATTGTGTTAAGAATTGAAACTTATTTCTTTCAGTATGAATATTTGGAAAACAAATTATTATATATATATATTATTCTTTGTTTTTTGAGTCATTATTTTGAAAAGATAATTTTATTCTAAAAACATGGAATTGATGGGTGGCAAGTTTGAATCCCTCATATTTTTTAACAAATATATCGGTAAAATATTTTATCATTAATAAAATCTATTTATTACTTATATTATTTTCAAGTATATTTTTGAATTTGATGAATCCTAAAAAAAGGTCTTTAATCCAACATCTCATATTGTAGATGAAAACTCTATTTTAATAAAAACATAACCTATAATATAAGAAGAAAGAGATAACTATACACATCCATGACTAAGATCTACTTGATCTTGATATATATTCCATTATATTCAAATATATGATTCAATAATAATTTTTTTAATCATTTTAATGAAAAAATAAAACTCCGTAAATTCATTCCTTGATTTTTATCTCCTTTATATTTAGAAAAATGGTAAAAAATATTGTTGGTATTTTATTCCTTCAAAAATGAAAGAATTTATTTCCATAAATATGATATATTATATGAAAATTCCATGGATTTTACCAATCCATTTCAGGTATTTAGAAAAATACTATCCTATATAAATATTTTCCTTCCTTTATCACACTATGTTTAGATTTTAATAATCAAGGCTAACTATGGGAAAAATCCAATATTCTCTTTTGGGATTAATCCATTACCCTTATAATATGTAAGCGCAACAACATACCCTATGCATCAAATATCCTCATCATTTATCTTAAAAAATTTAGAAGATAGGGTAAAATTTTATTAAACTCATTCAAATTTTGAGCACATTTTCAACAATACCTTGAAAATGAATTTCAAAGTTCGATCAGTCCTATGATATTTTTAGTCTCTCTTACTCTTTATAATACAAAATCATATTGAGTATATAAGTGCATTCTAATGTTTATATTTTTTATATATTATCGAATGCCTTATAAACATCTAATGTATTTGTCTATTTTTTTCATAATCATCTATTTGGTCAACCTATTGAAACAATTCATCAATATGTTACTCTAGAAAGTATTGATCTTACCCATAGTGTTTTCTTATAGATTAAGAACAATTATGATGCTTTCCATCAACATAAAGAGTTTCTTAAATAATGCTTCTCCTTTTTAAGAAGTTATTTTAATTTTAAGTTTGATGATGATGATTTTATTTTATCAATAAAATATGATTTTATCATGTTAATATCATGTTTTTCATTCATATAATAACACTTTTATGAAAATTTATCTTATGAAAATGATAAACACTTCTAAAGTAAAACATATACATTAGTGATTCAAGATCCAAATTTCACAATAAAATTAGTCTGATTTGGAATTCCTTTCACCACATAGTTATCTAAGTAGTCTATTATACAAATTATATCATATATTACTCTTGTGTGTTTGATTAGACATCTCATTTCATAGTCAATCATATAGATAAACTCAACATTATTCCTATGGTATCCTACCTAATGGTACACTAGATATGTATTATCCAAGTAAAATTAATTCAATTGATACTTAATACAATTATTGTCACATTTTCACATGCATTATTTACACAATATATTATAGGAACACCCTATTTTAGCATAACCTACCCAGATAGATGATCTTGGTTTTAAAAAGTTCCTACATATGATGTAATCTAATAAAATTTATTAATTTTAAGTGGATTTAATCTCAACATATTATCTATTTATTCCATTTATATATTCTTGCATCTAATTATTTAGTTTGGAAATTCTATTCCATCCACCAATTAATATGTTCAAACTATGTTGATGTGTATTCCTTTACAAAACTCATTTCTTATATTACTATCCCAAATTAAAATCTAACTATATATATATACATTTCCTTATAGATTTTATGAATAAGGCACAAGAAATTATTTCATGTAAAGTATTTGAATCATATTAAATAAAAAATATCCATAAGGGTAATTTTGGTGTAGTAGATTATTAGACCATACTTTCTTAGACAGGACATTGGAATCCATGGTAGTGAGCAGTATGAGGTAAATTCCCTTTCCCAAAGGTTATATTACATAATATAGACATAAATTGCAACATTTAAAACCTTTATAACAATTATATTATGGGAATTAATGTGGTGGAGTGTTTGGAGGAATCCCTGAGGATTTGGAAAATAGTGGATAGGTTGGAGCAAGAAAATAAAAATGAAGGTAGTTCTGTGGAGTGGAGCATGTGGATATTTCATTATGTTGGACACATAGTGTAGGAGGTATGATTGTTTCGTGGTAGGATATTGGGGTGTTTTTTGAGTTACTACCATTTTGGGGGGTAGATGTAGTATGGAGATTGGTTGTGACATATCACCCTCTCATTAGTTGATAGTTATGGTGTAGAGACCCCAACTATAGTGTGGAGTCCCATGGGTCATTTTTTGTGGTTCGTCTATTTTTAGGGTAGTTGCACCATGGTGATGGGCTACGACATAACTCCCCTTCAAGGATTTTGGGTCCTGCAATGTAGCAGTCCGAACTATTTATTAGTGTTTACACCTGTTTTCTAGATAGTTGGTATATAGATAATCATGGACCTTAAAGTGGATTTTACCAGAATAACTATGGTGTAGAAGAGTAGGCTACACCATTGTCTAGTGATTTTTTTCAACAAATCTTTGGCGTGGAACTCAGGTCACACAATGATCATATGTTTTGATGACTTCCTACAAATTATAAAATTCTCCCAAACCCAATCTTTGACCTTAATTTTATCTCATTTAATTGGAAAACCAATTGTATACCAAGGATATTTGTTATCCCCCATTCAGTGAATTTCAACCCTATCCATGAAGAATCAATCTGAGGAGGTTTTTTATAGGTCCCGTCTTTCTCTTCTCTTTGTTTTTCCATGTTTCATGTATAGAGAGGGTTGTTTTCTAGGTAGACCTATGGTTTAGGTGGTCTTTTTGTGTGAGAATGATTAATTTTTTGTGTTCTTGGTCGGTAAGGTCTTTCTCCTTCATTGTGGCCATTGGTTGTGGCCTCTATCCCGCTTCAACCTTGAGCTGTGAATAATAATGCTCTATTTGAGGTTTGGGATCCATCATTTCTCTTCTAGTTATGTAATGTGATAGGGATTATAATCTTATTTACAATTTGTATTATAGTATATTTGACCTAATTAATATAATGAATTTTTAATTGGAAATTGAAATGGGAAGGGAAATTAAATCATATTCACTATAGCCTTTTGATGTTATGGATATTGTCATTTTATGGCCTTGCACCTTATTGAAAATCATGGATGTTGGGTATTTTTTTCACTTTTATTTTTTTGATTATGGTAACCTTATTGTGTGTTGTTTTTTACCACCTAAAATGGAAATTTTCAAACCACTTATATCTAAATATTAAATTGGTTGCACAAGTTAATTATGGATTATGTTAAAATTCCATTGAAATAATGAAGTAAAAGTGTTGAAAATCCCCTTTATAAATCAATAAAATACGTGAATGATCAAAAAGATGGTTAAAATGTGTGGTTGAGATGTGTTTTCATGTTATGTGGTGGTGATGTACTGGGTGGATTCGGTGAGATGTGGTAATGGTTTGTGGAGGCTGTGATGAGGAGGATGGTTATAGTGATGTGATGTGTTTTGTTAGTTTCTCGAGAAGTAATGGACTCAAATATAAATGATGAACTAAAATTTAATTGGTTGAAATGGATAATAAAAGTTGAATTAAAATTTGAAGTGTGGCTTATATGTTTGTTTTAAAATGTGAATTAAAAGGATTTAAAAAATGAAATTAATGGGACAGAAAATATAAGGGTTTAATGATTGAAATTGGATGGTAATGTAAAATATGTGAATTGTATTAACTTATGAAATAATATGAAATGTGACCTTTGGAGTTTTTTGTGGTGTTGTTTAATTATTAGTGGAAATGAAAGTGGTGGTGTTGTGAAGTTGGGTGGTAATGTTCGGATTTGGTCAGTGTCTTGGTTGTGAACCCATTGGTTGGGCTTATGTGTGGATATATATATATATATATATATATATATATCTCTCTGTGTGTGTGTCTAACTTGTATATTAAATAGGATTTCTATCTACACGCCACCCATGTTGAGTATTCTATTCTAAAAACTAAATGTTTTCAGCCTGTTTTTTCAAACATCTAGGTTGTGAGGATGGATGGCTGGTTACCCACACTTCTTCAATCCCTCTTCTATGAATGTCAGGTATGTAAGGGCTATGATGGAAAAAGTAAAAAGTGTAATAGAGGTATTTGTTTGATAAGATTATGAGATGTCTTACATAGGGTTCATTCTTGGTAGGATGAGAGAACAAGGTTAATGTAATTCTTGTTTATGATACCTTGATATCCTTATTTTCTTTTTGATGTGATGTGATAGCCTAGGTTTCTGAAAGAGACATGTTGTGTGATGTGATTTCCAAGGTCTCTATAGGTGATATGTGTTGAGACATGATAGCCCAAGTTCCTATGGATGAGGTATGATCAGATATGCTCGCCCATGTGTGTTTGGGAAGGGTCATTATAAAAAAGAGATAGAAGTGTCGGGACACACATCATTGGGGTGTGAGAGTGGAATCCCAGTGGGAAGGTGGGTTGGGGTACCCTTATCTATAAGTTTTTTTATGTTATTATACTAGGATGAGTTATTTGGTTATAATTCTATGGTGATAATGATATCGGTTAGTTTACCCACTTAGGTGTTGTTAGTTCTTATATTTTCTCATGGGTGCATTATTATCCCATTTTTCACATGTGCATTGGATACTTTGGGTATGATCCTACTGAGTGAACTTTTATAATCACCCTATATATATATAAATTATTTCAAGGTTTTTTGGAGCACTAATTGGGTTGTGTTATACATTTCTAGCTTAGACCTGTGGGTTGTTGTTGTGTTGATGCCTTATATTTTTCTTTGGGTATTTATTTGGAGAAATTTTTTATATATTTTTACTTTGTACTTTAATTATGGGTTAGTTTTCATTTCCTTTATCTTATGGTATATCATGGAGTTGATTTAATATTTATTTCCATTCTCTCGATCCTATTATTATAAATGGAAATGGCTCCCATTTGGATATTTTTATACCCTCAATGCATGTTTCCAACTTGGGGCTTACTAGAGGATGGACTTGGGGGTCATTATTTCCCGTCTTTTATTGTCGTCCTATGAGGGGTTCCGTTGGAGGGAGGTAGTCATGATATAGTTTTATCAGCGGTTTTATTTGAGGGATTGGATGATGTACGTGGTTATGCATTTTGAGGATTGTATTATTTGGTAAGGAAATGACATCAACTGACCTTGGTTCACAACATAGGTTAGGGATGATTGTCTTGGACATGGTATTTTAGGGACTCTCATTATCTGATGTAGGAATCCTAATCCTATTAAATTACAATGTGAGTTAATTCCACTTAAAGGGTAGAGATATATGGGAGGTACATGTGTCATGATTGGATTGTGTTTTTGTTTAAATTGGGTGGTTTTAGGGAGGTAAAATTAATTAATCAAATCCTAATAAATTTTATTGATATCAGGCTTAGGTAATAATTTTTTCCCATTAAACATTGGATCATGGTCATCATCTTCATGTGGTTCAAGTAAAGGAAGTTTAGTAGGCTGATTCAGTTGATCATTGGCATGTTGATCAAGTCGAGGAGGATGATCAGTGGTAGATTACATTGTGTGCCTTTAAATTTTAGGATTTAGGGATGTATGATGGTATAATATATGATCTTGATATAGAGATCGGGTTAATGAATCTTGAGATCAACTTTAGTCTGATCTAAGACCTAATAGAGTACCAGGTCCTATTACTAGTCATTTAGATTCGAGGAGCTACACATCAGTAGTGGATATTTTATCTTGATGAGAAAAAAGAGGTATATGTTTCATGGGTATACTTTCAAAAAGTTTTCTGAGTATAGTTTCTCTCATCAACCACCAATAGTGGTAAGAGATAAGATCTACTCTCCTTTTATTAGGTGATAATTTCTGAGTGAGAGCAATGAATCGGGTTCAATGATCTTTTGTGTTTCACCATGGATCTTTTTTCCAATGAGGTGTCCTAAGGACAACATATTAAAGAGGCATAATTTCATTCTATCTAGTACAAAATTAATCCATTTTGGTTTCCAATATATTTGATGATTCTGAATAAGTTGGAGGTGATCTATCACATGCTCTCATAGGGAGGTTTATCATTATAATGGGACAATCATGTTTTCTCAAGGAGTAGAGTTCTCATTGGAAGGTCTTAGGTGCTAAGGCTGTCAAGGTTTATATTAGTGGAGAGTCGTCCCTGGTAGCATCCTCCCAAGACATCTAGGGAAAGTGGTTTTCATGATTTTATTTGGAGATTTGGGCTGGTCACTTCTATATATGGGGTTTTAGATCATCTTTATGATCATTTCTCTATGGTTATTTGAACATAGTATGGTGGTGGTGGACAAGTTTAGCATCATTCTCAGCAGCAGCTACCAGTGAGTCCATTTTAGAAGTGGGTGGCGGCATGTTTATTATTCACCAAGAGGATGTGGAATAGCCAAAGATTGAAATTAGGATGTTTCCTATCATAAGGACCTCAAACTGGTCATGTAAATGGGAGAGGCGAACAACAGTGTGGCAAAGGAGTTAGTCACGGTTAACTGTAAGTAGTAGAGGTTCATCACTAGAGGGGTTAGAGATCATTTTATGTACCATAAACATAACATATATCATTGATTGATATTTATTTTATTTTGGGGCTTTACACTCCTTTTTTTAACCTAATGCATTATTTTCTTTAGGGAAAGATATAAATAGGAGGGCCATGCCCCTGGTGTTGAGTATTCTAGTTAGAGTCCATGCCCTTTTTTATGTGTGTTGAGGGTGTAGACTAATAGTGGGTTTATATCAGTCATGCGGGGATATTTTATTTCTATAGATTTAGTCATACGATTTCATTTAGGGATTCAATTAGATTTGTTTCATATTTTTTATTATCAAATTCGTTCATAGTAAATTCATGTTCTTGGATGTGGATGTTCAATGTTTAGTTTTCAATGGAATGTGGAGTTGTCTATTGGGAATTAGGTGTATAGAGACCCTTCTTTCCTTAATGTCAAATTTGTCTATAAAATCAGTGGTCACTAGGATTGAGGAGGTTCCAAGTGTTTTTAGGGAGTTTTTTGAAGTCTATCATGAAGAGTTTATTATTCTACCACCTCAATGTGATATCAATTTTCCGATAGATTTTCAACCCACTGGTTATATTATTTTGATGAAACATTATAATATAGAACCATCTGGGTTGTGGGAGATGAGGATTCAGACAGAGAATTTGATTCAAAAGAATTTCATATGGCTCAGCGTGTCACCATGGGGGGGTTATGATGTTATTTTCTAAGAGTTTTAATAGAATTATGGGGTTGTTTAAAGACTACCATAGGTTAAATTAACTGAAAATTAAAAATCTTTATACCCTTATAAGGATCACTTAACTTTTTCACTAGTTTATATGATCTATTTGGTTTTCTATGATATATCGGTGGTCTGGATATTAGTAGTTGAGAGTGAAAAAGGTTGATATCCTGAAGACTACCTTCATGTGAAGTTATTGGCAATTTGAGTTTGTGGTCATGTCGTTTTGTGTAACAAAAACACCTTATATGTTCATAGGGATCATGATTTCCATATTCCATAATTTCTTGGATCAGTTCATTGTTGTGTTCGTTGAATAAATTTTGATCTAATCGAAGTCATAGGAGGATCATGTTGATCATTTCAAAGATGTATCATAGGTTCTTTGATGCCTCCATATTTATGTGAATTTATCCAAGTATTAGTTTGGGACACAAGACGTGCATTTCCTCAAGCATGTGGTGTCCTAGAAAGGTATGTTCATAGACCCGTCTAGGATTGAGGTAGTTTTTTCTTGGGTAGTTCCCAAGAATGTGGCATAGTTTCATAGCTTACTTAGTTTGGTGGGATATTATTGTTGGTTCATGTCTAATGTTTCATGGATTGTATCCCCATTGATAGAATTGACTAGGAAAGACCAGGATTTCATATAGATTGACCAGTTTTAAGAAGTATTCTACTACTTAAAGGGGGTTGGTTAGTGCTCCAGTGCATTAGTTACTAGTAGAAGGGGTTATGTTTGAGGTGTTTTGGAATGTTTAATATATAGGATTGGGATGTTTCTTAATGTTGTTGAAAGAGGTGATCTCATATAGATTTAATAAATTACATCTCAATGAGAGTAACTACACATGATCATGATCTAGTAGTGATTGTGTTTTGATGGATGTTATGGTGACATTGCCTCATTGGGGAGATCTTTTTGGTATTCATGAATCATAAGATATCAAGGTATATATTTTCTTAGTGTGATATGAATCTTCATCAATGTATCTAGATGGAGTTTATTCAGAACTATGAATTTCAGATCTCTGAAACCATATTAAAGGGGAATATCGTGGCATATGATTTGAGCATAAATTCATGGAAGTATATAGTTGTGGTGTTTAGAGATTATTCAAGGTGATAGTGGATTTTTCCTCTCTACACATACATGTGAGGATGGTTGACAGTGGGGGATTATTATTTCAAATGGTAGTTTAGTATTCTCTGATGTAGTAGGTGGATATGTCTCAGTGGGGTGACTCGGATGTAGAGGTGATGCACGATCGTTTTGTCCATGTTGATGCTTTGGATGGATGGTCGGAGGATAGTCATAAATTGATATTATTTCAACGGAGTTTGTTTTTTCTAATCGAAATTTGTGGAAGATTCTCATATTTTTTTAACATATAACCTATGGTGGTACACCTATGGGTATCCAATATGTACTGTGGACTGAGGGGATAGTTCTAGGGGCATAAGATGAAATAATTAGAGGATGGTTTTCTGGCTCGGTGTTTCGTTTACGTTCAAGTAAAGGTAGATCACCATGTTCCAAAAGGTTTTTTTATCCCTTGGATTTTCCCAAGTAGAAACAGGATGACATGTCAATGAAATTATTTACATGGATACCTAGAGATTATGGAGGTTGTGATGTTCTCTAGGTAATCATGGTTCAGTTGGACAAATTGACTCACTTTCTAGTAATAATGGATTTGGTCAACCTGGATGTGTTAATGAGTAGATATGTGGATGAGGTGGTGAAGTTTCATGGAATTATAGTTTACATTATCTCATATCAGGATGATTATTTTTCCACATGAGTATATATAAAATTGCAACATGATTTTTTAATATAATTGCACCTCAACACTACTTTCCACCATCAGATGGATGTGAAGATAGAGTAGACTATCTAGAGTCTAGAGGACATATTGGGGTAATGTATCTTAGATTTTAGAATATCTTTGTAAAATAAAATTCCTTTCATTGAGATTTATTATAGAAATAGATATCACTCATCCATGAGAATAATCCCTTTTAAGTCTTTATATTGGATTCCATGTCATTCTTCGTTGTTCTAGGCTGAGGTTGGGGAGTTATCCATTCATGGACCTAATTTTGTGTAGATAATTAAAAAGAAGGTTTAGGTTCTTTTAGAGGATGAAGGTAGTGAAAGGATGGAAGAATTTTTATTTCTATCGCAGGATGAGGCCCTTTGAGTTTGAGGTTAGAGACCATGTGTTCTTGATGGTTTCCCCTAGATGTGGGAAGTGGAGGTTTTGAAATGGAAGTAATTTATTTCTCTAGTTTTTTGGGCCTTTTGATGAGTTTTTGAAATTTCATGGGGTGGTTTATCGAATAGAACTCCTTCCATGAATAGATAAGATTCATAGTGGCTTCTACATCTCTCATTTCCATCGTTATCTTCATGATTGAACCCATGTCATTGAAAGAGGATAGTTTGATATCAAGGATGACAAGACTTTCAAGAATTGGCTAGTTAATATCCAAGAAAAATGAGAGAAGGTGTTTTTCAAATGGATTGTTCCATTGGATTGTGTGATGTGGAGGCACAATGTCCTTTAGGAGAGTTCTTAGGAGTGTGAAATTTAGATGTGTTCCTATTACATAGAGTTTTTTTATTTTTTTTAATTTGTTATTATTTTATGATTTGATGTTTGAATCTTGTTGATTTATGTGATGTGGTCTGCCCTTGATGATGTAATGTGTGATTAAATATTTAATCATAATAAAAGGGGGGAAACCTGGTTTCCAATAAATATGTGTTTTACATTGACATGATTAAAACTGTTTGGGAGAGTAAGTGCTTCCCAATGTGGATAATTTCTCGACGTGGGATATGGAATTACTTGATTTGGGTGATTGGGGATCTATTGTGTGGTGGTAGTGGAGATCATTGGATCAATCTTTGAGGGTTTTGATATAGTAGTGAATGTGGTCTATTGTAATAGGATGTGGTTTTTTTCTTGTGGGGAAGATGCTAAAGTGGAGTGGAGATGTGGTTGTGTGAAATTATTGGTGGATGTTTTTAGTTGGGCTTGGTGTGTTTAGGAAATGGCGGTGATCAGTTATAGAGAGATCCTTGAGAGGTATCTCATGGGATTGTTGTTCAGTCCTCTTTTTCATTTTTTCAATTTAGGTTAGTATTTCTTCTTGAGGATGAGAATTGTTTGATAGTTATCTGATGTAATGATCTAGACCATCCAAATTGTTACATTGTGGTAATTCAGGTTGTGTAATTGTTTGGAGGATGTCTCAAGGAGTTGGATAGTGGAGGAAAGGATGAAACTAAAAATCCAATTAATGGAAGTTCTAAAGTTTCGAACATGGGTTATCTCCATAGTTTTTTAAGTTTTATAGTATGGGTATTGTATTTTTTGTAGCCAATGGTTGTAATGGTCTTAAGAGCAACTTTCATTTTGCTGGGTGGTTGTGTTATGGAGCTTGGTTATGAATTATACCCCTCTAGATAGGTAATATATGTGGTGCATAGACCCCATCTATGGAATGGAATCCTAAGGGTCATTTTTTGGTTGTTATACCCTTTTGAGGGTAGCTTCACCATGGATATGGGATATAGTATTTCCCCTTTTCTAAGTTATTGGTTTATATGGCATAGCATTCCTTGCTTTGTTTTAGTGTTTCCATTAATTTTCTTGATCTTTATATTGGAGATAGCTATGGATCATGGAGGGTATTTGAATGGAACCACTATGTCATGTAATAGTAGGATGTTATGTGTTATGGTGATTTTTTTGATAATATGTGGATTGTATCCTTGGCTATGTTGTGGTCTTATGTTTTTTAGAGTACCTATAAATTTTAAAATCCCCTTCAACCCAAGCTTTTATTCAGATTTTATCACTTTTCATGGGTGTCCCATGTATATCCCTAGGAGGTCTTTCAACCCTCTTATAGTGGATTTTGGACCCATCCTTGGAGGATTGATCCTTAATGTTTTTTGGTAAGTCCCATTTTCTCTTATTTCTATTTTCATCCCATTTCTTTTTTGGAGAGTGTGACTTTCTAGGGAAACCTATGGTTTGTGTGGTGTTTTAATAATATAATGTTTTTTTGTGGTCTAGGTAAGTAAATGTTTTCCCCTTTGTTGTGGTGATTGGGGGTGACCTCCCTCTTTCTTAATCATTGTATAACAAATCATAAATCATCTTTTGAGGTTAAGAATCCTTAATTTCTCATATGTTTTTATCAAGATGGAGGAGTTATTCTATTTTTTATCTCTAGGAATATATTATACCTAGTGCGATAGAGATAATAATTTGGTTATTTGATATTGAAAGGTTAATGGGAAGAAAAATATATTCTTTATAGCATTTTAATGTTATTGATATTGTGATTGTACAGCCTTGACACATTACATAAAATCATTCCCATTGTGGTCTTTATTTGAATTGTGATTTTTGTCATTATAGAAGCCTTTTTGTGTGTTGTTTTTTATAACCTTAAATGGGAATTGGATGACCAATTACGCATGCCTATAAAATTGATTTCACATGGAAATTATTTCTTGTGTGATAATTTCCTTCAAATAAATAAATAACAGTGATGAAAATTCTATTTTCAAAACTATAAAATATGAAAATTATGTGAAAATTGGTAATTATTCATGGAGTTGATATGTTTTTATGTTATGTGGAAGTGATTTTTGTGGTTGATACGCAGAGATGTGGGAATAGTTTTTTGTGGATATAGTGATGAGGATGGTTGTAGTGATGTAATGTGTTGTGCTAGTTTTCTTTGGTATTAATGTAATTAAATGTAAATGATGAATTGAAATGAAATTAGTTAAAATTGACAATGAATGTTAAATTAAAATGGGAAGTGTTGATTATATTTTTTTTGTTAATTGTGAATTATACGAGGGTAAAATAATGAAATAAATGGGCTACAAAATAAACGGGTTTAATAAATGAAATTTATTGGAAATGGGAATTATGTAAATTAACATAACTTGAGAAACAAGATATAATGAGTCTTGTGGATTGTTGTGTGGTGTTGTAAATTTATTATTGGTAGTGAAAGTGGTGGTGTTATGAGGTTGGGTGGTAATTTTGTGAGTTGGTTGATGCTTTAGTTGTGGACACATAAGTTGTGATTGTGTTTGGATATAAATAAATATATATATATATATATATGAAACATGTATTTTCATAGTGACTTCTATACACACAACACCCTTTCCATGCACTCTATGTTGATAACCAAATGTTTTGGGTGTGTTATTTCAAACATCCCAGTGGCAATGATCAATGGATGGTTACCAACTCTTCCCTGATCTCTCTTCTTTGTGATTTTGGTATGCATAGGATGTCATGATCAGAAATAAAAAGTGCAATAGGGGTTGTCATTTTGTGATGTTATAATATGACTTATGGTGGGCTCGTGCATCCTAGGATGATGGGATGAGGTTTATGTCATTCATGTTAATGATGCCCTTATATGATATCTATGGTTTTGATGTTATGGGATGAAACGAGTGTCTATGGGTGAGATGTGATGTAATGTGATGTGATGACATAGGTTCCTATGAGTGAGATGTTATGTGATCTGATTTGGTGGCATAGGTTTGTTTGGGTTGGGGCTTTATATAGAATATAAGGGATCACTAGGAAATGCATCATAAGTGTGTGATAGCGGCATATTACTATGAAAGAAATACGGGGTACCCTTTTCAATATGGTTCTTATTATGTTATTATACTTAGATATTTTATTTGGTGAGAATGTCTTGGTGAAAATGGTATTTGTTAGTTAACCTACTTAGGTTCGGTTGGATTTTTTATTTTGTCATGAGTGCATTAGTATCCTCTATTTTACATGTTCATGGTAGAAATTGAGTATGATCCTATTTATTTTACTTGAATTCCCTCCCTACATATATACAAACTTTTTTTAGGTATTAAGAGGAATACATGGGTTGTTCTGGACATTAATAGCCTATACCTGTGGGTTGTTGTAGTTTTTCTTACATAGAATTTCTTTTAAATAATTATTTGGAGACTTTTTTTATGTACCTATTTACTATTTACATACATTTTGGGATGGTTTTGGTTTCCTTTATCTTATGTTAAATAATGTATTTTATTATCCCTTAATATATCATACCATGAACCTACTATTATATATGGTAATTCCTCTAATTTGTGATATTTTTATACCCTCGGTTCTAGTCTCCAGCCCAAGCCTTACCGAATGTGGGACGTGGGGGTCAATATATCTCTTCCTTAATGGTCGAAATGGGAGGGGTACCTTTTTAGGGAAGGGGTTTTGAAATCAATCCCATCATTATTATAACATTTAATATGTATAAATAATAATAAACTTTTAAATTCTTGCTCATAACCAAGAACAAGACAAAGTCAAGATAGAAGTGAACTAAATCAATTATCACACCCATCATATAACTCTTTAAATGATTTTATTAAAATTTATAAATGTAATTTAGCACTTTAAAATGAACAATGCAATTATTTTTCATATAAAAATTACATTCATGAATAAAATTTGGAATAAACTAAATAAATGAAAAATTATAATATTTAGGCATGAGATAAAAAATTTAGGAATAATTCATAAATAAAAAATTATAAACTTAATAATTTAGTCTTTTATTATGGAAATTATATAATTAAATAAATATAAACACTTTATTTTCATATTTAATATATATTTCATTATATTATCTGTATACTTGGAATTTACATTAAAAATAGTATATGAAATGAAATGGAGTCATTTTATATTCCAATTATATTAAGTAAAAAATTTATATAATCTAAATATCACTTATTTAATATTATTTAAACCTTGATCATATCAATTATCCAAAAATTCATTTTATATTGTTTAAATAATTTCTCAATTAAGCCCTTTTAATATGAAAAATTCCAAATAAATAATATCAAATATTCATAATATCAAATTTAACTCCTGTATGTTTTTCCTTGTTTTTTAATTTATAAACACTTTATAAATTAAACTTCTCATTCCTATATAAACCATTTATATAGAAATTATATATCATGAAATATAAATAAAAAGGTATTTAATATGAAGATTTAATTTTATGTATATATATTAATTTAAGTTTTCCTAAATATTTAATAATTAATTGTAATCACGTTATAATAAATTATTTTATAAATAAATATAAATTAATTAAATGTCTATGAATTTATATTTTAATAATTTATAATCAATTTATAAATTTAATAGTTTAATTACAAATTGATATTTAGTTAAATTAAAATTTTCATGGTATCATTTTCTATGTTTTATTCATATCATAATTTGTGATATGGTGTAATACCTATTCATGGTTTATGATTGACTATAAATGGCCCAGTGATAGATAATTCAATATTTTAAATCATATAAAACGATATTTTGGAATTTTTAAGATTAATTCAGTGTACAGGGACTTCTGTAATATTATCACATGTCACCTATACATCATATCCTAATGTCTAACCTTGATATCACTTAAGTGATACAATGCTCTATTTTTCATACATAGTATAGCACTATCATTGACTATGAATTCCCTTATTATACACTATGATATGAGCAAAAACTAAAGGGATGAATTGTGTTGCGTACTATGAATATATTCAAGTTGAAAACTAAAACCATGTTAATACATTAAAATATGATTATTTGATATATTTACACCATAGTTGGATATAATCACTGTCTTCATTAATATTCTTTATAAAGACCCCTTAAATACATCCAATGAACTTTTAACTCTATGTTATATCCAAGGGTTGAATGTGAATCCTCCAATGCATGGGAGGAATTAAACATACCTCATATGGTATGCTAGTGCCTCCCGGTGGTAAAGGAGAATAAGAAGAGAGAATATGACAATAGTTATGGGATCAATAGGATATTTATGCAAGCTCAAATGAACTAAAAAACACTCATATCATGATAAATTCTTCCCTATCTAAGTCTTGGGACACTCCAAATAGTTTCTATAAATTTACTTATACTATCTCAACATATTATTTCATTTAATTTTAGTTAAAAATCTTTGAAATCATTTTTTATTCAACTCTCATATGTTTCATCTTATAAGACATAATAATGATTGCTTCTCTAGAGGGTAGATTCAAATATTAACACATAAAACTCCATAGGCTGATGAATCTTAGAATTTTATATTAATCATATGATATTATTAAAAAAATATTAAGAAATATCCAACTCATATAAAATGATTGGATGTTAGTGGAATGATATCAGTATATCATTCTTTATGATATTCCTGAACTAAGAAATATGACATTGCATGGTTTCTATTTGTTGTACGATATGACACATCAATATCATACATTAAAATATTTTCATATACATAAATGGATTTAGGTAATAACAAAATCATTAGAATCCTAGTTAGGATAACCAAAACCTAAATCATGCTTCCTATAAATTTATCATAGATACTCAAATATCACCCAAAGGCTTTATAAGTATTCAAATTCCACATAATGTACTTAAAATAGAATTTAACCCCAAGAAACCTGAAAGATAAGAGTATAGATTCCATAATAATATGGGGTGTTGCAATTTCCTTATACCTATCATTCAAAATTTTAAAGAACAACCCATTATAAAAATATATTATCTTAATATATATGATTTATTATTCATTTAAAATATCACTAGTCATGATAAAATAATACCTCACATGTCCTATCATACATTTTTTCATAGAATAATAACTGTTATGGAACCTATATACAATACTGACATATATATTGAAGACATACATAGTCTCCAAGAAACATAAAGATAAAAATTTCTAAGGGACATGATTTCCTATAGCCTAAATAGGCTTCATGAATTAATTCACTAAATTTTTAACACTCTATAATCCGTTTTGGGTCACCAATATTTGTTTACACTTCTCCACAATCACCATCACACATTAATAACACAAATAAATATAAAATATTCTTATAATATTGCACTATAATCTATTATGGAACTCACTATAAAGAATTATTGTCTGATTTTATAGCTACACACCAATTACATATAATATTATTGTATCATTTTTAAGATAAATAACAAGAAATTAATACATTCTTTAATAATAATGTTTTTTGTTTGGTTAAATTTTTTTCATAAAACATGAATAAATATGAAATTTTTAAATAGTATTTCAATACTCTAGAATGATCTTTCTTTAATATTTAATAGTAATCTTATTATATTTAATCACATGAGGACATACATCAAATAAATGGTGTGACAAAATCAGAGAAAGGTGAGTAATAATAGGGAAGGAACATGAGACATGAATTAATATAGTATATGGGTGAGCATAATCATAATCATCATATCATAAGTATAAGCTCCTAGTAACAAGAATGGGGGAATCATTCTACTGATACATTGAATGAATAATATATATAATATAGAAAAATTAAATCAATGTGGATATATCCCATTCATAAAATTTGAATAAACATCTATCATCATGTTTGTGTATAACTATTGTGCATAATGATAATTCCGTAGATTTTGAAAAGGTATAGAATCATTTTCAAACTTAACACACATCACCTCATGAGATATATAACTTTAAAAAATGTCTCGGAATGATATATAATCTTATTCCCACCCTCCACATAATAGATTCTCATAATCATGCATTCGATATTGAAAATAGGCTTACATCAATCAGAAAAATGAAATAAAACCCATGTGAAAAATGGGATTCATATTAGTTTCATATAAAATATTTCACTAAATATAATATGAAGGTTCCCAAAAATTATAAAAAAAACACACTTTTGGAAATTCAAGGGTATTATTAACAAAAAAATATATAGATAATGAATAGGAGAACAATAAACCCATGAATAATCTAGATGATACATCAAGAAAACAATTTATCATTAATCATGAAGGGGTCATAGAAATAATCCCAATAAATTATGAAGAATTATCTCATTATAAGAAAAAAGGTAATGAAAATAAAAATTCATTTATATTGTATTTTAGAATAATCCTATCAATAAGATAAAGGAAGGGAAGATTATTCCAAAAGAAAGAGTCGGGTTAAAGATTCCATAACTTTATCCCCCTTCTTCTTTCCTCATGATAATAACTCTTATATAATAAACAAATTTTTATTACAATACTAATCTAAATGTTTACTTATTTAATATATATTATTATTGATCAACTATTTGCATCTAAATTTATTTATTTGTCTTTACTAGTTAATGATGAAATGGTTCGATAATATTCAGTGATTGAATTTTCCCATTTTGATTTCACTTTATTTTTGATTCGTTATAAATAAAATTAATTACATAAATAATCTTTGAATCAATGAAACTAAATTTATAAATAAAATATATATTATAAGCTAACCATCTATTTAGGTAGTGATACATAAAACATTGAAATCATCCTCACAAGTGGATGAAACTGATTGTTAATAGGATGTGTCAAAATGATAGGGAGAGAGTATATGTGCATTAAATGGATTAAAATATTAATAAAATGTAATAATAAGACTAATATTTTAAATAATTATAAATAAAATATTTTATCGATGTATAGAATTAAATATATTGGGAATGTATAAAAAGGGGAAAATGAAAAGGGGCGATTGTAGTGTTGCCTTTTTGTTGAAGCTTACTCCTTTTCTAAGAAACTAAATCCTTATGGTCTTGGGTTGGATGACACCATAGTTTCCATAAGTAGACTGGAAGAATAAGTATAAAAACATTGGGTAGAATTTTAGATTATATAAGTGATAAATATGTTATTTTTTATGGGGATGGAGAGAGGGTATTTATACTTATATGGAGCGGTATTTTGGGATAAAATATTGAATAAATTATTATTTCCAAATTAATATTATCAATAGTAATATTTTTTAAATTATAAGAATATTTTTTTTAATTACATGTATATATGACTTTTTAACCCCTTTATCAATAAATTTATTTTTTAATATAAAATCAAGTGACTAAAAATGAAATAAAATTAATAGATTATATTAAATTTTTAGACATTGTAAAATAAATTGTTTGGATTAAAAAAACATGTTTCCCATTAAATGATTCGCTCATCTTATTAAATACATTTTGCGATGATAAAACCATTTCAAAAATAATTTATCCATTATTACATCATTATTACATAGTAAATATCAATATTTTCTAAAACTATATGTTTACTATTCGCCTAAAAATTAATGTTTTTTTAGAAAATTATAAACAATTAAGTTATAAAAAAATTTTGCAGTGATTCAAAAAATAAAATGAAATTTTACAACATAATTTTATAAAATAATTAATTTTCATTATTAAATTAAAATTAATTATTTTGATAAAATATGTCAAAATACTCTTTATAAAGAATGTATTATACTTTATTTGAGTTTCTAATTTGAATATTCGTCTTCTAGAATTATAATATTTTATATTTAAATAATTTATTCATGGAAAATATTATTTACATTTTATTTTAATATTCTAATAGTTTGGTTACTATTCTAATGGACATGTTAATATTCCAACGGACAAGTTATTATTCCTAACGGTCAGGCTAGTATTCCATTGATCTTATTGGGTTTATAATTTCTAAAAATATCTCAAATTTATTTCATTAATCATTCACTTAGATTCATATCAATGCTCAATATTTATCCTTTTTAAAATTAAAATTATATTACTAATGTTTTGTTTCTTTTTTAAAATTTTGTTTGTGATTCTGATAATTCTAGGAGACTATAATGGTATAAATTTTTCTATTGTAGTTATATTTTTTTTTACAATTATTACCCCATTATTAAAATATAAATTTTATAGAGTATATTTATCACTATTATGTAGTGTTGTTTTACTGATTAAATAAAATAATTTTAGTATATTTTACATGGTTTATGTGTTTTATTATATATCCTATACCTAAATAAGAAACACATATATATTCATAATAACAATAATATATTGGAAATTTTAGGTTGTTACATTTTTCCCCTTTCTAGAATTTCTTCCTTAATATTTGAATTAATACCCTCGATTGAGAATATTTGAGGGTACATTTATTTTATTTCAACCATAGGTTCCTGTGTTTCCTTTTCCTATATATAGTTTCACCAAAGTACTTTGAAAATGTGATTAGTTTTTTTATGTAGAACTTTTTCTCTAATGTCTAAGATCATCACCTATTGTTTCACATAAGAGAGGTAATTATTTATTTGTAACACATCATAATTCATTGCATGTGGATATTGAGTATGTACTTTGTCAGAAGAGATTTTTGTAATTCATTATCCACTTATACTAGGTTTGGTGAATGTGTTAGTCAGTATGATGCACCACATTTTGATCAAGGATTCCAAAGGTTAAAATGTACATAGGGTTAAGATTTCTTGTTTATATAAGCTCACGATTCACTTATAAAGATATATTTGAAGGAAATTTTTATCCCAAACTTTAAACATCACATGTCTTCATTGATTTTTAGCATAACTATTTTATTTAATTAGATTAAATTTAATGTGTTTCTAAATTTATTACTAAATTTATTAAACATTATTTTAAACCTCATCTAGAAGTGTGGATTAAAGTGGCCTCTTTTGAAAATATTTATTCCAATATGAAATATTTATATATCTTATCCTATGTAGTTCTTTATATGGATCTATCAAAATACTTTAATGGAAATTATTATTGATTGAGAACACAACAAGGGGAATATTTTGATCGTAGTCTCTTTTAAAATCTATCTAGTAAGATCTCATCATATGATCAAGTTTACATATAGACCATTTATTTTGATCATTAATATATAGGTGATATGTTTTAATAAATCAAAATATGGTATTCATGTTGTTTTTAAGACTCCTACTGAATATAGAAGTGATCACTGGATCTCAATGAGATAGTATCTAAAGTGGTGTATCATACAAAATCATTAAATATTTTAAATTTTCATATAAATTTGATTTAGAATGATATATTATTGAATGGTGATAAGGTGTGAAATCTTAGTGAGTAAATCTATCACAACTCATATGAAATTGTCTCTATTAATTTTATTTAGAAGAACTATGTCAAATCCCATGGTGATATTTTCCAAAGTCAATATTGGTATGGTTAGTGGTTTCATTTTTCTCTTGAACTTTTGATTATCATCCATACATTTTTTACATACCAATAACATTTATGTTTATTTATAAATATATTCCCTTATATTATCCCACTGAATTGTTTTTAAAGATATTAAAACATCTTGGTACTTCTATGGTGGATCGAGATAGAATAACTTTGTGAAACTTCCTATAGACTTTTCTTTATTTCAAGTTATGATAGAAAAAATATATTTTGTTGAACAGAATGATTCAATTTTTTTTCAATTTTGAATTCATGAATATTTTCTTCCTTTATTTCTTTAACTTGATTTTGAATCGCCAAAACTTCCATTTATGCCTCCTTGATCTTCTATTTGATAGATGGTTGGGAAATATGTTTTGTAAGGTAGGATGTATTCCCTAGTTTTATGATTTAAATATAAATCCTTTTTATACCTATGAATAAATGGTTTTTATCAATCATAATTATTGATACTGTAGAAGGTTATTCTTGTCTAAGAGCATCGACTAATCTATTTTTCATTCCAATATTGTAGTTTATTGAGTAATCATAGTCTTTGATTAACTCAAAAAAAAATATTAGAAATAATTATTATATGATTCTATGTGAATATATACTTTAAACACTTAGTATCAGTATATATGTTACACTTATCTCCATAAAGTTAATAAATCCAAATTTTCAATTCAAAGATTATAGCTGCTAACTCTAGATCATGTGTTGGGTAGTTATACTCATGGATAGTAAATTATTTTGAGGCATAGGATATCACATTGTCATTTTTATTAAGTATTCCACCCAGTAATTTATTTTATGTGTCACTATATGTCACAAAACCTTCTCCACTTGAGGGTACTGTGAGTAATGGTGCAGTGATTTTCCTCTTCTTTACCTTCGTAAATATCTCTTTGTATTCTTCCATTCTAAAACAAATTTCCTCCTTCATTGTCAACATTGTTAGTGGGAATGAAATTCATGATAAATTTATTATAAAGAAAAAATACTTCCAATAAAGCCCTAATATTTTTGGATATATTTTTCTTTAAATAGAATTAATTTATTTGATATATTTCTTTATATTCAGCACTAAGTTAAAATGGAACATGATATACTATTAAAATATTATTGTTTTAAATATGAAAGTTATAACCTAGTAATTTAATTCGATGGTATGAATAGGAGTAATCACATTATAAAATACCTGTCTAATAGTCCTAATCAATAAAAAATTATTGCTTAAATCTTATAAATTAAGCCATAAAATTTTAGTGAAGTTGGTTTATTCGTCAAAATACTTTTTCGTCAAAAATAGGTTTTATTTCTATTTGTGAGAAAATATTATAATTAATTTCTTATGGATTTAAAATATTACATTATAAAAATTAAATAATTTTTAAATAATAATATCAAAATTATCTTAATGTGAACTTGTGTGATATTTCTGAAAAGATTAAATTTTTATATAAATGTTAAAAATGATGATTTTATATAAAAATGTCTTAACCATTCTAGTATATATAATGTATCATTTTTCAATAGATTTTAAAATTTTCATTGGTTCCATCTTATTAAAAATAATCAAATTAAGTTCATTTTAATCAAAACTATTCAGAGTTTTTGTATAAAAATTATTTTAAACTTCGAAATACATTGTTATGGAGAACTATTTTTCATCACATTTTTTGGTTAATTTTAGAATTAATTAATTAAAATTATAGAGATTAAATTTTATAGAATGGATTACACATTTTTAATAATCATTATTCATATTTTATAATAATATCAACTCAATTTATGGTCATTTTGAATAGTAACTCATGTGAAAATTCATCATTGTGGTAATGGTTTAAGAGGGTTAATAAGGGGTTAAACTAAATAGATAAGGGTTATAATTACCTAATAACGTGTCTAAATAATATTTTATGAACTAAATTCGGTTTTATATCAAACTATATTTTAACTATATCCAATTTAGTTCCATTTTCCTTGAGTTTTACATTAATATGCTTTGTTCTTTTGAAAAATTCCAATTTTCTGGTCTCCATCCCTTATAAAAGGAAACCATATATTCTCTATTCTTAACACTTCATGAGAATTAAATTTTATATAAACCCTTATAAAATAACTTCCTAAAGCCTCTACCCACTACTTATTGGTCTAGGTTTCATCATAATACAATCTTTTCAAGGATTAATGTGTAAGATAATGGAACTTTCTCAACAAATATGTATAAATCTCCACTGTGTACATTGAATATTATTTCATCTTCCACATTATATAAAACTATAGTATCCATTAAAAAATAATATTAAATTATAATAAATATACTGAGACATTGTTAAGTTGATTTAATGACCTTTATTCATTTCATTTTCTATCAAATCGAAAATGAAAGTATCATTTATGTGTACATTCAGACTACCACACCCAAAGTGTTGTATATTGTTCTTCATCACCATAATTCATGGTTGGTTATTATGTAATATTTAATATGTATATATTATATTTATGAAATTTTTATTATTTTTTAATTATAACATCTTATCTTCATTCATACATTTCTATCTGTTGGAAAGTGATAACGTCGCTCATGCATTCGTGTGAACCACCATCTCAATGAAGTGATGTGATTCATTTTTTTATTTCAATGGATGGTAATAGGGATATATGTAACTAATATATATAATATTTATGATATTATAAGGACTCTATAAAGTTGAATTATAATTTATAACTATTTTTTTACAACATCGAAAAGTAGAAACATCACTCATGCGTTTGTATGGATTATCATCTCCATGAGGTGATGTAATTTATTTTTCATCACTGAATTTTTGTGAATGGTTATAAAAGTGTATAAAATGAATAAATATCATACTTAATTCATTTTTAATATTCTATATTTTATTAACCCATATCCATGGTGAATGTACTGAAACCATTGAATTGAAACATGCAAGAAAAATGGACAAAATTTCACATGAATATCCTTTTTAAAGAAGAATTGTTAATAGAAGGATAATTGGAAAATAAAAAAGAATGGTGAATATAAAGTTATAAAATAACATGGATATTGAATATATTTAGAGTAAATATATACTTATTATAAAGTAGGTTTGAAAAAGTTTGAAGAAATAGGGGATTTGAATTAAGGGATTTATGTTACTATCGAATTTCTTTTCCAGATTTTTTATATTAAATTTCTATTGAGAAACAATTATGTTGACAATATAATTTAAAAACTATATATTTTATTTTCCTATATTTATTCATATAATTTCCATGTAATAGTATCATTTACTCTCGTTAGTATATAACATTAATGAGAAAATATTTTTAAGAAAAATTAACCTTTGTTTCTATTTGCTCTCGAATAATTTTCTTCCATTTCCACATTTTATTAAAGAAAATCATGATTTTTCTTAATATTCACTATTATTTGATTAAATTAATTTTTTAATATATTTTAATTTTTATTAAAAAATTAAAATTAACATTCTGATCATTTTCAAAACAATGAACTTTTTACTAAATGTGTAAACATATATTTATTTTAATGTATACAACTTGGAAATATTTTTACATCATCATAACTACTATGTTCTTTAAATTATTTTTTTATGTATCCATGGATCTTTTATAAAAAAATGTTTTTTATAATATTATAATAAAATAGATTTTAAATAAAAATATTATTCTCCTCAAAAAAAGTTCTTGTGATCGATTAAAGGTATTTCTATTTATGATAATGTCCTTTGATGTAACATATGCTTCACTAGGGACATGATACAATGGTACCATACATATTATTTATTTTTATGGTTACTTATTATGATGATTAAATATTATTTAAACCTATAATCTTTACCACGGTTTAAGATATGATAAAATGTTATTAAAATTTCATGACCTTATGGGAAGCATATTAATAGATTATGATAATGATCTCATTGGGTCTATTATAACCCTCCCATGAATTGGGTAATGTGGAATAGATATATCTTGAGGGGATTATGATAAGTATGGACATGATTTTTTATATCTATGTTCATGTTTTGATGTATAAGTATGATTATGTATGTCTATGGTTATCAAAGTATGAGTTGTCATGATTTTGAATTGATATGATCACATTTTGATGTGTGAATATGATTACTTCTAGATATAATCACATGATTATTCTTGGATGTGATTTTGAATGGATATGTTCACAATTTGATGTGTGATTATGATTTATTCTAGATATTCTCATAAGATTGTATGAGGTAATGATTACGAATAGCTATGTTAACAAGATTATTATTTCATATTATTATAATTCCACATGCCTATGTTATAACCCACAAAATATTAATACTACTTTGACACCCTTATTAATCATGCTTTTGGATGTGACATGATTTTGGATTTTATGATTTTTGTTATTCTATATATGAATATTTTATGTTGATAACATGATATTGATTATTTTTTTATACCTTTATGATCATCTTAATCTTTTATGATTGGTATGTCACATGTTTAATGTAACTGAGAATCTGATCTTACCATTTCAATTTTTTTATTCCCCTGGTTTTTTGGAAGTTTCTATGTATGAGATATTTATAAGGGTACAAATATGAAGATATTTATAAGAGGTGTTGAAGATATTTTAATAAATAATTTGATGATGCATATTTTATCCAAATACACTAAATATTTACATTCCTAGATCCAATATAATTATTATACGAACTAAATATTCAACATGAATGATGTAATATTTATATATGTTATTCTTGGGACTCATAAGTTATTATTAGGGAAGGGTTTTTTATTTTTGGATATTTTGATTAATAAACATTGTCAAAAAACCCTAGGGATAACTCTAAGTATATAATAACATCCTAAAGTTTTGGTAATGTAGAGATAGTTTTGTTTTCCTAAAAAATGAATCGTTGTCTTGATACTAAAAAGTGGATGTGGTTGTGGAATAGCTAAACCTAGGGGTAACAACTCTGAAATATTCATATTGAGTGTTTACTAGATCATAACTAGTACATGATGAGTGTGCCTAAGAAGAAACACATAGATAGAAACTCCTAAGGGATATTCTTAGGTTATTACACATTTTATTTATAATATATTTCGATTATTGATTGGATATAACCTATCAAAACCTATAATAAGTCACAATGATACGATATGAACTTAAATAATCATGGTTTCTAATAATGATTCAAAATCTAGGATGTATAAATATGATCATCATAATCATATGTTTTCTTACTCAATTTATTGATGTCTGATACTCGTAATAAGTTATTGGTTTTAGTTAATGGTTGAAACTTGGTAGAATTAAATGAAAAATGAATGTGACATCCTATTTAATGACTATATTAATTAAAAAAATAAAATTTAAGATAGAATACAACACATTATGATTATACTTATTCAGATATCACAATATATTATTAGAAAACTCATCCTAGGTGAGTTCCTTAACACACCTAGTTAGATAAAAATTGATTTTCATGAAGACCTGGGAGTAAAGAATATTCAACATCCTATAATTCAAAAATGAGGAAATATATACCCATGTAAATGTCTCAATGTAATGATAAGATGTTTTATGTGTGGATAAAAGGAAATAAATCAGCTAATTGATGAGGAAAAATGAATATTTCAATGGAGGGAAATGAATATTATCTTAAGGAACCGCTATTTGATTCATTTATTATGTGTGGTTTATTTGATAATTATCTGAGGCAATGCCCCGATACAAGGGATAACTCCTGAACAAGGTAAGGAAAAATTATATGTCGATCTATAAAGTGAATCATAATAATTAAGGCATACTCAAGAGTTGGAAATTTCATAACAATGTTTGTAAGGATATACCCTATGAATATCTTTTTATATATCCTTTGGTGGAATTTTATTTGATTTTTGGCATTGATTAACCCTCTCTAGATAGATCCCTTATAAATTAATGTAATAAGAAAATCACATTTGATATTATGAATCAGCCTATGATTGTATTTTGGTGTGAGGAAGAATATAAACATTTAAATAAATTTATGACTGTTATAGTAATCTTACTACCTATTCATGATATATATTTATCATAAATATTTATGAATAAAATCAATATCAATGATATTCTCGTTATTCAAGATTATGCTAATGTATATTCTAAAAACTTTCCTAGCCTTCCTCTAAATTTTTAAGTTATGTTTTCAATAGAACCAATACCTGGTAATATACCTATTTAAATGACTTCTTATAGAATTTTATCAATTGAGTTTTAGGAATTTAATAAGAAACTCCAAGATAATAATAATAATGTATTCGTAAACCTGATTGTGTCACCATTAGGTGAACCTTTTCTTTTTATAACGGAGAAATATGTGTAAATTCATCTTTTTGATAATTATCAATAAATTCACAATATCACTCTCATGAAAAAGTATTAATTATCCCATATTAATGAATTATTAGATCAACTATGCAGTTCTCAATACATTTCAATGATTTACCTTCATTTTAGATATCATCTATTGAGGGTTAAAAAGGGGGATATATCAGTGAAATCCTTCCATACATGGTATGAGCATAATGAATTTATTTTAATTCCACTTAAATATAAAAATTCCCATTTTATCATTAATTTTATAATTAAATAAGTCTTTAGAGATTACCTTGATTAGTTTTTGTTACTCTTTATAGATCATATTCATATATATTCTAATATCAAGGAAGTAAAATAATATCATTTAATGATATTTTAGGACCCCAATGAAAGAGAATTATTATTCCAAATTTACCAAGTGATAATTTTGGCTATAGAGGGTTTCATTATTGGGTAATACAATTTCATGTGGGGGTATGTTGGTATATCATTCAAATATAGAATTCATTGACTATGTCTGAGGCCAACCACTATGAATGAGATACATATTATTCTTGGATTGGGATGATACAATTGATTATTAGTGAATAATTTATCACAAATATATAACAAACTAAAAAAGATTAAATAGAATGGAGGAAAGTTCCTATGGACATATGAATGTGAGAAATTTTTAAGGAGCTAAAAATATAGTTGGTGAGAATTCATGTACTCATACTAACATATAGTAGAGAATAACTTTTTATCTTTACTCATGCATTAAATAAGGGACTGGTTTTCTTCATCACATAGACTAATATGGTGATAGATTATGCCTCACCCTAATTGACAATTCATTATGAAAATTACCTGACTGGTAATTTGGAGCGGGAAGAAGTAATATTTTTATTGAAAATATAGATAAATTATCATTTTGGTAAAATATGTGATATATATATTTATACTAATAATAAAATATATAAGTATATATTTACATCCAAAGAGTTTAATATAAACCATAGGATATGGTGGTAATTGATTAAAAATTGTGATTTTTAAAAACACTACTACCTTGATAAGTTGAATAAGGGGGGTGATTCATTAATTTGGAAATACCATGCTAGTTTTTCTATGATGATGATTGAAAGAGATAAAATATATATGGATTTAAACAATATTAGTCTTAAAATTAAGAGGAAAGGTAACATATCATATCTTTTTAGATGAATGTTTTACCACCCATCCATGTGAGGACTAAATAGGGACAGAAGGAGGATGTGGAACTATAGAAGAAGGTGAGTTATGTTTCTATGTTTAAACATTATTGGAAAGGAATAATATGATTTATGAAACTAGTATGTGTACCATTAATACCATTCTTGAATAAGGTTTCATGGGATTAATTGTATTGTTAATGATTCTCTATTCTTCATGGTTGTATGAATATATATAGAGATTTGAAAGAGTATTTCTGGTGGAATTACATGGAAGGGACCCTATATAGTATGTATTTAAATGCCCGGTAGGTAAAAAAGATAAGGATGAGAGATAGAATTATGATGGTATGTTAAAACCATTATCCATACTAGAATAGAAATTGGAAAACATTACAACGAATTTCATCACCAGACTCCCTAATATATTTAAAGGGAATAATGATATTTTGGTTATAGTGGACCACCTTATGAAATCAGAACATTTGATGGCCATTGTAGAATATTTTTATCTATATTACCTTTCCATTATATATATTAAAGAAGTTGTGATATTTCATCGAGTACCACTCTCAATTGTATCTAATTAGTATATGTGATTTTCCATGATATTATGGAGAAGTCTTTAAAATGATCTAGATAAATAGTTGGTTTTCAATATTGGATATTATCCTTAGACTGATGGTTTATCTGAGAGGGATATTAAAACTCTAAAATACATGTTGATGTATATCTATTTGAATTTAAAAGGTGGTTGGGGTCAGAACCTTCACATGATGTAATTTTTTTCAACAATATCTTTCACTCGAGTATTCCAATAGCTCCTTATGAAACCCTCTATGGTTGAAATTAAACATACTTAATGTTTTTGGATGAAGATACAGAATAAAATCTATTGGGACCTAAGCTATATTATAAAATATTAGTGAAGGTTAGATCCATTTAGAATAACATCAGGTCGTCTTAGAGTCAACGAAAAAGTTCTGCTGGCAATAATCACCAAGATCTAGAGTATGATGTTGGTGACAATGTATTCCTATGAATATATCCTTTGAAAAAAAAATTAGACATGGAAAGAAAATAAACCTAGTAAATAGATATGTTGGTCCCTTGGAATTTCATGATCATATTGCGGAAGTTTCTTATCGTTTGGTGCTTCCAATGAATCTCCTTCAACTACATGATGTGTTTTATGTATATCTTTTGAGGAAGTATATACCTGATCCTTCGCATATGCTAAACTAAAATTTTATAACACTAGATAATAATATATCTTCTAAAGAAAAACAAATGGATATTATAGATTGAATAAAAAAATTTCTGTAGTGAAAAAAAAACTCACCTAGTCAATGTTTTGTAGATAAAACATAAATTTAATGAACCTGTATGGGAACCTAAGGATTTGATGAGGAAGAAGTATCCTCAGTTGTTTGAATCAGAGTGATGTAATTTCAAAGTATAAATTATTTTAAGGGGGTATAATGTTATATTATATGATTTTATGTTATATTTATCTTTAAATAAATTTGATTTCTAGGATAGATTTCATTATACACATCACCACGTTTAAACAGACCATTATATACTATTGAAATATTATTATTTGTAATATGATTTTTATAACAAATATATTGAATTAGAGGATATAAATAGGATTAATAAAATTATGAAAAATATATTTAATTTTCCAAATTAATAAAAATTTATTGATTACTTCTTTGGAATTATGCACCCAATTTTCTGTGAATACATTTTATGCTTCAAAAAAATCCCTTCAAAGATTTTTTTCATTACATTTTCTGAGAAAATATTACAATTAAATTTTCCACATATAAAAAATTTATCTTATAAAAAATATATCATTTTTTAAATCAGAATATCAAAATTCTCTTAATGTGATAGTTTGGGATTTTTTGGTTATGATTATTTTTTCAATGAATAGTGAAAATTCAGATTTTATTGAAAACTATCGTTTCCATTTAGGTATATAAAAAAGTACCATTTTGTTTTTAACTGATTTTAATATTTTATTAGATCCTTTTTATTGAACATAATCTAATTAATGTCATTATAATTCTAATTATGCCTACTTTTTTTATAAAATTATTTTTATACTTAAAATTAAATTTTATTAGAAAACTGTTTTCGTCACGTGTTTTGAGTTCATTTTAAAATTAATTTTTTCCACTTATATAGATGAAATTTAATATAATGTATTGTATATTTTAAATCTTAATAATTATTATTATATAATAATATCAGCAAAATTTTTGTTTATTATGAATATTATAATATGAAAAAACATTCATTACTATGGTAAAGGTTAAAAGGATATAATTAGAGGTTAAACTAAATAGATAGGAGATAAAGTGACCACAAAATTTATCTAAATCCTATTATATAATTGGATTTAAGTTAAAAATCCTAAAATATAATAACTTTATCCAAATTGGAGCCATTTGTATTGAGTGATACCTTAATATATTTTAAAATTTTGAAAATTTCTTTGTGTGTCCTCTCCCCCCTTATAAAAGGACACCATCTATCATCTCTTCTTTACACATCAATAGAAATATAGTTCAGAAAATTTATAATAAAATAATTTATTATCATCCCTACCCTTGTCCTATAGGTCTTGGTTAGATGAAAATATCATACTTTTAAGGCATATGGTGTAATCTAGAGGAGGTTTTCACAACAAAGTGGTATAACTCTTAAAAGTGTACTTTCAATTTTATTTCTTCTTCCACATTCTCTAAAACTATTGTATCCATAATAAAATTATCAATATAATAATATAAATATATTTATATGTTATTATTTTTATGGTTAAACCTTTTCTAATCTATTTCTCTATCAAATATGAAATAAAATCATCGTTCCTACGAACGTGCAGAGACCGCCTCCTGAAGCAAAGTATTTCATTTTTCACCACCGTCATTAAAGGTTAGTTGTTATGAGAAATTTAATATTTAAATATGATATAACTATATATATGAAATAATTATTCTACATCAATTATAATATCGTATCTAAATTATTTCCTTTCAATCAATTAGTAAAAAATAATATTTTATTTGCGTACGTGTGGACTACAACCTCTATGAAGCGATGTGAATCATTTTACAATTCTTATTTAAATGGATGGTAATAAGGATTTATTTAATGATTATATATGATATTTATCATATATTAATGATTTTTTAATAGTTAATTTTAATTTATATTTCTTTTTTTTCATCAATCAAGTTGATGAAGCATCACTTGTGCGTATATATGGATTAACATCTCCACAAAGTGATGTAATTCATTTTTTTCACTGATTTATGTAAATTTTAAGAAAATATTATTTAATGAATAAATATGATAATTATTTCATTAATAATATTATAGATATTATGTAACCATGAACAAGGTGCACATACCAGAACCATCCAACCGAAACCTGCATGGAAATTGACCAGTTTTCACCAGAATGTCCATTTTAGGTAATAATTATTAATGAAATGATAATTATAAATCATAAAGGAATTATATATATTAAGTTATGAATTAATATATTTATTTAATATATTTATTATAAATATTTTTTATTATATATTAGGTTGTAATGTGAACGAAGTATGATGCAAATTGATGTAAGGGATTTATGTAAAAACACATTTCTTTTTGTGGTTGATTATTCTAAATTTATATTGGGAGATATTATATGAATATTATTATTTTAAAGCCTTATATTTTTTATACTATGGTTTTTCAATTATTTACTATGTAATAGTTTCATTATCTTCTCTTTAGTACATAAAATGAAAAATAAAATGTTTTTATGAAAAATCAACCTTATTTTATCATTGTTTGGGAATGTTTTTATTCAATGTCCATATTATCATTAAAAAATAAATAATGTTTTTAAGGATAGATATATTCTCATTTCAATTCATTTTCATGGTTACTTATGGTTAAGCTCAAAATATTATGCATAGACATTATTTCGAATCGAAATATTTACATTTTGATGAATGAGTATGATTACATCTTTCTATGCTCACAAAATTATGTGTGGACATTATTAAGGTTTTATATGTTCACATTTTCATGTGTGGGTATGATTTATTCTAGTTATTATTAAAATATTATGTATATATGTGATTTTGAATAGATACATTCAAAATATTATGATTTCCTATACTTATAATGCCACATGTATATGTTATGACTCTTGAATAATTATTTCTAGTCTGAAAAAATTATTAATAATGGTTCTAGATTGGTCTTGAATTTATATATTATGATATTTGATTTTATAGGAATGAATATTTCATATTTAGAACATATACTTGAATATTTTATCATACCCTTATGATAATATTATTCTCTTGTGATTGATATTACTTATTTTTATCCTTACTAATAAAATGATCTCTCCCATTCTTTTTTTTCATCACCTAATTCAAATTAAAGGTTCAAAGTAATATATTTATATAATGGTATTGATATTAAGATCTTTATAAGAGATTTTATAGTTATTTTTATGAAATAAGTTGATTATTTTTCTATTCTCCAAAGGAACTTATAATGACTTAGCCTTAAAACATTACATAATCTTTAATTTTAGTCAATAACATACTTTCTTTCACATTGGAGATCATTTAAGGTTTATATTTTTAGAGAATTTGTACATAATACATACATAACATTCCACATTCATAAATAGCGTATACTACTAAAACAATATCCATTTCTTCTAAAACAAAAAAAAGAATTCATGATTTCTTTGACACAAATCATCATAACATTTATCATGACATCACTATTTCTCTTAACTGTCCTTATAACTAATGATTTTTTTTAATCTTGGTATGATCATAAATAGATCGGTAAGGGATATAAAGAAAGAAATATTTTTTTGAGTGAAAACATAAAAACTATTTAAATACTTTTCATGAAAAATTTAGCACACATAGAAAAATCATGAAGTTTCCTTGGGACATATTTTCCATATCACTCTAACATTCACCCTTACAATTAGATAACCTTTGGTTGAATTCCAACTCTGTAGTACCCAATGCATTAGAGATCTATAATGGGCCTCACCCATCGTGTCTTGAGCTATAATGGGATCAACACAACATATCTAGAGTTATAATGGGGCTCAAACCATCATATCTTGAGCTATAATTATCTCAAACCAACATAAATGGTTTACAAGTAATATATCATGAATAAAACCCTTGATAACTCATTTAAACCTGTTTGAAAAACACATTTAGATATCACAATACCCTTTTTCATATAAATAATTTTTAAAATATAAAAACCACAAACAAAATAATGAAATTGTATTATTTAAAAATAACTATGAAAACTTATAAAGGAAACATTATATTAATAAAATTTCATGAATTCATAAAAATCCATCATGTCGTATATAAATAATATAAAAATCTTTTTAAATTTCATAAAGAGACATTTGAAAGGATTTTAAAAGGAAAGTCCCAAACATAAAAAATGAAAAAAAACCACTTTTAAAAACACATTATATAAATTAAAACATTAATAAACATATAGATAAATTCATAAATTCCATTTTGAAAAAATGGATATAATATACAAAATTTTAGAAGAATAAATATTTAAACCATGTAAAACAACGTTTTAGTTAAAGATTCCCTTACCTCAGGTTCAAATTTCTTAAATTGTGTTCAAAAATCATGTTTAATGGTTTTAATCGTGTTATTAAAATATTATAGAACTAAATTATGGTTTATAATACCTTAAATTATCTTCTAATAACATTTTCCACCAATTTATTAACCATATTTTGTCAGTTTCATTGTTTCGAGTGCATTCTTTTCATGGTTTCCAAGGTCGGTTTATTTATGTTCGTCAAAATTAAATAATAATCTATAAGTGAAAACATATATATATATATATATATATATTTCATTCTAAACAATTATATGTGAATTTAATTTTATCATAATTATGGTAAAAGGGAAATGAAAAATTATCATTCATGAAGGCGGTGAATTGACGCACCACAAACAATGATTTCATTATTAAAGAATAAAAGGAGAATTTGAAAGATTTTATAATAAATATACCATAAAAACAAAATAATTAAATTATATATTTTTTACTGGAGTTTTCATGAACGTTGGATAATAGGATGGGATAAGGTATAAGTGAGAAAAAAAATTACATAATAACTGAAAATGGAGAACTATGAACATTACATAATAATTCTTTCTTTAGTTGAGAATCACAAGGAATGCACAATCTCTTCCCAAACCTTGCAACATAATATTTATCAAAATTAAATTCAGTCAACTTAGCTTTATTAACCGGTTCTACCTTTTTCTAAAACTCACAACCTTCCTTCTATTCATTCCTAATTATTTCTGATATAGACAATTACACTGACACCTAAAACAAAATAGAGGTATTTCCAGTACAAACAACTTCCAAGACAAAATTTATCAAATCATTAACCAAGGGGTCATGTTCCAAATATATCAGGGTTATTGTAGCATTATTTTTTTAACTAAAATCATTTTATACTTTATTTTCATAATCAGGATGGTAATAGATCGTGCAATCACAATCCTTGATTAATTACAGTCTTCTTCTCTATCTCATCTTCAATTAATTTTTAATAAATATATACTTTAAACTTATATAGTCTGTATATCTTTCACATTTTACTCCATACAAATGATTCCTCTAAAATTTTAATGAAAAACAACAACATCCAATTCCAAATCATGGGTAGGATAATTTAACTCGTGAGGTTTCAAATGACATGAAGAATAAATAATTACCTGACCATTCTACATTAGAACACAACAAAGCCTCTTAAAAGAAGCATCACTCTAAGTAAATGATTCACCACTTATAGAAGGTAGGGTCAGAATTGAAGCATTCACCAATATTATTTTCAATTCTTGAAAACTACCATCACATTATTTTGTCCAAATGAATTTATATCCTTGTTGAGTTAACTTAGTTAATGGGATAGATAACCATGCAATGTTTTAAAGAAACCTCTAACAATATCCTACCAAACCAAGAAAACAATAAATCTTGGTTATATTTGTAGGTATTATCCATTATTAAACAACTTTTTATAAGGATCAACAATTATGAAATATTTAAAAAAAATGTAACCAAGGAAAGAAATTTTTTTCAATAAACATTCACACTTACTAAATTTTCTATTTAGTTTATTTTATATTACGGTTTAAAAAACAACCCTTATATGTATTTTATAATCCTATTTACTTCTATAATATATCATAATTTCATCAATAAAAACAAACAAAATCTTATCCAAGAAATCATCAAATATTATATTCATAAGATCCATGAATACAGTAGGTGCATTAGTAATGCTAAACAATATAACAACAAATTCATAATACTCGTATCTCGTACGGAACATAGTCTTTGAAATTTCTTCTTCCTTTACTTTCAACTGATGGTACCCTAACCTCAGCTCGACCTTCAAAAAATACTATGCTCCATAGACCTGATCAAACAAATCATTCATATGAAGTAAATGATACTTATTCTTAACAGTGGTGTTATTCAAGGATTGATAAGCAAGAGAAATTCTTATTGAACTATCTTTATTTTTAAAAAACAAGATAGGATCACCCCATGGTGAAGTACTAGATCAGATAAAGCCTTTATATAATAAATCATACATTTTTTTTGCAACTGTACAAGTCATATTAGAGCCATTTGATAATGGGGTTTCGAAATTTTCTCAGCATCAGGAACTAAGTCAATTGTAATCTCAACCTCTTGATCAGAAATAACACTAAGAAAATCATCACCAAATACATCAATATACTCTTTTTTTAGAGAAGGGGTGATGGGTCAAGTCCCTTTAGATAAATAAAGAAAAAACATTTTTTAGAATGGGAAAGAGGAAAACCATTAAAAGAAGGAAACAATCCGGAAAAAACCGAAGGAAACAACAAAGTAAAAAAGAAACAAACATCCAAGTGGTCATCAAGAAAACCTCATCGCCCCCCTTTACAAGCATTGCAAACTTATTCCCATAAAGAAATTGCATTACCCCCTCTGCCAAGAAGTTGCACTGCGCTAGCAGCACAATGTGTCAGAGCACTTCCCCAACCAACCACGTGGAGGAGAGTCGGATAAAAGGTGCCAGCACACCTTTCTCTCTTGCGAGCCACCCACCCGACAAATCATGAAGAGAAATTCAGCAATGTCAACTTGAAATACATCAATATATTCATTTACCACTAGCACATAATTGATCTAAATAGTTCTCTTTTGTTCAAAAATTTGTGAAAGATAACATTCATTTCCATATTTTAACATTTTCTTAGCTTCCTAATATGTTATCAATAGTATCGGTTCTTTCTTGTACATAAAATGAAACTCTTTCTAGAAAAGAAACTTCCTTTTCTCTATATTCTATTTTATCATGATAAAAAAAGTCATTTTGTACATAGAATAACATCAAAATCTACTAGATCCAATATAATAAGGTTTGTAGGTAAACTCTTTCCATAGAAAAAGATTGGTAGATTCTTATAATTTATTTTTGCCTTAATATTTCCTCAAAGTGTTTTTACCAAGAGTTTTGTCATCATTTTAAAATGTGGAATTTATAATTTAGTAGAAAATTTCTCAGAACTGAAGGAATGTGTAGACCCCGAATCAAATAACACATTGGAAATTTCATTAAAAAAAAGACATTTACTTGATATCACTTTTCATAATGGATCAACATCTGCTGATGTAGCTGCAATGTATTTTCCCAAACACTTCTATTTCCAATCTTGTTGATTTTTTACCTGAGTGACTATATTTGGACACACATTAGCAAAATGACCCAGCTTCTTACAGTTAAAGCATCTTACCATCAGCTTTTCTATGATTTTTAGATCATTTTCCTTGAAATAACGAGACATGTGTCTAAAATTTCCACATATGTAACATTTCCCAGAGTTTACAACACATTCTCTAGGATTCTTTTTACTACACTTTTCACAATAAGGGAAATTTATTTTCTTACCTCCAAATTTATTTGATGAATTATTCCCTAATGCCTGCTAACCTGACTGACTATTATTCTTATTATCATGAGTCATATATATGTCAAAAAACTCTATATCTACTTTTTTAGAATAACGAGAAAGTTTCTCATCGCTTTTAAACTTCTGTGAAGCCAAAGATCCTCATAAAATTAGTTTTAAACCAAAGTAAAATATGTTAATTTTACTATAAATGTCCAGAGTAAAATCTAGTACATACATGTGCAGTATTATAAAATTGGCTTCCTATATAGAAAAAAATAATCATCTTTATTCCCCAGTGATAATATTTTTTCTTCATTCTGAGTTGAAAATTTTTAGGAAAATATTTTTCCAGAAAAGACTCTTAAAATCATTCCATTATAGAGTATCAAGGTCATATTTTTCTTTAGTATTCTTAACCAGAGACCACCATTAATTGGATTAACCTTCAATTTGATAAATAGATAGTATTACCTTTTGGCATTCTGAATATCCCATGACATCAAATATCTTTTCTAGAGCATTGACTCAACCTTCAGTTATCACTAGATCTTCAGTTCCACTTAAATCTAGAGGATCCTACCTCATAAAATGATACACAAAATACATCTTTATTCATGTTAGATCTAGTTCTTCTCTATCATGGATGCCGCCACTTATTATCTCCTATGTTAACTAAGCTATTACTATCGCAAATGGCTCAGTTCCAATTCCCCCCATTCTAGGCTATGGGTTCAAAAAGATATCAGCCTATCAATGACTTCCAACTTTATCTTCTCTGTTTATTATATGGAAAACCATTTTGAACATACATATAATAAACAAATAAACATGGTAATTCTAAAATGCTATACCATTTTTAATTAACCATAAATTAAAATTCATTTAGGGTATTATATTAACATCATCCAAACCCCAAAGTTTATCTAAACTATCTTTTGATACCAATTATATAGACCCAACCTTATATCATTACATAATCCTGAATTTTAGTCAATTTGTTTATTTTACATTAAAGATATTTTTATGATAAGAGTTTTATAGAATTAGAACATAATACATACATAACATTCCACATTCATAAAAATTGTATGCTACTAAAATGGTATCTATTTCTTCCAAAATATAAAATTTTAAAAAATAAAACACGCTTTATTTGACACAAATATTCATATAATTCTTTATGACTTACCCCTTTATTTCACCCATCATTATTACATGTGAAAAACATTTTTAAATATTTGTATGATCATATAGAGATGAGTAAGGGATATAAAGAAATAAAATTTTTAGTTCAGTAAATACATATAAAATATTAAAACCCTTTAAAAAATTCTTTAGTAAGCATATAAACATCAGGATGTTTCCTTAGTAAATACTTACAATATCACTCTTATATTCACCCTTACAAAATTAATAAACTTTCAAGAAACTTCCAAATCTAGAAAACCCAATGTATTGGAGAGCTATAACGAGGATCACCAGTCATATCTTAATCTATAATGGGATCAACCCAACATATCTTAAGCTGTAATGGGGCTCAACATGTCATATATTGAGCTATAATGGGATCAACCTGACATAAAAAATTTCAAAAGAACATATCAGAAATAAAACCCTTGATAACTCATTTAAACCCAAAATAAAAACATATTCATATATCATAATACACTTTTTTAATAAAAAACAGTTTTAAAATATAAAAACCACGCACATATTAATGAAATCATATTCTTAAGAAATAATTATGAAAACATTGTTTCTGATGCTTCCTTCAGGTCACGCATTTGTCCATAGAGGACTCTTTTTGTTGTTACCCCACATTCACAAATTCCAAAGGAGGGCGACATCCGTCTCTTATTCAAGGACGTTTTCTCCTTGGTTGAAACAGGATGATGAGATGTCAGTCTCTTATTCTATGAATTTCTCCTCGGAACTCGTTACCTAGTCTGGATCTCCCTTAAAGATTAAGACGTTGTTCATGAAACTCTTCCCTGGTGTCATATCTTCATGGACACCAATTAATTACACTGCTTTTGTTAGGACATTCCAATGGGTCAAGTCAGGGTAGCAACCTTCGATCGGGGAAGTAGTCACGTTGGACATCATTGGCATGTTTGGACACTAAAACACTATTTTATATGGGTTTCTTACCCTTATTATAGGGATTCTCGAGAGTGTGTAATCCTAAGGAATCCCATGTAGAGTGTGGATAATTATATTCCATAGGCATGTCCCCAAGGTTTTCCCTAGATTAACATGTTTAACATAGGGTATGCTATGATTTTAATGTCTAGCGGAGATGAATCGGACAGATCAGAACTCTTATAGGAGTGGATCAGAAGGGTAGATCCCCAAGAGGGAGGACCAAAGGGGTTTACCAGATGAGTGGATCAAACCATCCAACGAAGACGGATCTAAGAATGCTTTGGTCCCTATAAAGGGGATACAAGGTATTATCGTTGGCTATGACTGAACCTTAGGGAGGTTTCCTACATGCCCGGTCTAGGAGATTAGGATCAAAACCCACATAGTTTTAATGGGTGATGAATTGGGGTGTAGACAAAGGAAAATGACCCGGAAACATGTTGGGTATTACACACAGATAGTCTCCCACCACAATAGGTAAAATCTTGGTTGGTTGGTTATGGATTGTGCGGGGATTGTGTGTGGTTAGCTGCCTGAGGAAATAGTGTGATCCCACTAGGATGTGGTGGCTTGAGTAAGAATCAAGATAGATGATGGATGGTTGAATGAGGTGGATGAGCGGAATAGGATAGAACCAACATGAAGATGACAACGATGTTGGGATTCATCCTTAGAGAGGTTTCCTACATATCACTATGTTGATGAATCAAAGTCCACGTAGTTCGGTGGGGTGATGGGACACTTGAGGAGTTGGCCCATGAGAATGGACACATGGATGGGTCCTGGAGGAAGTAGAACATCCAAGTTGGGGAATGACATTCATGAAACACAAAGTCTCAATGGAGAGACCATGATGATACATGAGTGATGGGCTTGAACCTTAGGGAGGATTCCTACAAATCCCTGTGGTAGGGAATGAAATTCTATATAGTTCAGGATGAGGCATGGAATCTGGGTGTACGCGAAGGACAACGACTCGACAACATGCTTTGGGTTACATGTGGTAAGTGGACCAATAGTTTTTCTAATGTCACTAAAGTAAGGACTAAGAATTTGGGTCCCAACAAAGGGGACACTGAACTTTACCAGTGTTTGGGGTTGAACTTCAGGGAGGATTTCAATGTACCCTATCTAGGGTATAGGGATCAGAACCCATGTAGTTCAAATAGTTTTACCATTATTTAGGGTTGAACCACAGGGAGGCATCATATATACCCAGTCTAGGAGATAGGTATAAAAACCCATGTAGTTCTAATGTTTACAGTTTAGCATCATGCTGGATAAAAGGGTAATATATTTTAACATCATGTGGGATAATGGTGAACTGATGTGAAGTGGTCAGTATTGATTAGTGTTGGGCTTTAACCTTGGGGAGTCTTTTAATGTACCATTCTTGGAAAGGGAAAGGATCAAATTCCACATAGTTTGGTTTTGGGGGAATAGAGCTTACACACTAAGGTGTCCCATAGAGGGTGTCATGGTCGATACTTAATCAAATCCCACATGATTCATGCTCAGTGTGAGAAACAAGAGGAAAAAAGGACCTAACGACCATGTCGTGAAAGGTTCATATCTGAGGAACGAAGCGGGGATTCCCTGTGGTTAGTGGCCCAGGGAGATAGAGATTGGGATGTACTCTAGATGGAGGCCCGATGGAAATAAATCCAAAAGGGAGAGGGATGGGTTATTGAGTCCCTATTCCCATCGCTCATATGTCCTCTATGCACAGAAGAATATAGGAGGATCAAGGATTCTACCTCTCGCAAGAATGTCTAGGAGGTTACACCATGATGGTTTCCCTTCTCCGCGGACAGATGTCGTTCCATGAAAGGAGGATCTCATTCCATGTGAGGAAGATCTCACTCCCATGGAGTCTAGTGGACGTTGAAAATTTCCAAGGCAGTGCAACCCTTATATATTTCATGGGGAGAGGCAACAGTTTAACGTCATGTGCTGAGAATGATGGTTCTTGGCAGTTTAATGTCTTTCAGCTCAGACGATGAGGATTCACTCCTAACCCCTAGGACATACATAACTAATTCCCATCCACACATGGGTAAGGGAATTCATCAACAATGACATATGAATGTGTGGTTATGAAGTAATCCATTGAGGGGATCATGTTATCATGGCTATGAAAAGAATCAATAGACGTTATAGTACCTATATGAAGATGTATGAATCTAAGAAAACAAATATGAAGCACATCCCATGGGACCTTTAAATCACTTCGTAAAAACTTGGTTAGTCATTTGGAATAGAGGTTCGCAAAGGAAATGGGTTCACAGGAAGGGACCTTGCGACGCTCTGGTGCTCTATAGAGTGGAGAGAATCTGTGAAGGGGTATTCTTCATGAAGTGGAGTGGCCTAGCTAAGGTGTGAAGTATATATTCATATGAAGGGTGATTTGTGAAGTGAATGAGATTTCGTGGAGTAGGAATTCACAGAGCATGGGTTCATTTCAAAGAGTGACAATATGAAGAAATGTACTTCAAAAATCACAATGATCCTACCTTAGCATAGGATCCACATGTGCATGGAAGGTACTTCGCAAAGCATGAGTGCTTTGCGAAGACCTTAGTTCTCTTAGGGATCTCCTTCCTTTGTGATGTCCTATGGGCTTCATGGAGGGAATCCATTCTTGAAGAGGGGTTGTATTTGAGCTAATGAAATGGTATTTCACAATGCTCAAATACCTTAAATATCTTGTTTTCTCAATGTTTCACAAATTAGATGGTTCATTGAGATTTGAGAGTTGAGAAGGAAAAAGGTCAGGGTATCCATCCTTTGGCTCTGAGGGAATCCTTATATTTATAGGCAAGAGGTGGCGCGAAGCTCTGAAAGAATGTTGTGTACCCACTTGTTCTTTTCCATCAAAAGTGTCTTGCGTCACATTTTTCATAACCATGGAGTCGACCATCAACTTCTCCTTGGCATAGAGGCCTCTTGAATTCCCTCTGCAATGCTCGAAGAGGCTTCCATCAGTTTTCATGGGATTGCAGAGGTGATATAGTTCCTTCTATGGAATGAATCTTTCCATAAATTGTATTGTAACCACATATCCCTCTGTATCTTTTCTCTATAGCGATTGTATAGGGGGCCATGGCTTCGCACCGGTCACGGTGTTAAAGGGATTCATGAAGCAGCCCCTTGGGCATTGGTCTTCTCTTTGTGTATATATCCTTTCCCCACATTTTTGTTCCAAAATCCCCCCCCCCCCTCAGTCTTGAATAAGATTATAAAATGAGGGTCAAAATATGAGGTTAGATCGCCAAAATTTAGGCAAATCACAAAAAAAGATCGTAAAGCAGGGTTTCGATGCAGGTCGGTGATGCACGGGTTGATAACGTCGTGAAGCTCACTGCGGCTAGGCACACCGCAAACTCAGAGGTCATTTATTATATATAGGGGATGAATACCCCTTTTCCTTACATATCTCTAAATTTTAATGAATGGTCTCTCGATCTACGAAGCTCCACATGCTTTTTGACCGCTATTTCTGAATCGCGTCCATTTTTTTTCTACAGTGCATAGCGAGTCTTCTTACTCTGCGATTGTGCACTCCACGGCTTGTGCCTACGAGGTCTCTAGCAGGGATCTGTGACTTATCTTTTTGATTGATATCCATGATCCAAGACAAAAATTTCTAAGGTTTTGACACAAAATGGCTCACCCAGAAGCTATCAGGGGGTCCTTGTAGATACTGCCCGAAGGGCAGAGATGGCTGATAAACTGGGCATCGAGAAATGTGTGGGGAGTCATTCGGACCACAAATCCCTAGTGGAGCTATTTTTACATAGTAAGAAGAGATAAACCCTTTGAAAAAGACTTCCTCTATCTGGTTTTGGTCTGAGTGATGATGTTTTCATTCCCAAAGAAAGAAGGGACGAGCTAGCCTATTGGTTCAGGAGTACGTTGTGCCAGCACCAGTGGTTCAGGGTGGAAAACGGTCATACTTGGGATCATCGTACACCTGTCAATCCTGACTACTTGTATAACCATGTAAAAACCATTTATGTAAAGGAATTGCATCCAGAGGTATCTCCCTTGTACTACCGCACCATTCGGAAGGTGGCCTTGGGGAACCCGGAGAAGGGGTGGACCAATGAGTGGGATCTACACTAGGGAAGCAATTTCATAGATGACAGGGCATGGACGTACTGGGTCTGTACCTCCTATGAGGAGTTTGAGTTAGATTTGAGGTGAGTGGTCCTGTATGAGGCAACATGGGCCTCTTAATTCCACATCTACCCGCCTAATAAACCGATGTTAGAGTTGTTGAGAAGGTGGTCATTGAGGACCAACACTTTTCACCTTCACTATGGGGTGGTCATTATCAGCCTTTGGGCCTTCACAAAATATCAGGGATTCTGATATGGGGGGTGATGTATGAAGAGTTCTTCATACCACAAATACATGGGATAATCCAGAGCAGATGATTCTTCTAGAAAAGTTATTTATGGACCTGGTGCAAGGAGAGTACATGCAATCAGTAAGGGATGTCCACATTAAGTTGTGGTTCAGGTAGTTTCAGAATTCCCCTCTAGATGGGAAGCTTCCTTTGATGCCTCCCACTATCTCAAAGGGGGTCCAACGTAGTAAAGAGAACTCATACTGGAAACACATGGAGGACATCCAGTGGATGACATGGGGGTTTAGTGTCTACACTGAGTAGCAACCGGTGGTTAGTTTAGTTGTGTTCATCTCGGTGCTCAATTGTTGAAAGATTCTGCCAGTAAGGGACATGAACATTGGTGTACAACCAAGCACATTTATCATGGTGTTCTTGTTGGTGATAGGGGTCAGATCAATATTGGGATCCTAGTTCTGGCAAAGATATATAAGGTATTGTGGCATATCAGTGAAGGTAAGAATTCACATAGGGTGTGTGGGTTGTTCTATCTTCTGTATGGGTGGATAGTGGCACATATGGGTGACTATGAATACCTGAACCCCATTTCTCCTCTAGGGTCGGACACCCAATCGGCTATTCTAAATGCAGTGCAGAGTTTCCCAACCAAGATGACCCTACTGCTAGTGATGAACCGGGTCTAGAAAGTTCAAAACTTCAACTTCCATTTGTTCCCATTTTCAATAGGTGTGTTCACTAATGATGTTCAGGGAACAGAGGATCATTGGTTCTATCTCCTAGCCTTTGGGATGGAGTCTTGGTGGTGTGGTTTGACCGTGATCCTCTCTGTGATCCATACACCCTCACCGCTTTGTGAGGAAATTTCAGTGCATGAAGAGGCTAACCTCGTGGGTCTACTTGATATTATTCCATGAGGACCATCCATGTGTGATGAGGAAGATGTGGCTTGTGTTTAAAAAGGAGGATGGGAAGATGCGGGATGAGCTACCTCTGCCTACATTTGTCTATGGGATATTGAAGGAGTATTCCAAGAGTTGGGAGGTAGCCTATCCAAGAGACATGTGGAAGCAGAGGAATATTTGTTCCAGTGATAGGGTACCTCCCCAACCTTGAGTTTGGGGTTGTAAGGTGGCATGAACATCTCATAGTGGTGAGGATATAGTAACAGTGAGGCCTACACTGATCGAGAGGCATGCAACAGTAGTGAACCTTCTGGTCCTAGAGGAGCAATGTCAGTGAAAAGGGAGGCCACCCATGGGGTTTCGTAGGAAACCATCTCAGTCTCCGTGGAAGCAACTATTCCATATAAACATGCCTGAGGATGATGTTTTCCTAGAGGTTTGGGACATCTGTGATGTCAACAGAAAATTCCTCAATCCTTCCCATATGTGGCTCCATATGAACCATATCGGGATGGATTTTTCAAGGATTGTTCATTACAGGGATGTCTTTGTAGTATCTCAGGTGGATGGGAAGTAGTGCATCTGTGAGTTTAAGGACATCATGCACTCTTTGGGTGCTCTGCGTTCAATGATGGATATGGTGAAAGTGTTTCTCAATCGAACAATCCCTCCATGATTATCTGCCATGTAATTTAGGGATCACTTTACCCTACTTGAAGTATCCTAAGATTCCTCATGGGGGGAAGAATCTTGTAGAGGGAGCCCTTTGGAAGAAGGTGTGGTCATAAACATGGAGCTGGATGTGTTTGCGAAGGATCTTGAGGTAAACTGTAAACCATTTTCCTATGGTCCCTATTCAAGTCACTTGGGCCTTACCAACTAACATTTGACCTACACAAGAAGGCCTCATATTCAAAACCCACTATCATACAATAGTGAATATAAATTTGGGATCTGAACCTCTGCAAACGGCGATTACCACGCCTAGTGGGGCCGTGACTGTAAGGCACCGACCCCAGAAGCCCGGAGTGAGTGCATTATTTTAATACATAGGAATGATTGTAAGGAATCATTTCCCGAAGGGCCAAGTAGTTTAGTAGTTTTGGAAAAATAGATACATACATAGGTTCTATGTTACGACTTGAAAATAAATACAACATATAATTTCTATTGTGAATATCCACAACTCAAATTTTATCCCTGCAGTTCATTCATAATAAACTTCCTCATGTCCTGAAAAAATGAAACATAAGAAAGGGGTGAGCTCAGATGCTCAGTAAGGGTAATCAATATAGTATAAGATATCATGAGAATAAACATTAGGCATGGTGATTACCTAAAAATTCATTCCTTTAATAATAAACTTGAACATAATATGGAAAGAATATGAGTTGTGTAAATATTTCCATAATAAAACATTATCATGGGTATTCTACTAGTCAAATAACCACATGAAATACGAATTTTTAGCTTTATAATGAGGAAAATGCATGTGCGAGACATTATAAAACATATCTTCAAGGCCTTGGCCATGAAGTCTAAAAATGATTAACTCCTAGGCCAACACCATATCTCAAAATGGGAAAGGCATTGGCTATGCCCACATGTATTAGTCTCATGAGACCTACCAATGCATTGAGAAGCTATAGTGGGCCCCACCCATCACATTCAAAGTCCAATGCATATCTTATATGAAAGGGTAAACATAATCAACATATACATTCATATTGAAACTAACATAACAAATGTAGATAACTTTCCCCAATCATTTAACATAAACACTAATAATTCATATTAATATGGCTAATGGTATCAAAATAGCACATCCACAGTCTTAATAAATAGAAACCCTTCAAAAAAATATTGTAGGTGATATTATAATAGATAAACCTCAATGAAGTAAATTATTTAAAAAAATGATGTTGACATAGAAAAAATATATTTTTAAATGAGGCCATTGACAAATTATTGAGGAAATAATACTTAAACATTCCAAAGTGTCTCATACCACCTTGAAACATTCAAATCATATTACTATAGAATATAATGAGAATAAGGATACTCTTTATATGAGATACCCAAGGGTATTAAATACACCAAAAACATGGAATAAGTGGTGAACAAGGTATATACTTCATAAAAGATAATGTGAGATGTGAAAAAAATCCTTTTTACTTTTGAAAGAAGAGTTCTTTTGGAAAATCATTTGTATTTCACATGAAGTCAGATTGTAAACACGTATAACCAAGAAAATAAAATTTAAGGACATTTAAATTATATTTTAGGATTAAATAATGTTTTATTGAGGTAAAATTGTAAAAAAGAGTTTTAAGATAACATTAGAAATAAAACATTTTAGTGTGGTTTAAGAAAAATATTAAAGGATTTTAAAGCACAAAGGCATGTTTTCTTTCATAAAACCATAAATGAACCAAAAATATATTTTTCATGTTAAATTTTTTTTCTATAAAGATAAATATGGCATAAAATATAATATAGATTGAACTTCAAAATAGGTAAGAATTTGAGAAGTTCTTTGAATTAGGCTTGCATTAAAGAATAATTTTTGAAAGCTTTTATGAAAACATGTTACTCCCCACAAAATAAAGAAGGATTCTGATTAGTACACATATATAGAACCTTAATTTAGAATTTATGAGGGTAACATAAGAATAAATAATAATTTCATTGAGTTTAATAGAGAATAAGAGCAACTCGAATGAAAATGGAGGTTCGGGTAGAAAATGCTTACAACTTTGTAATATATTGAATTATATGCCCAAAAATTAATAGTAATAAAATTATACATTAAGTATAATAAAAATAAATATATTAATGGTATTAAAAATTAATGGTAAGTATAAATTCACCATACACAAGTATTAGTAGTGAATACAGAATATCTCGCAAAAATGGGAAGGAGATGAAGAAACCCCTTACCTTAAGTCCAATGGTGTTCTTCAATTGATCTTAGTGTCCTGGATAACACAATTAAATTCATTAATAAACAATTCTAGAAACTATTATTTATTGAATTTATTTATTATAACTTTATTTGGTTCATTAATTTCATTTTTGATGGGTTTAAGAGGTTCAATTATTTGTTTTGGAAGCATTTTTTCCTTGGTTTTCAATATCGGTTTAGTTGAATTCATGAATGGAAGTTTGTTTGAAATGTGGTAAATAATATAGAATTATTAATATATATTATTAGTCAATTTACAGGGATATAAATGTTCTTATGAAGAATTTTTTTAAATACCATGACGGTGACTTGTTTGATAAAAGATAATAATAAACGCTTGGATTAACTTGGCAGTTTTGTTCATAGTGAACTTGTTTTGAATCATTATTTTATATTATTATGGTGTAAGGATTAAAGTCCATTACATGAGATGAAATAAATATATTCTGATATTTTTCAACCATAAAAATGGTTTCATGACCATAATTTAGGATGGTAATAAAATTTTTGAACCCGTTGGCCTTGAATGTGATAAAATAACACATCTCAGACGGTGTTTTCATTTTTTGTATAAGTGGAGGGTAAAAGAGAAATGATGAGGAAATATTCCATTAGCATAATAAAATTATATTTCATGTAATTTAATTTAATTATCTTAGCATTTGTATGAGGGTATATGAAAAAGATAATAAACGAACTCAAAATAATATAAAAGTTCAGAAATCTCTCACGGAAATTCGGCAGCCTGACGGTGTCGCTTAATATTTCATAAAATATTTTGTGGAGAAAAAAAGTGTATCTCATAATTAATATATAATATGGATAGTAAGGGTGATATGTAATGACATATACCATCATGAAACAATTTAATTTATAATATAATAAATTAATAATAGCTCTCGAAAAAGAGAGAGATTTTGAGAAGAAAATTATGCAGCATAACATCTATGCAACATGGTTTTTGAAAACATTAAAAAGAGAGGGTACATGGGTCACACATTCATGAAATAATCATAAAATCATTTAGGGATAGAATAATATGTAAATAATAACATGGTATAGAAACATGAAATACATACCACAAAAAAGAGAACTTGGATGGGAAAAGAGAAGTTGAGAATTCTCTTACCATGTAGAGTAACTCCTAAGACTTGAAGGTTGGGACCTTAGGGAAATGAGGACACCTTGTGAGGACTACTATGTAGGTAAAACTACCAGATCTTCGATGATTATGAGATTGTAATGAAATAAAATGATAGAATGAGAAATTATTTATAGTAAATGAGAGGGAGTTTTTTATTAATTAAAATGGACACCTCATTAGTGTTTTTTTTGCAAAACCATAGGCTTGGCCATGATATTTTCCCATGAGATTTCCCATGGTATTTTTCCATGGTATTATCTACATGAGAAACCTCACATCATATTTTACTATACACAAGTTGACCATAATTTTATATTAATTATTACTTCACTATGATGTCATTAAACATATCGAAAACCCCAAACTATATTTTTTACTATTCACAAAAAAATTAAGTATTTTAGAAAAACACCAAAAATTCACCCGACTATTATTCAATTTTTGGAATGAAAATATGAAATCCATTTTTTAAAAATAATTTTCTAAATATTTTTTTTTTTTTTTATATAAAATCATAATTTATTCCAAAAAAACAACATTAACATTATAACTCATTTTATAACACCTTAAAAAATTAATCATGGTCCTATAAAATAATCTTCTAAACATAAGAAAATAAAGTAACAATTTTTTATAACTTTTTATCAAAATACATTTCCATTTTAAATTATTAAATTAATCATAAAATCATAATTAAAATATTTATTACATACAAAAATACCAATAATTATACTAAGATCGTTTTTTCACTTTTAAGATGTCTAAATTATATTTATACATTCATGGGAAAAGTTTCTATTTTTTTCCAATAGACTATTCATTACTATTCATACTGGAATGTAACTATTCATAAGGGTATGTTACTATTCATCAAAAATTAATTTTGTCTTATCGGACTCTAAATATCTTACTGAATGCTACCGTGTATGTCAGTTTTTTTGATATACAACTTACAAAAGTAGAAAAATATTTTTATTTGTTAAGTAATAATAAAGTGTTGTTTTTTTGAGAATCAGTGTTTCAAGTATTCTATATTAAATCTATTTTTAAATTCTTGGGGTGTTATAGCGACACCCATGGTGGTTCTCTCAGATTCCTCAGATTTTCCTACCATATATAGGGGCCACGCCTCGGGATTCTGGACGTAATAGCTTAGGGGAGAGAGTGATTATTTGATCTCTGTATGTTTTCTTCAATGAATTTGTAACTTCCATCCATTGAATCAGGAAAAATGATGTCTATGTATTCTCACATGCACAGTTATTCAAATGTTGTGGGCCACATTGGCAAGGATGGTTAGGGCTCCTAGCCCTGCCTTTCCCAGGGGAACGCCGGTGGTCGTGGAAGCGAACGTCGATACTGACCAAGCTGCAACGCTTCTAATCAGATGTGGGACCATCAATATGATGGAACCCAAAGTCATCGAGGTGGAATCCGGTGATGGGGATCAATCAGATGACATGATACCCAACAAACCTGACGATACACTAGATTAAGATCCTGATGACGAGTTCCTAGAAGCATTCCCAATATATGAGCCCGCTGAACCTAAGGACCGTGACGAGACATCTTTCGATGACGAGGAAAACAAGGTTGTCTATCACCGATCCTGGAAGCTGAACAAGCGCTTCATTGGGGAGACCCCACAAGCACAATGGATAGAATATATGGGGAGGCTTCATTCCCGGCTAAAAGAACTATACACTAGAGGAGTGGACGTCGAGCGTCCCCATATGCTCATCTAAGACTTCATGGCAGAGAAAATACGGGAACATGACTGCAACATCAGTTTGGGTTGGTAGTAGAGGAAGTATATGAACATCAAGAGACTCTATCAGGCCTAGAATTATATCCAATGTTACACCCCAAGCTTCCACAATACGTTTCCCTTTGAATAATATAGTAGCATGCATTGTACGCAACTTGGAGTTTTAACACATCATGACCAATCAAACTAACCGTTAGGAATATTAATACCCACTTTTTAAAATTTTATAAATTTTATTTTTCAAAATGGACTTCATTTTTGGATTCTGAATATCAAAATTATCTTAGGGTGATTTTTTGGTATTTTTCTGAAAACATTCAAATTTTGATGAATAGTTAAAAACACTACGATATTGTTTAAAATTGACATTTATTTAAATAATTATTTTTCTATTTTTATTTTAAGTCAAAATAGATTCATAATACCTATATTAGTTAAATTTAATTCGTTGGAGTCATTTTTATAATAAAATTCGATTTATAAAATTTTATTGAACTTTTAACCATCTTTTACCCACCTTCTAGAAGCATGTGAAAATTTGAATAAAACATATTTTTTCTACTTTTTTTAATTGAATTTCAAAAATCTGAGAGACACGATTGACATCAGTAAGTAAAATTTGGTTCAATAAGATGAAAATAATTTTACATGAATAGTAACTTTTGACTTTTATTTACAACGATTAAAAGTAAATAGGGTAATTAAAGCTAAAAAGGATATTATAATTACACTAAAACCTGTCCTAATTCTATTAGATAATTGTAATTCGACAAAAATAACCTTAAAAATAAAATATGACCCTTTTGGTCCACTTGGATTAGATAAGGACATTTATTATTATTTTATTTAAAGAAGAGTTAAAAGTGTTAAATTAAAAGTTTAATAACTAAACCATTTTTAATATAAAGTTACACATAGAATAAATTAAGTTATAAATATTTATTAGAAATATAAAAATATTTACTACATAATTTTATTTTATTTATAATTTTTATACACTAAATAATTAGATTTATTTATGACACAATGACGATGCAGTAATTACCTTATTAATGAAATATTAAAATAATTGATATTATAAATATCAAAATAAATGTAAATTGATACTTTTGATTAATTCCACAAATTTACTATATTAATATGACATGTTAGGGTTGAATCAATGATTTTTTTTGAAGTAATCATGCTGTTATGACTTTCACACAAACGAAATACCAAATAGTGTCAAAACTAACACAAATGAGTTTTTAAAACAAATACTATATTATTAATTGATATAATATTCATAAAAATATAAGGTTAGGAAAAATGACTTATATAAAAATATATATGTAATTAATGAACAACTTGGGGTTCTCTTGAAATTTTATTGTAAGTTTATTAACCATATAATATAAAAATACAAGGAACCATGGTAAATGTTAAACTATTTAATCAAGAGTTAAATCTAAAGGATTAGGTTAATATGGTGACCTAAACCTGTATAAAACCAATTGGTTAGGAGTTTTTTTACCCATACCCATATTATCCTTAAAATGAATCATTTTGGAGCCATTATAAACCGATTATGATTGTATAATAAAATTATTTTTCAAGCTTTCCTAAAGTGACCCTCACCTCTCTTAAAAAAGGGTACTTCTCCTTCTCTCAAAATCACACCTCCAAATCCATTTTTCTCAGCCAAAACCTACTCAAATATCCTTACAACTACCCTCACTTCGATCTGGAGTCATTACTTTGATCAGAGAGACAATCTAAGGATCCCTTTTGATCAACTCAAAAGGAAACACCCGAAGAAGAGGTAATAATTTCACCACCTTTTTTCAAAGTTCATTTATTCATCTTCTTCCTCTTTATTTCTTTGTTTTTTCCATACCAAAATAATAAATATAGTACCTTATACATAATATGATGTTATTATAAATATGATGAAACCATTTTCATTATTCGATCCATCCTATGAATGACATGTCACCATACGTGCGTATGTACGGCTTGTCGTCTCCACGTCGTGGTGTAGTTTGTTATTCAAACACTTTATTTTTTAGATTGGTATAATAATGAGTATAAATGATTTAAATAATAAATATAACATGTTAATTATTATTTATATATGATATACCATCCAATTATATACGCTTCCACCATCAATATAATGATAGTGTCGCTCATGAATACAAATGGATTACCGTCTCCACAAACGCGATGAGATTCATTCCCCATCGTAACCATTCAAGAATAATTTCCATTTTATGATTAAAAATAATGTTTAATAACTTAATATCATTCTGGATATGAATAAAATACATCTTATCCCTAACAAACATATCTTATGTAACCAATCATATAAAGAAAAACGAATCTGTTAACACCCGAAACGATGATACTATTGAAATATTATTAACAAAGAATTATTAGAGGATCATATATGATATCATATTTATGTATATATTTATTTTATAATTTAATAAAAATGTTTTAACTATTATACAGGAGGTTAAAATTCCATCGACTAAGGAAAAGTACAAGGTAAGGGTTAATTTTACAATCTCTTTACTTATTTGAGGTAATTAATTCATAAGTATCTATTGGGACCTCTTTATCATCCACATCCATATTTTCTTAAAAAATTATTTCAATTTTTTTTACTATTTACTAGACTATGGTTTAAATTCATTTATACACTTATTTGACCTTATATGTTTTGAAATGAATGTTTCCGTTTTTTTCTAAACAAGGTACTTTATGACCTTTTCAACAAAATTAAGGTCATAATGTTTTTTTAACTTATACGGAGGGTGCACCTATTTTCCACTGTTATAACATCGTTGAACCTTCCCTTACAAGCTTATAATAATATTTTTCAAAATATATGTTTTCTTTTATAATTATGTGACTCTTAAATGCTTTCAAAATAGAATGAAATATTTCCCTCAAATAGTTTTGATTTAATCTATGTCAACGTCCATTGATAAATTTTACACCTGTTTGAAGTTTATTTATTATGATAAAAATATTGCATATTTTATTTAAGATTTTGTGATAGTTTTTACTATGGATGTGTTATTTTTATACCATTCATGGTTTATGGTTAAAGTATTGGCATTTCTTATGCAAGTTTTAATACGAGTGTTTATGTTATGTTTCAACATTTTCATATGATAATGTATTGGACTTAGTAAGTGAAGGGTGGAGCCCACTATAGCTCCTTGGTTCATCGGTTGGTCTAATGAGAAAACTATATGTGGAATTGGATGAGGCCTTTCCCAATTTTATATATGGTTTTGGCCGAGGCCATAATCATTTTTAGACATATTGGTCGAGGCCTTGACAAAATGTTTCAGAATATCCTGAATTATACATTCCCTCATTATGAAAATAATATAGATATTTCATGTGGTTATTCAACTAGTAGAATACCCATGAATATGTTTTATTTTGGAATTATTTACTCAGCTCATATTCCTTCCATAAAGTGTTCATGTTTATTATTTATAAAGGCTTGTGTCTTCAATTATTTACTATGCATAATGTTTATGATATCTTCCGCTGTATTTCTCACTATTAATGAGTATTTGAGCTCACCCTTTTCTTATGATTCATTTTCCCAGGATATGAATAAGTTATTTATGAGTGACTTTCAGGTATAATCTAGGAGTCTTAGATGTTTCTAATTGAATAAATTAGTGTTTTATTTCTTTTCAAGTTGTAATGTTGAACTTATGTATGTATCTAGTTTCCAATAATACTAAATTTTTCAGTCTTTTGGGACATGATTCCTGGTATCATTTCAATGTTATTTAATAATTCACCGACTCTGGGTAACTGGGGCCGGGGTGTTACAATTGGTATCAGAGGGAGTTTAGTACAAACCATGGAAACTAGATTTAAAAAACTATAATTAAAGAACATTATCCTAAGATAGAATTTTAGGATTAGTATAGAAGAACATCCATGAATTTTGGTAATGTATTTATTTTTTTAGTTTCCCAAGAAATACGTCCCTATCTAGATATGAGTAGGTATAGGTAGCTTTGGCACAGACGTACCTAGCGGTAAAACCCAAAAACCCTGTTTTGAGCTAGACTCGAATGGGAACCGGTGCACGACAACGGGTCTTGCTACACTCTTAGTTACAACACTCCTAAGGGATATTCTTAGGATAATTCTCATTTACATTTCAAATCATTATTAAGGATTTATGAGTATATAATTTCTCAAAGAAAACACTTTTATGATTATAGATTATATCTATAAACTATTAAAATTATGTTAAGTGTTTTACAAGTTTTGAATTATGTATTGTGATTCATAAACTAATATAGTCTATGCCATTGTTTAGAAATGGAGCCTAATTGAATGAATGGAAACCATATCAGTGCACATAATACATTTAGGGACTTCCCTCCTACTCAAGATAATTATAGTGGAGCTGGTGATGCAACTAGTGTTGATCAACTTATTACCATACTGAGACAACTCACTCAACATATGAATAATAACCTTACCTGTATAGATCACAATGATCCACAACATAGAGGATCAATGTTAGACCGCCTCATGAGGAAACAACCACCAACATTCAATGGGTCTACAGATCCATTTGTAGCTGATAAATGGAAAAGTCCATTAGAGAAAATATTTCATACTTTGGGGAGTAGCAAGTGAGAAAACTTTTTCATGGATGTTTATCACCTCACGGGAGATGCAGAACAGTGGTGGTAATTAATTTGAAACACAAAGCAGGACGAAGAAGTATCATGTATGGAATGGAGTGAGTTTAAAAATATTTTCTTAGAAACATACTTTCTTTGTGACCAACGAGTGGATATGGAAAAGAAATTTCTGAGTCTGAGGCAAAAATAGGATGATAATGTCTTAAAGTATGAAGATAAATTTACAAGGTTAGAAAGGCATGTTGTAGAATATATATGTGACCCAATAAATAAGATTGATCGTTTCTTTGATGGGTTAAACCTATTTCTCCATCGAGCATTAGTCTCATAATCCTTCTCATCGTACAAAGATATTTTCTCATGTGTTTTCATGACAAAAAATGAATTCTCTAAGTCTTACGACTTTAAAGAAAAGAAAGAGAATAAGAGATCTATTGAACACTCTGAGAAAGGATATAAGGAAACAGTGAAGAAGGGAAGAGTTGAATTTCCACCCTATGATAATTGTGGAAGGAATCACCCTAGTGCCTGTCTAAAAGGAAAAAGCGTATGCTACAAATATGGACAGAAAATCCATCTTACTTATGATTGTAAGGGGAAAAAATAAGATAACAATGTTCAATGATACAATTGTAGGGATATGGGACATTATGCACATGAATGTCCTAAGCGCCAAGAAAACATACCTTAGAAAAGGCCAAGGGAGCAAGGCGAAGATTTTGTGATCACTACTGCTGAGGTTGAAGCTCTGAATGACGTGGTGGTAGGTAACTTAATGGTTTCATCAAATTTAGCCAATTATTTATTTGATTTTGGATCATCACATTGTTTCATATCTTCCCAGTTTTCCAAGAAAATTAGATATTTTCAATTTGACTTAACAAGGGCGTTGTCAGTCAAAACTCCTATGGGAAGTATCACTGTAAAAAAAGTTTTGAGAATCAGTTCCTATTAGGGAACATAAATGTGATTTATCTTATGATCTCATCATCATACTCATGATTAAATTTGATATAATCCTGGGTATGGATTGTTTTTCAGTCCAGGATGAGAAAATTTATTGTAAGATAAAAGTGGTTACAATTATAGAGGATGATAATAAGTACCATATCTTTAGAGTATAAATGTCACAATCTGATTCTTATCTAGATCCACCCCCAGTAGCTCTACAAAATTAAATTATTGGGGAGGAAGAGAATAAAATAACTGTGGGTGCCTGTGGGGAATGGGTGAGTTGGTTAAATGTAGTGGCGTCCTAACCCTGAGGTTCCGGGTTCGAGTTATTGTAAAGAAACACACACTATATGCTAACAAACCTCTCGTGGGAACCTCTGCCATGTTGGGAACTGGCCTAAGCCAAAGGGTTGGACACCTTGGGCCTCACTGGGGATGTGCGGCACACAGGTGGGGAGGCAAATCTAATACCTCGTTACCAAACAACACGTTTCAGTAGTTTGGGTATGGATTAGTGGTAATCACCCTGTAATCCAACATGAAAAACGGGGGTTCAAAAACTATTGGTTGATGGGACTGTTACAGCACTGTAGCGGTACTGTAGTAGTGGCGGTACTGTGCGGGTACTGTAGCAGGTGGGTTACAATTAACAAGATGGGCATTGGGCCAAAAATTTGGGCCTATGGGTAATATAATGGGCTACATTCCCATTGGGCCTTCAGGCTATGTAATGGGTCTCCCTCTACTTAGTTAAAAGAGGTCTTTGATTTTCTTTAATAATAAAATGAGGCTTCATCCCCAACCATTGAAAAAAAGAAATAACTGTGGGTGAGGAATGGAATTTTCAATTAGGGGATGTACTTATTATATAAGAATATGTTGATGTGTTTCTAAAGGATGTACCTAGACATCCTCCAGAACAAGAAAATTAGTTTTCCTTTGACTTAATTACTGGTTCAAGGCCTATATCGAAGACCCCTTATAGAATGTCCACTGTGGAATTAGTGGAACTAAATAAATTATTAGAGGAATTGAGTAATAAAGGATTTATTCTCCCTAGTGTTTCTCTATTGGGAGCCCCGGTCCTTTTTGTTAAGAAGAAAGGTGGATCTATGAGGTTGTGCATTGACTACATGGAGATCAATGCTATAACAATAAAGAACAACTATCTCCTACCTCTCGTTGATGATTTATTTTATCAACTTCATGGAGCTCAATATTTTTCAAATATTTACCTTCGATCTGGATATCATCAGTTGTGTGGGAAGAAGGAAGACATTCCCAAAACAGCATTTTGAACCAGGTACCAGCATTATGAGTTTACAGTAATGCCATTTGGACTGACTATTGCACCCTTTGTTTTCATGGATCTAATGAATAGAGTTTTCAAGTAATATCTTGATGACTTTGTTGTGTTATTTATTGATGATATCTTGGTATACTCCAAAAGCTATAAAGATCAGAAAAATCACTTGCGCGCTATTCTAAAAACTATTAGAAGAAATGAATTATATGGGATGTTTAGCAAGTGTGAATTCTGGCTTCAATAGATTTATTTTCATGGACATATTGTCTCTGAGGATGGAATCTCTATTGATCCATCAATGACAAGAGAAATCCTAGAATGGCCAGCACCGAAGAGTATAACTGAGGTACTCCGTATTATTGGTTTAGTAGGTTATTATTGGCATTTTTCTGGAATTTTTCCCGATTGGATAACCCATTAACCAAGCTCCCATGTAAAGGGGTTAAATTTTTTTTGGATAAAATAGTGTGAATAATATTTTGAAGATAGGAAGTGAAGATTAGTCAATGCTCCTATCTTGACTCTACCATCAGGGAATGATGGGTTTGTTATTTATAGTGATGCTTCAAAGAAATGACTTGGTTGTATCCTTATGCAGAATGATAGAGTTATTTTATATGCATCATGACAGCTGAAAATTAATGAAGAAAACTATCCTACTAATGATCATGATTTAGAAGCTATAATATTTTCTTTGAAGATGTGGAGACACTATCTCTATGGTGAAAAAATGTGAGATATATACCGATCACAAGAGTTTGAAGTATATTTTCTCACAGAAAGAACTCAACATGAGGAAATGGTGATGGCTTTATCTACTCAATTATTATTATTATTGAACTATACATTACCACTCGAGGAAGGAAAATAAGGTGACATATGCTTTGAGAAAAAATGATCATGAAGTTCTGAACAACATGAAAGTTGAAAGGGATCCTATGTTCATGGATCTAGTAATAATGGATATGGGAATAATCATTGAAAGTGAAACATCACTACTTTTTCAAATGGTTTCCAAACCATATTTACTAGAAATGAAAAAAAAGTTCCCAGACTGATGATGAAGAGTTTCAAAAGAAAATTAAAGCTATGAATGATGGGAGAATTATTGAATTCGTATATGAAGATGGAATTTTGAAATTTGGGAAGAGAATTTGTGTTTTTAATATACCTAATCTGAAAAGAGAATTATTGGATGATGCTCATAGCTTCAATTTCACTATACATCCTGGTAGCACTAAGATGTATAGATATTTGAAGGAACATTTCTGGTGGGACAACATGAAGAGGGAGATTGCTGATTTTGTATCAAGATGTATGGTTTGTCAACAGGTTAAGGCTGGAAGACAACATCCCAGGGGAGTCATGAAACCTTTTACCATACCTGAGTAGAAATGGGATGATATTAAAATGGACTTACTCATAGGGATACCAAAGACTCCTAGAAGGAATGATGCAATATGGGTCATTGTTGATCATTTTACCATATCCAAACATTTTCTTGCTATTATAGAAGATTTACCACTTGAACATTTAGCAAGAATATATATTAATTAAGTTGAAATAATTCATGGTGTAACCCTATCGATTGTTTCTGATAGTGATCCCCATTTTACATCAATTTTATGGAGAAGTCTTCATACGTATCTAGATACTGAACTTCATTTGAGCACTGCCTACCACTCTCAAAATGATGGACAATTGGAATGTACTATTCAAACCATAGAAGACATGTTGAGATCTTTCTCACTTGACTTTCAAGGTATGTGGGATTAGTATTTACCTCTGGTAGAATTTTAATTTAACAATAGATTCCATTCAAGTATTCATATGGCACTATATGAAGCGTTATATGGTAAGAGATGTCGCACAACAACTTGTTGGGATGATGTTGGTGAAAGAAAACTCATAGGCCCAGAACATGTTGAGGAAATAATGGAAAAGTTTAATATTATCCAAACCCACATCAAAGCAGCTCAAAGTAGGAAAAATAGTTATGCTGATAGTCAAAGGAATGATTTGGAATTTCAAGTAGGTGATCATGTTTTCTTGAAGGTATCTCCATGAAAGGGTGTTATATGTTTTGGTAAGAAGGGTAAATTGAGTCCCAGATACATCAGACCTTTCGAAATTCTAGAACAAATTAGATTTGTAGCTTACCGTTTAGAAATGAGTCTATGTATCTCTAAAGTTAATGATGTGTTCCACATATTACTGTTGAGAAAATGCATTCCTTACCCAACACATGGACTCACCTAGGAAGAAATAGAACTAGAACCTGACCTATCTTTTTGCTAAAAGCATGTCATAATTCTTGATACCAAAGAACAAGTGCTGAGAAACCGGATGACTCGTCTATTAAAAGTTCTATAGAGAAACCATAAGATGGAAGAGGCAACGTGAGAACCCAAGGAACTTATGATAAAGAAACACCTGAATCTTTTTATGCAGTAATATTTAAAAAAATTGAGGATAAAACTATTTTATGGAGGCAAGAATGTAACACCCCAAACATCCACGGTATGTTTCCCTTTGAATAATGCAGTAGCTTAAGTTGTACGCAACTTGGAGTTTTAACACACCTCGACCAAATGAACTAGACATTATGAATAGTAATACCCACATTTTGAAATGTTATAAATTTTATTTTTCAAAATGGGATTCATTTTTGGATTCGGAATATAAAAATTATCTTAGGATTAATTTTTTGTATTTTTATGAAAACTTTCAATTTTGGATTAATAACGAAAAAAATTGTGTTATTGTTTCAAACTGAATTTTATTTTAATAATTATTTATTTTATTTATTTTAAGTCAAAATAGATACATAATACCTATATTAGTTCAATGTAATTCATTGAAGTTATTTTTATAATAAAATTAGATGTATAAAATTTTATTGAACTTTTTACCGTCTTTTACCCTCCTTCTAGGAGCATTTACAAATTTGTATAAAACATAATTTTACTGCTTCTGTGATTTGAATTTCAAAAATAAAAGTGACACGGTTGACATCCATAAGTAAAATGTGGTTCAATAAGATGAATATAATTTTTTGGTAAATAGTGCCTTTTGACTTTTATTTACCAAGGTTAAAAGTAAATAGGGTAATTAAAGGTAAAAATGATATTTTAATTACCCTAACACTTGTATTAATTCTATTAGATAAGTGTAATTCGACCAAAAACAACCTTATGAAGAAAATATGATCCTTTTTTCCACTTGGATTAGATTAGGAAATTTATTATTATTTTATTTAAAGTAGTGTTAAAAGTGTTAAATTCAAAGTTTAATAACTAAACCATTTTTAAAATAGGGTTACACATAAGATAAATTTGATAATAAATATTCCCTAGAAATATAAAAAGGTTTTATACATAATTTTATTTATAAATTTTAGACCTTAAATAATTGGATTTATTTATGATACAATGATCATGCAATAATTACCTAATTAATGAAAGATTAAAATAATTGATAATATAAATGTCAAAATAAATTTGAATTGATACTATTGATGAATTACACGAATTTCTTAGATTAATATGACATTTTAGAGTTGATTCAATTAATTTTTTTGAAGTAATCATTTTTTTATGACTTTCAAAATAACAAAATACAAAATAGTGTCAAAATTGACACAAATGAGTTTTTAAAAAAAAATAATATATTATTAATTGATATAAAGTTCCAAAAATCTAATGTTCATCCAAAGGACTTACATAATAATAGTTATATAATTAATTAACCACTTGGGGATCACTAGGAATTTTATAGTAAGTTTATTAACCATATAATATAAAAATACATGTAGACATGGTAAATGTTAAACTATTTAACCAAGAGTTAAATCTAAAAGAAAAGATCGATGTGCTGACCTAAACCAGTATAAAACCTATTGGTTGAGATTTTTTCAACCAATAACAATTTTATCCTCCAAATTAAGAATTTTGGAGCCATTATAAACTGAATATGACTGTATAATAAAATAATATTTCAAAATTTTCTAAAGTTACCCTCACCTCTCTTATAAAAGGGTACCTCCCCTTCTAACAAAATCACACCTCCAAAGCCTTTTCTCTCAACCAAACCCTGCACAAATATCCTCCCAATTACCCTTAATTTTACCTAGATTCCTTAATTTGATAATAATTTCAACCTAAGGATTCCTTTGGATCATCTCAAAAGGAAACACCCGAAGAAGAGGTAATAATTTCACCACCTTTTTTCAATATTCTTTTCTTCTTCTGCATCCTCTTTATTAATTTTTTGTTTACATACCAAAATAATAAATCCAGTGCCTTATAAATACTTTTATGTTATTATAAATATTATACAACCATATTCATTATTTTATCTATACTATGAATTACATGTCACCCTACGTACGTACATACGGCTTACCGTCTCCACGTCGTGGTGTACTTTGTTATTCAAACCCTTCATTATTTGGATGGGTATAATAATGAGTATAACTGATGTAAATAATAAATATAACATTTTAATGATTCTTTATATATGATGTACCATCCAATTACATATGATTTCACCATCAATATAATCATATTTTTTCTCTTGCGTACGTACGGATTACCGTCTCCACGAACGTGATGAGATTCATTCCCCATCGTAATCATTTAGGAATAATTCTCATTTTATGATTATTATTAATTTTTAAGAACTTAATATCATTCTGGATGTGAATCAAATACATCCTCTTCATAATAAACATGGCTTACTTAACTAAGTATATAAAGGAAAATGAATCAGTTAATACCTAAAACGATGATACTACTGAAATATTATTAACAAAGAAATATTAGAGGATCATATATTATATCATATTTATGTATATATTTCTTGTATAATTTAATTAAAATGTTTTAACTATTATACATGAAATTAACATACCAATGAGTAAGGAAAAGTACAAGGTAAGGGTTAATTTTACAATCTCTTTACTTATTTGAGGTTATTAATACGTAAGTATCTACTGGGACCTCTTTATCATCCACATATGTGTTTTATTAAAAAAAAATCAAATTTTTTTTCACTATTTACTAGACTATAGTTTAAAGTCATTTATACCGTGATTTTACCTTATATGTTTTGAAAGGTATCTTTCTGTCATTTTCCAAATAAGATACTTTATTACCTTCTTGAAAAATTTACGGTAAGAATGTATTTTTTACCTTATACAGTGGGTGTGGATATTTTCTCCTGTTATAACATCATCAAAGCTTCCCTTACAAGCTTATAAGAATATTTTCAAAATAAATTTTTTCTTTTATAATTATGTGACTCTTAAATGATTTCAAAATATAAAGAGGTATTTCTCTCAAATAGTTTTGATTTCATCTATGTCAACATCCTTTGATAAAATTTACACTTGTTTGAAGATGATTTATTATGATACAAATCTTCCATATTTTATTTACGGTTTTGTGATATGTTTGACTGTGGATGTTTTATTTTTATATTATTCATGTTATATGGTTAATGTATTGGAATTTTGTATACTAGTTTTAATACAAATGTTTATGTTATGTTTCAACCTTTTCATATAAAGAATGTATTGGACTTATTAATTAATGGGTGGAGCCCGCTATAGATCCTCGGTGCATCGATAGGTATCATGAGACAATTATATGTGGAATTGGTTGGGGCCCTTCCCAATTTGATATATGGTTTTTTTTCTAGGCCTTAATCATTTTTAGAACTCTTGGCCGAGGCCTTGACAAAATGTTTCAAAATGTCCCGCATGATACATTATCTCATTATGAAAATAATATTGGTGGTTCATGTGGTTATTTTACTAGTAGAATACCCATGACTCTGTTTTATTATTATATTATGTACTTATCTCATATTCCTTCCATAAAGAGTTCATGTTTATTATTTTTAAAGGAATGTGTTTTAAATTATTCACCATGCATAATGTTTATGAGATCTTCCACTGTATTACTTACTTTTACTGAGTGTTTGAGCTCGCACATTTATTATGTTTCATTTTTATAGGATATGAAGAATTTAGTTATCAGTTACTTTCACACATCATCTAGGAGGATTGGATGTTTCTAATGTAATAAATTAGTGTTGTATTTTTTTCAAGTTGTAATGTTGAACTTATGTATGTATCTTGTTTCCCATAATATTAAACCAATCGGTCTTTCGAGACATTATTCCTTGTATCATTCAAAATTTATATAATAATTCACCGACTCTGGGTAATTGGGGTGGAGGCATTAAATCCAATGGTTGAGGGCTCAGGCGAACGAGTATTCTACTTTCCTTGATGCATAATTAGGGCTGGTATCATGGCTGAAGGCCCAGCTGGAATAAACTAAAGAAACAATGAGGAAAACCTCTGATGATATAGATATTATCTGAGCCGATAAGGATTGGTCCCAGATCGAGGTTGACAAACTATGCCCCATTTCCATCGAGGTGGGGTGGGATTTTACCAGGTGATAGCAGATCAAGGACATTACAAGCTAGAGAGCGTCATAACTAGGACGCTCCATTGAAGTGGTCAACATATCTATGTGAGGGTCCAATCCTTAGGTTATTTAATTTGTATGAACTCATAAATGTACTTTCATGCTTTTCTTGTTTATGTTGGTTGTGTTCATATGTTTTGTTACTTGGTTTGGTTTGTTTCATTTTCATCACATTCGTGAAATATCCAACGATCAATCCCTAAGCTCATGTGGGTCGTGCTCGATGTGAGAAACAAGGGGTAACCACACTGTTATTACTCTTGAATATGAGAGTGCCAACTAGGATTTGACAGTATGGGGTCTGAAAAACCTATCTGAATTTCCAATAAGAAAAAGGGAGGCTTGAATGGAGAATGAAGTTCTCAGAACAGTCAAATTTCTTTTTTCCCAACATGTTATACTGCACGAGCTGGGTAACGCCAAGGGCTTTATAATCAATCCGAATAGAGGGAAGTGGAAAGATTGAATCATGATACAAAAAATTTGGAACACTGTAGGGATGGAATTACATTGAAGGATAACTATTGACCATGTCTAAAACATAGTATCTCTATTGTGTTATCCTGAAATGGGGGTAAAAAATGAGGGCCGACCGTTGACCATGTTCGAAACACTGGACTTGTATCAAAATTTCATCCATTAGTCTTCTAGAACATTAGCCCAAGACAATAGTCAAGGCATACGACATGCATCTATACTGTTAGGGGGTTCCTTCATGCATGAAATAGGATTATGATCCAAATAAAGCGCACACAAATTGTGGAGGGTGGAGTGATGGGTTGTTTGAATGGAGTCCAACACTCTTGAAATTATGCCACTATGCTGAAAAAACATTAGTTGAACGCATCTATCTGATTTGGGATAGTACTCATTTTTTGAAGGGATCTCTCTGGTGAGAGCCTGGAGTGGCTCGTAGTTTTATTTCTCGCTAATGAAGACTATAAACATGTGATTTAATGTCGTACAATGAGAAAGAAGGCGATGAATGGTCCCAAAATGGGGGGAGAGTCTAGGATGGATGTATTAGAGGGTTTACAAGCATGTGGCAGGATCTGGGAACTAGACATCCATATGTCACTACTTATCCAACTATGGCAGGAATCAATACATGTGTAGTTCTACAAGACCCATGTAGTTTAACATCATGTGGTAAGGACACGAGGGGAATGTGATCTCTGAAAAGGGTAGATGATGTGGTAATTTTAAACCCAACATGAATGAGGGAATAAGGAATCCCACACCACATCACATGCCTCCAATAGAGATCTAGGTCAAAGGGGCCTATAAGGATAGTTTTTAGGTAGAGCTTGAGGCAAAATGCTTGTCTTTCTCCATGTATCCCATGGAGATGGGAATCAAGCTGGACATAGTTTTCAAAGTGTGGTGTGGTGACAGACCAACACTGGTGGGGGAAAACCTCTCTGGTGGTGAAGTTAAATCATCCCATAGTTATTATGGGGCATCCTGAACATATCATGGGTATAATCATAGTATTAATTCATAAATTGAGGGCATGGTTAACCAGAAAGAAATTTCGTAGTGCGGTACATATCCCATTGTGAATGAGGACCTAATCCCACACCATATGCTTCCAATAGATTACGGGCCATGGGGGGGGGGGGCTAAAAGATGGCAGTATTGAGATACCTGGGGCTGGACCTAAAGACGAAATGTATGGGTGTTCTTACATATCCCATGAGGATGAGAATCAAGCCATATATAGTATGAGAATATGTCATAGTGGGGTACCAATGCCAAGGGAAATACTATCATGAAGTTCTATCCTACACACTAAAATAATACGCATTTTATGGATCTTGTTTTTTCTTTAGGATGGATGTGTTTTTTTTGTGGCAACAAACCTAGGACGAAGAATCCAGACGTTGCTACAGGATCTGATCCAAATATAAGCCCTGACAAATGGCATGGAGGATGACCAATACTAAACATGATGTCCCCTAGAGTGAGGACATCACAATGTAGTATCGTTTTTCGTCGTATGGTCACGATGATAGTGTCATAGTTTAGGGTCATATGACTGGACCATCCCACGTATTTTAACACCGCGTTGCAAATATGAAACCGTTTAATGTCATGTGGGTCTAGGAAGCAAAGTTTTAGGTCATATTTCTTGGATGCATACATAAGAAAGTGGTTTTATATGGAATGCACAAGGTGTGATAAAGCATACCCATCGTGATTGAGGGCAAGGTCCACACCACACTTTGCCCAACTCCAGAGAAACCCCATCCCAAGGGGGTGAAAAATATCATAGGATATGGGTATGGACCCGAATATTAAATTCTTGGGTGTTCATACATATCCCATGAGTATGGGAATCAATCCATACATAGTTCTGGAAGATTTTATGATTTTTAGCATCATGCGACAAGGATGAGGGTAGATCTCACTTTTTGGTCATAGAGCTTAGACCGAAAGAATTGAGACTCTTCCAAGTGGGTAAAAACCTTAACCAAATCCCTAATCCCACGTGAGCCATGCTCGATGTGGGAAACAAGGGTGGAGAAGGTCTCCACGACATGTGGAATATAGAGAAGGGGATAGGGAACAAAGCCTCAAATGACACCACATTGTGTATTCATCCTCTTAACGTGAAAACATGCACTGAGGGATAACACCAAGAGTATCAAAATCTTAATTGGAAATGAAGGAGTGGAAAAGGATGTGAATCGCGCAACCAATATTTAGGGATTAATTAGGGAGGCATAACGATGGAGGATAACTATTGACCATGTTTGAAACAGAATATCTATATCGTGTGACTTGAAATAGGAACAACAATTGAGCATCGACCGCTAACCATATTCGCAACACGGGACTTGTATCAAATTTTCATTCAAAATCCTTGGGTATGTTGGCCCATGATGGTATGAGATTATTGATGCTTAGCATCCATGTCGTTCAAGGGTCCCTTCAAATGTGAAAGATAATGAAATCCCAAATAAATGGAAAACATGAAGCATGAAAATGGGTGAAAACATGTCTATGTAGAATCTGACACTCTAGGTCCTAAACCAGAGTTCTTTCGGGCATGTTAGTGAATTTCCAGATGGTCAAAGGTCCCAATTTAGAAACCAGACAAATTGAGAAGATGAGTGATGGAAAGGGGAATGGAGAACACTCAATATAGGGGTACATGGCATGGTTGTTGCAAAACCAATGTTAATGAGGACATAAGACCACATACACCATACCATTCATAATTCCTAAAGAGAACTCATGAAAAGTGCCTGAGAGAAAAAATAGATGAACTCTGGATGGAATCAAAAATGAAATGTCCAGGCGTTCCTATGTATCATGCGTGGTAGGAATCAAGCCATACATTGTTCTTAAAATTATCATGCATTTTAATTTCATGTGAAAAATATGTGTTAGATCTTATTTTATGGTCATATATCTCGGACCATAGATGCCCAGTTTAATGTCATGTGCATGGGACAGAAGGGAGAAAATGGTGAATAACCATGCTCTACATTTGGGAGACCATGAAATAGAAATAATGATTGAGGATAACTACTGACCATGTTCACAACACAATATCCATCTCATGTGACCTAGAATAGGAACAGAAAATTTACTATCGACAGCTGACCATATTCTCAACATGAGACTTATATCAAATCCTCATTCAAAATCCTCAGGGACGTTGTCCTAAGATGGTAGGGTAGCACTAATCCCTATAATCCATGTCATTCGGGGGTCCTTTCAAATGTGAAAGATGATGAAAACACAAAAGATGGGATGCATGAAGTGTGGTGGTACCAGTATAGTTTAACATCTTACGGAAAGGATGATCGATAATGTAGGGGTGTCTCAAGGGGATATGTGTGGCATAGAAACAATATCCTGACATGAATGGGGTCATAGAGTCCATACCACACCGCACAATCCTAAGAGAGAACTTGGGTCATGGGACTGGAAAGGTCGAGGGACCTGAGGCTGAGCCATGGATGAAAGATCCCAGCCAGTTTTTAGTTTAACGTCATGTGGTGAGGACGGTTGTGATCTTAGTTTAAGGTCATATAGCTCGGATCACGATCACATGACCCTTTATGTGGGTATTTCCATAGCAATGATCCTAATCCCACATGAGTAATTCTCAGAGTGGGAAACAAGGAATTGGATCAGGTTCTCCCCAGCATATAGGGGTATGAAAATGAAGGAAAGAGATCGGGTGGGGTCGATCCCAACCAAACCAAAATTCCTTATCAAGTCACACTGATGTTTGAAGAGATAAATGTACAAAAGGAATCACTGCACCCAATATTGGGGATGTATAGGGGTGGTTATAAAGATGGTGGATGACTATTGGCCATGTTCAAAACACAGAATCCATATCACGTGACTTGAAATGGGAACAACAAATGAGCGTACCACTAACCATATTCTCAATGTGGCACTTGTGTCAAATTTTGATTTGAAATCCTCAGGGACATTGGCCAAAGACAATAGAAGAGAACTGAGTCCTGTAATCCATGTTGTTTGGGGGTCCTTAAGAATGTGAAAGATGATAAATACCTAAATAAATGGGATTCATGAAGCGTGAATATGCCCATGCAGTTTAACGTCATATGTAAATGATGAAAGAGATTTAAATCTCCAAGTAGGGGGAATACATGGTGCAGTCATGATAAACCTAACATGAAGGAAGGGAAAAAAGCCCCACACAACACCTTGTGTTTTTAGAAACATCCAAGCCAAGAGGCTGGATTCAAGGGGATATATTGAAGTTTTGGTCTAGGCCTACGGATGAAATGTCCAGGAATTTCTATGTATCTTGCAGAGTAGGAATCAAGCCATACATAGTTCTGAAAGATCAATGCATTTTAAAGTCATGTGGTGAGGATGTGGGAGGATAGAAAAGGATGGTCACATCGTGTGATAATCGTAAACCCGACATAAATGGGGTCCAAAGAAGTATACACTACAATATGTGTGACTTTCCAAGATAATTATACCTAGGGGTAGTCAAAGATAAGAAATTGGGGATCGACTCTAAGACAGAGTGTCCAAGTTTTCCTGTGTATCCCATGAGGATGGGAATCAATCCATACGTATTTCTTGAGATGTTCTGCAGTTTAACGTCATCCGGTGAGGATGTGGGGATATCTTAGTTGAAATTCATAGAGATCAGACCATTTTGTAGTTTATTATCACGAGGGATGAGTGTTGGGTAGTTTTATATCCTTTATCCTGGACGGATCATGCATTTTAACATCATGCAATGTAGAAGGGATAGTTTAGAGTCATTTGGGACTGCGACTTACTCAAGCAATGTACTGCTTGAAAAAATTTTCATTGGTGGGAGGAGTGATACACTCACTATCCATGGTAACTAGGGAGTATGAGCTATTTGGGTAAACCTTGTGAATTATGTAAGTGCATTCCCATTTGGGCTCCAGTTTGGGTGGTTTCCTACAAGGTATCATTGTCTTTCTTAGGGAAAACATCACATCACTTTATAAGAAAGAGTGAAGGTGAAATTTCTTGTTGAAAGATATAACTATATTTTTCTGATGCCTCTCCAGATTGTGCAGGGCACAAATACTATTCTCATCGAGTGCTTTTGGTTTTGTCAGACGGGTCTCGGCTACCTTATCAGGTGTATGATAATCATAGACAACTATGCATTGTAAAGGAATCTAAATAACAATGGGTAGGTTTACCTATGTTCTGTACACCAAGGAATATGGGGTCACCTTAGTATAATTATGAGTCATCGTCTGATATTCCTAGAGAGCGTTGGGGGGTTTGTATGTATAACTCCACTTATTTTGACCAACCATCTTCTGCAGAATATTAGAGAGGGTTTTGTTGAATGTCTCGATCTGTCCATTTTTTGTGCATGACAGTGAGAGTTATGGTTAGAAAAGATGTTCTACTTGGAATACAACTTCTTCAGTTCAGCCTCCTGAAAGTTAGTGTCGTTATCGGTGAGGCTGGCGCGAGGGACTCCAAATTGGTAGATGATATTGGAGCTCGCAAATTCCACAATAGAATGGGCCTTGACCTCCTTGAGCGAAACTGCCTCTGACCACTTGGAAAAGAAATCCATAGTGGTTAGGATGAACCTTCACTGGCGAACTGTTGTTAGTGGATATATTCCCACGACATCGAGTCACCGGACCGCAAAGTGCCAATAGTACTTGGTAGTGTGGAGAGGTTTTGGTGGCCAATTAATAAAATTATCATGGATTTCTAATGCATTGAACCTCTTGGAAAATTCAATATAGTCCTTGATCAGGGAGGGATAGAAATAACCCAATCTCTGGATCTGGTGAGTGTGTTTCGGCCCTGTCTGATGAGACCTGTAGGAACCGGCATGAACCTCCTGCATAAACTGGGAAATATCACTTCCCTAAATGCAATGAAGGAGAATCCCATCAAACCTGGGTCTATAGAGGATCTTCTCAAGACTAGGACCACTCTGTAGGGTGACCTGCAATGCATTCCATCGGATTCTTTCATGCTCGGTTCAGTCCACTGGGAGATTATCGTGCTGGAGATACTCGATAAAGGTGGTCCTACAGATAGGAGTAACTTCCAACACTATGGCAGGGGGATCTGGGGGTCCCGACATAGAGGCACTGATGGTAATATGGATTACATGTGGGATATCATCGTCATATGGAGTAATGGGAGCGATGACTATCTGATGTGCTAAAATAATAATCAAATCATCCTGGTCATGTTCTGTAAGAGATGCGGCCAAGCTAGCCAAGGAGTCGGCTCAACCGTTCATTGAATGAGGGACATGAGTAACTTTCAGTCGGGATGGGAACTAGGCCATCAGCTGTCAGGTATATTCTAACAGTGGTATGAGCTCTGGATTCAAAACTATATAGTCACTATTGATCTGCTTGATGACTAGTTTGGATTCCCCTTTCACATGTAAGTTGGGAACTTCAATCTCAAGGGACAACTCGAGACCAGTAATGAGAGCCTGGTACTCAACCTCATTGTTGGTAAAAACTTTTGACAACAGGAATGAATATGGCAGAACAACTTACGTCGACGTGATGAAGATGATACCCAAGCCCACTCTGTTGAGTCTGGGAGCATTGATTCTTCTTTCAGTAGAGATTTGGTAACCCCCATCGAAGTGCATTTTCCAATAAGGAGTGGATTGATCTACCAAGAGGAATGCCTCATCTAGAAAATCAAGATCTAGAGTCTGGTCCATGGGACCTGGATGGGAGGAAAGAAAGTCTGCCGATATATGTCCCTTGATGGCCTTTTGGGGGACAAACTTTATGTTGAACTACTGGAGGATCACTGCCCACTAAGCTTGATGGCCTGTCAACATGGGGTGGTTCGTAATGTACTTTAGCGGATCCACTGTAGACACTGGTTGTATTTCATATTGCTACTGGAAAAAGTAATCTATTCTCGATAGAGGAGTATTTTTCCTCTATATCGAGGATTATGTGTTTGAGATGGTATAAATAGTTCTTTGTTCCCTCATTATTCTTCTAGGCAAGAAGGGGATTGGGAGATCACTCTAGAGAGGTCACATAAAGAACCATCAGGTTTCCAAAAATGGTTGGCATCAGAACTAGAGGTTATAATTGGTACTACTATATTTTCTCAAAATAATTATGACACTACTCATCCCATTGATAATTGTCACCTTTCTTCACGAGCCAAAAAAATTGCGTACAGTTTCCAGCCAGATTGGCGATGAATCAATGTATATTGGATAAGTGGCCTTGAAGATCCAAAATGTTTCTTGGAGGAGACATCTCAATGATGTCCTTTATCTTCTCTATATTGATCTCTATGCCTCTATATCTGACAACAAAGCCAAAAAACTTTTTAGAGGTGACCTTGAAAGCACACATCAATGGGTTTATCTTCAAATGGTGGGACTGAAGGAATCAAGACACTTTCTCGAGATCTTCGATATGGTCCTGACACAAGAGATATTTGACCATCAAGTCATCCATATATAATTCCACCAATGTTCCGAGGAGAGGCTTAAATATGTGATGCATGGAATGCATATAGGTTTCACCTACATTCTCTAGACCGAAAGGCATTACCTGGTAGCAGAATGTACCTTGTGGTTCCCTAAAGGCTGTAGACACTTCATTATCAGGGGCCATTCGAATTTGGATATACCCATAATACCCATCCATGAAGGAGATATCTTGAAACCTCATGGTGGAATCAATCAAAAGTTCTATAGCAGAAAGAGGAAAGTTATCCTTCTGAAAGTGACAGTTGATATCCTAGAAGTTGATTCAGACTCTGATCTATCCATTATTATTCCCGATGGGCACAATGTTAGCCAAACATCTAGGGTACTAGACCTCCTTGATGAAATCAGGTCTGATTAGGTTATCAAACACATCCTCAACCATGGCACTGTGATAAGGGTGCATCTTTCTGGGAGGCTATTTGAACCCGCAATGATTTGCTGGAAGACCAAGGAAGTGGACGGTGACTTGAGGATCTAGTCTTGGCATCTCATTATTACACCACTAAAACACATCACGATGTTTCTTTAGGAAGTCCGCATACCATTATTTCTCTTCTATGGGCATAGAGGCACTAATCAATGTAGGTTTCAGATCTGTCTCATTACCAAGGTTCACTTGTACCAATTCATCAACCATGGGGGAGACACCCTCTTCAAGTGTGGGAAGAGAATCCTCCAAATCCTATTCTTCACTCACAAAGGAGGGATATTCAATCCGAGGTGATTCTTCCAAGTCAAAATATCCTGACGAGACACTTGTGCCAGCATGAGCGGTAGTAGAAACTGAATCGAGGAACTCCTATACTGCTGAGACCAAGGCGATGAAAGCGATCGAATTGATCACATCTAGCCTTCAGCCTAAGGGGCCATGCTTGATGATATCAAAGTAATAGTGGCATGTATTCTTGACCTAGATTATCCCATCTTGAAAAAACAAGCAAGTATGACATATCATCAATGCCATGGGGTAGACATCCTGATATCATATGGGAGTAAGGGGCTCTAGGATCACCCGAGCCTAATTTGTATATGAATACAAGGTGATCTTCTGGTTTCCTTTAGACTTGGGAATGTGCTTCCCCCTCATTCCAGAAACAAAAAAAGCATTTCCCCAAATCCAGGTTCGTGGCCTCCAATCGGTGGATTGGGAAAATTTAGGCATCATTCAGGTCTATCCACGGGTCGGTTATAGGCATAGAGTATTCAACCTCATTAGCCTAAATATTCTTGTTCTTTCTCTTTTAATAGCCATCATCCATGTAGTGGGATTCACAAGATGAAAAGGGAGATTCATCACCTTGGATTTTGCCTACTTGACCATTAAGGGAGTACATAAGGAATTGGTGATACTAAGAAGGGACCACGGTTTCTAGGTGAAGCCATGGCCTACCCATCAACTCATTGTAGGCAGTGTCTTGTGAGACAATCATAAACTCAGTTAGGTAAAGCAGGCCACCGAACTAGGTATTCAAGAGGATATTTCCAACTTTTTTCTATTCTGTCCTATCATAACCTTGAATTTTTAGGTCAGAGAGACTCAGATCATCCTCATACAGCCCCATATTTCAGATTTTCTGGTTCGGGGTGAGGTTGATCCCTAACCCTATGTCGACAAGACAGTAGCTGTAAGAACCTCGGTTTTGATCCTATAAGTCTTTGAAATTTTCTTGATGTTTTCCAGAGCAGGGCGTTCAGAAGACGTGCAATTCCGAGCCTCGGTGTGGCCGGAATTAAATTTGTCATGCGTTCACACTGGATTCACTAAATAAATATAATAAATCCAGAAAGGTAGCTCGGACGTGAAAACTGAGGGCACCGTTGAGTCCGGAACATGTTGTTTACCCTAGGAGGGGTATAATTTCCGCGGGCGTGGGCCAATTGTGAAAAATGCCCCCAGGGGAATTTTCATAATTTAGCGGCCTCAGGCGTCAAATTTTATAACCTTTAGAATGGAGGTTCGAATTAAAACTATGAGACCTCTATTGCGTTCATAACGTGGTTTTTACCCAAGAGGCAGCTCAATCCTGGCCCCGACGAATGTTCAAGTACAGGCCGACGAGTGGGTGGTTAATTGTGTTTTTCTATTTAAACGCACCAAACACCCTCTTCACCTCTCCTTGGTTTGTTCTTCCCTAGTGCAAGATCTCTCAACAAGGATACACCCTCTCCTCCACCACTCTAGCAAGGGGTAGCGGCTCCAGCTGCCCAATCATGAGGTTTCGGGCTACGCCCAACGAGGTGGGAGGATTTGTTCTTCGTTTTCTTTTCCGTTTTGTCTTTAATTTCATTATATTGTCTTGAATTGTTGTCTGATCATCGAGTGATGCCCATATTCGAGTAGAACTTGTTCTAAGATTTCCAACACATGCTTCGGATTGAAAATACGAGTCTCGGGTGTCCATGGTGGCCCCAAGAATTTTTTTGGCCATTTCATCATTTTCCGGCATGGCGGCGAAGCGGTGGACCAAGGCAGTGCGGCGGCGAACCAAGGCGGCGCAGCGGCGGTGCTCCAGGAGGCGGCGGTTCTCCATGCGGTGGGGGTGCTCTAGGTGGTGCGGATGTGCTCCAAGCGGCGGGCTCCGACAGCGGCTTCAGGCAGTGGCTCCAGGGCGTGGGCGAGGCCGTCGGCGCCGGGCGCGACGAGGAGGACCGGGGTCGCGGCGCGCGACCCCGTGGGAAGAACAGAGACCCGCTTCTAGTGGGTCTCCGCGTGGACCAAAGACTGGGCATGAGGGCCGGTCAGCTGAGCGGTGGACCATGGGTCCACAACCGGCCCACGCAGCCAAACTGCGGGCCAGCGCTACAAGCTTGGCCGGTCAGCGCGAGCTGGCCCGGACCGGGTGGACCGGCCGGTCAGGCCGGTCCAGCCCAAGGGGCTTCATCCCCTCCTACTTCCGACATCCGTAACTTTCGATACGGGTGTCCGTTTTTCATGCCATTGGTGGTAGTATAATCCTTGGCTCAGGATGAAGGTTTTGATATGGTTTCGGGGATTTTTAATTCTCGGGTTGGGAGCTCGGGGGCACGACACACTCATTAAGTACAACGCCGGGATTCTTGTTTTGGATGGCACGAACACGTCTGATTTCTGATTTGAGCATCGTCAGTAGCGTTGCGAACATGGTGTAGAGATGGAGATTTTCATTACAGTTTTGTGTGTTGATGTCAGAGTTGAGACGTGGGCCCTACGGGCCATCTTTTGAGTTGCATGTAGCGTTTTGGCTCCTTTTTCACCAAACGTCCGTTCGAGGCGTTTGAGTAGTCATTTCCGCGTGATTTTCCTAGAGCACCACAATAGTGTAGTTCACCCAACGAGTGTCGGAGTCAGGGTGTGGGCCCCACACGGGCTGGATATGGTGAATAGTACCATATTCACCAGTTGTCTGTTTCGGTCGAGTAAGTAGTCTATATCGCGTGTTTTTTCGTGAGGACTGCAACAGTGTAATCCATTTGGGCATGTGGAGCCTCACTTGACATCATGTTAAATTTGGAATCATGGGAAGGTGTTGGATGGAGATCCCTTTTGACGCACTCTGAAAAAACGCATGGAGGCGTTGTTAGTGACACCTTTTGATGTCAGTAGCAGTGCAGAGCTATCGGACCAATTCCGGGTCTACCATCCAACATTGTTGGGCAGTGGGTCACCCGATGACTCTTGAGGGTCTACCCTCCATAAGGGCTTAGTAGTGGGTTGCCTGTCATCTTCTTCCAGGTCTACCCTCCATTAGGGCTGGGTAGTGGGTCCCATGTCCACTTCTTCCAGGTCTACCCTCTAGCAGGGCTGGGCAGTGGGTCGCATGTTTTCTTCTTCAGGTCTACCCTCGACCAGGGCTAGCCATTGGGTCGCCTATTGACTTATTCCAGGTCTACCCTCTAGCAGGGCAGGGCAGTGGGTCACCTATCGACTTCTTCCAGGTCTCCCCTTTTGCAGGGATGGGCAGTGGGTCACCTGATGATGTATTATGGTATACCCTCCAGCAGGGCTGGGTAGTGGGTCACCCATTGGCATTTCAGACTTATCCCTTCTTATGAGGCTAGTCGATGACTTTTTCACTGTGACTATCGGAGCGGGACCCTGATTGTGCGTATCGGTGGTGTGACAGTTTTAACGTTCCCTAAGGACCCACAAGGAAGAGGGGTACATTCCCCACTGAGAAGTGTCCTTGAGACGGGACCTAAAACCGTGCAGGCGAGTCAATTCCACCCAAAGTAGATAGTATAGAAGTGCGGTGATTGAGCCCCTTTGACTTGGGCTTCCTAGGTGGACGAGACGAGATGCTGGGCTGTGTGGATGGTTTTACATGGAATTGAGGGCGACTTATCCTTGTCTGTGCTTGGAGAGGGATATCCCCTTACACACTCGTTTGGGTTTCTTGTTGAGTATATATATATATATATATATATATATATATATATAATGGAACCCTACTTTCGTTTCCACTCTTTGGGGTCCGTGCTTACTTATTTTTGTTGGGTTGAGCTTCACTCTCTTTACTAAACTTTTACACTGACCTTGTTAGTCTACTTCTCACGTCTTTAATGCCTCCTTTGTTGATTACTCGAGATTTCGGGGTATCATTCTGAGTATCAATGTACTCACCCCTTCTTGGGATATTCCTGCACCTGGTGTTCCCCTGTAGAGGAGTGTAGAGGTCACAGCAGTTGAAGCAGCGTACCGCAGTAATGCTAGAGTTTTTAGGTGGGAGTCTATCAAGTTGTTTTCTTTTGTTTAGTTGTTGCCGGGTTGTGGAAACTTTGTGGTTGGGCGCGTGTTTTTCCTTTTTTACTGTCTAGTTTACTTTTCAGTACTTCCAGCACTTCACTTACTTATTTTTAGTGGTTGATGCTTGATTCTAGTTGGGGTATAGTTGTTTGTCTTTTGTTTTATTTTTACTCTGCACTACTGCATCGAGTGGGTTGTGTGTGCGAGTGTACATGTACTTAGGCAAATGCCTCCCCAATATTGTTACGCATTCAGCGCTGGTCGCCATCCTCTAGCCTATAGAGGTGGGCTTGAGGTAGTTCTGGCTCGGGACCGATAGGGTTGGGTCGTGACAAAGTGGTATCAGAGGTGGTTCGGTCCTTGGGATGTTGTTCGGACGTCCCTAAAAAGGAATTGGTTGGGATTTAGGGAAATGATGTTGATGTGTCTCAAGAGCGGCTCTCAGGCCAGGGAGTCCAGAAATTGTATGGGCAGCCGACGTATCCATTCAATAGGACCTTGATAACCCGCTTGTCGACTCGGCATGCTGAGACACTTATTGCAGGGAAATTTGAAACATGCATCCCATAGGATTGAGTCATTGGTTGTCCTTGTTTGAGTCACCTCCCCTTTGTTATTACTGTTATATATATATATTTGCTCATCTGATCACGATATCCCTTGATAATTTTCAGGATGCCTCCATGATAGCAGCCAGCTAGGTTACCCTCTCTAGTTCGTGATGACGACCTGGCGAGCGATGAGGAATCAGTTCATGGACCGTCATGTGATTCCATTCCGCCTATTGCTTCAGCAGTAGCCCCTCCACCTGAGGAGCAGACGTTAGTACTGGCTGCTCAGGCCAAGGTTGCGCGCAGACTGAGCGAGCTACAAGACTTCCAGCGTCAGAGGCCGTCGAGGTTCGTGGGGACCCAGATCCCCAGGTGGCGAAGGACTGGCTTGAGTCAGTGGCATGGCTCTTCAGGCTGGTACAGACCCCAATAGACCAGATAGTGGCCCTAAATACTAGTCTTTTTCTTGGGATAGTCGTGTGATGGTGGGGTTTGGTGACGTAGACCCATGACGAGTCGTCCCTCACATGGGATGGCTTCTAGCAGCTTTTCTAGGAGGATTACTCCCCCTTGTGTTTACGCTCTGTTCGGATCCAGGATCATCTAGAGCTGAAGCAGGGGGGGATGTCCATGTCCCAGTACTCAGCCCGATTCAATGATCTTACATGCTACTTGTAGGACATGATCCGCGACAGCTACTTCTGGGTGCGAAAGTTCAAGAAGGGTCTTTGGAGGGATATCCATGCTAGTGTGGTACCCTTGTGAATCCACACCTACACCAGGGTTTTGGAGCGGGAGCTTGTGACTGAGAGCTTTCTGGATGAGGGGCGCCAGATAGAAGGACCTAGCAGTGGCCGATTTGGAGCGGATTCTTCAGCAGGGAGATGACAGAGGGTTGGGCCTCAGCTGAGGAGGCCCTTCCATGAGTAGACCCAGGGCCAGGGTCGCACACCATAGTGGTGCCGGGGCAGACAAGAGAGAGTCGGTGCTATGCTTTTGACAGACTGGGTCACCTAGCATGGGGTTCTCGAATAGGAATACAAATCAGTCGTGGCAGGCAGCGGGCACACCACAGAGGAAGAGGCCAAGGCAACGCCGTGACCAGGGGTCACCTAGGCAAGGATTGGGCGGTCCTCAGGGAGGTGGCGTAGGAAGAGTGGCAGGAGGAGGAGGTGGAGGACGGCGTTTCGAGATCCCTCCACCGCCACCACCGTGCGGCCCATGCTAGGCCTAGGGAACTGGTGGTAGGGGTCGTGGGAAGCTTCAAACCATGGGTGTTGGAGCCCCTCCAGTGCACGATATGGTATGAGGTACGCTTTGTGTTTACTCCACACATGCTTCAGTACAAGTAGAAACATGCGCCAACCATTCCTTTATATCACTACTATTATTATGGGAGTTGGAGCTTCCAGTAGAAGTGTTGACACCTACTCATAGCCTCGAGGTTTCTACGAGAAGTGCCTCGTTAGTGACCTTTATCTGCAGATAGTGTGAACTATCATTCGGAGGAGAGAGTTTCACATGGGACCTGCTCTTCATCATGATGGAACCTTACGACGTCATCTTAGGAATGGATTGGATTTCTATGGTTCACGCTCAGATCGACTGTCGTCATAGATGAGTCAGAGGAAAGTATTTTGATGGGACGAGGTTCACCATCCTTGGTGAACGAGACCTCATGGTAGAGAAGATAGGTACTCTGAGCAGGAGACGTTGACCTTTTTCGCACCAGCTGACGAGAATGGCTCTCAGAGAAGAAGACGCTACAAGCACCTGGATCCTTACCATTGTAGTGGACTACATGGACATCTTTCCTAAGGATGTTTCAGTACTACCTCGGAGGTGATACGTGGAGTTCTGCATTGACTTGAATCTGGGGACTACTCTGATATCTTGTGCAACATATCGGATGGAACCTACAGAGCTTCGGGAGTTACGAATTCAGTTGGATAACCTTCATGATAAGGGATTCATCCGGACCAGTGTTTCCCCCTGGGAAGATTCGGTCTTGTCTTTGAAGAATGCAGATGGGAGCTTATGACTTTGCGTAGATTATCATCACTTGAATCAGGTCATGATAAAGAAAAAGTACCCTTTGCTGAGGATCGACGACCTCTTTGACCAATTTCAAGGTGCGAAGTTGTTCTCAAAGTTTGATCTTTGATCTGGCTACCACCAGTGGTGGGTTCATGAGGCTGATATCCCGAATCTTGCCTTCAGTTGTCGATATGGGCACTACAAGTTTTTGGTGATGCCCTTTGGCATGAAGAATTCCCCTGCCGTCTTTATGGATTTGATGAACCAGATTTTCCAGACGTACTTGGACCGGTTTGTGGTTGTCTTTATTGACGACATACTCATTTACTCGACAACAGAGGAGGAGCACGCAAAGCATTTGAGGATGGTCCTAGACTTACTTCGAGAACACCAGATGTACGGAAGCTCTCGAAGTTCCAGTTTTTGATTCACGAGGTTCACTTTTTGGGGCATGTCATTATGGAACATGGTTTGGCTGTGGATCCGGAAAATATAGAAGTGGTGCTTTCTTGGGAGCCACCCAAGAATGCATCTGAGGTGTGGAGTTTTCTTTGGTTTGGCAGGGTAATACAGGAGGTTCGTAGAGGACTTCTCCAGGATTGCTTCCACTTTGACATCATTGACATGGAAGGGATGACCATTTACCTGGACTGATCAGTTCCAGAATTCCTTTGAGGAGTTAAGGTAGAGGCTCACTAGTGCTCCAGTTTTGAGTCTTCTAGAGGAGGGTGTTGAGTTTGTGGTATACTATGACGCTTCATGAGCTGGGCTCGAGTGCGTGTTGATGCAATAGCGGGTAGTGATAGCATATGTGTCGAGGTAGTTGAGGCCCCATGAACATAATTATGCAACTCACGAATTGGAGCTGGCAGTAGTCGTCTTCGCTTTGAGGATATGGAGACACTAACTTTTGGTTTAGCATTTTTTAGTCTACTCATATCACCAGAGCCTCAAGTATATCTTCACTCTGAGGGATTTGAATCTGAGGCAGAGGCACTGGATGGAGTTTCTACAGGACTATGATTTCCAGATATTCTATACTCCATAAAAGGGAAATGTAGTAGAAGATTCAATTTTCAAGAAGTCCCAGGCCCATTTAGTGCGGGAATCTTCAGAGCAGTTGGCTTCCCTACGACCGACCTTGGTGGAGAAGGAGGGTACATCTTTTCAGTGGTCGATGGTGTTGACTCCTTCACTCCTTGAGTGTGTGAGAGATTCCTAGCTAGGAGATGTCGACAGTGAGGTATTGCATGATTAGATATCCACAGGCGATGCACCTAATGGGTATTCTGAAGGAGGGAATCACGAGGTCATGTTTTAGGGGAGAGTTGTAGTACTGGTGGTGATGTAGGAGGAGGTGATGCGGGAGTTCCACACTTCACCCTTGGCCATACATCCTAGTGTGGGGAAGATGTACAGAGACCTTCAGAGATAGTTTTGGTGGTCTGGTATGAAGCAGAGCGTAGCTGATTTTGTCTCTCGGTGTCTTACCTGTCTGTAGGTAAAGGCAGAGCACCTAGTTCCAGCAGGGTTATTACAGTCCCTTGATATCCCGGAGTGGAAATGGGCTGGCGTATCTATGGATTTCGTCACAGGGCTTCTGCGCAAGGAAAATGGCCATGACACCATTTGGGTGATAGTGGACCGACTCACAAATTCGGCGCACTTCATTGCAATCAGGTAGTAGATATCGGTGGAGAGTCTGGGGAAGTTATATGTTCAGGAGATTGTCTGCCTTCATGGAGTACCCTCGACGATCGTCTCCGACCGTGATACATGGTTTACATCACGATTATGGAGAGGCATGCCAGAGGCATTCTGGAATCAGTTTTGGTTGAGTATAGATTTTCACCCCTAGACTGATGGGCAGAATGAGCGCACTATAGAGGTGTTGGAGGATATGCTTAGGTCGTGCCTGTTAGAATTTGGCCAAAGTTGGGAGGATCACCTGCCCTTGGTAGAGTTTGTGTATAACAACAGTTACCACTCTATTATTGGCATGGAACCTTTTGAGGGCCACTACGAGAGACCCAGCAGGTCACCCTTATGCAAGACGGAGATTGGGGAGACCTCCCTCGTGGGCTGATAGTTGGTGTAGGTGACGACGGAGAAGGTGCAGGTCGTTCATGATCGGATGAGGATGGCTCAGAGTAGACAGAAGTCCTATGCAGACTGACGTCGTAGGCCCTTGGAGTTTGAGCATGGATACCATGTCTTTTTTAGAGTCTCCCTACGGTGTGGAATGTGGAGGTTCGGCCTGGGAGTAAATCTTTCCCTGAGGTTCATTGGGCCCTTTGAGATCGTGTGCCGGGTTAGTGAGGCCGCCTACCATCTTGCTCTACCCCTGCAGCTGGAGATAGTGCATGACGTCTTCCACGTGTCGCAGGTGAGGAAATACGTGCATGACCGTACGCACGTTATCGACTGTGGAGAGATGGACATTGAAGATGGAGCCACCTTTGCAGAGAACCTAATGGGGATTGAGGACTAACAGGAGTGGACTCTGTGCGGATGGTTCATTCCTCTAGTTCGTGCGTTCTGGCAGCACGAGAGGGTGCAGGAGAGCACCTGGGAGTGGGAGAGCTAGATGCGGGCTCAATATCCCGAGTTGTTTTTGTAGTTTTTTTTTGGGTATGAAAAACGTGAAGGATGGAATGATGTAAGAACCCCAGTTTTGAGCCTGTAAGACATTAAAATTTTCTTGATGTTTTCCAGAGTAGGGTGTTCAGACGGTGTGCGATTCTGAGCCCTAGTGTGGCCAGAATTAAATTTTGTGTGCATTCACACACAATGCACTAAATAAATAGATTAACTCTTGAATGGTAGCTTGGATGGGAAAACTGATGGCACTGTTGAGTCCGGAAAGTGCCTTTTAGCCTAGGAGGGGTATAATTTTCACGGGCGCGGGCCAACTGTGAAAAACGCCCCCAGGGGAATTTTCATAATTTAGCAGTCTCGGGCGTCGAATTTTACAAAAATTAGAACAAAGGCCCTGATTAAAAATCTGAGACCACCGTTGCGCTCATAACATGGTTTTCACCCTAGAGGCAGCTCAATCCTGGCCCCGATGAATGTTCGGGTACGGGCCGACGAGTGGGTGGTTAAGTGTGTTTTTCAATTTAAATACATCATCCACCCTCTTCACCTCTCCTTGGTTTGTTCTTCCCTGGAGCAAGACCTCTCAACAAGGAACCACCCTCTCCTCCACCACTCCGACAAGGAACGGCGGCTCCAGAAGTCCAATCCTGAAGCTTCGGGCTATGCCCAACAAGTTAAGAGGATTTGTTCTTCGTTTGTTTTCCGTTTTGTCTTTAAATTTATTCTCCTATGTCAAACTATGGTATAATCATCGAGTGAAGCCCATATTCGTGTAGAACTCATTCTATGATTTTCAACACATGATTCAGATTGAAAATCAGAGTCCCAGGGTGTCCAGGGTGGCCCCCGGAAGTTTTCCGGCCGTTTCTTCGTTTTCCGGCAAGGCGGCGCGGCAGTGGACCAAGGAGGCGCGGCGGCGGACCAAGGATACGCAGCGGCGGTCCAAGGCACTGCGGCGGCGGCGCTCTAGGTGGCGGAGGTGCTCCAGGCGGCATCGGTGCTCGAGGCGGCGACGGTGCTTCAGGCGGTGAGACTGTGCTCCAGGCGGCGGGCTCCGGCAGCGGCCCCACGGCGTGTGTGAGACCGTCGGCGCCAGGCGTGACGAGGTGGACCGGGGTAGCGGCGCGCGACCCCCCAGGAGGAATAGAGACCCGCTTCCAGCGGGTCTCCACTTGGACCTAAGACCATCCACAAGGGCTGGTCGGATAAGTGGTGGACCGCGGGTCCATGTCCGGCTCGCGCGGCTGAACTGCTGGCCGGTCGGCGTGAGCCTGCCCGGACCGGGTGGACCGGCCGACCAGGCCGGTCCAGCCCAAGGGGCTTCGTCCCCTCTGAATTCGTACACCCGTAACTTTTGCTACGGGTGTCCTTTTTTCATGCCGTCTTTGTAAGTGTAATCCCCAACTCAGGAAAAAGGTTTTGAGATGGTTTTGGGGATTTTAATTCCCGGTTCAGGAGCTCGGTGGTGTGACACGCTCGTTAAGTACTATGCCGACATTCTTATTTTGGATGGCACAGACACGTCTGATGTCCGATTTGAGCGCCGACAGTGGCGTTGCTACCCTAGCATCAAGATGGAGATTTCCAGAAAGTTTTTGGGTGTTGAGGTCGGAGTTGAGATGTGGGCCCTATGGGCCGTCTTTTGAGTTGCGTGTAGCGTTTTTGCGCCTTTTTCACTAGAAGTCAGTTCGAGGCATTTGAGTAGTCGTTTTCATGTGTTTTCTCAAGAGCATCGTGATGGAGCAGTTCTCCCAATGAGTATCAGAGTCGGGGTGTGGGCCCCACATGGGCTGGCTATGGTGAATAGTACCATATTCAATGGTTTTCCGTTTCGGGTGATTAAGTAGTCTATCTCGCGTGTTTTTCCTCGAGGACTGAAACAGTGTAATCCGTTTGGGCATGTAGAGCCTCACATGAGATCATGTTAAATTTGGAAACATGGGAAGATATTGTATAGAGATCCCTTTTGATGCACTCTGAACCAATGCACGGTGGCGTTGTTAGTGACACCTGGTGATGTTAGTAGTAGTGCGGAGCTATCAGACCGATTCTGGGTCTACCCTCTAGTAGGGCTGGGAAGTGGGTCACCCGACAACTCTTGAGGGTCCAGCCTCTAGCAGGGCTGGGCAGTGGGTTTTCTGTCGTCTTCTGCCAAGTATACCCTCCACCAGGGCTGGGCAGTGGGTCGCCTGTAAACTTCTTCGAGGTCTACCCTCCAGCAGGGCTGGGCAGTGGGTCGTCTGACGTCTTCTTCCAGGTCTACCCTCTAGCTGGGCTGGGCAGTGGGTCGCCTGTTGACTTCTTCCAGGTCTACCCTCCAGCAAGGTTGTGCAGTGGGTCGCTTGTCGACTTCTTCCAGGTCTACCCTCAAGCAGGGCTGGGCAGTGGGTCACCTGATGATGTATTATGTTTTACCCTCCAGCAGCGCTGGGCAGTGGGTCACCCGTTGGCATTTCAGAATCATCCCTTCTTATGAGGCCAGTCGGTGAGTTTTTCTCCGTGACTACCGGAGTAGGAACCGGATTGTGCGGATCAGTGGTGTGACAGTTTTAACATTACCTAAGGACCCACAAGGAAGTGGGGTACATTCCCCACTGAGATGCGTCCTTGAGACACGACCTAAAACCGTGCGGGCGAGTCAGTGCTGCCCAAAGCAGATAGTATCAAAGTGGAGTGATTGAACCCCTTTGACTTAGGCTTCCTAGGTGGATGAGGCGAGATGTTGGGCTGTGTGGATGGTTTTACTTGGAATTGATGGTGACTTATCCTGGGCTAAGCATGGAGATGGAGATCCCCTTACACACTCGTTTGGGTTTCTTGTTGAGTATATATATATATATATTTAATGGCACCCTACTCTTGTTTCCACTCCTTGGGGTCCGTGGTTACTTTTTTCTGTAGGGTTGAGCTACACTCTCTTTACTAAACATTTCCAATGACCTTGTTAGTCTACTTCTCACCTCTTTAGTGCCTCATTTGTTTCTCTCTCGAGCTTTCAGGGTATCCTACTGAGTATCTTTATACTCACCCCTGCTTGGGCTTTGCCAGCACCTGGTGTGCCCTTACAGAAGACGGACTGGTCGATCGTGACTATTGTTGATGCTCCTTTCCATCACAGATTCTAACAAATTAAAAGGGAAATACATGGAACACAAAGTGATTCATCCTTTGAAGAATCATCAAGAATCGACAAAGTCATGAATAAAGATTTCTTTGATAATTGGTCGTGCAAGTTCCATTATGGTCGTACAAGTATACCTACGCGCCACATTTTGGACGCGCAGGCGACCATCGCACCCAATTTGATTTTCACCCAGGGTCTTCAGTAGCCTATAAATACCCATTGTGGGCCCCCCATTTCAAGGATGAAAAATCCAGAAACTCAGATTTCAGCTCTCAGTGCCCTAGTCTCTTCATGAACTCTTCTGAACACTTCTAAGGAAATTTCTTACCTAGAATGGAATATCTAAAGATAGGGAACAAATCCTAAGTGTTGAAATTCATCAACACATGCGCGCCTAAGTGTCCAGCCCTTATGGAAAATTGTCACACTTGCACGCCGCCTTATCCCTTCAATAGAACATGTGCGCCACCCTTTCAGAATCCTTTAGAGATGATACTAAGGGCTTGAGCAAAGGCTCTCCCAAGTATTACGCTATGGGTTGACTGGTGTGCAAGTACCCAAGTGTCGCGCAGGTATACCTGCATGACCAGGACCTGCACGCCTAAACAGGACCTGTGTGAATACCTTTTTTGGGTGTCCCTCTTGTCCATTCATCTCTTTTCTTCAAATCAACATCTCCTCTTCATGATTTAGCCTTTATAATCCTCTTTAAATACATTTATGGAATGATTCCTTGATTGGGTTCCTTATCTGAAAGGAATTCTGTGGAACAACTCTCAAAAACTAGTGATTTACATATATTTATGTCACAAAGGTTAGTGATTTCATTCATTCAGTCTCATCTTTTAAGATTATAAGATCTTTAAACTGGGCCTCCTTTTCAGGACTAAGCCCCAGTCATAGTACCCTAACCACGGCCCCCTTATCAGGAGTAAGCCCCAGTCATAATTTTCTAACATGGGCATCCTTTTTAAGAGTAATCCCCAGTCATAATTTCCTAACTTGGGCCTCCTTTTCAGGAGTGAGCCCCAGAACAAGTTCCCTAATTTGGGAATCCTCCTTAGGAGCAATCCCCAAGTTCCATAATATGGGCATCCTTTTTAGGAGTAAGCCCCAAATTTCAAATTCCCTTAACCTGGGCCTCCTTCTCATGAGTAAGCTCTAGTTCTCAAGTCCCTTTAACCTGGGCCTCCTTCTCATGAGTAAGCCCTAGTTCCCAAGTCCCTTTAACTTGGTCCTCCTTCTCAGGAGTAAGCCCCAGTTCTCAAGTCCCTTTAACCTCGGCCTCCTTCTCAGGAATAAGCCCCAGTCTTAATTTCTCTTAACCACTCTTAACTTCTTTTTATTTGGGCTTCCTTCTCAGGAATAAAACCCAATCACAAGTCCCCTCCTAATTTGGGCATCCTCCTCAGAAGTAAGCCCAATGTTAGAGTATCTAAATCTACATAAAGCACATATAACTTTATGGACCTTATTTCCGGGATTCTTCTCTAAAGTAAGTCCTGATCTTTATCTATTTGGGAAAATCATAAATACATAAGCCCCATATCATTATTTGTGACTGCATATTTCGTGAAACAAATTTTCAGGTTTACTGATACCTCTTGTTTCTCACACTGAGAAAAAATCACGTGATATTAGAGTGTAAAAGTAACCACGGTACATCTCTTTGGGCTGTTAATCATACATAAGCCCCACAATTACCAACTGAACTACGTGGAAATTGATCTCTACCTTAAAAGTGGAGTACGTAGGAATCCTTTCTGAGGATCAAGCCCATCAATCATTAATTCTCATCTGTCCCATATAACATTAAACTATATCTTAATTCCCAAACTACGTGGGTTCTGATTCCTTTTCTAACAAGGATATGTAGGTATCCCATCTACGGGTATGATCCCAACTTTGAAATACTTCGTGTCCTTATGAACGACAATTAACTTCAAGTGCCCTGCTGAGTGTCTTTAAAACCAGTATGGTTATCATAATGACCAAGAGATCTTTATTTAATGTGTTGAAGGATACCATTGAATAATAATTTCTAACAAATAAAGATGATTCTCTATCAACGAAAAACATAAAATACATCTAAAATATTCTATAAACCTTATACATATTGATCATTGATTATCAGATCTTAAGGAAAGATCATTTTCATACTTGGTAGTGTAATAAGGATTCACGAACATAACTTCAATCTATAAAGAGAGTCCCGGATTAGACAATAATTCCCCCCAAAAAGGTGTGATGAGTCTGACCTCCCATCCTCTCGACCAATGAAAATTCTTAAGCCTCATCGGTCCATAACTAATGATAACCTACCTTTGGAAAGTAGGTCCAAATGGGTATAGAATCATTGGATGTTTCTGGTTCTACAAAAAAAACCCGTTAAAAACCGATTGAATGTTTGAACCTTAAGAAAACAAGGTCATCCCCATTTCCAAAGGAAAAAAATGGTGAACCCGACGTGAATACTTAACCAAGTTAAATGATGTTTTACTTATTTATTAGGCCCCTATTTAAACTCAATGGGAGGGACAAAAAAATAATCAATAACATATGTGCTCATCCAAAAGATGTAGTGGCCGAACTTATCATGATCATGTCTGTTATATCAAATAGGCACTCTTTTCCAAGATCTTCTGCGTTACAGAAATTTCTTCTCTAAATTTCACACCTTTGAATACCTCTGATGTGAATGCCACTGCTGCTACTCCTGCGGGATCGTCGTCCGTTATGAGGATGACATCACCTACTCAGTATCTTCAATGCTGGGTATCAAATGAACTAGTTAAGTAATACCATCAACACGGTACCATTCTGACTTTGGAGGCTGCTCGACAATCCCTCCAAGTCAATAATTCACCCTGGTCGCCCGGACAACGATGACTAGCAATCAAGAAACAGGTGGTTCCAACCACCGTCTCCAACCGTTTCGGGTCATTATCCCTGGAACGCAATCACCAGTCCCACCCATATTATACGGAGGTGAATGAGAAGGTCACTGAAGGCCTTAATTCAAGGAGACATGAGTCCTTCACGAAGGCTCCCACCAATAATCGCCTCCAGACTCGTGCTGCAGTGCGCCCTCAACATGATGAGGGTGTCGTCTCCATGCGTTCGGCTCAGGTTCCTCGAACCCGAGTAGGAAAGACGAACCACTAGAGGCAACAACTAGTCAAAAATGAGAAGGTTATTATCTCTTCCATTTCTAGAGAAGTCCACCAACCTAACTTGGTGGAAAGCAATGAGTGGGCACACACACCCGTCCGTTCTAATCCTGTTGTCCAGCAGAATCGTCTGGAAGCAACACACCAACCCTTCCAGGAAATTATGACAGAGTATTATAGGTAGGCGTATACACTTGTTTATAACTCATCAGCTTGTCAGCAGGCTCATCTGACTACAACCAAAGAAGGTCACCAATCTGATATGGTGGAAACTGATAAACAAGAACATACACCTGTTTACAATCAACAATTCTATCAGTAGTCTCGTCTGCCAGTATTGAAGAAAAATCTTCAACCATACTTGATGAATAATACACAGAAGGCACATACAACTTCCAATGTTCATTAGGCTAACCAACAGTCTCATTTGGTAGCACTCGGAGAAGTCAGTCGGAAAGCCCTGACGACAAAATTGGAGCAGACTCAACTCTCTGCCCCCACACATAAGTACTGTCAGAACTCACTGATAGGAAAAGGAGGAAAGGAGCAGGAACACACACCTACTCCAATCATGTAATGGATGTATATTCTCATTCTGGTAGCTGAAGTCACCAAGCACATTATGACGATGGTGAAAGAGTAGAAGCAAATCCGTGGTCATATTCTGGATGCCTGCCAAAATATTATAACAGCTTCAACAGCATCACAGGGAAAGAAATGCAAATATTTCCCTATCAGTGGAGTGACACATCAACAAATCACTCCGGAACAGATACACACCTCTGTTCCAGTTCAAGAGGGTTTTGAGACATACACCCCCATATCATACGGACAATCAAGTCAATCACATACACCTAATTTGAGTGGAGATAACCAGCCTAACCGGACTATTTATCCTGTGTAGGCACATACACATACCCATAATAACCACTTTAGTCAACAAGTGGTTCCCAAAGTGAGTAATATGGTGTCTAAGAAAAAGACCCATCCAACACAGTCAAGAAATCAAGAGCCAATCTGTAATAAGGCCTTGCTCGATGCTGGAGTTCTTGATGAACTCAGACAATTATCTGTTGAAACTCAAGATTCTATTATCTCATTTCCCAATAGTGGGGACATTAATTGCAAAGGTCTACATCAGAAATTGCCTCATAAAGGCTTTCTTTATGACAGTTCGGTCGATCTAGAACTATCATCTTCATATGAGAGCCACGATAACCCTCTGCGTGGCTAGAAGACTAAGGAGCAAGATGTTTCATGTTTTTCTGTAACCCACCATGGTGGTCCTCCCCATGATAACGAATTTAGGTGCGAAAGTACTCTACACAGTAGTAATTCACATTGCCTGGAAAATGATCCAATTGAAAATGTAGTAACGAGAAAGCCCTCTTATCTTGAGGCACTTACAAATGTGAAGCTAGTCATGTCTGATGCTTTACTGCTACCAGGTGAAATAATTTCTCAAACAAAAGATTTTCTGGGGTGTAGGTCATTCTCTGAACCACCCCTGGGTCAATTATCTTCTAGTTTGATAAATGAATTCACTACCAATCTTTTTGAATCCGATAAGAAACAAGGAAGCACTAGATCTTGTCTAATCAGGTTGAAGAATCTTCATTGAATAAAAAAGAGGAAGTGTTGAATATGAAAAAACAACTGGTGAAAGCTGAAGTACCAGTTATGTTTTGGACTTTGGATGACTCTCAGTATGACATTCCATAGATGTTGACGGAAGATTGTATTCAAAATATTCATCTAAACATGTGGAAAACTCTTTGTCAGTTGAAAAGGAAAATATTATCTTATGATGAATATGAAAATCATGTCAGGATAATAGAAGGGTTACAATGCCGAATTGACTTGGAATGTCTCTCAGTTTCTTGATATCCGAAGGCTGAAAAGCTGCAGAGAGCCCTTCAGCCTTCATACCTTGGCGCATTAAGAAGATTGTGGCAGTTAATTGCCAATGCCTCATCTAGTATTCATATCAAGGGATGGGGTGTCCATGGATAACTACATTTCCATGTACTCTCTAGCCAACAAATCCCACCAAAAATTGTCTCATGCAATGTTATTTCCCATGGCCATCCACAACCAATTGGCTTTGTTTGTAATCAAAAACTCACTCAAGGACATGCCTCGACTAGTTCTTCTCAAATTTAGGCATATAGAGAAATTTTTTTCGAATTACTCTTGCATCAAGAAAATGAGAATATCGAACAGGATTATCATTTAGAGCGAGCGCATCATCAAGTGATAGATGTTTCCGAAATTAGCCAACGGTCATTTGAGCCAGGTGATTTGAGTGGATGTATGTTGATGCATCCAGCCAATTTCCAGACTAAAGTCTGCAGGATCATAATATCTTTTAAGAAAGTCTCAGATGAATCAGCTCAAGAACCACCCCAGCTTTCCAGACTGGGGACTCTTTTAGCTCAACCCTCAGAATCAACAAATAGGATTCGAGGAGTTGAACAAGAATAGCCCTAGTCCACCAGACTGGGGACTTTTTCAAATCCTCAATCTCATCCTCAGAGAAATTCAATCTTCTCTCGATTAGGGAAGAATCCCCAATAGGAATGAAGAGCCGAATTATCAGAATATTCTCTCCAAATTAAGGTTCGTCAAGAAGTTACTGAGGGATCAACTCAAAATAATGCAATGTCTCATCAGGGACATGGAAGAAGACAATATCGTTGAAATGCTGATAGAAGGGATGCAATGCGTTCTGCATCAATAAATGTCATCAATGCCATTGTTGATGATCCTCCAGAACATCAGGCTCACTCAGAGGAACTAGATGAGGATGGTCATTCTCAAGAGGTTGTACACACATACACAAATGAAGGAGGTGTGCGTACTAGAAATCAATGGCGTGCCCATAATCTAGGTATTCCTTCAAATAACCAACGTCCCCCTCTCCGAAAGGCGTCCAAAAAGGGGAAAAGAAAGAATCAGGCTACATACACTTCTTCTGGAGAAGGCCAATCACTCTCACTAGAGAAAAAATTTTCACAACAGGAGGAATAAATGAATGAATTAAGGAGGTTGAATGCAAAACTACTTCAAGGTAGCCTTCCTCCTAAGTGTGTTGGAGTCAGTCAGCCAAGGGAACTTGTTGCGCTAACTGAGATGGATCAAGAGTATCCTCCTTTATCAGTACACCCTCACAGGTCTAATCCTATGGGTCAGGTGCAACAATAATCGGTGTTGTTATCCTCAGTTGCAGTACCAGCCACCACATATATCCAAGCTCTAGTTATTCCACCAGCTCAGGTCTAATATCAACCAAATGTTTCTCAAAAGTTAATAACTACCATTGAGTCATTAACAGCTCAGTTTGAAGCTATGGAGGTAAATCGTTTATAGATTAAACCAGAGAAGAGATCATACCCTAAATGGGTTGATGCAATTTCTCCCCCATAAAATTTTGCAAGTACCACATTCCCAATCTTTAATGGTTCGGGAGTCCCATAACAACACTTAACACATTTTGTTTCTCGTTGAGATACTATGATGGGAACCCCTCAGCAACAAGAACCAGTTAAGCTCATTTGGTTTTTATAGTCACTACAAAGACCTACTTTTGTCTGGTATACAAGCTTGTAATCCTGGTCAATTATCGGATGGGGGGATCTCCGTCAACGATTCCTTCTTCAATTCAGCTCAACTTTTCCAAATACAATAGTTTTTCATCTTAAAAATTGTAAGAAAAGGAAGAATGAAAGGGTTTCTGATTTCATTGCTCACTGGAAGGGATTAACATATTCCTTAATCTTAGCACTCTCTAAAGAAGAGTTGATTCCAATCTGTCTGGAAAAGTTTTGTGATGAATTATGCACACCATTGATCCATGTGAAATACACAGGAGGGTTTCGAGACCTTACTTCGATTGCTCAGCAGATTCAGGACTCTCTTACAAAGACTAATGATAAAACTCGTGTAATTCCATCAAATCTAGGAAAGAGAATGGGTAAAGTAGAGACTGCTACAGTTACACTTAAACAAGAACCTGTACCTTCTTCTACTTCAAAAGCTTCATCTTATCATAGGTCTCCACCTCCTGAGCGTCGACAATAAAGGCCGTTTTTTCAAGATGATCAATGAGATCAGAGACGGAATATATTTTAGGATCTGGAGAGAAAATTGTACTCTTTCCAAAATGAACAAGTTCCTAGTTACATCATTTCAGCTCTGGAAAATAATTTGGTTCAATTTCCAAGTCCCAAAAGGCCTAACAAGAAAGGAGATGAAGACCGTCCCAATTATTTCCCATTTCATCAGGTGTTGGTGCATCCCATTCAGGAGTGTTTTGTCTTCAAATACCTCCTGAAAAAGATGGTGGACTTGGGACAAGTCAAACAGAAAGGTTCTTCAGCTCAGGTAGCATGTGTTACTGCAACAAATCCAGAGGAAGAAGGTGAGTGGTAAGAAGTCAAAAACAAAAAATGCGCAAAAATGTGATGATTGGATGGTCAGGAAAATGATCAACCAAACTCATGCCATTTTGATAATGCAATTTAAGAAACAAATTATGTCTTCTACTATGAATTCCATAGAAAAACTCTCTTCATCAGAGGGAAAATCCTTAAAGAAATGGAATAATTCAAAGAAATAGGAACAATCATAAGAAGATGAGATCGTGACAAATCCCAAGTTGTCTTTGACTCTGGAAGATTTTATTCCATCTACTTCAAAGCCACAGGCACTGCCCCGCCAAACGGCAGAGCCTAAACGGACTAATCAGACAGAATCTTTATCAGATGAAGAGTTAATCTTTGGTTCTGTAATCATGATTCATTTAACAGATCCTTATGCCAGTCACAGCTTGGATCTTGATGAGCTTGAGTTCCCTGTATCACACAGATGAATTAGAGGGAGTTCTAAAGGTCTGGGATACAAAGGAATACATATATATCCTAGAAACCACTATTCCAATTCTACCCCTGCTAGAACTGTGTATGAAGCATAAACTTGTGGTAGATCCCTTCAGCGGGCTCAACAAGAACAAGAAAATTCTTCCACGCAAGGCAGATTCAGTCCCGATACAGTTATTCTGGAGGATCGGTTAGAGTTTCCATATTATTTCTCTCAGAAAGTAAATATACCTAGTCGGTCTAATCTTCTAAAACCAAGAGTATTTCCAAATCCTACCCCAATACAAGATGCATCTACTTCCAAAGCATCAACTTCTAAGGCACCTGCGAAACCACATGTTCCTTTTCGGAAACGCAGACCTGTGGATAAAAAATATGATGTCTTGAAGCATTTGGCCCAAGTACCGGCCATGTTATCAATTCTGGATGCCATGAATCTATCCATGGATCTTCAAGAGGCACTCATTGAGGATTTGTCAAGTCCTCAAGAGTTCGAAATTGAAATTGATGTGGCTAAAGTCTACCATGTAGATAATAATCCTGTAGATTGCCATGTAGTGTTATCTTTTACAGATGAATATGAGGATGATGTTGTGCATGGACATATTAGACCTTTGTATTTATCTGGAAAGGTCTATGGTGTGGACATCCAAAGAGCTTTCATTGATAATTGTTCAGGAGTCAACCTCATCCCCATTCGTACACTTCATCGATTGGGCCTCACATAATCTGATTTATCTCCTTCTACTCTGATGTTGCAAGGATATTATAAAAATGAACAAGAACCTCTGAGCAAGATCACACTCAGAAATCAATTTGGAGACCTTGTATCCTATTCAGATTTCATGGTTGTTGATCATGATACAGCCTTCAATGTTTTTCTTGGAAGTCCATGGCTACATCAACATGCGGCTATCCCTTCATCATACCATTAATGCCTTAAATATTGTTTCAATGGCCAAATTTGGACATTATAAGGTGATAAATCCCCATTCAAAAATGCGAGTCTCAATACATTTAGGTAGAATTGTATCACATGGAAGGGAAGGAGAAATCCAAGATAAAGGAGGTCACCAAAATTAATTCTCCATATGGTTTGGAAAAAGATTTCAGTAAACCCATTCACACATGTGTGTATAGATTATGTGTTGCCTATCTATCAAATTGGCAGGATAGACCCGAATCCAAACACTCTTATGGAGACTTCCATAATGTCAATTACGGAAATCAAGCAAGAAATCATGGGACAAAGTTGTGATTCACCAAGCAATTATGAAAGCTCAAATAGAGATGTCTTCATTTCATCCGCTGAAATCTACCATGTCTATACTTCACCAACCAGGAAATAAGAAGTTATAGCAATGTCATAGGTGAACGATGATGTTTATTCTCAATCCATCATCTTCTCATTATTACCCAAGGAAGACCATTCGTCACCGATAGGGTCGGAAATGAAAGCCTCTTCTTCAAGATGTTAAAATTTTAACAACTCTCCCGATCATGGAAATTCTACTTCATCATCTACTATGCATATAGAAATAGACGAAATAACATGTGTTGAAGAAGAAGAGGAAGATATCAGGGATGCTCCTCCAGTATTTGAAGAGGGTATCTCTACCACTGTGGATGAACTCAGAGAAATAAATCTGCATACAAAAGAAGATCCACGCCCCACTTTAATTAGTGCGGCCATGACTCTTGAAGAGAAAGAAATGTATATTTCATTTTTAAAGAAAAATATAGATATATTTTCTTGGAATTATACTGAAATTTCAGGGCTTGATCCTGATGTTGCTACTCCTCATTTGGGTTTTCCAGAAGAACATCGAGGATTCAAGCAAGCTGCAAGAAGAACACACCCAAATTTTGCCTCTAAAATTGAAGCTAAAGTGGGTAATCTTATCAAAGTTAACTTCATTATAGAAGTTCTATATCCCAAATGGTTGGCTAATATTTCCCCTGTGAAAAATTAGAATGTAAAAATAAGAGTTTACATTTATTTTAGAGATCTTAATTGGCATTGTCCTAAGGTTGATTTTCCAGTTCCGATTACAGAACTCTTGATTGATGCAACAACTGGATATGAAGAACTTTCCTTCATGGATGGATATTCTGGGTATAATCAAATCTGAATGGCTCCAGAAGATGAAGAATATATAGCCTTCAGAGCCCCTCAGGGTGTGTTTTGATATCGAGTAATGCCCTTTGGCCTGAGGAATGCAGTAACAACATATCAACATGCCATGCACCGTATCTTCAAACCCATTTTAGGGAAATTTATTGAATGTTATGTGGACAATTTGGTGGTTAAATCCAAACAATTATCTAATCACTTGGCTCATTTGGAAATCATATTCCAGAAACTTCGACAACATAATTTGAAGATGAACCACTTGAAATGTGCTGATGGAGTAACCTCAAAAAAATTTCTCAGCTTTGTTGTATGCCATCATGGTATCGAAGTTGATACTGAGAAGAAAAAGTCAATCCTTGGTATGTCACCTCCTCACAATTTGAAATAATTGAGAGGAATTCAAGGACAATTGTCCTATATATGGCGTTTCATCGCCAATTTTCCAGGGAAATGTTTACCCTTCACCAAATTGAGGAAGATGGGAGTCACTTACCAGTGGACTGAAAAATGTCAAGAATCATTTAATATTTTCAAGAAATATCTCTTGAGTCCACCGGTATTAATGCCACATGTTGAAGGAAGACCACTTATTCTTTATGTGACAGCTTTAGAGTGATCACTGTATGCTTTCCTTTCCCAAAAGAATGATGCTGAGAATGAAAACAACATTTACTATCTCAATTTTTCTATGATTAATGTCGAAACACGTTATTCAAGTATTGAAAAGTTCTGCCTGGAGTTAATCTTTGCAATTCAGAAATGGAGACACTACCTGCAACATCATGAGGTCCAATTGGTATCTCGCAATAACTCGCTCAAATTCATCCGTAGCCATCCAATTCTTACAGGACATCTAGCATGGTGGGAAGTTATTTTGCAGCAATTTGATATCGAATATGTGTCTCAAAAGGTAATAAAGGGCCAAGATCTTGCTGATTTCCTTGCTGAACATCCTTCAGTAAAAGATACATCTTCAGATATTGAACTTCCTGAGGAGGAAGTCTTATCTATTCAATATAGTCTTCAAACATGGAAAATGTACTTTGATGGTGCTTCCAAAAGTCCATCAGGGAAGAAAATGGAATATCTTAAATTCAACAAAGTTGGGTTAGGAATTGTGCTCATTTCTCTAGAAAAGGCAGTGCTACCCTATTCCTTCTCCTTATTTGGAGGCAGTACAAATAATTAAGTAGAATACCAAGCTCTAATCCCAAGATTGGAGTTAGTGCTTCAGGAACAAGTGAATCACTTAAAGGTGAAAGGTGATTCAGGCCTGGTAATCAAACAAGTCAATGGGGATTATGAAATCAGAAAAGAAGATTTAATCTCTTTGTATGATTAATTCCAAGAGTTTATGGAAGAATTTCCTTCGGAACCGACATTTTTTTATGTCCCGCGATCACAAAATTATCAAGCTGATGCATTGGCTAATATAGCTACAGCTCTGGCAGATCCAAATTGGGACGATACAATCATCAGTATTGCCCACTATCATACAGTTTCACCTTATTTTCAAAACCATAACAGAGGAAATAAATGAAATTAGTCCCATTCCTAAACCATATGGTTATATTACAGTATGGATGGCACCTATCAGAGAATACCTTCACAATAGAACACTTCCACTTGATAGAGCTGGGAAAGAACAAATCTGGCGACGTGTGGTGAATTTTACTCTTTATGATATCCCAGATCACCTAGAAAAAATCCTCTACAAAAGAGGTTTTGATGGAGTTATCTTCAGATGCATTGATGGTGAAGAGACAATGGATGTCATGAAATAAGTACATGCAAGAGTCTGTGGTGCCCACCAGTCTGGACATAGACTATCTGATCAAAATCGAAGGCTTAGATACTTTTTGCCTTCAATGATACAATATTTTGTTGATTTAACAAAAAAGTTTCATTCTTTCCAAGTATGTTCCAACTTCATTCATCAACCCCCATATTTTCTTCATACAACTAAATACTCCTGGCTATTTTCCACATGGGTAATGGATGTAGTGGGACCCTACCTTTTGGATACATCCAATAAGTTTAAGTACATTCTTACTACTACTAACTTCTTTTCCAAATAGGCAGAGGAAATACCTCTCAAAGAAGTTAGTTCTAAAACCACTGTTAGCTTCATCAATTCTAACATCATTACTAGATTTGGTGTCCCTCATACCATATTAATGGAAAATGGCACAAAATTCCGTTCATCCGATGTAAGGAAGTTGTATCAAGAATACAACATCAAATACAACCATTCCTCTCGGTATCATGTCCCGACCAATGTCCAAATCGAAGCTTTCAACAAGACTCTTTCAAATATACTTCAAAATATGGTGGATAAAGATAAGAAATCATGGGATGATAAACTCTTTCATGCTTTATGAGATTATCGGACCACCACCCGCACTCCAACGCTGTCAACTCCATATTCATTGGAATATGGAATAGAAGAAGTCTTGCCCATTGAGGTTCAATTACCCTCACTTAGGGTATCCATTTGTGATCGTTCATCTATAGAGGAACAATCTCAAAATATATTTGATGAATTGAAACGATTAGACGAGAAAAGATTGTGCACCATGAACCACTTGTAAATCTATCAAAATCAAATAGTACAAGCTTTCAATAAAAAAGTATGTCATCGTTCATTCATTTAGGGAGAATTGGTATTGGTTCTCAGAACTCCATTGATATGAGGAAAGAAACCTCCCAAGCTAGAGCCAAAATGGGAAGGAACTTATTCAATACATAAGGTCTACTCCAATGGAGCTTATTCTTTAATCTCAATGGATGGAGAACTCAATACGACTCCAAGAAATAAAATATTCTTGAAGAAGTATTTTGTGTAACACAAATACCCTATCATCCAACATGACATTAAACTATGTTGTCCTTGCTGCAAGACTTTAAACTGAATAGTCCCTTATGTCCAACATGACGTTAAACTGTGATGTCCTAGCTACATGAAGCTGAACTGTACAGAAGTCCCTTACATCCAGTATGATGTTAAACTGCATAATCGCCGGTCCATGTATATGACCTTAAACTATTCGCACCATCATCCAACATGACGTTAAACTATATTGTCCTTTCTACGGTCCATGCATATGTCCTTAAAATATTTTCACTTATGTCCAACATGATGTTAAATTATGTTGTCCTCGATATATGACGTTAAACTATACAACCCCTCTTTTTACCTTACTTCATGACATTAAACTGCAGAGTCCCCCTTTCATCCAACATGACGTTAAACTATATTGTCCCCATCATCTTAGCTACAGAATGCTAAACTGTACAACAACCTTATTGTCCAACATGATGTTAAATTGTGTCCCTATATTTTTCCTACATGACATAAAACTGAACAAAGTCCCTTAATACGTCCTCCATGATGTTAAACTATATTTTTTCCCTGGTACATGACACTAAACTGTGCAGCACCAATAGTCCTCACTGCAAGACTTTAAACTGCATAGTCCCTTCATATGTCCTACATGAAATTAAAATCTCCATCATTAAGCTTGTTGCTACCTATTTTTTCTCACACCGAGTATGACTCACGTGAGCTTGGAGTAAACTTCAACCATTACACCCTCTCTAGGACTCTAACCATGTGTAAGTCCCGACACTATTTTTTAGGTCGTTTTCCTCAAGAACAACTTGATTACCAATTAATTCTTTAATCGAACTACGTGGAATTTGATCCTTGCCTTCTAGGCTGGGTACGTAGGCAACCTCCCGAGGTTCAAGCACAAAATCAATCTCTTCACATCGGTTCACCTTCGCCTCATACGATGTTGATTCGTGAAACCTCCCCTAGAACCAATATTTTTTACATTGGTTCACCATCGTCCTTGCTATATGACGATAAACTATTCACACCTTTTGTCCTGTATGACAATAAACTACAACATTCTTTGACACCCACACCTGAGATGGAATCATTATTTACATTGATCTCCAATCAAGTTACATTCCAAAGACTATGTGCATACATGGAAATTTCTGAACCTTTAATCTTCAGTCAAACCATCATTTCACTAAAGTCCCCTTTCACCCTTCAAATGTACGAACCAAATCTATAAAAGGGTATTCCAACAACTATGTGAGGCTTGATTCCTATCCTAATGGGATATGTAGGAACGTTCGAGAATCCCTCAAATCCAGCCCCAACTCTTTGGGCCTAACCCCAAATTTCACTTTCAGTCCCTTGGCAGAAAATTCCCCCTGTGAAAACATGAATGTGGTATGAAAACCCTGGTCTTCATTCACATTAGGATTATAAAACACAAAATGTTTATTCCTTATTATGTTCTGATCTCTATGACCCTAAACTAATATCTCCTACACTCTCGTCCCACATTACGTTAAACTGTATTTCAAAAACTATGTTTGGCTTGATTCCCATCTTTATGAGATACGTAGAGAAGTCCAACACCTCAATTCAGGACCCAGCCATAAAATGATTATGGTTATATTTGGTCTATGTATCTCCTTCATGCATTTAAAAATATTCATTTTAATGTGTCATACTCCTAACCTAAAATAATTCCAGATCTCCATAACCCTTTTCTTGACTTCTAGTCACAAAATGTCTGATACCCGAGAGTTCTTTTGCCTGACTATGAATCACGTGCCCTTAGGCGGCCTTGCATAAACATTCTACATAACGAACCTGTCAGCCAAAAGCTGCTATTATTTGACTATTCATCCAATTCCTTTTGGTTGCCCTGCATAATTCAACCTCTTAACAAGTTTGTTAAATAGTGGTAACTTCATTCATGGGAGGAAAACCTCTTTTTGTCCTTATTGGTATTATCGACAATATGTAAGGAACTGGAAAAAATAGCAATCCTTAAAATATTTATCCCATACTATTTTTCATGATTTACAAGTATTTAAGTCTATGGTTTATATTTTTCTTTCCCTACATTTGGGTCATACCTTTGCAAGAGTGACATTCATCCAATTCTCTGATAATCTTGATTGGAACTATCATCTCCATATTCAAGTACCTCTTTCCAAACAGTAGACTCTGTGCTTTGGAAAATTTGAATCTCCATGAACTTTCACTGGTATTTTAGCAATATAAAAGTACAATTTCTGAGATTTATTTTTCCTGACTATGCAGCACATGCCCTTAGGCAGCCTTGCATAAGTAGTCTATATAACGGGCATGTCATCAAAAAGATGCTATTATTTGACTATATAGACAATTCCCTTAAGCGGACCTGCATAATTCAACCCCCTAACGGGTTTGTTAAATAGTGGTAACTTCATTCTTGGGAAATACTTCTTCTAATGCCTTTTATCCCTTTTTTCATATCATTCCTCAGATTCAAAATTTATTAATTCATAGTTTACATTTTTCCCCCATACTTGAATATGGTAATATGTTTTCAGATAAATTATCAAGGAATTGAGTCAATTTTAATCCATTCGGTCAAAGCTATTTTGACCTTAAACATTATCCTTTTTATGTATGATGTGCATGAATTTAAACTTCCCACAAAAGACAAGGGAAATCTGAACAAAAGTCATGTACCAGGTCACTAAACATATACTTTGTATGATTTAGGTAATATTGAGCAATTAAAAAGATTCAAAGTTTGTAGGGTTATTTTCATAATCCTAGAAAAAATAAAACTATGCTTAATAGGACCATTGGATTCGGTAAAAAATTAAAGCAGGTAGCAAAAGAAGGCATGCGCAAATGATTGAAGATGAAAGAGTTTTTCATTTGATGCACAAGAGATAGAAGGATATCCACAGATTAGATTCTCTTCTATTTTTCAAGAATTACAAGAGGCTATCAACATAACTCTTCATTTGATTTACGAAATCCCTAGATTCATCAGCATCCACCTGGAATTCATTTATTCAACTGGATACAATAACAGATTCAGGGATACCGACTCTTCTTGGAACAATTGCAAAAGAATGTTCTAGAGTGCGGTTTGAGAAAAATTTCTGCTGATCAAACAGTGACTCTGTTTCTATCCAAGAGACTTTGAAGATGAATACATTGATTTGAGAATGGACCATTGTAAGTAAAGATTCATTTGGATAGAGTACTCTTTTTAGTTATTGTTTCTAATGTCATGATAGTCTTCTCTCCATCAACCGGCAGTGGAAAAAATATCAGCCCATGGTTTTCCATTTTCATATCTGCAAAGAAATGGCATGGAGGAAAAATTTTAAAGTTTGCATCATTGTTGTTTCTCTTAATGCAAAACATAACCAAAATTGAGGAGTAGAAATGTGGTTACATCTCAGACATATAGTTATTTCCATCTGGAATGTTGACTCCTTGAAAATGACCATGCCCATATAGAGGCAAGTAGATGCTATGTGGGAAATTAACATGATACTTCTTCAAGTATTTGGCCAATTCTAGGAGAGTGTTGTCACAGATCTCATAGTAATCATGGACAAAAACATTCATCATATCATCAATCCGCTTTCTAGCCAGTTCATCAGCCGATCTGTTTCTTCTAGGAGCCATTGAATCTACACAAAGGTCGAATAATTAACTCTTAAGTGAGTTGATTTTTCAGAAATTTTTTGAAAGAAAATGAAAGAATGGCTAAAGAATAAAGGTGCGCAATTCCAATTTTGGTGCGCAAGTGTAACTGTGTCGCACAGGTTTTTGGCGCATAGGTATCACCGTACATTTCAAAATACCTATACAGTAGCGCGACATGGACAGAAGCAATGAAGCAGTGGATAATCAGCCACCTGCACGATGAGAGCATACTACGTGGTGAGAGTGGAAATGTTTGAGATACGGGTACTTTTACTGAGAATGAGGTGCATATTTAGAGGCCAGGCTGCACCCCTGTGCGATGAAGCCTGCGCACCCCAATCTGTGCGCTCAAAACCTATGCGCCACAATTCATTGGTTTTCTTCCTTTACCTCATAGTCATATCCCCCTTCCTTTCGGATCCAACTCTGAAGGGGGACATTTGTTGATGCTCCTTCCCTTCATAGAGTCTAATTAATAAAAAGGGAAATACATGGAACATAAAGTGATTCATCCTTTGAAGAAACATCAAAAATCGACAAAGGCATGAAAAAGTATTATTTTGAGCATGGGTTGCGCAAGTTCCATTATGGTCGCGCAGGTATACCTACGGGCCACATTTTTGGCACGTAGGTGACCTGTGTGCCCTATTTTATTTTCACCCAGGTTCTTCAGTAGACAATAAATACCCCTTGTCGCCCCCCCATTTCGAGGATGAAAAATCCAGAAACTCAGATTTCAACACTCGGCTCCCTAGTCTCTTCTTTAAGTCTTCCGAACACTTATAAGGAAATTTATTACCTAGAATGGAAGATCTAAAGAGAGGGAACAAGGCCTAAGTGTTGAAATTCATCAACACCTACGCGCCTAAGTGTCCAGCCCTTATGGGAAATGGTTGCACTTGTGCGCTGCCTTATCCCTTCAACAGAACCAGTGCGCCACCTTTTCAGAAGCCTTTAGAGATGATACTAAGGGCTTGAGCAAAGGCTCACCCAAGTATTACCCTATGGGTTGACCGACGAGCAAGTACCCAAGTGTCGCGCAGGTATACCTATGCGACCAGGACTTGTGCGCCCAAACAGGACCTGTACGCCTACCTTTTTTTGGGTTTCCCTGTTGTCCATTCGTCTCTTTTCTTCAAATATGCATCTCATATTCAAGATTTATCCTTCATAATCCTCTTCAAATCCATTTATTGCATGATTTCTTGGTTGGATTCCTTATCTGAAAGAAATTCTGTGGAACATCTCTCAAAACGTAGTGATTTACATATCTTTATGTCACAAAGGTTTGAGATTTCATTCATTCAACCCCATCTTTTAGGATGATAAGAACTTTAACTTGGGCCTCTTTTTCAAGAGTAAGCCCCAGTCATAGTCCCCTAACATGGGCCTCTTTTTCAGGAGTAATCCTCAGTCATAATTTCCTAAACTGGGCCACCTTTTCAAGAGTAAGACCTTGTCATAATTTCATAACTTGGGCCTCCTTTTCAGGAGTAATCACTAGTCCATGTTCCCTAATTTGGGAATAATCCTTAGGATCAAGCCCCAAGTTCCCAAATATGGGCACCCCCCTTAGGAGTAATCCCCAAATCCCAAATTCCCTTAACCTGGGCCTCCTTCCCAAGAGTAAGCCCCAGTTCACAAGTCGCTTTAACCTGGGCCTCCTTCTTAGTGGTAAGCCCCAGTTCCCAAGTCCCTTTAACCTGGGCCTCCTTCATAGGAGTAAGCCCCAGTTCTCAAGTCCCTTCAACCTGGGCCTCCTTCTCAAGAATAAGCCACAGTCATATTTTCTCTTAACCACTCTTAACTTTTTTGATTTGGGCTTCCTTCTCGGGAATGAAACCCAATCACAAGTCCCCTCCTAATTTGGGCATCCTCCTCAAGAGTAATCCCCATGTTAGAGTATCTAAATCTCCAAAAAGCACATATACCTTTATGGACCTTTTCTTGGAATTATTCTCTAAAGTAAGTCCTGATCTTTATCTATTTGGGAAAATCATACATACGTAGGCCCCATATCATTTCTTGTGACCGCATCTTTCATGGAAAAAATTCTTAGTTTTACTGATACCTCTTGTTTCTCACACTGATCATAACTCAAATCATCTTAGAGTGTAAAAGTAACCAAGACACATATCTTTGGGAAGTTAATCATATGTAATCCCCACAATTCCAAACCGAACTACGTGGACTTTGATCTCTTCCTGAAAAGTGGAGTACATAGGAAGACTTTCTGAGGTTCAATCCCATCACTCATTAATTCTCATCTGTCCCATATGACGTTAAACTATATCTTAATTTCTAAACTACATGGGTTCTGATTCCTTTTCTAACAAGGATACATAGGTAGCCCATCTGCGGGTACGATCCCAACTCTGAAATACTCCATGTCCTTCTGAACGACAATAAACTTCAAGTGGCCCGCTGTGTGGCTTTAAAACCAGTATAGTTATCATAATAACCAAGATATCTTTATATAATGTGTTGAAGGATACCATTTACTATGAATATCTAAGAAATACAGATGATTCTCTATCGACGAAGAACCTCAAATACATAGAAAATATTCTCTAAATCTCATACATATTAATCATTGATTGTTAGATCTTAAGGAAAGATCATTTTAATACTTGGTAGTGTAATAAGGATTCACAAACGTAACCTAAATCTATAAAGAGAGTCTTGGAGTAGAAAATAATTCCCCCCAAAAAGGTGTGATGAGTCCGTCCTCCCATCCTATCGACCAATGAAAATTCTTAAACCTCATCGGTCCATAACTAATGAGCACCTACCTTTGGAAAGTAGGTCCAAATGGATATAGAATTATTGGATGTTTACAGTTCTACAAAAAAACCCATTAGAAACAGATTGGAATGTTTTAACCTTAAGAAAACAAGGTCATCCCCATTTCTAGAGGAAACAACTATGGTGGAGTGTAGAGGTCACAGAAGTTGGAGCAGCGTACCGCGGTCGTGCTAGAGTTTTCAGGTGCGATTCTATCCAGTTGTTTTCTTTTGTTTACTTGTTGCTGGGTTGGGGAACCTTTGTGGTTGGGAACATTTTTTCCCTTTTTACTTTCCAATTTAATTGTCAGTACTTCCAGTACTTCAATTACTTTTTTTTAGTTGTTGATGCATGATTGTGGTTGGGTTATAGTTATTTTTCTTTTGGATTTCATTTTACTTTGCACTATTTCATCGAGTTGGTTGTGTGTGCGAGTGTACATGTACTTCGGAAAAGGACTCCCTGAGATTGTTACACCTTCGGCGTTGGTCACCTGCCTCTAGCCTATGGAGGTGGGCTTGAGGTAGTTGCAGCTCAGGACCGGTAGGGTTGGGTCGTGACAGCAGTGAACCTCCACATTGTTGAAATGGACAGTGATGTACAATGGGGTGATATTCCCTTGTATGGGTGAACCTTTATCTTCTCTAGAGAAAGGGATAACAACTTGACATTCTTCATGGTCGGATGCCTTTGTAAGGAAGGCTTCTATAGATACTACCTCCATCTCAAACTGAAGTGGTCTTCTTAAAGCCTCAACAAGATATTCAGACATATCTTCTAATATATGAAGATCTTTGAGGATAAGAATCCTTGAAGGAATTCTATAAATATTCTTAAGAATATCAAATTTCTATGCCAAGTGTGAACTACTTCTAACAGGAGGTCGTTCTATGGTAGGAGGTATGATGGGCCCTTTTGGATGAACCGACGGACAACTGGTGCTGGGAATGTCTCGTTTCTCACTAGTAAAAACACATAGAGTGACTACTAGATGAGGTTTATATGACTAGGGCCAATCCTCAATATAGAATGGCTGATCATATTATAATTATGGTGGCTCCTCCTTATCAATTAGCACAAATGGCGGTGGAGGCGGATCTGCTGAAACAAGATGAGAAGGGTGTGCGTGCAGAGATCTACACTGGGCATGTTGTCTAGTTTCAGTAGCATACAAATCCTAGATAGAATTATTGATCGAGGATTTTTGATGACTCAAATAACCAAGAATTTGTCGATGTTGTTGATGGCTGGGGATATTGGGAGGATTCTTCTGGATCTCCTCATAGTCCGGAATCATATAGGGGTTTACCAGCTCCACAGTGTTAACCAAAGCAAACCATATATTATCACATTAAGAATCAACCATCACTAGATGGATTCTGGGGTAATTCTCAAACTTTGGGGGCATGAAATCAACAAGAGTACGTGATGACGATGGCATCGGTGGGGGAACTTATTTTCCCTTTGCGTCGTTGAGGCTTGCTATTCTAAGAAGAGGAAGGATGAGATGTCAACGTAAAAGCAGTGGATATAGGTAACACGGTGTCTTCTTAAGGTTCAGGTTGTTTCAAACATGGGTAGATAATACCATGGGCATGGGTGACTACTTTACGGGCCATCTGGTCGTCACATTTTTGGTACCCGCGGTTGGAAACTCGTTGCCACTCACCTCTGTTGTCACTGTCGTTGTCAAGCTTTATGAATAAGCATGCCACCTATGTCGAGGTCGGACCTAACATGACTATGTTGTTATCTACTTGGTCTTGGAGAAATAATTTAAACACATATCAGTATTTGAGGGTGTTCCCTAGGATTTGGAGATAGGGGCAGTAATTTGGGAAATCAGTGAGATCTCCCTCTTTGGGCCTCCTGTATTTTGGAAACCGTTGAATTATTTGTTCCAAGGCACTTCGGAAATAACTGGGGATCTGAGCCTCATTCAATGAGTAGTTATGATTCTTTTTATCTGGGAAGGGTAAATCAGGATAACATTTCTGATGTGGGGTTGTAGGATCCTGGTGAGGATATGGAACCTGATTAACTTTCCTAGGTGGCGGAAACGCATTATGTGGGGGCACCTGCCAATTTTGAGGTGGGAGCTGTTGGGCTGTTGGATATGCCTGATGTGGTGGGCCTCAAAGAGTCTATTGAGTTGGATCCACTGGTAATAAATCTAGCTTTGTGGGGTCCTATACTTGTGTTACCGTGGAGGTCTCAGCCTTAGTGGCTCTTCTTGAGAAAACTACAGGAGGCCATGAATGTGCATGTTTGGCCTACTGTAACACATCCTCTAGATACTGGCCTTTGTCAAAGAAATCAAAAAATAACCCTAGGTAGTTCTTCTTGATTAGGGAGGGGAATAGTTTAGTTTTGATATTCCCCACAAACATTTTCAGTAGTTGTTTCTGAATCAGTAGCATATCTAGGGAGTGGGTGAGGCCTTTCCACCTGGTGACAAATTCTACAACGCGCTTGTCAGACCTCATTTTTCACTTGAAGAGGTCTGCAATACTCGTCTTCCTGGTGGTGGAACATAACTGGTAGAGAAACATCCCATGAAGATCCTCCCAACTAGCTATAACTCCAATGGGTAGCTGGTTGTACTATAAAAACATGGTCCCTTACAATGTTTATACGAAACACCAGATTTTGGTAGCTTCCTACTGCACCGGGGTACCCAACATTGGTCCACACCTTGAGATGAAGTGGGCTAGATGAAATGGAATATTGTTTGTCCCATTAAATGGGGAAAAGGTAGGGTTTCCAAAACCTGGGGTGCTGGCATATCATCCAACCATGCCAAATATGGATTTCCATTAGGCAAAATTCCCACCTGTCGAGTATCTAATGCCTCGAGGCGGGAAATGAGCACTACCATTGGATCATATAGATGGGAATTCCTATCATGGAGAGGATCCCGGACCACCAATGTGTTGGTAGGTTCTTCAACATCATAAGCATGCATGGTGGCTCATGGAGGGACTGGTTGGATGACCTGTGGGGCTGCTAGGCGAATGACATGTGGAGCGGATGGGAAAACCTAAGTTGGGTACCAAGCACTTTCGCGTAGATCAGGAGGATTTTTTGATGCATATCACACACTTCTTCTATAAGCTATGGATTCTACCCTATCTATATGGTTAGGATGGTCAAGGTCACATGAAGGCAATTCTCTAGGGTGGTGTTCTGCCTGCCCCTACTTCCTCGGTCAAGGATCACCATAGTCTAGTCATCGTTCTATGGAACATTCAGTGAAAATTTCATCGACCATATTTTTATGCTTTGTAAGATATGAAGGTAATGCATCTTTTTCGGGGTCATCTTCTATCATTTTTACTGAGTTAGATGTATCAGAGAGTTTGACGACCCTAAAGTCCTCTTTTCTCTTATTTGAATTCTGACCGAGGGATAATGACTTGATATGTGTAGGAATACCTTGTAAATTTATTAGATAGCAAGTAACCCTTCCCAAAAGATACAATAGGTGTGGATCTCCCTCGGGGGTAATTTCTCTTGAAGGTGCTTTAGTTCGTTCTCTCCCTCTGATAGGTCGACCATGTTAATCGTGACTATACTTGAAGCCATATCCTCAATATCTCTTAGAATATTGAGTAGACATTAGATAGAACTATAATTAAGGGATGCATACTGCCCCCGACCATGGATCTAAACATGGGGGAAGCCCCCTTAATAATTCTTTGGAGCAATTTAATGTCTAAATGCATCATTTTTGGATGTTCAGATAGCGACCGGGTGACTCAGGGCACTATGCCATAGTGAGCATAGCCAAGTCAACCATATGTCATTGTCAGAAAATCTCTTAAAATTGTTCTTGGATCTTTGGGTAAGACACCCACTAATGAAGGATGAGGAAGTGCATCACCCATAGGGTTTGACGAAAGCAAGTGACTTCCTCTGGGTAACCGATTCCATTGCACCGAAGTTTGTGGTTACAACTAGCTAGAACATCTCTCGGAAATGATCCAATATAAGGATTTCCCACATTTTCCTCAGCTCAGACATAGGATCTAGACCTTGGTTTCCCCATTCATTGACTGGGGCCGACTAAGGGACATGAAATGTTACTAAAGTGAATTGTTGAGATGGTATACTGGCCGGTAGAGAATACGGAGAATGAGCTGACAAACCACCACATCTTGGTCTATCCTATAAATAATGCAAAGACTGCACCACCACATCCAGATAAGATGGACTAGTGACCACAGATTCCCCTGCAAGGTATGTGGTTACTGACAGTGGGTCACACTATTTCCCGTCCTCTATTAGTCACCCTAATAACTCTTTGTGGTCTTTGGTTGAGGTAGTGAATGATCTTGTTGATGATAGGGAGGATCGTACACCCAAGCCTTGGAAAGAGGACAAATCTTCCTCCTCCTGGATATATCTTTAGAGGGAGGTGGGAATTTGCTGGACCTCACATTCGGGAAGGATGAGGCTTATACGCCTCATTCTTGCCCCGACCCTTGACATAGATGATTGAAGCGATGGATCCATTATCGAATCAAATTCCGCCTCAAAATCTGAAAAGAAGACATGTTTAATCGTGGTATGAAACTTCTCAATATTCTTCCTTTGGTAGAGGAAACCCACCCTCCTACCTCAGGATGGTTCTTTAGGATAGGGTAAGTTTTTGACAAGGGGAGGACCTTCGGTCGAACTGATGTTGCGGTGGAGAGGAATTCTGCCTGAGTGAGTTGGGTGCGAGGAGCACCTAGACACATGTCAAAAGGAATACAGGGAGGGCATCCGCATCTGTTGGACAGTGCACAGAGAGAATCCATGTGGGAAGTGTTGTATCAGGTAGGACCACCACTAGAGCTGGTGGGATCATGGGTAGTACTTCCATGTTTGTTTTCCATAGCAGTGACGGTACGAGGGGGACCTTCATAAGGGTCAAACTGAACACGTGGAATACATCTGCTTTGGATTCCAATAAAGTGAGGTAGACCTCTTCTTTTATGATTTCTTGGATGAGGACCTTTATCAGTTGTCATAAGAAAATGGGGAATACCCCCACATAGGTGATTTACTGGGCTGGAAGGATCTTCACATCAACGACCTACGAAATGACGAATGGCTCCATACCTAGGATCATGGGTGCGAAAGAAAACTTAATGTTAGATTTTTGTACAATGGGGATGGCATTTTCTATGACTGGTTTTGGCATGGGGAGGAACTCCATGTTGAGCTTGGGAGTATGGAAGACCTGATCTCTCATTGGTGGCGGCACAAGGAGGGCCTCCGTGTTGGATGTCATCATCGTGGGTCGACCTGCGATGGACGCTACCTATGTTGGTTTCCCAGATAGTCATCCTAACCTACATGTGGGGTAGTTGGGGCCTTGATCTGGGTTAGACAGATAAGTTCCCATGTTTATTATAAATGGGGCATTGATGGTATGTGTCGGTCATGGCACGGGCCACTGCAGTCATTGATGATGAAACCCCTTGGCGAGAGTCCTCCTCATCTTGCACCAATATTGGTGTCAGGTTAAGCATACTGGGGACAGTGGTGCAGGTGTATAACTCACTTTATCCTCAACCGGTGGGACTGGGTGGTGGAGCTGACATGGCCCGGTTGGATCGTTCCTTGGCAGCCTCTGGGATGGGATCATAGCAGGGCTGGCCCGGACATCCCTCACCTCATTAGCATAAGGCAGTGTGTCATCAAAGTGCTCTAGGTTCTGGTTCCCTAAATGGTATTAGGTTAGAGTGGGGATAAGTGGATACTTATACGGCCCATGGGGGTTGTAGTGATGATGAGGTGAAGAATCTTCTAATTTCTTTCATTCCATATCTTGAGTTGGGATAATCCCTTCCTACACATACTGTTGAAAGAGGTCATTGTTCACCCTCCTCTTAATGAGTTCAGATGGTGTGATGGGGCATGGGTGCCTAGAATCTATGGATACGGAGTCCATCATATAATATATGGGGTCATTAGAGATTTCTACATTGGTATTGCCCCAACCCCAACATTGGTGGGTGGGTGGGTGGTGATCGGTTTCCTGACATAGCAGCTTGGGTCTTGCAAAGTATGAATATTCAACCATTATTGATAAAAGAAAGAAAGAAAATTCTAGTTCCACAATGTTGTTCTGTCTCCCATGACTGGTAAGAATGATCCTTACTGACAACATCACAGACTAGTATGTCCTACGGTTAACTACCCCAATCTCTGGTGAGTTTCACACCATTCCCATTATTTCCTTGGTGGGACCTGGCATCAGATAGCTAGATCTGATGACATGATTAACCACTGATGCCTCAAACACTACTAATCTACACATTGAGGAGAATAATTTTATGTCAATATCACCATTTCTTTTTTTGATTCCTTCACCAGGGCGTGCATCTATCCATCGAGGATGCTTTGTGATGTTGCCCTTCATTCCTAGTTTCCAAAGTCAGGTGGCATCTTTTGCTTATTTAGGGACATTTTCTCTTTGATCGAAATGGGACGATGGGATGTTGTTCTCTCCTTATGTGGATTCCTCCTTAGAACTTGTTACCTAGTCCGGGTCTCCCTTAAAGATTAAGACGTTGTTCGTGAAACTCTTCGCAATTGACATATATTGATGGACTCTGATTAATTACATTTCTTCTGTAAAGATATTACAACGGTTAAAGTTATGGAAACAACCTTCAATTGGGGAATTAGTCACATTGGACATCGTTGGCGTGTTTGGATACTAAAACACTGATATGTCTAGGTTCCTTCCCCTTATGATAGGGCTTCTCGAGGGTCTGGAAGCCTTAGGAATACCACATTGAGTGAGAAGAATTATATTCTATAGGAATTTCATTGAGGTTTTCATTACCATAACATTTTTAAAATAGGGTATACTATGGGTTTAACATCCAAAGGAGACGGATCGGACTGATCAGAACACTAGTATGAATGAATTAGGTGGGTACATCCCCAATAGGGAGCACCAAAGGGGTGTACCAGATGAGTGGACCAAAATTTCCAATGAATATAGATTTGAGGACACTTGGTTCCCTCTATAGGGGACTCTAGGGTTTACCATTGGGTGGGATTAAACCTTAGGTAGGTTTCCCACGTACATTGTCTAGGAGACAGGGATCAAAACTAACGTAGTTCAAATGGGTGATGAATTGGGTTGTACAAAAAGGAGAATGACCTGAAGACATGTTGGGGATTACAGATACATAAAAACCAATCACGAGAGGGACACTCTTGGTTGGATGGTTATGGATTTTTTGGGGCTTGTGCATGGTTAGTTGGTCGATGAAATGGCATTATCCCACTGGGATGTGGCGGCCCAGGTAGGAATCAGGATGGATGATGGATGGTTGAATGATGTGGATGGTAGGAATGGGATGGAACCAACATGGAGATTATGGTGATGTTGGGATTGATCCTCATAGAGGCTTCCTTTGTATCCTCATAAAAAGGAATCAAATTCCATATAGTTCGGTGGGGAGATGGGACACCTGAGGAGTTGGCTCGTGAGAATGGATGCATGGATGGGACCTGGAGGAAGTAGAACATCCAGGTGGGGGAATGACCTTTCCAAAACACAAAGGGTAAAGGGAGAGACCATGATGAGACATGAGTGATGGTATTGAACCTCATGGAGGCTACTTACGTATCCATGTTGCAGGGAATCAAAGTACATGTAGTTTAGGCTGAGGCATGGAATTGGGGTGAATGCGAAGGAAATCAACCCAAAAACATGCTTTGGGTTACGTGTGGTTAGCGCCTCGAGATTTGGTCTTATGCCACTAATGGAAGGACCAAGGTTGTGGGTCCTAACATAGGGGACACAGAAGTTTACCAATGTTTGGGGTTGAACCTCATGGAGGCTTCCTATGTACCCTGTCTAGGAGACAAGGATCAAAACCCATGTAGTTTTAATGGGTTTACCAGTGTTTGGGGTTGAATCTCAAGGAGGATTCCTACGTACATTGTATAGGAAATAGTGATCAAAACCCACACAGTTTGAATGAATACAGTTTAGCATCATGCGGAACTAAATGGGCTTACAGTTTAACATCTTACGGGATGAGGGTGAATCAACATGAAGTGTTTAGGACCGATGGGTGTTGGGCTCGAACCTCAGGGAGGCTTCCAACATACCTTGCTTGGAAAGGGAAATGATCAAATTTCACATAGTTTGGTTGTTGGGGAATGGGGCTTATACACTAAGGCATCCGATAGAGGGTGCCATGGTCGATTATTACTCTAATCCCATGTGAGTCACGCTTGGTGGGAGAATCAAGAGGCAAAAAAGACATGATGACCACGTCATGAAAGGTGCGTACACGAGTAATGAAGTGGGTCTTATGCATGGTTAGCAGCCCAGACAGATGGATATTGAGGCTTACTCCATGATGGAGGCATGATGGTGATAAATCCCAAATAGAGAGGTATGTGGTATCAATTCCCTATTCCCATGTCTATTATGTCCTCTACGCACGAAATAAGATAGGAGGAGAAAGGATGCTACCTCCCGCAAGAAAGGCTATTGGCTTACACCTTGATGGTTTCCCTTCCCCATGGACATATTTCGTTCCATGCAAGGAGGATCTCATTTCATGTGATGAAGATATCAATCACATGGATACCAATGGGCATGTAAAATGTCTGAGGTGGGGCACCTTGTGTATATTGCATGGGGTGAGCCTACAGTTTAATGTCATGTGTTAAGGATGATGGTGCTTGGATGTTTAACGTCCTACACCTCAGATGATGAGGATTCACTCCTCACCCCTAGGACTTACATAACCAATACCCACCCACACTTGGATAAGGGAATTAATCAACAATTCCATATGAAGATGAGGTTATGGAGTGATGCTTTGAGGGGCTTATGTAAGCAGGGCTATGCGAAGAAGCAATAGTCGTTAGCATGCCTATGCGAAGAAGAATGAGGACGAGCAATGAAATATGAAGCACTGACCAAGGGAACTTGAAATATCTTTGTACAAACTTGGTTTTCCATATAAGAGAAGGTTTTGTGAATAGAAAGGGTTCATAATAAGGGACCTTGTGAGGCTCGGATGCCCTATAGAGTGGAGAGACACAGTGAAGGGGTATGCTTTGTGGAGTTGAGTGGCCTAGACTTGGCGTACAATATACATCAATATGAAGATTCCTTCACAAAGTGCCTTTCAAAGCATGGAGCATGGGTGCCTTGTAAAGTGTGGAATTGCGAAGCAATGTACTTTGTGGGGCATAGTTATCCTCCCTTTGCATAGGGTCCACTTGGCAATGGAAGGTACTTTGCGAAGCATGAGTTCTCTGTAAAGACCCAAGTTGCCTTAGGGAGATCCTTCTTTGCGAGGGCCTGTGGGCTTCAGGGAGGGAATCCCTTTTGAATAGAGATTGTATTTTAGATTAGAAAAAGGTGTTTCACAATGTTAAAATACCTTGAAGAGCTCATTTTCTCAATGTTTCGCAACATAAAAGGTGCTTCACAATTTGAGAGCTGAGAAGACGAAAGGTAAGGGTATCCGTCCTTTGGGTCCGAGGGAAGCCTAATATTTATAGGTGAGAGGCGGCAAGAAGATCTAAACACACGTTGTGAAGCCACTTGTATTTTTCCATCGGAGGCGGCTTGTGTCATGTTTTTCATAACCACGGAGTCGACCGTCATTACCTCCTCAGTACAGATGCCTCCTGAATTCCCTATGCGGAACTCGCAAAGGATTCCGTAAATTTCCAAGGGATCATAGAGGCAATCTAGTTACCTCCACGGTGAAAATATTTCAATTAATTTCATCATAACCATAGAGACCTCTACCTCTTTTCTCTATGACGATCACATAGGGGGCCATGGATTTGTGCTGACCATGGTACCGAAGGGTTTCGAGAAGGTGCTTCGCGAAGCAACCCCTTTGGCATTGGTGTGATTTTTTCATATCATTCCTTTTCCCACATTTTGGAACCAAAAAACATATAAAGGAATCATTATTGTAATAAAATTTCATGTATTCATATAAACCGCTCATTCCATATATAAATAAAAGAATTATTTTTTTAAATTTCAGAAAAGAGATATTTAAAAGGATTTTAAATGGAAAGTCCCTTACATAACACATGAAAAAAATTTCTTTTCAAAACACATAAGAGAAATTAAAATATTAATACACATATAAAAAAATCATAAAAACGATTTTGAAAACATGGGCACAAAATAAAAATATTTAGAAGAAAAAATCATTAAAACATTTAAAACAATATTTTAGTTGAAGAGTCCCTTACCTCGGGTTTGAATTCCTTAAAATGTGTTAAAAACTATATTATAATGGTTTGAATAGTGTTATTGACATTTTAAAAAACTAAAATCATGTTTATAATTCCTTACATTATCTTCTTATAACATTTTCTGCCCATTTATTAACAATATTTTGTTATTTTTATTGTTTTGGGAGTGTTTTTTTCATGGTTTCCAAGGTCGGTTTACTTATGGTATTCCTTGTAAAAATGAAATAATAATATAGAAGTGATAATATATATATATATATATGTCATTTTAAAAAATTATATGTGAATTTAAACTTTCTATGATTTTGGTAAAAGGGAAATGAAAAATCATCATTCACGAAGGTGGTGAATTGATGCACCACAGACGACGATTTTGTTTTTTAAGAATAAAAGTAGAATATGGGATAATTTTTTATGAATATACCATTAAAAAAAATAAATTCCATTATATATGTGATACTAGAGTTTTCATTAAACATTGGATAAGAGGTGGGGATAAGGTATAAGTGAAAAAGAAATTTGAAAAAGAAAAAATAAATTTACCACTTGAAAAATTCCTCTTGAGAACCGTCTTAATGCCCTTGAAAGTGGCGTTTTTATTCGACCAAAAGCACAAGAATGTGCAAAGGGATGAGTAGGATTTAATTTGGTAGTGTTTTAAAGAACAATAAGTCTTAAGTTTATGAAATTTTTGAATGAAGGGGCTACTTTTTATAATTGAGGTATGGGGTAACTTGGGAGTTACCCAAATTATTAAAATATAATAAATATATTATATGTTTTAAGACTTTGAAAAAGGACTAAAAAAGAAATGGTATTACATTTTAGACACAATATAAATTCATTTTCCCTTATTATATTTTTTTTTTGTGATTTTAAAATTAATTTAATAAAATATTTTATTCATGAAAAATAATTTTTGTCAAATTAAACACTATTCAGAATTAAGACTTTATACACATCAAAAAAAGTTTCAAATTCAAGTTCTTTTTTTATTATATCATATAATTTTAATATTCATATATGAAAAATATATATTATATTAAAAACCTAAAATTAATTTTTTTTGTTATTTTAAATATAATTAATTTGATTTATTCATTAATTAAATAATTACTAGCTCATAATTTTTCAATCCATTAAGATATTTATTTATTCCATAAAATTTAAAAATAAAATTTCATGAAGAAGATAAATTTTTTATATTTCAATAAAAGAAATATTCAAAAAAATCTACTGAAAATATATACATTAAAATATTATACAAATTGAAAGCTGTAATGTGACAAATTGTCGTGCTTTTAAATTAAAATATTATAAAGGAATTAAAGTGATTAATGAGCATCGAAAATGGTCCCAATTTGAATAAATAAATTATAATGGCAGACACTTGTTATATAAAACGTTTTAGCGACAATTTGGGTCATTTAATAATTCTTATAATTTTAATTTTTTTTTATTTTTCTTATACTTGCACAAGCACTGCATTAGTGTTGCATATAAATTAATGTTAATTATTTAATATATAATAAATTTAAAAAATATCATAAAAAAATTAATTATGTTCAGAATATATTTTTAGATTCATTCATTTTGTATAATTACTGATATATATTTCAATACAACTTCTTAAATTTGTTATTTTGTCTTTTCTTCCCTACACAACTGTTGCACATGCATTTGGATAAGATTAATGTTATATAATTATAAAGTTATAAATTAACATCCAAAAAAATCAATAACACTTAATAATTAATTGATGTTTCTTGAAAATATTTTTTAGCGCTCAATTAATATTTATAAATAACCAAATTTAACATTGTCAATGTTGTGCATACACTACGTCGGCACTGAGAATAATTTTTATACTTATCATGAATAGAATATAATTTTCATGTTATATGTTATTTCTGTAAAAGATACATATTTTTATATCCTTATATAATTATTAAATAAATTTAATAAATATTATATCACAATTATGTCTTCATGATGTCCTAAAAAATACTGTATTTTAAAAAAACTGTATTTTTTACTATTCACCAAAAATTAAACTTTTTTAGAAAAATCTAAAAAATTTATACAAAGATAATTTCAACATGAAGAATTATAAAAAGGAATTTAATTTTTTAAAATTAAAATTATATAATTTAAAAATTAATGTTTTAATTAATAACCATATAATAAATCATTTATTTTAAGAATTACTATTTAGTTGATGAATTCTAATAAGCAAATTATTCTATAAATACCTAGGTTATTACAAAACAAATCCTTTATAACCTTTGAGTATATATATTGATGACATGTATTAAATATTCATCTAGAATGATGTAATGTTTATGTATGTTAATCTACGGTTGCCTTAGTACTGAGCTAATCCAAGAAAATAATGGATAAATGTGGCACTTGTAGGTCTTGGGGTTTTCTAAATTTGCTTTCCATTTGAAGTATCTATAGAGATTCCCTCAAATGTGATAACATATCCCAATAATGTGACTTGTTGTATCCAAAAGTAAATCTTTCTTAACTTAGAACACAACTTCTCCTTCCATTATATTTCCAACAAAATCATTAAATATTCTTCATGTTCTTATTTTCTCTTAAACTATATACAAATATTGTCAATATAGGGAACTATATATTTATTTAGGTAATAGTTACAGATTATATTCATCATGTCCATGAATATTTCATGGTCATTTGTACGTACAAATTGAATCACTATGAATTCATAATGTTTAAATATTGTTTGAAAATACAGATTTTGAATATAATCTCTCCTCACCTATAGACATTGATATCTAGAATGTGGATAAATTTTTGATAAGTACTAATTGTAACACCCAATTATTTTACTATTTATTTTTTCAATTAAATGAGTACTATAGTGAATATATTGTTTCACAAAAAAACTAACTAAATAGAAACCTTGTTAAATTTTATTAATATAATATATTAAAACAAAAGATAAACATTAATACATTATGATAATGCAGCATGAAACCACATCAAGAAAAGTAAAAGTGGTACAAATTCATAAGTAATGAAATACAATGAATATAAAATATTTATCCTTTTGGTTTTCCCAAAATATGAAAACCCCAACAGAAACGATAAATAGGATTACAAATATTATACATTTAATAGACAATTGGAGAGAGAAAGTAAATATGATAAATGATATTAGTAATGTATGTAAGACTATATATAGGAATGAAATGTGATCTTTATATATAAGGAATATGGACATTGAATATATGTTTACTGTAAATATAGTCATTGGATATATGGTTTTTATGTATATCTAATAAGTTGTGTAATTATAGTTACCAATAAAAATTCATGATATAAAATCATAATATTTATTTAAAATATTTATTATAAAAATATATTAAATGAATTATAAATTATTATTATTATTATTATTAGAGAGTTATTTTTTATATTTTAAAAATTAAAAGAATTATTTTAATACCAATGGATTGATAAAATATAATTTTTAAAATTTTAGTAATATGTTTTAATATGAATTTAAAAGAATAATTTAATGTTAAAAGTGATATTTTTCATAGAATTATTTTTTTGAATTATGTATTTTTATCTTTATAGATTATGTTGGTGAATATAAATTAAGGTTTCAATGTTTAACATATATATTCACACTCATTTAATAATGTAATTGTTTTAAAATAAGATTAATAACACATAGTGTTTAAAAAGTCATTTTCTATGTAAATATTTTTTTTATAAAAATTATGTATTCATTTAAAAGTTAAATTTATAATATTTTGAAATTAAATTAAATTAAATGGAGTCTAAATTAGGAATCATCATTTCTAAATTCAGAAATATGTGTCATCTTATATTATTAGTAAAAAAATTAAATGGATAAAAGGGTGTAATAATAGGTAAATCACCATAACGTGAATTTTGTGTCATTAAAAATATAGTTGTACATTTGAGAAGTTTTTTATTAGTTTTAGAAGTCATTCCCATAGGTCTAGCCATCATTTCCTCACCTAAATCACCTAACATCGATGTGATTTTATCTTTAAACCTCACTCAAATTTACTTTCAAGGGTTTTCTCCTCATTTTCACTTATAAAAAGGGATCACTTTTAACCACTTCAAACAAATCTATTTCATTGAATTCCCGATAAATCCCTGTGAATTTTAATTTTATTAGATACCTCTCCCATGTATAGAATAATTGGGCATACGAATAAGGGTGAATTTTTTTATTTTTAAGGTCGTCATTATGAGGAGTGATATTTCTAAAGTTTGAGGTTAAAGTGGTTTACTGGAAGGAAGGAGTAAAAGTTAAGGGTGTTCTATCCAATATCATTTTAATTTTGATATTTTTTTGACTATGTTTTTCAATCTGGGGATATTGGATGATATTTCTCTATTAAAACACTTAAATTATCTTGCCTTTAAAATTTTCAAGAGTTTTACATGTCATACATCCATTTCATTTCCCCTTCAGTTAATAATTCACTCTAACTAATGCTTCTAAGAGGATGAAAATTTACATCTTCCTTTCAATCGGTAATCCTTATCCTGCACTTTCATATTAATTATTTTTTATGGATTTACTTATCTATAATCATATGATTTCTTAAGTAAATTTTAAATGGAATTTAATTTCTTTACAAAGGTATTATTCTTTTAACATTTTTTATAGATTAATTTTCCACTAATGTTGATGTTCTTTACAAACTGTAAAAATAATATCATTTTTTAAAATCTTATATAAAAACTCATTTTACTATTTTCTTCATTGATTTTCCATAAGAAACTTAATCTTCAAGTTTTAATATATTTTCCAAGAAATTTCAATTTCTTTTTTTAGGAAATATTTTATTTTAAAATAAAAATATCAAAAAATTATATTGTATTTGATTTTATATCTCTAAGAAAACTATAATTATTTTATAAATGTTTTTTTATCTATGTCAACACCCTTTAATATGTATTATGATTCACTGAGAATGTGATCCAATGATACCATCCACTATATTTATCAGTATGGCTTATGATAATGTATTATAGAATTTATCATGGAATTTATTACTTTCACATGGGATAATTAATCAATGATGGAATTAAGAATGATTTTATGTATCCTATATATGTATGGTTCTAATATATGTGATTGATGGGGCTATAATTATATGTCCCTATAATCCATTAGATAAGGAAACATATCATGGAATGATTAGGAATGGGGATTAACCACAAATCTTTAAGATAATATTTCTAATAGGTGACTGGTGTTCCTGGAATTACACGAAAATTCAATGCGTTAGGTAATGACTTATATTTCATGATTTTACAGGTCAAGTATTGGGTAGAAAACCCAATCCATCAAGGTTATATATCAAATAGATTGTGTTGTTATTGTTTTTGAACCTTGACATTAGTATTGATTTTCTATGATTATATAAATCCACACTCTTATGCATTTTCTATGTTCTTGTGGCCCATGATTATTGACTCCTGTATCTGCACTCTTATTTATTGTTTCTAATTTTATTTGAAAAGCCTTATTCCATGACTAGTGGTTTATAATATATCCATTACTGTGTATAATTATATTATTATTTTACACCTATTGTTATTATGTTCTCATACATACATGCTTATCTTATGCTCACTTGTGATATTAGATTATAATCTATCATGTTTACCCTTACTGAGCATCTATGCTCACACATTTTTTATATTTCCATTACATGGGTTATGAAAGAGATTATTTTTTATGATATGGTCCATGAAAAGACCATTTGAGGCCTTCTTGACCAGCGGTAATCCAACTATGACACCTTAGTCTCACCTCTAATAGGATATATGCTAATGACCATTGTCGAGAAGAAATATAACACAAATATTAGGAATTAGGTTAAATTACATGTATACATACACACATCCTGAAACAATAATATAATTCAAAAGGGGAAGATAAAACATATACTAAACATTCATGAATAAAACTAATCTGACATTAGACTGTGACACAAGTATGTGATAGAAAAAAGGTCAAATAAAAGCCCACTGATACTATAAGTGAGTTCCACCTGGTAGTAAGGAGGATATTTTTGTCAACATGTAACTATTGGAATATTTTTTAGTCTATATAGAACTACTTAACTCTTCATACTCTTGGTTCTCCAAATAATCCATCTAAAGGACATCCGTCTCTATAATTCACTATATGGGATAACAGAGCACATGAAGGGGTGAGTATACACATACACAAAAACTATCCTTGAGGTCACCAAACATAAAGCATAAGTGATAAATAGATCAACATCCCAAAGGTTATTAAAATATATATTGATACAATAACAAAAACGTAGATGTGATCATTAAATACACCAAGTCTCAAAGTAATGGCGTGCCCTCAATGCCTTTCTTGGATTCTGTTTGAGCCTCCAAGGTAAATCTCATTCAAGAGAACTCATAAAATATGTTTTTTCTAACATTGAAGTTATTCATCTGATCGGTTATTCTCATTGGGCCTCATAAATATTAGGTACAAAGGGAACATAGAGTATTTATGTGCATAGTAAAAGGATCACACCCATGGCCTGTGGGGGGATACCTACCCAGATCTATAGTAACCTACTTGGATGGGTATCACACATGAAAATTAACTAATTGGAAACCTAAAAAAACATAGAGAATAATGATAGGGGATCACTACTCATTCCATACATATGGACACCTGAATCTATCCAAAAATAACCCATTGATGGAATCCCTCATCCGCTGATTAGGATGGGATGCCTCACTGTACACTCATGGGGATAGACCAAGGGAATGTACCCTATTGGTACTCATCTAGATTAAACAGAATGGGGAATTCAACCTTCCATATATAAATTAAATATAATGTATATAGAAAACATGGAATTTCCTAGTAATTCTATACTTTTCCATGTATGTTCTCAACCCCTTGTCCTCTGTCCCATGCATACATACTCCTGATGTGCCCATGAACACAGGTTATGCCCATGTATGCTAGTTGTACCAATGTATACTTGTCATGTACATGCTCATTTACCACTGGGGTAGATATTGGGTCACTGATAAAGGGTCCCAATATATGTGAAATGACACAACATTTGTCAAATTCATCTCTATATGTAATCCCTAGACACAAAAGAAAAGTCTCCACACGACATGTGTTTTACCAAAATACATGCCATGTATATATAGTTTGTTTAGAAAGTATAGAATTATTACAAGACTTCACCCATAATTCTTCTACCTCTTATTATACCATGAAACTCACTATAGACCATTGGTCTTGGTTTATCTAGGCATGATCCATCACCCGTGTCTAGAGTCCTTCCACCCATTCGCTAAGAAATAATTTTTTATCACATTGCATTGCCAAAATTCCCAATCCATCCAAATGACTTACTTTAATCCTTTACATAATGTTCCTTTATCATCTACAAACCTCAATCATGCCATTTATCCTAATCCTAAACCCATTATAATGATACATTATTCCAAATATTGATTGTGAAGTGATTGGTTTTGAGGTATTATCGAACCATTGGTCAAATTAAACACCAATGATGAATAATCAACGAACGAGGGGAGAAAATCATAAAATAAAAAAATGAGGAGAGGAAAATTCAAAATTGTTCATGTTTTCCGCAATCTATTTATTGAGAAATTGATGAACAAAGAAAAATAATAAGTCATTAACAAAAAAAATCTAGGAAGAAAATCCATCAACTGTAACTAAACCATTAATCCATGAATTAATCATCTCAAATAATTAAATCATGTTCGACATGAAGGAAAAAATGGTATTAATCCAAAAAAATAATGGTACTACCTCATGATCGGATAAATTGTTGATAAATACGGATTCCCACATTGTTTTCAATATACACATCCAATATCATTATTGATAACAAAAAACCCCTTGGAAACTGGTTGTTGATGTATGATCTCATTATTGTCCTCCAAGGATCTCCTCCACCATCCTCTCCAATCTATATGATTACGCAGATAACACTAGGATCCATCCATTAACATGATTATATAAGAGTGGATTAGGTCATGACCATTTAAAAAACAAAAAAATCATTTTAATTAATTAATTATCTATTTATTTTTCCCCCAAATTATCATAAACAAAATACATGTCGTATAGAATGGTTATGTAAAACCAAGGATAAAACCCTTAGTTTGTATTTAATGGAATTATAAATTTTCCAACAAGAGAGACCATTCACGAGATAATCAATTATTTCATAAAAACTATGGGTGTGTTATATATTATATTTAATATTTTTATAATATCAATAATGAGAAGATCCATATCTAGAATGAAATCATAAGGCCTCATCATGGCCATAAAAAGACCGAACAAGAATTTATCTCCTCCAAGTGTCTGATCACACTACCAAATGAAGTTTTTGATTTTAGAATCTCATATGGTAGTAGTATCCAATTGAAAGATTTGAACTAAAGGCTCCAGTGGAATATCTAAATCCTGAATAACTGATATGAAAATAAAATAATAGCCCAAACCTAATAATATAAACAATAAATATAAAGTAGACATGATATAGATCATACCTTGAATCACCTATAGAGCCTTTCAATTGTAGCCTCCACTGCATCTAGTGACCCTTCTACCAAACCACCAGCTCTCTAATACTAGCATGTAACACCTAGGTGTAGTGGTATAAATAGATAAAAACATTGTCCAACTCACACTAATCTGTCCGATCCTCTTCCACAAACTTCACCTTGAAAACCTCCCTACTCAAGATGATACCACTACCTAAGTAGTTCATTGAATTTCTCTCTATCTATTCCATTAATGGTTGGGTAATATCACATGATATATCATCACCCATCAATGGAGTAGTTTAAACTCCCACTCAACTAACTATAATAATATAGAGATACCTAGAAGGGAGACCCTCTTTTCTAATACTGTCTCTAAAAACACCTCATGCACCTGAATCCATGAGTTTTTCATTGACTACCAGTTACAAAAGTATTAGCTCAAAGGTTCCCACTATCAAAATTAATTTTCATCACCTATTTAACTAGAATGATCTCTCTGACCAAGGAACACTCTTATAATCTAGCATTGGTATGAATATATATAAATACCAATCTATTATAAATATACCAGTGAAGGCTATTCCCAAATGCTCATGCTCGAAAGTATAAATCATAAAACATACCCATGGAGTATGATGAGAGGTTAGTGAACCTAGAAGAATACTTTGTGACAATCATGTTACCCTGTTAGAGCTCCAATAACTCCTAGATATGTAAAAATAACAACATCACTAGAAAAAACATCTCTATAGAGATATTCAAGCATTGTTAAGCATTTACATCACCAACCTGCACCTTTGCCCTATAGGATCGTGGAGAAAACGTGTCGCCAGAACCACCATCTAATTAGGATGGGTCTTAACAATGATATAAACATTATTAACATCCTTCATCAATTATTCTAATTTCTAGAGTCTAGTTCACCCTATAATCAGAGTGTTATTTATATATAGAACTCATCTAGTGTTCTTATCCTATACATGTCATCTTTCAAAACGTCTAGAGAAACCTCTTTTTTAGTGGGTAGAGGTATGATTAGTAAACCCCCTAGTGGTACCCCCTTCTTCACAAGTCCCTAAACTATAGCCTCATAAATAGGTAGACCATCATCCTGGTAATGTTGAGGAATCCTATAGGGTTTTCATCATGGATAAATCCTTCTAAAAATCAAGACATACTGTGGCCAAAGTGTATATTTGGTGAGATAACTCAAGAATGACATAGAAACCATTACTCATTAATATATGATAAATGTACCAATGTTTTCCTTGAAACCATTTACAATATGTATTGAGTAAATAGGTGGGTTATCAGAGTCCTGGGGAATGGATATGGTATCTGCTTCACCATCACTGGGTTCCCTATCCTAAGAGATGAACTTGAGACACTTTAAAAGTATAATTATAATTCCAAAAGAAATACTTATATCTAGACGCTCTCCAAGATCCGGTCATAATAAATCCTAAACATTGATACCAATCTGTCATGACCCATCCCACCATGGCCTACCAAGCTAGTGGTATGAAATCTTTTTCACCCCAATCGTTCCTTCAATAGGCCCGGGGCTAGAAACCATCAGAGAGTAGTCATATCAAAAACATGGTAGGCATTATTGTAAAATACCAGTGCATATATAAACATCACCAAACATCCCCATAATTCATAAAGAAAATATAAAATTGATACAAAACAAGAATGACTAAAAATAAGCCCATATCATAGTATGAAATATGTATGAGAAAGAAAATTGACCAAATACAATCCTACCAAAACTATAAATGAGTCTGACCACATAGTAAAGAAGAGGATGCTATCAATATGAAACTCCTAGAACATACTATGGTCTATCAAGAAAAAATAAACTCCACCTACTCCTGGTCCTCCTAAGACTCTATCAGAATGCATTTTGTTTGCATAAGATGTGACATTCATGGGAGATCCTATGTATTGATGAGTATAAACACACTCAGTAGGGAACCCCAAAATCACCAATCATAAAGCCTCAATGAAAAGCATCTCAATATCACAAAGGTGATTCAAAGAGATATATAGAAAATAAGTAAAATCTTTGTATTCTCAATATATAGAAAAAGTATCAAAGTAAAGTAAGACCCTCACTACCATACTGGGATTCATTTCGTGGAACCATGGTAATGCTCTCTGAGAGAAATCAATTCTCAGTTCTTACTAACACTAATGGAACTCATTGAAGAGGTCTATCTCATTATACCTCACTAAGAATAGGTATACGATGGAACATAGAATATTTCAATACACAGGTAGGGGATCACACCCAGTGCCTATAGAGGATACCAAACCCTATCTAGAGTAACCCTCTATGAAGGGGATCACACACCTTGAAGGTCGGAAATGGGATACCAGATCTAACCCAGGTAAGGATGATACATAATCCATCGTTAGTAAATATATAGGGATAACCAAATCTATCTAGAATTTACTCGTAGAGGGGATCACTCATCTTATGCTTTGGGAGGGTCGCTTTACTATACCCTCATGAGAATGGACTAAGGGAACACACCCTATTGATACTCATTTAGAATGAATAAAATGGGGCTTCAACCTAACCTATAATGAGTGAATAAAATGTTTATGGAATAAATGGTTTTTCCTAGTTATTCTGGACATCCTTAAGTCTTTACCCGCACATGTTTCCTCCAACCTATGCCCATGTACTCTGGATGTGTCTGTATACATTGGCTATGCTTGTGGAAACTGGTTGCACAAATTTATACTGGTCATGTCCATGCCCATAGTCCATGTACCACTGGGGTATATTTTGGGTCACGGATCAAGGGCCACACAAAATCTGAATATTCTAATGACATGTGATATTTATCTCTATAAGAAAACCCTATCCACCATATAAAGATATTCACAAGGCATGTGTTGTTTTTAACTAGAGGGTGTGTATATCAAGATTTTACAAATAGTCAAGAATGCTCATGTTACATTTCCCTCACCACCACCACCTCCAATCCCACTAAAGAACTCACTGTTGACCTTCAATCTTGGTTTCAATGGTCTTGATTAATCGCTAATGACTATATTTCAACCACCCATACACTAAAAAATCATTTCCCATTAGACCACATTGTTGGAATTCCCAAACATAAAAATCAGATTTCTTAGATCCATCACTATATCTTTTTTGATCATCGCGCCTCAAATGCACCATAGATCTCAAACTTGAACCTAGATTGAAGATCTATTTTCCAAATATTGATTGAATGGTGATTTTTTTCTAGGTATTGTCATACCATCGGTCAAAAGAAATATTGATGATGAATCGATGATGAATAAAGGGAGAAAACATGAAAAAATGAGGTGATGGAAATCAACCACCGTTCAGGTTTACCTTAATCCATTGATTGAGAAAGTGATGAAAAAAGAAGAATAGTAAAAAATTAACATAGAATAATTCCATGAAGAAAAACCACCAATCGAAAATAAACTATCGATATGTGAATTAATTCACTTAAATAATTAGTTCATGTTTGACATGAAAGAATAAAAATCAGTATTAATCCAATAAAACAAATATCATACATCAGGATTGGATCAATTACTAATGAAAAATTATTCCCTCATCATAGTTGTTGGTGAGATCCCAAAACATCGTTTATGAAGACAAACTTCTTAGCAACTGTTCATTGATTCATAATTTTGTTCTCATCTACCAAGTCTCTCCCCCAAGGTTCTCTCAAATCTCTAGGGTTCTGTGTCTAACCCTCATATTTGGTCATAATCATGTTTAAATAAGATTACATTTGGTCACAACCATTTAATAAACAATAATTAATTTTAAATAATTAAATTTTTTACTATTCCACCCAAGAATGATCTTAAATAAAACACCCAACACACATAAAGGTTATATCATGCCTAAGATAAGACCTGCATTATAGATATAAGGGAAGTCTAAATTTTACCATCCAAGACATCATTTGATAGATAATCCATTATTATTTAAAAATTAAACATACATGATATATTATATTTAAGACTTTAATAATATCAATACAAAGTCTCCCTGAACCTTGGAATCCTATACTGACTCCATGCCAAATTTCAAAAATGTTCCTTAAAATATTATAAATTGTTAATAAAAAAAAGATGTTTCAATATTTCCAAATGGGTATCATTCAAGAAGTTTATTTTTTTAGGATATGTTGAAGATGTTTTGAGATAATTTTATTATGCATGTAATATCCAAAGGTACGAAACATTTAGGTTTTATTGTGTGATTTATTATGATTTTATGTTAATATTCATATGAAATGATGTAATTTTCATTTACATTTTGATAATTTTTCCCAAATTGGTATTAGAGTTTATCTTAGTAATTTTATGCGGATTTAGACTAGGAAACATTTGTAAAACCCCTAAGGAAAATCCTAAATATAGGAAAATATCCAAAAAATTTGTAACATATAGAGTGTGTGGTTTCATATCAAATAAATCCATTTATGGATATAAGAAATTGGTTTTCAACTCATGTATAGAATCAACTAGGATTAATAATCCCTAAAAATTATTTTTTTTTATATTGACATGGTCTTAACTGGGTGTACAATAAGTGTGAATAACTTTAAATTTGATTTTACACTCTCGATGCATATTAATTGGTTAATTTACATGTTCTTTTTGAATAATTATAAATAATAAGTAGATATAAGCTAAAAACTATTACAGTGAACCAAAACTAATGTAGGATGAAACAAAAATATGATAGGTTGAAATAAATGTGTCTTTATTCAAGGCATTATAGGATTGATTTTCTTTATCATATGATTGTTCATTCTTATTATTATTTCATGGTATTCCAAATTAAAGATTTGATTGTTTTTCAATGGATGGAATCAGGATAAATCAAGTTATAAATGAGTGTGATAGACAATGAAATGATTGTACCAATGAGAACCCAAATGGTATGGGAGATGGAGTGAGAAATATCTTGGTCTTTCTCACCCAACTCTCTAAAGTTGTCAATAATAATATGAATCATACTGAACTATCAAATTGTCTATAGAAAGAAAAAAATTTAATTGATTCCTTCATGAGAAAATGAACACCCTCCTTTAGTGGGTCTTCCAACCAACATATTCCTAATAAATAGATCAACATAATAGAATATATTTTCTTCTAAAGTGCTTAGATAGTAAAAAGTTTATCTTAGATATTTATCATTTAAATGGTGAATCTGACCAATATTTCACCTTTATCAATAATACAAGAAATGTATATGAAATTGAATTGATGGAAGGGGAGAGGTTTGAGAAGTAATTATTTATAAAGTTCATTTCTCAAAAATGTTCCCAATAAAAATGAGAGGGAATTCTTAGAGATAAAATAAAATGAGGATAAATCTATTAGTAACTATGAGGAAAAATTCACAAGATATTAAAGGTTTTCTTATGGATTTATCAATAACCCTGAAATAAAAAATTGACAATTTCATTTATGGATTAAAACAAAGCCTCCAAAAAATCATTTTCTATAAAGGAATTTAGTAGGTATAAAGATTTTGATTGATGTAATTTCAATATAGATTTTTTTATTAGAGGATCCAACATCCAAAAAAATCAGGATAACAAAAACCCTCTTTGTAATCAATTTATGTGTATTTTTATGTGAAAATTGTAAATTTCCAACAAAAATCACATAATAAATGTTTTAAAGGTATTACACAAGGGTAAAAACTCTTTTAAAAATTATAATATTTTATGTAATACTTTTATAGTTAGGGGTTGATTTAGTGTGAGATTATGAGACCCATTGAGCCTCAGTATAGATGGTATAAAAATATTAAATATATTATATTACATGTGTGTCATTTTTCCAAAAAATTAAAATATCTCCCGAACAGCGTATTGTATGGAAAATATGAGACCACCATTAGGCCCGAGATGAGGGGTTTACCCTAGGAGCAACATAATAGTTGTGCACGTTAGGTGTTTGGTCACATCACACCTGATGATAAATTATTTATTATTATTATTATTATTATTTACAAAATAATTGAATACATCCCAAATAGTGTGTCATATGAAAAATATGAGACCAATTTTAGGTCAAAAAAATAGGGTCTACCCTAGGTAGGACCTAACTTTTATGCGTAGGATGTATTTTGTAACCTCACACACAATTATCAATTTTTAATATTTAATTATATTATTATTAAAAATTTAATTAATTAAATTTATTTTTTATAATAAATCATCTTCTTTCCAACAAAAAACCTCCATTATCACACACCGATCAATCTAAAATCATTAGTTTCAAACTATTTTGATCTGTTTTAGCTTTCAATGCATTAATAAGGTGAATTAAAACACGTCATAATTAATTGATGATTGAATCATGGTTTTAACCAGGTGGTTTAATTTAAGAGTTTAAATTCTTTGATTTTGGGGTTAATATTAATTTATTATCTATTATTAATTTTTATGGTGAAAATTATTATAGATAATTAATAATGAAAATAATAATTGTTGTTGTTGTTCTTATTATTTATTTGAAAAAAAAATATATTTGTGTGCGATATTTTAAATTATGTAGATACATATATATATATATGTATGGTAATGTGTGTGTGTAGGTATATATATACATGGATGAAATATGTGTGTGTGTGTGTGTGTGTGTGTTTGTGTGTGTGTGTGTACATTTATATTTATATTTATACGGGTTTGTGTGTGTGTATATATATATATATGTTGTTGAATATATATAAGAGGGTGAATAAATATGTATATGTGAGTGTATAAATATTTATAAATAATTAAAATATATATATGATTTTCTAAATATATATTAATGGTGTATTTAATATAATTTAAGGGGGGATTTAAATAATAAATGTGTGGGTGGGTGGGTGTGTGAAAACATATATATAATGTATATATATATATAGTTGATGTTAAAAATATATATAATGAATTATTACATTTAATTAAAAGTGGTTTTAAAAATACCCATTCGATTATATGGGGTAGCACATGGAAGGGAGGGAGAATAAAAAAACCGTGAATTTAAAAATTAATATTATCATTAAATGAATGAAATTTAAAAGGGAAAAATAATAATAATAGGGTATTTAGATGAGCCTCTCATGTGATCCATAAAGGGGGAAGCCCTCCTCTCTTTCATGCCTCCCCCATCTCCCACTCTCATCTATTATTTTTTTTAATTTTTTTTATTTACCCAAACATCTATCTTTTATAACTTCTTTGATATTGATTGGATTGACATGTCATTGGTGTCTTTGGATTAGACTCTACGACCAGAATTTTAATCCTATTTTTTTTAAGGAAGTAAGGTATTATTTTCATATTTAAATAAATTATAATTTTCTACATTGTTAATTATCAAAGATAAATATAATTATAATAATATATTCGATCACTAGTCAATGTCTCTTGATGGTGAAATTGATCTCAGATGTCAACATTTATCATGAAATTATTATTGTAGCTATTATAAGAAGTAATGTAACTTTTTAGGATCTCATTAATATAGGATTCCATGTAATAATTTGTGTGTATACATAATTGATAATCATGTTTGATTATGATCACATGTGGATGAGTGTGTATAGTTAGTCCCGTGTTCTCTACCCTTTTTATGCACATTTATTGGCATAATATATAAGGTATGCCATTTTGGGAGAACAACAATTTGTTCATGTTGTATCATGAATAATAAATCTTATTCATTAATAAATGAAGCTTGAGTCTTATATAAATAAATAAATGATTCTTAATTAATTGACAAGGTGTTAAGGGCCACATTGAACCATGTGTGTTGGCTTGTTGTCTGACTATTGATGGCTAATACTTGATCACATACGAGTGCCTTAAACTACATGTACACGATGAAGTGTGTGTTTTTGATACTTAAGACCTGGACTCCTGAGTCTATGTGTGTGTATTTATTCCATGAGTATTCTTAGATATTCTGACTGATCACGGTTGATTTTGATCACATGTGTAGCTAGTGTAACTCATGACGTTTGTCATGCTCTATTTATATGTGAACTATTTCCTGATATGATACATGTATTTGCATAACCTATTAACCATACTTGATAGTGAATGCATGTTGGTGCATGTGTAGCTCATGAGCCCCTTTATTATGTTATTGGTCTGACTATACTTTTGTAGCCTATTATTCCATGTTATATGATGATTACATGTGTTTGTTTATTGCTACTAATACTCATGATGTTATTCCATACTATGCTTGCCTTGTAGGATATACCTTATTGTATGTTACCATACCTTCATAGGTATAATTATTAGTGTTTGGAATAGGTGAACCATCATGAAAGGTTTATCCCTTATAGAGAGTGTGTGCATGGAATGCGATGATGGTGATGATGGATATTATCAAATGGTGGAGATATGATGATGACATGGAATTTCCATGTCAAGGATGAACTCAATGCCTAGATGACGAGTACCATGTTACTTAATTCCAAGTGAATTTATGAGTAGTATGATCAATGTATGGTGTTATGTTGAGAATAATTTTATTTGATAACCAGTGTAATGGTGATAAGTGTGATCAATACTAGATGTCATGTCAAGTAAAATGTTAGTCGGTGCCTAGTGAACTGCCATGAAGCATGCTCAATGACTATTGTTAAGAAAAATTAAATTTTTTCACATGAGGCCTATGGGATTTTGAGTTGCGTATACACACAATTCCATGTGGATAATGAGAAACCATTTCACTGGCTCTATAAATATCTTGGTTACTCCTGACACCAATTATGATTTATCCTTCTATCAAAAAGTCAAATCAGTTATGTCTAGGGGTTTACAGAGACTTGGTTAACACATGACCACTTAGTTTTATATTGTATGTTTATACTTCTTATTCATTTATTATTATTATGTCATAGACTATTATAAATGATAAAAGTAGGTTGATGATGCATTGGTGGTGTCCTTATAAGTCTTGTACTCACACCATACTCAAAAATTTCAATGCACTTGTAGATTTCATGTGGGAATTAGTGAAGGAAAAATGACATGTGGTGGAAAGCTGAGAAATGGAGTGTGGATATAATAGAAAACCAGGATGGACTTTGGAGGACCCATTATTTATTTATTTACTTTATATGTTTATTTATACATTATACAGTCTTTCCACCTCGGGATCCCATTTATTATCTAACATGTATTCCATATTTATTATTCTATATGATTAATTTGATTATTTAATGTAATTATTATTTCATGACTTGATATTAAGGGTATAGTCTCCCTACTATCATACTCAATCACTCATTTCTGTTCTATTGCCTCTTGTATATGGGGAGGTGTGTATGAGGTCATGTGACCTTCTATATCAGACCTAGTGGTTCGGGATGCGAAATTATAGAGGCACCCATTATTCTCATGGTTTTTTGGAAAAAAATGGAGTTTTGAGGAAACACGAATGATAAAACCCATAGAGGAAATAAAATTAATCTTTTTAAATGATGAAAATGTGGGAAGAAGCATGGAATAATTATTTAAAAAGTAATAGGTAAAGGATTCTAATGTGGAAGGTATTTCCATCAATAACATGAATGTTAACGTGAAATCAAAATTCCAAATAATGAAATTGATGGAAAGATATCCCAACATAATGCACCACCCACACTCTAGTGCTTAAATTATAAGTAGTATAAACATAATGATAACTAGTGCATAAAATAATGATTTAATGATGATAACCAATATCAAAAACCTCCAAATACAAGAAATAAACAAAAATCCTTCACAATCATAACCTCCAATGTAGGCTACAATAATTTAGTGTAAAAATATATTCTTATCACACACTCTAGAACTAAAAATGTCTTATTTGATTTTAGATTTACCAACTCTTTTATATATGAAAATGTTTCTAAACAAATAAAATTTATGACCTAATGACCTAATATTGAATTATCTATGAAATATTCTAATTTTGTAGTGATTTCATATTAAATGTACAACTCTTCTCCAATAGAAGTTTTTGGGAATTGTTTTCCTAAAACTCTTATTATTTCCCTTTCAGTCAATTTTTTTTGTGATTATATGCTTGGATTTGATCTCTTTAAAAATATCCCATATCAATTTCTAGGATAGGTATCTCTCATTTTATATCCAGGTTTAACACATGATTATCTATCGATGAAAATCTAACTACAAACTATATAAATATATTACTTCTATTAAATTGGTATTAATACCCAATCAGGAGGGGTATTTATCTCAAATGGTTGGGGAAAATATTAATATTGAATATATTTCTATTTTGTAGGAATATTTTTGTGTATTTCTAAAAGATCTTCTTAGTCTTCTCCTAGATCTTGATGTTGAGTTTTTAATAAAATCCATACCTAGTGTGATGCTTATCTCAAAGACTTCTTATAGATTAGCCATAGTTGAATTATAGGAATTAAATACGATTATCTAAAATAATATGAATAAGTGTTTTATATTCATATTTTATTCACCATTTAATATACTAGTACTATCTGTTAGTAGGAAATATGGATCAAAGGGTCTCTCCATTGATTATCAAAAACATAACAAAATCATGATTAATAAAAAGTATCCTCTACCTCATATTGATGGCTTGTTCAATCAGTTATGAGGGTCTCAATAATTCTCAAAGATTGAACTACAATATATATATATATATATCATTAATTAAATTTTAAAATGGTAGTTATATTAAATAAAACCATTCATATAAGATATTGGAATTATGAATTCAACGTAATTCTATTCAGACTCAAAAATTCTCTTACAGTCTTCATGGATATGAAAAATTGATTCTTTAGATATTGTATTGATCAATTTATGGTACTATTTATAAATGATGTTATCATATATTCCCAAAGTAAGGAAGATCAGAAAATCATTTAAGTATTGTACTAAAGTCCTTGAGAGAGGAAAAATAGAATACCAAATTTTTCAAGTGTAAATTTTGGCTAGTAAAATATCATTCATAGGTCATAAAATCACAAGAGAGTATATTTTTGGACCCTTCAAAATTAGAGGTAATTAATGAATGTCTTGGAATAACTATTGTAACATCGATTTTTATTTTTGTTGTTTTTTTAGAAATATCAATTCTTTTTTATAAATATCTCACCATTGTAAAATCTATTGACCATGTTAACTCAAGAGGGAATCAATTCCCTATAGTTATATGAATGTGAGTAGAATATCATGATTATCAAGAGAAATTTGGTCATGAAACCTATAATTTCATTACCCTATAGTGGATAAGGGTTAGAAATTTATTGTGATGTATCTAATAAAGATTTTTATGTATCCTCATATAGAATAACAAGGTGGTAGCTTATTCTTAAAGTCAATTAAGGATTCATGACAAAAATTATCCAATGGATGATTTGGAGCTTTCAATGGTAATTTTAGAATTGAATATATAGATTCAATGTTTATATGGAAAAAAGTGTGAAATATATAAAAATAATAAGATGTTATTGTATACATTCACATAAAAAGAGTTAAACATGATCCAAAGGTGATGGTTGGATTTGATCAAAGACTATGACAACCTAATAAACTACCACCCTTGGAAGGGAAACAGAGTGGATAATGTTTTGAATAGAAATGATCGTAATATATTATTCAAGATGATGATTCAAAGATACTGAATATTCATGTAGTTTTAGAGGATAAAACATTAAATCATAACTTAAATATAGAAACTTATCATTCCCATGTGGCTGGTTAACGATACTTCTATGTAAAGATCAAGGAAGAACTTAAGGAGGATATTGAGCTAAAATAAAAGGTATAGAATATTCTAGAGTTCAAATTTGAAAATAATTGAATTATAAAATTCAGGAAATAAATTTTTGATCTATGAATAATATAATTCTTGAAGACACCATTAGATAATGTATATTACTCATCATTCTCTCTCCATAATTGAAACACTAAGATTTATAGAGGTATCAAGAATAACCTATGGTGGGAAAACATAAAGACTGGGATTATAGAGTATGCATCTCAATGAATTATATGCCAAAAAAGTTAATTCTAAATAACTTAAGTGTAAGGGTATGATAAATAAATTACCCATACATAAATATAAATTAAAAAAAATCACCAAATTTTTTTTGTAGGGATTACCATGATTTCAAAATGTTATAATTATATTTTGGAAATTGATGTTCTCCTTATAATGTTGTCACTTTTCATTACCATTAGACAAAATTTCATTCTCGATAAAATTTCTAGAATATACATAAATTAAGTTTTAAGGATTCATAGAGTACCACACTCAATTGTATCTGATCAACAATTTAGGTTTACCTAGATGATTTGGATATTTATTCAATAATAAATGGATATAGTGATATGATTTAGTATTTCTTATCATCCTCAGACTAATATTTATTCTGAAATGACCTTTCAAACTCTAGAGTATTTACTAGGATCCTATTTAATAAAATTCAATGGAATATGGGATCAATATATTCTTTTAGTAGGGTATTCATTTAATAAATTTTTTTATTTTCACATTCAAATTGAACCATATAAGGCTTTGCATTAGAATTGGTATAGAACATTTACATGTTGTGATGATGTTGGAGAGTGTAAACTTGTTGGACCAGATCTCAATCTATAAATGATAGAGAATATTCATAAAATTTAACATCATATTAAAACTTTCTAGATCCAATAGAAGAGAAATAATGATAATCATCAAAGAGTTATGGATTTTGAATTTAAGGAAAAGTTATTACTTTGAATATCACCATGTAAGGGGGTTATTATATTTTATAAGAAGACAAATTTGACACAAAGATACATTACCCACTTTGAAATCATTGATCTTGTGGGGATGGTAGCTTACTAACTTTCACTTCAACTGAAACTCTTCCAAGTTCATAATGTAGTACATGCATCACTCATTATAAAGTACATAGATAACCCTTTTATATTTACTAAACTCAGAGGTTATACAAACATAACATTATCTTTCTTATATAAAAAAATGATTTAAATCTTGGATCATAGTGATAAATTTCATTGAAACAAGATCACTCACTTCGTAAAAGTTCATTAGGGGAATCCTATATTTTAGTAAGCATTGTGAGAATCTAAAGAAATAGTTAGGAATAAGTACCCTCATATTTTTTCATCAGAGTAATGAAATGTTGAGGAAAAAAACTCTTTTAATGGGTACAATGTAATAACCAATTATTTTACTATGTATTTATTATTTAAATAAATAATATGTTGAATATCTTGTTTCATATGAAAAACTGATCTAAAATAAAATCATGAAATGTTTTATTGATATATGATTCTACAACATGATATAGACATTAATACATTATGATAATTCAATATGAACAAATTTTAATATAAGTACAAGTGGAATAAATTTGATAGTGAATAAAAATACCCTGAAAAAAACAATCTTTATCCTCATGGTTTTCCATTAAGATCATAACTCCAACTTCAACTACAGTAAGAAGGAAAATAGTATAAATATAATGAAAATGTTGAGAGAGAATTAAATTGGATGAAGGGTTTTAGTAGTATTTGTAATATTATATATAGAAATAAAATGTGATGGTTATATATACGGTTATTGGGAATATAGCCACTGAATATATGGTCATTATAAATATAGTTGTTGGATATATAGTCATTATGCATATCCAATGAATAATTTGTGAAATTTAAAATAATACAATTCAAAATAATAAATAATTGAATAAAATGATCAAAGTTAATTAAAAAATTTATAATAGAAAAATATTTTTTGTGTTACACATTTTGATTATTATTATTATTAAAATAATTTTATGTATTTAAAAAAATAAATGAAATATTTTCATAACATTGGATTGATAAAAAATAAATTTTTAAAAGATAAATAATTAATTTTAATTGGATATGGTTAGAAATACTTAATATTAAAAATAATATCTTTCAAAGAACTACATTTTTATGTATTAAGTAACTTTATCGTAATAAGTCAAATTGAGGAATAAAATATAATGTTTCAATAATATATATATATATATATATATTAATAATTAGTTAAATTTGATATTTATATGAAGTGAAATTAATAACACTTACATATAAAATTTATTTATCTATAAAAACTATTTTTCTACATATATTATAATTTCATTTAAAAGTTATATTTATAATATTTAGAAAATGAATTAGATTAAATGGATAAAAAATAGAAATCATCATGGTGAATGTTGGTATGAGGGTTTATCTTATATTGTTTGTAAATATAACTACCATGATAAAAAAATAAAACAATGTAAAATAGAGTAAATGGAGGTAAATCGTAATGGATTAAATTTTTGGTAATTAAATTGATATATAGACATTCTAGAAAAACATAGTTAGGTATAAAAGCCATACCCACATGTCTAAAAAACATCTACTAACCTAAATCACCGTAATGATATTTTATTCCATCTTTACCCCCATATAACATAATTTTTCAAGAATATGTCCCTCATTTTCCCCTATAAAAGGATCTCACTTACACAAACTTCAAACCACTATATTTCTTCAAATTTATCTTGAATCCCTTCCCATTTTACTCATCTTAGGAGACACTTTTTTTTATAAAACCCTTGGTCAAAATAAGAAGTCCTAATTTCTTTTATTTTATGGGAAATCATCATTTGAGGGAGATATTTTTCCAAAGTATGAGGTTAAGTCTCATTCATGGAAGCTAGTAGTAAAAGGTAATATTTTTCATTCCAATTTCATTTTTAATTCGATGTTGTTATGTAAAAGTTCATTATGGTGAATTTATATGATATTTCTCTATAAAACCACCTCAATTTTATTCTCCCATGTTTTTTCATGATTTTTATATGTCCTCCTATCATTTCATTTCCCATTTAGTTCATAATTCACTATAATTGATTCTTATAATAAAAACTGACCTTAAAACTTTTTTCAGTCGAGAATATTTATCTTCATTTTATATATTCTTGATTTTATTTTATAGATGTACTTATCCCTATTTCTATGATTACTTATGGATTTTTTTAATATCCTAGAATTTTTTTTTCAAAACGAATCTTCTTTCAACATTGCTGATAAAGTCATTTTCCACCAACATTGACATTATTTACAAATTGTTAAAGGAATATACTATTTATACTTTTTTCATATAAAATATTTTTTCCCTATATTAATTGGTTTTATTTAACAAACTTTCTTATGATGGTTTTATGGTTTTATAAAAAAAATTATTCCCACTATTTAATAAAATATTTTATTGTAAAATAAAAAGTTTTTAAAATGAAAAGGGTATTTCTCCTTATTGATGAAAGTAAATTTTAAGCCTCTTATAATTTTTTTAATCAATGTCAAAATATTTTTATGTATATTATTATTAAATGATAGTATGATCCAGTGATACCATGCACCTTCTTTCACATGATAGATCATGATATTGACTTATAAAATTTCTTAGGGAACCCATTTCTTTCCCATGGGATAATAAAATTATAATGGAATTAATAACTTTTTTATATGGTACACATATTCATGGTTTTAATTATGTTCTTGGTGTTCCCAAATTTATATATCCCTCCAATTAATTGGGTAATTCATTATCTCATGAGATGACTTGGAATGGGAAGTGAACTCGACCGTTAAGGGACTATCCAATAAGTGATGGGTAAGCCCCAAATTATACACCCATCTAATGTATTGGGTAAAAAAGTATATCGCATGAGCTTAAATTTCAAGTATTAGGGATAAAATCCAATTATTTAAGGGACTTCATCCACTATGTGTTTATTTTCATGGTTGTGCACTATGAAAAAAGGAATGGTTTTCTATGATTATGTATACGGTACATTCTTGTGTCCATGTTATGTTCTCATATACCATGATTATTAACCCATTTTCACACACTCTTATTCCTCATGTATTATTTTATGCCAAATTACTTATTAAATGACCAATAATTTATGGTATATTCTTTACGTGGCATGATTATACTATTTTTTCCATATACCTTGATTATTTTTTCATAAACACGTGTTTATATTATACTCACTTATGATCTTCAAATGTTTTCTCTCATTTTTACTCTTACTAGTCATATGATCTCACCATTTATTATATTTAAACTCCACATTTTATGAATGTGAATATAATGTATGATATTTCTAAATGGGTATCATGTGATAAAAATATTTGTGGGAAATGATGAAGATGTTGTCAAATAAGTTGATTATGTATCAAATCTCTAAAGAAACTAAAACTTTAGGTTCAATTCTGTGATTTTTTATGACATAAAATAAAAATTCATATTAAATGATTTAATATGAATATATATTATGATAGGACAACCTCATTTATCTTATCAATGTTTATCAAACAAGTCATAAATCCTGGGTAAAGGATACTATCTCATTATAGTGATATTGTTAACCTATTAGTAATAGATTCATAGCCATATTGATCCATCCTTATTCATTAAAAATAGCATAATTTCACACCATGGTTGTTCACTAGGTGATATAAATCTTATTTCCAATTTTTTTGGAGTTTCTTCTTTAATCCCTCCAATTATATCGAGTTGACCCCATGTGGGGAACTAGAATATAGGTGTGGATCCAGACATAAGTTTTAGTGATAACTATACCTTGTGATCTAGGGGTAGAATAAGAAATTTTTCAATAAATAAATTAGTATATTCCATCATAATTGGGATGTCCTCAAGGTTTATGATTTACTTTGGCTCAACTATTTGATCAATATATGCTTCTTTATTGGGTATCAACACCTAAACCATTAAAGTATTTTCAAAATGAGATCAATACTCTTCCTTGAATTTTCATTGGAGAGTAGGATGGTTCATGATATGAAAAGTGATTTATTTTTATTAGTGGTTTATGTGATATCTATATAATTAGAGGCAATCCATTACCACTATATCATCATATTATACTAATGGAAAAATTATGATATTCACTGAAAGAATCACCCAACAGATGCTAACAGGGAAAGAGTCTAACATTTGTGTTTTAGTAATTTATCCATGATGTGTTTTTTAGATATCTATACTTCCATGTATTGGGGTGGTGATTGAATAGTTCTGTAAAACTTTCCATATATAAAATAATGCATATAAATCAAATTAGATAAAACCTTTTCAACAATTCATTAGATAGTAAATTTAACTTCCACTACTTCATTTTATTATCAAACCACATTGCGTTATGATATAAGATTTCTCGTACTCCCTTATATTATGTAAATATATATAATTAATACCTAAATGTCTATTGGTTTGGTTCACAAGCTTGTATAGTTCACATGTTCCTTATAGTTTAAGAATTAGACTACATGTTGTTCATTGGGTAGTTCCTTTCTTTCCTCTATCATATTTTTTTATCTTTATCATGTCTCCTCAACATTCATGAGAATAATACCATTCTATTCCATACTTTAATAATTTTATCATTACTTAGTGTAAATTATCATAATTATTTTTTATAAATATTTGACATTTTGGTTGTTTAATATTATTACCTTCATTATCATTTGACCCCCACCCCTACTTGACACTCCATACATTATTTCAGATATCCATGTCCATTAGTCCATTATCCAATATCCATATACTCTTTGAGAGAAAGCTGAATCACTTATTTATAAATACAAAATTCTCAGATTCATATATCCTTCCAGAGATGTGGATTTAAAACATCAAAGAATATATATATTTTTATCATTATTTATAACCAAACTATAGGCATACCTTAAAAGATTTTGGAAATTTTCCTTATAAGTTGTAACAAATTCATTTTCAATTTTCTTAAGTGACAAAAATTATATCTCAATATTTTTGTGAAGAGTTTGAGGGAAGTAGATATTAATAAAAAATTATGAATTTCTTCCCACACAATAGTTTCAAACTCATTCCTCAGTTTTAGATTGTTTTTTTCAATGTACAACATTGGTCATTTTTTCCTTCTAAACTATAAACAACCAAAGTAACCTTATCCGTCATGGAAAAATGAAGAATGGAAAATATATTTTCCCTAAATTTGAATCCTTATTCCATAACAAGTGAATCAAAATATCGAAAAAAAATCTATTAGTCATTTCCACATGAATGTATTGATGTCTAATTTATCCCACTTAGGTGGATGTAGATATTATATGTGGTTAAGGATATTATTCATAACATGATATTATTGGTTAATTAATTCCATGTGGTATTTAAATATAATTATCATTATATTTGGAATTTAAAACTGTTAATAATTTCATTATCCGTCATATTGGTTGTTTGAATGGATTACTCTAGTCCCCATTTAAAACAAACTAACTTAGGCTATCCCCAATACGGTACCTGAGCTAGCTTGTGACAAGACCCGAAATTCATTCTTACTCACCACAAGCTAGAAACTAGTTTTCAAGAATAAAAATTTATGTATGTGGGAATGGTTTCATCCAATAAAGTGATAATAAACACATAAATCTCAATAAAAATTTCATCTTGACTATTTCTCCACGCAGATGGGTGTGGTGGCAGGGGGTTAGGGGTTTCAGGCATTGGTCGTGAGGTTGAGTCCTCATACCAGTTTGTTTCCTTGCATGCGTTGTGATTAAAATAGTTTATAAAAATGTTCATCTCAAGCACTCCATAAATCATATGATCACATATATAAAATAAGTAGTTTAAATAATTAATGGAACCAAATAAAGAATATGGGAGAAAACATAACTCATCAACCATAAATAATTACAATAACGATATCCAAATCATCTCAGAATAGCCAAATCCAATTTTTGGTATAATTACCAACATAAACCATAAGGAACTAAAATGAGAATGTCCATATAGCCTAAAACATAAAAAAATGAAAAAATAAAACATTTATTATAAACACCATATCCATGTGTAAAGTAAAACTCACCTTTAATTGGCAACATAACCAAACCTAAATCGGGATCTAAATATCACCTGACACATCCAAGATTAATCTATACTAAACCAATAATGTGATATTCATGTGAAAATAATTCCCAGTAGGGGTCCTCCCAATGCACTATGCATAACCATTAAAATTAACATCATTTCATGATAATTTGAAAATAAAACTATGAAAATAATCTTTTCATTTGAAATTAAATAAAAATCAAATGAGACCATCACGTAAACTCTTTTTACCTAATTTGAACAATTCTCCCATATTAAATATGTCATAATTTATAAAATTTATGAATAGGTTTAATATTAAATAACAGAAACAATTTTAAAACCATGCTTTAGAAATAGTCACATTATAAAAAAAAGAAATAAACAACACTATAACACACCTTCCAAATATCAAAAATAATGTATGAGAGGGATGAATCTATAATTTTTTTAAAAGTGTTTCCCTAAATATGAAAAAAAAAACATAGTAACCACAAATCAACCAACATAAACAAAGTATAATCACTACAATAATTGGAATAAATCACTATATAAAATAAAATATAAATAATAATAATGCTCACTAAATTAATGAAACCAAAACCCAATATAATGGGAAATTTACATATAGAACCATGGTCAAAACACACTAGGATCCTCTTATAGATCTATATATTAACCAAGGATCCCGAACTACACACAGACCTCTAGTGAGACTGTCATCCTAATCTAACAATGTCACGAACTGAATCTGGTTGCCTCCGAAACTGGTACCAAACCCGGACCACAACATGGACAGAAGGGCATTCCCAATCCCCATGTGCGGGAACAAGTGCCCGGGTATCATAAAATGAGAATTGGGAATGGTTTACTCAAGTTTATAAACTTAAAACAAAAAATGAATCCAATAAAATGAATCTAGATTTTTCAAACCAAACAATATTTTACAAAAAAATTGAACTAAATTACATAGTTTAAAAAAACTCACCAAGACTATCAAAAATGTACAAAACCAAAAATAAAAATCCCAATAACCCTCATGGAAAGGGGCACCGCCCTCAAGCCATCTCCACAAGACTTTACCACCACTAACCTGCATGAAACCTGAACCACTGGCACTAAAAACTGTACCCAACTTGCAAAAACAAAAATAACCAAGTCTACTTACACCCAATGGTTTAAGTAGGGTGTGAGACAATTCTTAGTAGGATACCACCACTAAGAGATTCCATGTTATAAACATTCAAAGACGAAGATCTTGCAAGTTTTCATAAACAAGAAATTCTAGTTACAATTTCTAAAAGATGTAACTTAAAATTTAAAATAGTTTTCAAGTGTGATATCATTAAGAATCAACACATTTAAAAATAATGTCAACACTACTTAATTTTAGATCCAACAATATCTTATGTAGATGATCAGCACAAAGTAACTAATGAGAACAAGAAATAGGAAATAACCCTTGGGCACTAGCTCGTTGTGGGTCCTAGGTACCACGAATCTCGGTGAGAGTAACCATCACAATATTCATTCTTGTGCACGAGCCACTAGTAGGGAACATACCCATAACCTATTGGTATCCAATAATTATCATAATTGTTTATTTAGGGTTGTGACCATCAAACTTTTTAAGTGAAGCTGAGGCTGAACCCCACAAATTCACTAGCATACTAGTACACGTCCACCCACCTAGATACTCGGGTTTCCCCCTTATGCTCAATAAAGTTCAAAAAGATAAGAAATATAAGTTTCAAATGAAAATATAAATTCCTCATCAAACATTAACCTAAAAGACAACATGTACATCACACGAGTCACAACATTCACTTTTTCATTCAAATTTATTTTGAAATCAAACTCACACCAAAATAACTCACAACACATTTTTCACATCTTTCACAATTCAACAAATCCATTAAAAATATTATAAAATCTTTCCCAAGATGATAAACATCACATAACAACCCACTCACATGTTAGATAATATAATTTTCATAAACAAATTCGATTTTTCACATCTCACTCAATCAAAACAGCCCGAAAACATGTTTCGCACCCACATCACAATTTCATCAATTAGCTCAAAAAATTACAAAACTTTACCAAAAATTTTGACATAAAACTAAACACTTTATCTTTCAAAAACTAATTTTAAGAACAAAATACCACCAAAACAGTACATAATCAACCATTTCACACTTTTTTGTAACTCATTAAAACTTTTACAATTTTCATAAAAGCAGCCCAAGGGATATAACTATGTTTTTTCCATAAAACCCAATTCCAAATACTCTTTCAAAGCCAAAATCACACCAATACCAATCCAAATCATAATTTTAATCCCTAAAAATATTTATTTAACCACCATAAAGTATTATAAAATCACCTCAAATAATACCACAAAAAATGCACATTAAAAACACACATTTTCATAAAATGCTTTCAAGAGGCATTACATGGTTTCCCACATAAAACCCATTAAAAACAATAGTTTAAACCCAAAGGCAAACCAAGACCCTATAAAAGAAGAATTGACAGCCCAACAAGATTTATTACACCAATTTCATGTGTTATAAAACACACCCAAACAATACCCCAAGGGTTACACATAAAAAACACCAAATTTCATACTAAAACGAAACTATAAAATTAAACGCGTAATCATATCCATCATAAACAATTTTCACAAAACACACATCATATAAGGAACATGAAAAATAAGTAATTCAAACAAACTAACACATATATAAATGATCACACATAAAATCACCTACAGAAAGTGTCAAAACCCTCAAATATTGGTGTGAAACATCAACCGCACCACCTCTTCACCTCAAGGAAGCGAAAAAAACCCTAAAACCTCAGTATTTCACCCAAAATATTGGAAGTTAGAGCCTAGGAACGAACTCTAACTTCTGGATATTTTATAACTCAATAAAGGGTGAAAGAAACCCTAAAGAAATAGTAGAAATCAAAGAGAGAAATAATTACTTGCAAAAATCTTGATGAGATCACCCTAAATATACCAAAATATGAATCTCCAAGTAACCAAAACCGGTATGGAGTCTCGAAGGAGTCATAGTAGGTCATATGGGGACTGAAATGGGGGGAAAATGAAAATTTAAGGAGTTAGGAAAGAATCTTTTTACCTCTTCAAATCTGGTCGATTTGAGAAAGATTAATAAATATATCCCTAATTTGCAGTTCAAATGAGCTCCAAAAATGTAAAACAGATAATGGGGATGATACTAGTGATATTGGATTTGAAAAGGAGGTAGATTCACCAAAAAAATAAACAAGGAAAAATATATTAAATAATTAAAAAACATTTAAAGAAAAAAATGGGCTTACGGGCAGTCCTAATACCTTAAATAATAACCCAAATACACCATGATTATGGATTTCTAAAGGCACCAAATTGACATGGTGGTTTTAACAGGTCAGGGGAGGCCATTTATTAATTGTAATGGATGAAAAATGTTTAAAAATGAATGAGTTATAAAAGAAACAATTTTTTTTTAAATTTTGGAAATGGGATCACGGTTTTGCCCAAATTTTCAAAACCCACAATTTCCATAAAATTCATAGGAATCCCCCAAAACAAATAAATAATGGAAACTAAATGAAAAATTATTTCTAAAAAATCCATGTATGTGACAATTATCCCCACCATAAAACTTTATGCCCCCAGAAAGCCACAATAAGGCCAAAAGAAAAAACCAAACACAACTGATAGACCATAAATGTACTCCTTCTCCATGTATGGTCCGCCCCAGAAAGGCCAAAACACCTCCAGTGATCAATTAACAAAGAAGTAATCTCACAAACCAAAGTATAAATCAATTTCAGGAAATGATCAAGAACATTCATACTTTATCCCCAAAAGGAATCTCCTAACACACTATATGTACAACACTCAAGTAATCTTCCTAGAATAAAAACAACAACAACAAACAAGGTTACACTTACTTTTCTTTAACTAAACTGTTGGGCACTCTCCAATCCCAATGTTTACCATAGGAAGATGTTGGTTGTCAGATAGCTCCAAACAAGACTACCTCCCACAAGGCTAAGACCAAGGACCAATTTGTGTTACTATTATTGGGAGACACAAATGGGCTCTCCACCATAAGAGACAACTTAATTTTTTTGAGATAAATTTAGGACACTAACACGGGGAGTCTTGAACGGACTTCCCGGTTCAAGGGGTAGAATTAAATTGAACCTTTACAAAAGAACTTATATAAGACTCATAGTGGGTCTCCCCACCATAATAACCAACCATCTTAACTAACCTTCATGGGATAGTACAGAAAGACCCCAAAATTTAAAGGGTTGGGATGGTCGCACGGTTAGTCCGCATAGTTTAGAAAACTATGTGCTAATCATGTGAATCCTTCCATCTACATAGTTTTCTGGGGCATGAACACTACTAACCATACGAAAACCATGAACTCAACCTATCTATCCAAACTTCAAACCTTTCTACAAATACCCAGTCAAAACCAAAGGGGGAAAGTATGAACTTAGGATACAACATCTAAATTAGGTCCTCCCACCTCTACCACCAAACATGAACAACTGAAACAAGATGATGACACTAGAGGTTTAAACTCTTCCTATAATTCGCACTGAAGATAGAAATTTGTACTAGGGTTTGAATGACCCTGGGATTTACCATGACTACATGTCAGCTTCACTTCGAGGCCTATGGATGGATATCCAATGATTAAAGCATCTTCAGCCTCGAAGTTAGGATTTGGGAACCACCTGAACAGAACTTATTCTTCCGGCGATACAAACAACTACACCGCAATCCCTGATAAGTTTACCATGACATAAGACATTCCAATATCACTTTACCCTAACCTAATATTTCACTAAAATAATTTCTTAGAAGATGCACACACATCAGACTTTGTTTCTTCGGGTGAGAAACAACAGAAGGAAAGGATGCATATAAACACCTTCCTCTGAAACATAGGATTTTGACGTTTTTTTCCAAGGGAGACATACTCCCAAAAAAATAGGGAATCTCAGAGGATTTCACAACCTTTACCTTTATAGTCAAACGATCACATGACATCACAAGTCATCACCGAACATGACCATTGAGACTGATAGAAACAATAGATGGAACGAGACATTATGTTAAGTCCCTATACAACACACAAGTCCAAAAAGTGGCCACAATATCTTCTCATGACCAGATTCCCAAAAAAAGTTGTTTAACATTAACCCCTAATTCAAATAAACTATTAATAACCTAGATTCCCTCTTAGACACCATCACGACACTCATCCACACTAACAACCCTTGACAACTTCCACCTTTGACAAATCAGGCAACATAAGAAACTATGTTCTCTTTCAAATTTCCATGAGCACTCTCCTACTACAAGAGGATACAAAAATAAAATAAATGAATGGGTGTATACTCAATAAACAAAGATCGATAACAGATTCATTATATTGATCAACTAGAGGATTTTCCAATGGTGAAACAATCCGGGGTTCACTTCAGTTCTGCATTAACCCCTAACGGGGGTGTACCTTATCCAATAGAATAACCCAAGGACCCAACCAATCTAGTCCATTGGTCAAAAAATTCCACAAACTAGATCAAAACACATGTATATAACCACCATAAAGGTGGCCAGAAACATCTCTCATAAGAGACTACAGACCTGTCCTTCTTCCCAGCTTACCGACCAAACACAAACACAAAACACGGTTTGAACAGGAAGGGTTCTTGGACTTAAAACTTTCCACAACATCAACATTTAAAAAAAAACATAATACACACCATCTGAAAACACTAATCCATACATCCATTTTTCCTTTTAAAAACATTTTTTTGAAAACAAACGGTTCAACGGTTAGCGTATCCACCAATGGTACCCCATGGGCCCCACACATGCATGTTTATGTGCCACACCGAGCACCATCCTCATATACATCCCTTCAATCTTCCATTCATCCCATTAACCATCAATCATCTCATATAACCCCATGCATGTGGTCACTCATGAAAATACAAAATGTTAAAACCAAAACTCTTTCCACTTTTCAAAACCAAAACAATCAAACAATACTTCCTTTTTCTCAATACCGCAAACCATGAAATCAATCCCAAATTAATGCTTACATAAATTTTCAAAAAGGCACAATAATTCAAATGAAAACTCACTATCAAGTCATACACATTAATTTCAAAACATCTCATCCCATTAAAACACCTTTCAACAGTTTAGAAAACTCTATTGGAAACACTTTTTCAAAACCAAATTTAACATACTTATTTGTTTCAAAAGATGCATAAACACACCATTTTCCATTTCAAAAAAATTATTAAAATTCAGTTCCAACATTTCATAAATCAAACCATTCCATCTTTATTTGAAAATCATTTCACAAAAACATTATGCTTCTTAAAACCAAGTCACTTTAAAACCAAAGTTCCAAGATTTCAAAACTAAAGGACACAAGACAATGCGAGGGGGAACTAGCTCCAGTGGGGGATTTGGATATATGGTTGGTGGAAATATTCCAATAACTTCACCATCACATAGAGTATTCTCGGAAATATCTCCATCTCCACATAGATTGCCAGGCCCAGCTCATTGACACCATTAACCCAACTCTCTTTTCATTTCTCCTAATCATCATCAAACCAGAAAAACCAAAGGACTTAGATAAATCATGAAATCCCCTAGAAAAATGAATCCCTTGATGAGGTGTGGTGATTAGTCACAATACCCATAAATGGAATACCAAGTCCCGACAATCCAAACTCCATAATATCCTGACTCTTCCCCAAATAACATGACTCAAAGATTTAACCTCAACCTCCTCTAATACCATTTTGTCACGAACCGAATGTGGGCGCCGCCGAAACTAGCACCAAACCTGGCCTTCGACATAGCATGAAGGGTTTTCCCAATCCCCAAGGGCTGGAAAAAGTGTTCGGGTTTCATAAAATGATTATTAGGAATGATTTACAGGAGTTTATAAACTTAAAACAACAAATGAATCCTATAAAATGAATTTGGATTTTTCAAACCAAACAATCATTTAAAAAATTCAGAACTGAATTACATAGTTTAAAAAAACTCACCAAGTCTATAAAAAAGGTAAAAAACCCCAAAAATAAATAGCCCAAGAACCCTCATGGAAAGGGGCACTGCCCTAAAGCCATCTTTACAAGACTTCACCACTAAGGACCTACTAGAAACCAGAACCACTGGCACTAAAAACTGTACCCAAATGGCGACAAAAAAAGTAACCAGGTATACTTACACCCAAGGGTGTAAGTAGGGTTTGAGACAATGCCAAATAGGATACCTCCACTAAGAGATTCTATCTGAAAAACATTCAAAGATGAAAATCTTGCAAGTTTTCATAAATAGGAAATGCTAGTTACAATTTCTAAAAGATGCAACTTAAAAATTAAAATGGTTTTCAAGTAGGATATCATTAAGAATCAAAAATTTTAAAAATAATTTAAAAACAACTGAATTTTTCAGCCAACAATATTGTATTCCAATGGTAAGAACAATGTAAAAAATGAGCACAAGAAATAGGAAATAACCCCTAGGCTCGTATCTCGGTGAGAGTAACTGTCACAATACATGTTCTCGTGCACGGTCCATTAGTAGAGAACATAACCATAACCTAGTGGTCCCCTATAATCATAATCATAGTTTAGTTAGTGTTTTAAGCATAAAACAATCAATGTGAAACTGAGGCAAAACCCCATGAATTCACTAGCATACTAGTACACGTCCACCCACCTATATACCAAGATTTCCCTCTTGTGCTCAAACAAGTTAAACAAGATAAGAAATATAATTTCTACATGAAAATATCACTTCCACATCAAAAATTCACCAAACATCCCCCATGTACATCACACAAGTCACAAAATTCACTTTTCTAGTCAAATTTATGTTGAAATAAAACTCACAACAAAATAGCCCACAACACATTTTTCACATCTTTCACAATTCAACTAATCCTTTAAAAATATTATAAAATCTTTCCCAAGATGCTAAATATCACATAACATCCCAATAACATGTTACATAATATGTTTTTCATAAAAAAAGTCCCTTTTTACACATCACACTCACACAAAACATCCCGAAAACATGTTTCGCTCCCACATCACAATTTCATAAATCACCTCTACAAATTACAAAGCATTACCAAAATGTTTGACATAAAAACTAACCACTTTATCATTAAAAAAATAATTCTAAGAACATACTACCACCAAAACTGTACATAAGAAACCATTTCACACTTTTTTTAACTCATTAAATCATTTAAAATTATTATAAAACCAACCCAAGGGATATAACTATGTTTTCCCCACAAACCCCAATTCCAGACCCTCTTTAAAAGCCAAAATCACACCAAAACCACTCCATATAATAATTTTCAGCTCTATCAATTTTTATTAAACCCGTCTCAAGTATTATAAAATTACCTCAAATAATACCACAAAAAATGTACATGAAAAACACACATTTTCATACAACTCTTTCAAAAGGAATTACATGGTTTCACACATAAAACCCATTAGAATACCCTATTCTTAACCTAAAGGCACATGAATATCCTACCAAATCATAATTTCCATCCCAAAAATATTTATTACACCAATTTCATATGTTATAAAACACACCCAAACAATACCCCAAGGGTTACACATGAAAACACCCAATTTCAAACTAAAACAAAACTATAAAATTAAATGTTCAACCTAATCCATCATAAAAAGTTTTCACACAACAAAAATCATAAGAGGAACATTGATAATAAGTAATTCAAGCAAACTAAATCATCTAGAAATGATCACACATGGAATCACCTACTAAAAGTGTTGAAACCCTCAAATATTGGTGCGAAACATCAGTCGCACCACTATCGCACCTCAAGGAAGTGAAAAAAACTAAAACCTCAATATTTCACCCAAAAAACTAGAAGTTAGACCCTAGGAACGAACATTCACTTCTGGACATTTTAGAACTCAAGAAAGGGTGAATGAAACCCTAAGTAAAGAGAAGAAATCAAAGAGAGAAAGACTTACTTGCAGAAATCTTGAAGAGATCGCCCAAATTCCTCCAAAATATGAATCTCCAAGTAACCAAAACTGGTATGGAGTCTCTAAGGAGTCATATTAGATCATGTGGGGACTGAAATGGGGGGAAATAATGAAAATAGGAGTTATGAAAGGATCATTTTTCCTCATCAAATCTGGTAAATTTGAGAAATATTAAGAAAGATCTCCCTAATTTGTGGTTCGAATGAGCTCCAAAAATGTGAAACAAATAATGGGGGTGATACTAGGGATATTTTTTAGAGAGGGATGTGGAATCACCTAAAAATGATAAACAATGAAGGAGATATTAAAGAATAAAAAAACATTTAAAGTAGAAAATGGGCTTACGAGCAGTCCCAATACCTTAAATAAAAACACAAATACACCATGATTATGGATTTCATAAGGATAAAAATTGACATGGTGGTGTTAATAGGTTAGGGGAGGATATTTATGAATTGGAATGTATGATAAATGTTGAAAAATGAAAAGGATATTAAAAGAAACAAAATTAGTTTTTAAATCTAGAAATGGGCTCACTGTTTGGCCTAAATTTTCAAAACCCACCATTTCCACCAAAAATCATAGGAATGTCCCAAAAAGTCAAGAATGAAAATTAAATGAAAAATTGTTTCTAAAGAAGCCATGTATGTTTCACTCAAACAAAGTTTTATCCTATTTAGAGTCACATAAAAACTAGTAACATGAGGTTCCTCTAGGGACATGATTATATAGCAGGTAATCCAAATTAGGATAGGTATATTAACACCAATATAGAGAAATTACCTTTCTTAGGTTCCCACCTATGTACTTGGGTTACTATTATCAATAAAATGTTGGTGATAAATATAAATAATGGAAAAATCATAGAAAATTATAATTAAAAATGACAATATATAGTAAAATGGAATCATTACACTCCCTCTCATCCAAACAAAATCATAGACCAAAAACTTTATTATTTTTAAGAAGAACATAGTACCAATATAAAGTTAATTTTTTTACAAAAACATGCATGGGATCACTTAATAGGTATACTTACATCCTGAAATCCATTTTAATTAGGTTCCAACTAGGCCTTTATAATGTAGTCTGAGAAAACAATTTTTAAAGTCACTTTTTCAAATGAAATCTTGGAAACATTACCAAAACATTGTAAAAAATATTTTAAAGAAACCAAACACACCTTTTGTTTGTACAATTTTCTAAAAACATAAATAGTTTTCCTAAGAAATCATTTAAGTATCAAAATACTCCATTTATCATCAAATTAATTTTAGAATGTAATTTAAAAAACACTTGGTATATATTATTTATATTAAAAATGTTTTGATAATAGTGTAAGAACCCAGTTTTTGATATTAAAGACTTTGGAATATTCTTGATGTTATTTCGGAGCAGCACCTTCAGACGATGTGCGATTCAGAGCCCTAGTGTGGTCGGAATTAAATTTTCAGTTTGTTCACACTGGGCATGCCAAATAATTGGGATAACTCCTAAACAGGAATTAGGATCCTAAATCTGAGAGTACGGATGGGTCCGAAATGGGTTTTTTACCCATGTAACGACATATAACATGTCGGCGTGGGACGTTGGGACCCCTCTTCCATTAACGGAAAGTTAAACGGATAATTAAAATAATTAATTTATTAGTTTAATGGTTAAACTGAGGTGTCTTTTAAACAGTATCTTGGATTGCAAAACCAAGGGCACAGTTGAGTCCGGAGCATGCCATTTACCCTAGGAAGGGTATAATTTTCATGGGTGTGGCCCTTTTGTGGAAAATGGCCCTAGGGGCGTTTTCGTAATTTAGCGGCCTCAGACGTTAAGTTTTATAACTTTCAAATGAAGTCTCGTATTAAAATTCAGAGACTGCGGTTGTGCTCAAAAGGTGGTTTTTACCCTAGGGGAGGCTTAACCTCGACTCCGTCGAGAGTTTCGGATGCGGGTTAATTTGAGGGTTTAAATTAATTAATTTTTTAATTAATTTTTCTTTATTTAATCCTAAACCCACCCCCTTCTTCCACATTTCACCTCCTCTGGTGAAACCCTCACAAGGGAGCTCCTCCAACAAGCTCTCTACTATCTCCTCTCCTCCCCAAGGTGGTTTGGGGCTCTGGAAGATCGTTGCGAAGTGTCGGGTTATGCCCAAGAGGTAGGCTTCATTGCATTTTCATTTTAGTTTTCACACCCTATTTGAATTCGATTTTATACTTTGAAATACTTTTTTATTGTTGACTGAATCCCCTGGTTGTATAGGGCGTGAAATTATCTTCCGAATTATCCTTTAGGATCGTATTTCTGAGTCCAGGGGCGTCCGTGGTGGCCCCGGAAAGTTTCCCGACCATTTTCCCATTTTTCCGGCGGTTCTAGGGTGGTCCGGTGGGTTTCTGGCGAACCGGGATGGTTGAAGGTTATGGAGACCTCGGCAGCAGTTTCCAGGCGGCGGAGGTCCTCAGTGGCGGTGGTCCTCGGCAGTTCGACGGTAGGTTGGCGCAGCGGTCGGTAGCAGGGCAGTCGGCTGGGAGCGGAGGTCAGCATCGCGGTCGAGCGGAGGCCTGAGCTAGGGGCGACGGCGAGCGGGTGGCCTGCGGGGCGGTCGCCGTGCGAACGGAGGACCGGGGTCGTGGGGCGCGACCCCACGGGGAAACAAAGACCCGCCCTCGGCGGGTCTTCACGCGACAAGACAACCAACCACGAGGGACGGTCTGTGGGTGGATTGTGGGTCAGCACCGGGCTGTGCGACTGAGACGCGGGTCGGCGCTGCGAGGCGGGCCGGCCAGCGTAGGCCGGTCCAGCCCAAGGGGTTCGTCCCCTCTGATTTCGGACACCCGTATCTTCCGCTACGAGTGTTTGTTTTACATGACATTTTCGGCAGTGCGAAACTTGGCTCGAGGTGAAGAATATCAGATGGTTTCGGGTTTTTTAACTCATATTGGGGCCTCAGTGGAGCGATGTGTACTTTAACCGGATTGACGTTTTTTTAGGGGTTCTTGTTTTGAGTAGCGCGGACACATCCAATGTTAGTTTTGAGCACCGTAAGTGGCATTGTGACCCTGGCGCGAGATGAAGATTTGAAAAGGGTTTTCAGGCATTGAAATCAGAGTTGTGGTGTGGACCCCACAACAAGTCTTTTGAGCTGCGAGCCTCATTTCACAAATTTTTCATCAGACGTCCGTTCGGGGTGTGAAATCATTCGATTCTGAGTGTTTTTTCAAGGGCATTTCAATGGTGCAATTTTCCCTCTTTAATTCCACATGGTGGTGCGGGCCCCACGAGGGCCATTTTAGGAGTTGGCGGTGATTTCCATCTTCTTCACCGGGTGTCTGATTCAGACAAGTGGATAGTCAATCTTGTGTACTTTTTCGAGAAGATCACAACGGTTTGATCCATTCATTGTTCTTCGGTACCGAAATGTGAGTCCCATGAAGCACCACTCGTGTTCGGTATGGAGAAATAAATCTTTTTCTCTAGATATTTGTTGCACTCAAGTGAACAGTCAATTTGACGTGTCTTTCTGAGGAGATCGCAATGGTGTGATGCACCAGACTGTTTTCGGGGTCGAGGCTCGGGACCATGAGACGCCGTTCAGGCGTAAAGCAGTGTTGAACGACTTTTACGTTGGATGTCTATTGGGGGCAAGTAAATAGTCATTCTCGCATATTTTTCCGTGAGGATTACAATGATATAATAAGTTTGGATGTATGGAGTATCTTTTGTGATCTATTTTAAATGTGGAAGCATGAAAGGTGTACTGATGGTGGTTCTTCCTGCGGTGTTTGTAGAGAATCCTTGGCGTGTGATCGCGTTCACTCCTGTGAGAGTGATGTTAGTGTTTAAATAGATGTGGTTGGTCGTTCTAGGGCCATGGAGGAAGCAGGTTGGCGAAGTTATGTTTACGTCTTTTTGCATTAAAATTGTGTGACGTGTGAACGATAGCCTTGGGATGGAAATGTGGCATGCTCTGGGAGTGTACGGGAATGCTTATAAGTACAAGTTGTAGCTTGTACCAGAGAAAGTTTGTGTGGTTGGTTTGGAGATGAGTTTGGGCCACACTTTGTGTGGGCCCCATTTGTGTTCCATGTACTTCTTTACGTACCTTTGACCTCTCACGACATAGAGGGTCCTTCTGTTCTCGATTGGTTCGACCAACATTGTTGAGTGGGTTCCCCCTGGTTCTGTTCTCAATGGTTTGTCCTGCAGAGTTGTTTGGTTTCCCCTATTTCTTCAGCTATGAGGGGTTTCAGTATCACGCCCCTTTCACCAGACTGCAGCATCGTTTACAACTACGTGCCTTCGTACAGTGTGGGTGTTTTCCCAATTTCTAGAGTGAGTTGTCTTGGTCCGCTTTGACGGTGACTCAGCGGATTGGAGAACGATCGCCCTAAGAGTCCCGAGGAGATCCTCACATCCCTTCGTGTACCATGGTAGAGTTCTTTGGGTATAGGGGTGACCAAAACATTACGCAGGCCCTGATCCTCTACCAAGGTGGTTGTTTCCAGTAGGGTATGGAGCCCCCAGTGAGCCATGGGTACAGACTCCCTATCTTTGTATCGAGATCATATATTCCTTCTGCGATCTATCGTCATGTGTTTCACACTACGTCTTCCAGTTACCTGTGAGGTACCATCCAACAGGTATGGATAGTGGTGTACCATCTAGAAGGGATGGCCAATGGGGTACCATCCAGCAGGGATGGACAGAGTGGTTCTGGGTCTCCCTCTAGCAGATTACCCTTTCACGGGGATGGGAAGTGGGAACCCATCAACTTTGATAAGACCTCTCGACTATGTGACAATGATGAGGTGTGAATTGACGCTTCCCCCAGAACTCTCAAGTACGAGGGGGTTCTTTCCCCACCGAGACTCGTCCTTGTGAAGAGACCTAAAACCGTGTGGGCGAGTCAGTGTCACCCAAAGAGGATAGTGTTAAGGTGCGGTGAATTGAGCCCCTTGACATGCAGTTCGGGGCAGATTCACGGATACTGGGCATCGATGGTGTTTACTTCTAGGAATTTTGGCTACTCACTTTCTTTGGCTGAGCTACAGGATGGAGATCCCCTTACGAACTTGTTCGGGTTTCATGATAGAGCATATATATATGTATACCTTGTTATAGTACCCACTTCTTGGGTTTTGGTTACTCTCCTTCCAAGATAGGCGAAGACGCGAGGGGTATGCCATGTTCATTCCGTGTCTAGTTTCTCGTGGTTGGACGAGTCTACTCTCCTGCTATAGGTAGCGAAGACTCGACGATAAGTTTATCTTCTCACCATTTCTTTCTCCTTGCATTTGGATGAATCTACTTCCTTCCTCTTGTTGGGTTGAGTTTTACTCTTTATTGCACTCTCGGTTGTACTCCTTTACTTTTCCCTATTCGATCTATTGGTCATCTTATCAGTACCTTATTTGTTTCTCCCTCGATCCTTTGGGGAATCCTACTGAGTATTTTTATACTCACCCATGCGTGGGCTTTGCCCGCACTTGGTGTGTACTTGCAGACGACAAACAGGTTGGTTGTGAATTTGGCAGATCTTAGGAGTTCGGGTGATCAGACCACGTGCGGTGGTCGTAGTCGGGTTCTAGGTGTGGGACTCTCCCAACTGTTTACTTTTGTTTACCTATTGTCGGGTTGTGGCAATTTTCTGGTTGGGTGCATGTTTTCCCTTTTTCTTTCGGTTTACCTTCAACACTTGCTTTGTACTGTTTAGAGTTCGATGCAATTTTGTGGTTGTTTATAGCAGTTAGTACTTTATTTTTCCTTTTACTATGCACTTTTTCCTTGAGTGGGCTGCATGTGTATGTATAGGTACCCAGGCAAAGGCCTCCCTGAGTTGTTTTTCCTTCGGTGCTTGTCGCCAGCCCCTGGCCTATGGAGGCGGTCTTAGGGTTGTTGTGGCTCAAGCCCGGGTAGGGTCTGGTCATGACAATGTGGTATGAGAGCTAGTTTGTTCCTTGGGATGTTGTTTGGATGTCCCAAAAAATGAATTGTTTGGGATTTAGGGCAAGAGTGGTAACATGCCTCGAGAGCGGCTCTCAGGCCAAGGAGTCCAGTGATGGGTCTGCAGCCGACGTATCCATTCACCAATACCCTCATAACCCGCTTGTCGACATGGCATGTGGATACACTCGTTTCAGGGAAAATTGGTTTGTGCATCACATAGGATTGAGTCTTGACCGTCCTTCTTGAGTCATCTCCCCATTTTTTTTACTGTTATATACACATATGCTCATATGAACATGACACTTCTTGATAATATTCAGGATGTTTCCTCAAAGATATCCATCTAGGATACCAACATTGGTTTGTGACGACGACCCTAGGAGCGATGAGTCCTCAGTCTAGGACCCATCATGCGAGTCCCATTATCCGGGTGGGCCGGTAGCAGCACCCCCACCTGGTGAGCAGCATACAACTTCAGTAGAAAAGATTGAGCTTAGGCGCAGGTTGAGCGCACTCCGTGAGTTCCAGCATCAGAGACCGCTGAGGTTTAGTGGTAAGCTAGACCCTCAGGCAGTAGAGGTTTGGATTGGGATAGTGGTTCGCCTTTTCAGGATTATGCAGACGCCGACAGCTCTTATGGTGGCTTTGGCTGCCAGCCTTTTCCACGGAACAGCTGGGCATTGGTGGAGTCTCGTGACTCAGTTTCTTGATGAGTCGTCACTTTCATGGGGTGACTTTCAGCTGTTGTTTTGTGAGAATTTTTACCCCTCCTGCTTACACTCCATTCAGATCCAGGAGATCCTGTAGTTTAGGCAAGGAGGGATGACGATGACTGAGTATGCGACTGGTTTCACAGACCGTGCATGCTTTTGTCTTGACTTGGTCCACAATGACAACTTCCAAACACGGAAGTTCGAGCAGGGTCTCCCCAAGGAGATTCGTGCTTTCATAGTACCCTTGGTCATTCCCACTTATGTCAGGGTGCTAGATAAGGTGATGGTGATAGATATCTTCCTGTCACGCTTTACAGTTGATGGTGGTAGTAGGCACAATAGAGCCGAGACGTCTGCCGCAGCTAGCTGGCTTCAACAGACAGGACCTCGACGTAGGAGGCCTTCCACCTGCCGGTTTCGGAGATGTGTTCATGCACCGCTGTGGCAGTAAAGTGCAGGGCCTCAGCCGAGAAGACCCTTCTGTGAGTGGACTCTGGGCCATGGTCGTACACCATAGTGGCGCCAGAGGGAACCATGGAACCCCATAGAGCGATAGTGCTATGATTGCGATAGCCGAGGTCCCATGGAATGGGACTACGTGACCAGGAACAATGAGAATATCAGGGAGGCAGCAGGTTCACCACCACGGCAGAGGCAGCACCGTGATCAGAGTAATGCCGAAATAGGTGGTGCTTGTAGATGATATGGAGGAGCAGGAAGTGGAGGATGACCTTACGATGTCTTCCCATCACCACCAGGCAGTCCACGTCAGGCTCCGGGAGCTAATAGTTGGGACTACGGATAGCCGCGAGCTTTGGATGTCTATGATCTAGAAGAGCATGAGGTGATAAGAGGTACTCTCTACAGGTCTTCTACTTTTTGTTGTAGAATTGTTATACTCTATGTGTGAAATGATTTTCTCCCTACTCATTGCTTGAGGTGTTGCAAGGGTGAAACTGGGCATCAGTTTAACCCGGTGTCAGTAGAGTAGAATACATGGAACCTTTTCTTTAGTAGATGGTGTCGACTCCTTCACTCTCCGAGCGTGTAAGAGGGTCTGGGTCATTGGACATTGACTTTGAAATCTTGCGTGACCAAATATCCTTTGGTGTTTCACCATATGGATATTCTGAAGGATGGAATCACTGGGATTTTTCCCAGGTCCAAACGGTGATTCTAGTCGCGGCATGCGACATAGGAGTTCAGTCGGGGAGGTGAGCTACCCCTGAGAGCCTTCGGGTCGTTTGATACTGTGCAAAGGGATGGCGAGGTTCCCAACTGCCTTTCCCTAACCCCAAAGGCTGGTTTGGGTGAATAGAGTCTCCCACGTGACTCACCGAGAAGAAGTTTGCATGCTCCTATGCATGTCATCGGCAAGGGTATACCTCACGTGAATAGATCAAATCCTTTGTTCGGTGTGCAGTGACATAGGACTGTGCAAGAGTTCTTCTGGGTACAGGAGAGCCAGGTGTGGGCTTAGTACCCTAAGTTGTTCCCTGGTTTTTTTAGAGACGAAAATATTGAAGGATGGAATGATATAAGAACTCGGTTTTTTCTATAAAATACTTTAGAATATTCTTGATGTTATTCCAGAGAAGCGCCTTCAGACGGAGTGCGATTCTGATCCCCGGTATGGCTGGAATTAGACTTCCAGTGTGTTCACACTGGGCACGCCAAATAAATGGGATAACTCCTGAACAATAATTAGGATCCTAAATTTGAGAGTATGGATGGGTCCTAAATGGGGTGTTTACCCTAGGAATGACATTGAACATGTCGTCACAGGACATTGGGACCCCTCGCCCATTAACGAAATGTTAAACAGATAATTAAAATAACAAATTTATTCTTTTAATGGTTAAACCCAGGTGTCTCTTAAACGGTGGCTCAGATTGGAAAACTGAGGGCACTGTTGAGTACGTAGCATGCCTTTTACCCTAGGAAGTGTGTAATTTTCACGGGCGCGGCCCTTCTGTGGAAAATGGCCCCAGGGGCATTTTCGTAATTTAGCAGCCTCAGACGTTAAGTTTTATAACATTCGAACGAAGTATCAGATTAAAATTCCGAGACTGCCATTGTGCTTTGGAGGTGGTGTTTACCCTAGGAGAGGCTTAACTTCGACTCCATCGAGAGTTTTGGATGTGGGTTAATTTGAGGGTTTAAATTAATTAATTTTTTAATTAATTTTTCATTATTTAAACCTAAACCCACCCCCTTCTTCCCCATTTCACCTCCTCTGGTGATACCCTCTCAAGGGAGGTCCTCCAACAAGCTCTCCTCCAACAAGCTCTCCTCCATCTTCTCTCCTCCCCAAATTGGTGCGGGGCTCCGGCAGATCGTTGTGAAGCGTCGGGCTACTCCCAAGAGGTAGGCTTCGTTGCATTTTCATTTTGGACTTCACACCCTATTTGAATTCGATATTATACTTTTAAATGTTGTTTGATTGTCGAGTGAATCCCCTGGTTGTGTAGGGCGGGAAATTATCTTCCCAACGATCCTTTAGGATCATATTTGCGAGTCTCAGGGTGTCCGTGGTGGCCATGGGAAGTTTCCTGACCTTTTTCCCCTTTTTCCGGAGGTTCTACGGTGGTCTGGTGGGTTTCCGGTGAACCGGGATGGCGGCAAGTGGTGGTGGACTTGAAAGCGGTTTCCAGGTGGCAGCGGTCCTCAGCGGCGGTGGTCCTCTATGACTCGGTAGTAGGGTGGCGCGGCGGTCGGCAACAGGGCGGTCGGCCGGGAGTGGAGGTCGGCGTCGCGGTCGAGCAGAGGCACGAGCTGGGGGTGGCAGCGAGCGGGCGGTCAGCGGGGCGGTCGGCGGAGCAGTTGAGCGGAGGCGCGAGCTAGGGGCGGCAGCGAGCGGGCGGTCTGCGGGGTGTTTGACGTCGTGTTCGAGCGAAGGTGCGAGCTGGGGGGCAACGGGGAGCGGGCGGCCGGTGGGGCGGCCCGTGCGCAAACGGAGGACCGGGGTCGCGGCGCGCGACCCCACGGAGAAACAAAGACCTGCCCTCGTCGGGTCTTCACACGACGAGATGACTGGCCATGAGGGTCGGTCTGTGGGTGGACCATGGGTCAGTGTTGGGTCGACTGGCATGGGCCGACCTAGACTGGGCGGACCGGGCGGACCAGGCCGGTCCAGCCCAAGGGGTTCGTCCCCTCTGATTTCAGACACCCGTATCTTCTACTATGGGTGACCATTTTACATGCCGTCTACGGCAGTGAGAACCTCAGATCGAGGAGAAGAATATTAGATGGTTTCTGGGGGTTTTAACTCCTGATATGGGGGCATCAGTGGAGCGACACGTACTTTAAGCGGATTGTCGTTTTTTCAGGGGTTCTTTTTTTGAGCAGTGCGGGCACATCCAATGTCTGTTTTGAGCGCTGAAACCGGCGTTGTGACCTTGGTTTCAGGAAGAATATTTCCAAAGGGTTTTCAGGCATTGAAACTAGAGTTGAGGCATAGGCCCCACAGCCCGTCTTTTGAGCTGCGAGCCACGTTTCACAACTTTTTCATCGGACTTCCGTTCGGGGCGTGCGAGCAGTCGATTCTGAGTTATTTTCCAAGGGTATTGCAATGGCGCAATCCATCTGATTTTATTCCACAAGGTGGTGTGGGACCCACGAGGGCCATTTTGGGAGTTGGCGGTGATTTTCATCTTCTTCACTGGGTGTCCAATTCAGACAAGTGGATAGTCAATCTTGTGTACTTTTTCGAGAGTATCGCAACGGTGTGATCCATTCGTTGCGCTTTTGGACCAAAATTTGGGTGCCACGAAGCACCGCTCATGTGTGGTATGGTGAAATACGTATTTTTCTCTAGGTATCCATTTCACTCTAGTGAGCAGTCAATTTGACGTGTATTTCTGAGGAGATCACAATGGTGCGATGCGCCCGACTGTTTTCGGGGTCGAGGCTCGGGACCACTGGACTTCGTTCAGGCATAAAGAAGTGTTGAATGACTTTTATGTCAGATGTCTATTTGAGGAATGTAAATAGTCGTTCTCGCATATGTTTCTATGGGGATTACAATGGAACGATCCGTTTGGATGTGTGGAGTCTCTTTCAAGATCTCTTTTAAATGCGGAAGCATGAAAGGTGTACCGGTGGTGGTTCTTCCTGCGGCATCTATAGGGAACCCTTGGCGTGTGATCACATTCCCTCCTGTGAGAGTGAAGTTAGTTTTTAAAGAGGTTTGGTTGGCCATGCTAGGGTTGTGGAGGAAGCAGGTTGGAAAAGTTGTGATTACGCCTCTTTGTGCTGACATTGGGTGTCGTGTGCACGATAGCCTTGGGCTGGAAATGTGGCATGCTCTGGGAGTATACGGGAATGCTTGGAGTGACAAGTTGTATTTTTTACCTGAGAACATTTGTGTGCTTGGTTTGGAGATGAGTTTGGGCCACACGTTGTGTGGTCCCCATGTGTACAATGTGTACTTCTTTACGTACCTTTGACCTCTCACGACATAGAGGGTCCTTCTGTTCTCAATGGGTTCGACCAGCAAAGTTGAGTGGGTTCCCCCTGGTTCTATTCTTGATGGTTTGGCCAACAGAGTTGTTTGGGTTCCCTTGTTTCTTCATCTATAAGGGGTTTCATTATCACGTACCTTTCACCGGACTACATCATAGTCTACGACTACATGCGTTCATACAGTGTGGGTGTTTTCCCACTTTCTGGAGTGATTTTTCTCGGTTTGCTTCGATGGTGACTCAGCGGATTGGAGCATGATCACCCTGAGAGGCCCAAGGAGATCCTCATGTCCCTTCATGTACCCTGGTATAGTTATTTCAGTATAGGGGTGACCAAAACATTATGTGGGCCCCGATCCTCTACCCAGGAGGTTGTTTCTAGTAAGGTACGGAGCCCCCAATGAGCCCTGGTCGTAGACTCCCTAGCTGTGTATCGAGATCATATCTTCCATCCACGATCTATCATGATGTGTTTCCCACTATGTGTTCCAGTCACCAGTGAGGTACCATCCAGCAGGGATGGCCAGTGGTGTACCATCTAGTAGCTATGGCCAGTGGGGTACAATCTAGCAGGGATGGCTAGAGTGGTTCGGGGTCTCCCTCCAGTGGATTACCCTTTCATGGGGCTGGGCAGTGGGAACCCATCGGCTTTGAGAAGACCTCTCGATTGTGTGACCGTGATGAGGTATGACTTGACGCTTACCCCAGAACTCTCAAGTATGTGGGGGCACTTTCCCCACCAAGACGCATCCTGGTGACACGACCTAAAACCGTGCGGGGGAGTCAGTGCCGCCCAAAGAGGATAGTGTCAAGGTGCGGGTATTTGACCCCCTTGACTTGCAGTTCGGGGCAGATGCACGAATACTGGGTGTATATGGTGTTTACTTCTAGGACTTTTGGCTACTCACTTTCTTCAGCTGAGCTACAGGATGGAGATTCCCATAAAATCTTGTTGGGGTTTCTTGATAGAGCATATATATATGTATACCTTGTTACAGTACCCACTTCATGGGTTTTGGTTACTCTCTTTCTAGGAGAGGTGAAGACGCGAAGGGTATGTCACGTGCTTTCCATGTCTATATTCTCATGGTTGGATTATTCTACTCTCATGCTATAAGTGGCTAAGACTCGACGATAAGTTTATCTTCTCACCATTTCTAGATCCTTGCATTTGGATGAGTCCACTTCCTTCCTCTTGTTGGGTTGAGTTGTACTCTTTACTGCACTCTCGGTTGTACTCCTTTAATTTTCCATATTCGATCTACTTTTCACCTCTTTAGTACCTATTTTGTTGCTCCCTCGAGCCTTCGGGACATCCTACTGAGTATATTTATACTCACCCTTGCTTGGGCTTTGCCCGCAGTTGGTGTGCCATTACAGATGACGAACAGGTTGGTCGTGACTTTAGTGTAGCTTAGGAGTTCGGGAGCTCGGACCACGTGTGGTGGTCGTAGTCGGGTTCTAGGTGTGGGACTCTCTTAACTGTTTACCTCTTTTTACCTATTGTCGGGTTGGGGCACTTTTCTGGTTGGGTGCGTGTTTTTCCATTTTTCTTTCTATCTACCTTCATCACTTTCTTTGTACTGTTTAGAGGTCGATACACTTTTCTAGTTGTTTATTGAAATTAGTACTTTACTTTTCCTTTTACTTTGCACTTATACATTGAGTGGGCTCCATGTGTGTGTACAGGTACTCAGGAAAAGGCCTTCCCGAGTTTTTTAGCCTTCGGTGCTTGTCTCCAGCCCCTTGCCTATGGAGGCGGGCTTGGGGTAGTTGCGGCTCGAGCCCGGGTAGGGTCGGGTCGTGACAAATAGAGTATAAGAAGTTTCATTTTTAAATAATAACTGATTGGAAAAGTAACTTACTCTAGAAAGGAATAGTAGATACCATTAATATGATTTCTAAAGTGTTTAGATCATGAGTTAATGATGATAAATTAATTCATGGATATAAATTTTAAGTTCTATACATGAATAAACCTACAATAATTGTTTCTTCCACTATACATGATTCTATTCCACCACTAGGATGAAAGTTATACCTTTTAAGACCATTATGATCCCTCAAATAAAAAAACCAAATTTAAATCATGAAATACCAAAACCTAGTTCATCGTGACCATATTGGGATAAGAGAAAAATAAGGGAAGGGAAAAGTTGAAGAGATGATGAGATATAGAATAATTTACCTAGAAGATCCATCAATAAATACTGAATGAAATCCTTTTAAGAAGTAAGAGGGAGAGGATAATTACAGGGGAGTTGATTCTTAGAGGTCAGGGAAATTAATGGGAGAAAAATGCCCCCCCTAGGTTTTTCATTCATGTAACGAAAATTTGGGAAATTTGAAATTTCTATAACTTTTTATAAGGTATCCTAACATGACCCTCTTTCTTATGGAATGATTCCACCTAATGAAACCATGTGGTGTAATCATGTAATTCTCGATGTGATTCCCCATTTAGACAATCAATCCTTTAATTTTTTCAACATTTCGAACCCTTACATAAATGACCATGTCACGTCACAATAATTTTAACACATAACCAATTTTTAACCTAGAAAATGAACCTTATATATGGGGATTTACAAATTTTTAACATATAATATATTTACCTTAAAAAAATTCAATAAATAAGATATTTTCCTTAGGAATAATTCAATATGAAATATATTTTTACAATATATAAATTAATTTTCTTATTTAAGACATTTCAATTGGCCATAAAATAAATTCATAATAAACTTTTACAATACATAGGATATTTTAATTTTCCAAAAAACTAATATATAATATATTTCTCAGCTCTAATGCAATACATAAGTTTTTTCCATTATAAAAAACCTATACTTAGTATATCTTCATACATTATATATTTTCCATATGTAAGTTTTTTCACCTCTTTAAAAAAACTTATATGTAATATATTTTACTCATACATAATATATATCTCATATTTAATATTTTTATTTTTCAAAATAAATTAGTACCTAAGATATTAATCTTAGATAAAAATAATATGTTTTATTTTGAAAACTAAATATAAGATATAATAGTAATAAAAAAAATTAAAGAAAATAAAATAAATATGACTACACAGCCATTGTATCATGGTTACCCTTGGACATGAATTCACCCTTAATCAATTACTGCCCAATGATTCACCTTTATCCCTCCAGGTAATGATTCCCCTTTTCCATGAAATTACCTCTTTATATCTAATGAGTTTATCCAGTCTGCATACCATAGTGCCCCTTGGACATACATGACCAACAACCTCCACAACACCACTTTCATCACAAATACGCACACCACATTGTATTCCCCAGAGCCAAAGAATGGTGTTATATATGATATATAATTCTAGACTCGAGCCATGTAAAAATTCAAAAACTCAATTCGCAGTCAATACCAACACCCTCACTACAAAAAAATTGATTGTATAGCGGTGGTTTTTTTATCTAGTAGCAGTTTAAACCGCTGCTAAAATTGGTGTTAGAAATCAACACGTGGTGGTTTCTTCCATTTACTAGTAGTTTATGGAAAGTGTCATAGAATATGTATTTTGTTGTGGTTTTCTTTGTTTTAGTGGCAGTTTTAGCTTAGATAAATAACTAGGATCTAGTGATGTTTTTCAGATGCCTCTAAAGTATGGAATTTTTTACCGAAAACACTACCTCTAATATAGATAAAACCATTGCTAAGAAAAAAAAATTCACATTTAGTGGATGTTTTAACTGCCACCCCTAAAAACTACCATAATATAGAAGCAGTTTAAACCAAAATGAAAAAAAAATCTATCTCAAGAGGTAGTTTGAACTACCACTATATCATGAATTAAAAAAAAATATGTTTCATGTTCTACATACCTAGAACCTGTAGCCAGATCAAAAAATAGTGACACTAAAAATTTTACTGGATCATCAAATATATTATCAACATACAAGTAAAACAACATGTTAAAACTAAAGAATCAATGTATGTTGATTCACACCAAAACATAAATAATCGATGCATTGACCAAGGAAAAAACACATTAAAATAAATAATACATTTCTCAATACACTAAAGGAATCAAACAAAACACAACACATTAAAAGAATCAAACTATATGTAAAAGAGAGGAAAGAAACTAAAAATCATATATGATCACATATAAATTTCAATCTTCATATCTAGTTGAAGCATTGCATATAGACACATGGTTATACAACACATACATAGGGAAACTGTTGTCCGGATCCCATCTAAAATATAAGAAAAAGATAAAAAAGTACCCACATTGGACATATTGATAGATGAACAAACACTATCGACTAATCATTCTCCAATGATGAACTCTTCTCGTCACCCTCTCCATCTCCATCTCTAATTCCTACTACCAACACCTGTAATACAATTATATTGAAAATTAAACAATGTTGTATATCTATATTTAAACATAAAATTAGTAATAGTTTGTGAAATAAATGATGTTAAAGTTGTTTGATTTACCTTCTCACCACCAGTTATCACTTTCAATCCCCATTTGTCTACCAAATACCTTAGATGGTAATAGTCTTAAACCCATCTGTTCACTTGACTAGGATGCTCCTTCCCAAGGACATTACCAACTAGGTCATCCTGGGAGACTGAGTAGTACTGTGTGGTATTGACATCCCATAATTCTTTAATTTTTACATATAAATCAAATATCAGTCATATTAGAAGCAATATATATTAACATAGTGAAAAATTATAATGAGTTATTATAATGAAAAATGAATTCATACCCCAGACTTCTTGGGCAATCTCATTAACAAAACTCCCTAAGTATTTTTTATGAACATTTAACCACACTTTTGTTCAAGATGCTTGGTTGCCTAAACTTAGAGACTGCATTAAACAAATATAAACCAATAATTTAATATATTAAATAGAAAACATTGTATAATAAATATTTAAACTAATGAAAACATTACCAGAGTCGATCGGCTTCAAGAAAAACACTTTGACCCCGCAGTGTGAGTATAAAACTTCCTCAGCATTCCTATCATTTAATCAAATACAATTAAGTTTAGAACATATATTTTAAAAAATTCATGCAGACAAAAAATAGAAATGATAATAGATGTACTGTATTAACAAACAAGATATACATAATAATAAAAATGACTAACTGCACAAATGACATAAGTGGTTTATAAATTAAGGGATAATTTCAAATACAATCATTTTCTCTTTCAATCATGTCAGTTTCATGCTCTATCATTACTTTATCTACTTAATCCACTATTTAAAGACTAATATTTTCAATATCATGATGGGAAAATAATTACACTCTTTTTGTTGGTGGGATTCAATGTTAGAGGTCAAATCTTCTACTTCATCACCCATATCATAAAAGTCTCTTTATTTTATGTGAGCAACTACACTCTTCCATTCATCCATGACATATTTCAAATAATATAGAATTTTCTCTTTTTATGATTTGATATAAAAATCATGTAGTTCATGGTCACTAACATCCATAAATTGATAGAATTTCATAGAAGTATATTTCAAGGAAGTTCTTTAAACACCCCTAATAATATCCACCCAATTTCATTTGAATAAAACAACTGAAAAATGTTTGTGGTAGTTTAATTTGATAATACCAGTCAATTTTCCATAGTATTACACTTTAGCATACAAAAATGTTCAACTATTATATGTTTTCAAACCCTTTTCCCGATCAACTGTATGGAATCTAAATCCATTCACATTGTAAGCGTCAAACTTTCTAGCCTGTTTTAGAGGAACTCGAGCAAGACACTTCAAATCTTTTGACAACTCTGCTTGAGTATCAGTATTCGTGATCTCAAAAAATAACATACATTATTATATTTAAAAAATATATTTATCAACTTAATATCCATATTGATTAAAATATTTATGAACTTACACGTTGTGCAACCCATTATACAAGCTCTTTATTAACATCTTTTGTTATATCTTTCTCATTTCATATTCATCCTCTCATTCTTCTATTGGTTTGTATCCAAAACTCTTCAATAAATGGATCTAAAATTTCACTATTCAAAAACACAAATCTATGTGTCTGAAATAATTCCATTTCTATTAGTGTAACATTTGAGCTCCTACCAACTGATCGGCCAATAACAGGAAAGATTTTTTGATTTTCTATTAATTTAATATTGATTTAATGTGTCATCAACATGTCCAACTTAATTGAATCTTATCTCAATATCATATAAGTATCTATAACAAAAGGTAAGGCACTAATCTTCCAAATAGCCTTTAGAAATAGAGCCTTCAGTTTGACCTTTATTTTTCACATATGATTTCAAATTCCCAAGAAATATGTGAAATAAAATAATAAAAAGAAAATTATGTATTTAAGAAAGTGACAATAATTGATTATTGAAATTAAAAACATATAAATAAATTATCTCTCAATTAGATGCATCCATCGATAATGTATAGGGCCTTCAAATCCAGCTTTCTTAACCTAATGTACAATCAAATACATCATAATAGTAAAAAATGAAGGAGGAAAGATCATCTAAATTGCACAATGTGTCAATATAAATCTCTACTGAAGGTTGTAAAGCCTAAATGGATGTAGAGTTTTCTCACATTGTTGGCTGAAAAATGTATAGAATTCGAGTACACCAGCAATAACCTTTTTAGGAAATAGGGTATGTATTGCCAATGGAAGTAATTTTTGTAAATAAATATGAGAATCATGGGTTTTTAATACTTGTAACCTATGATTATTTAAGTCAAAACACCTTGATATGTTACTTGAATACCCATCAGATACCTTCACATGTTTTAAAATTCAAAGGAATGTATCTTTTTCCCAATTTTTCATTGCAAAAATTGTGGGAGCATAATTTATATTCTCATATGGCCAGAGATCACGCTTTTTGTTCATTGATTGTATGTCATTCCAAGAATTTAGATGATACTTTGACTTTCCATGCTCATTAATCAATGTGAATATCAAATTGTCACAAAAAGTATTCTCAATATGTATCACATTAGTATTAATCCGCAAAAAAAATAAATTCCCAATACAGAAGTTTGAATAATATACTTTTTTTCTTCCATTATTTCATTTTTATTTCACATGATGATGCACTTCGAACTCATTTCCCACTATCATTCAAATTATGCACCTTACCCAATTCTGTTTCAACATTTCCATGTTGGGTCAATATTTCAGAACCCGTTAACAACTTTGTAGGTGGTCTACGATCAATGAAACCATTGAATTTTGACTTGTTTAGCCGAAATCTTTGAGATGCACCGAGAAATATTTGATGATACAATAAGAACCATTTTCTACTATGAGGTACCTAGTTGGGATCAAAAGAAAAGTTACAAATAGGACAGCCAAACCTATGTAATTGTTCTAACTAGATAAATTCCCATGTTCAGGGAAGTCACTAATGGTCCACATTAGAGTATCTTGCATTTTGAACATTATTCTAGAATATGCATCATATGTCTCAACATTGTTTCTCCATAACTCCTATAATTATTCAATTAAAATCTGAAAGTATACATAAATATCATTTTTTTGGAATTTTTTTCCAGGAATAATCATTTAAATGATAAAAGAAGTTTGTTTCATACACATCTACAGAGGCATATTGTAAGGGATCAAAACAACCATCCAAATGCTATAACTGGTACTCAATGTCCCAAGTGGTTTGAATCCATCGACATCCAATCCCAATAAAACAATCCTAGGATCAAATGAGAAATATGGATGTAATAAATCAAATGTATTCCATTATTGTGAATATCTTGGATGTTACATTAACCCGACATTTTTATTATCTATTGAATTAAACTTCACGTGTTCCGCAGTTTTCGATAATATGAATATTCTTTGCAATCCAGTATTTAAAATTATTAACATAAAACCTTTCCATGTGTGTTCATTTTCTTCATCTTCATGTTAGTATAATGATTTAGACTTCCAACATCACCCATAGACTTCCATATAGAGGAAGAACATTTCTTGAAATTCTGTCTGCTTGAATCCTCTCCCCAATAAAGCATAAAATCATTGGCACATGCATGAATTTTTGTATAATTCAAACCAAGATTGTTAACTAATTTTTATATATCATAAAAAGACTAAGGGATATTTTCTTTGGGAAATGAATCACACAACAATTCTAATGTCATGGACATCTCCTAATTTTTAATTCCACATAGGCATTTGATATGGTACAAATTCAGTAGAAAAAAAGTTTTTAATATTTCACACATCCACTATACAACTCTTGATTTCCATCATCAACTAAACCATGAAACACATATGTCTGCTCAGTGAAGTTTTATCTTACATTAGTCTCCATATAATCAAGAGGAGGATCCAATGATATGTTACAATCTTGATATGGTTGTTCTACAGTCTCAAAAACATCACTTTTCACATTTCTATTTGTAGCACCCTCAACTGGTTGTTATGATATGTTTTGATGTTTATTTTGGTGTCTTATAATGCTGAATGTATCATTTATAAGGTTTTTAATGTCATTTTTCATTTTTGATGAAGTTGGTAGCTCATTCTGTGGATTAACATCAATGCTCAACCTTTTTGTAATGTTTGATTCTCTATGCCAAATCCAACAAAAATAATGAGAAGAGAATTTATTCAATATCAAGTGTTCATAAACTTCATCTTTCTTCAAACATCTTCTGAATTTACATTTCATACATGGAAATCTTATTCTCTCATCAACAGATCAATTGAAAATTATAAAATCTAAAAACTCTTCCAAACCCTTAGTATCATGTGATGTGTTCCTCAATAATGTGATCCAGTTTTTACCAATATATATCACATTGTGCCTACAAATTATAAAAAACAATTAAAACACATAACTATTACTAAATAGGAAAATATATTCATATATACTAGTTGAAAAAAATATGAATATATTAAATACACATTTACTTCCTTTTAAATGTATGTATAACCATATGTGAAATAATAATTACACACTTATGAAAAATAATAAAACTATTTGGACTATTTGAATATGTTCATGAAGAAACTGGTGTAGATTAGGGAAATTATACTCTTCTTTAATTGATACAGAATAAGAAAATATAGGGCAACTAGAAATGCCTCAACAAATTAGTATAATGAATCCATGAAGTTCTAAATGTCATTCCTATTATTTATACACTTCTTTCCTTAAATTCCATTTATATTCAAAACACAAATGGATTACATTATTTATAAATCAATTGAATTATCTACACAAGGGTGTTTTCTAATTATTCATCATATATTTAAAAATCAAAAGTTAGAAATTAAAATAGAAACATATTATTATTTAAAGTATCATGATCAAATTAAAAAATACTCAATGTATTTCAGTCTTGGTATCATTTTCCAGTGATAGAGGATTTCTACCATTCAAATAGATGAGATAAGCTACTAATTAAATATATTAGGGAACTTTTATACCTATATATTCCACTTAAGGGTAAAATAATTTTTTCACAGGTTGCATAAGGGTACCTCATAATTTATATAATTTGTGTAAAGGTAACCTATAAAATATATAGCTTGCATAAAGATAAGATACATTTTACACATGCTGTATATAGGTAAATTATAATATTATGTAAGGGTAAGAAACAATTATAAGCATTGCATAAGGGTAACTTGTAATGTTGTGTAATGGTATGATTTTACTTAAAATGGTCTTGTAAAGGTAACTAGAAAAGCTGTATAAAGGCACTTAGAAGTTACATAAGGGTAATAAGCATTTTCTAAATCACGAGTAAAGGAAAAACATAAATTCCATACACTATTTAAAAGTTTCTAGTTCACTACACAAGGGTAACTTACATTTTTTCATGACGCTTAAGGGTATCTTAGCACTTGCATAGAGGTAAGAAACACTTATGTAAAGGTAAGTAACACTTAAGTAAAGGTAATAATCACTTGCATAAAGGTAAGAACATAATTGATGCTAATACTAGAAAATACATACATGTTTTTCCTATGATATAGTCACATTAAAATTTATAACCTATTTATTTTACCACATGCTTGATATACAAGATTCCTTGCATCATTCATCATTTTTTTACTCTCTCAACATCATTATTTTCATCAGTTACATCATGTATAATCATTCCTTTGTATTCTTTATATGTTACATTTTATTTCTCATGATGATGGATAAATGAAATCCAATCAAATATTGAATTCTTTATTCAACTCCTTTTATTTTAATCATGAATATAATGAGACTTATTTCTCTCAATTTTAATACCAAACATAATTTTTTATTTGGAAAACAAATTTTTTCTATGGTTAAGCTTGTACTCACATCCTACTCAGTAATATTAGTACACTTGTAGAATTCATACTTAGGGATCTGTTCAAGGTAAATGTGCCTATGGTGTATGGTTGAGTAGGTAGGTAAGAGTATATAGATATTTCTAGATGTATTTTGGATCAAATTCTTGAAGGTGATTCTTTTATTTTTTTCTTACCATACTCTGGAACCTTTTTGTTAGTTTTTTGTTTTGTATCTAGCATTCCATACCACTACTACATGGGATATATTTTTATATGTTTTTAATCTAATGTTTATTGTTTTATTATTTATTTATTTATTATTTTCATCAATTTGTTTATATACTCTGATATTTATCTAGTGCTAAGGGAATAGTCTCTCCATACCATTCTATAGGCCCTCACTTCTAGTTGGAAACCTCTATTTTATGTGACACCCGTAGCTTAGACCTGATTGTTTAGGATGAGGTATTAAAAAAATTGTATCATAAGACTAGGTTAACTAACTTATTTCTCCACTCTTTCTTTATTTGGGGGTAGGGTAGATAAGATATATGATGGTTGAGGCTCGAGAATTGAGACTTTGTTAGTGTTTGGCCAACTCTATATAGTTCTCTTATGAGTTAACGTAAAATGGGGAATTACTTTTTATTGTTTGAGGTTAACATTGATTAAATTGACCATGGGTGATGAAAATGATGTTGATATGTTGATTTATGTGAATTGTTGTGAATTCATGCATTATAATATGCATGCAGGTTCACATGACATATATACATGTTTCTTGAATTTGATAGATCTCAAATAATTAAATACCTAATGAAATTATGATATGTTCTTCGGTATATTATTTCTTGAATACACAATTTGATATTGTTGACTTCTATTCTTGAGTGTATATATGTGCGGTTTTGACTAATGTGTAGGTTCTGGAGGCTTTAATTGGATTTTGAGTAGTGTTTAGGGATATGAATTTTTCTTATGGGTATATAATTTGGTTTAACCTTATTGTGAACCATTGTGTGTGCCAGTGTTTAGTTATTGGTTTTCTTGTTCAAGTTATTAGCCTTGTAAAATGTTTATTCTAATATTTCAAAAAATGTCTCCCCATAGACATATCACGTAGCTATTTTCTCCATTTATTGTGTAGGAGGATGTGACTGATAATGTTCCCTTTCTCACTCTAGTGGTTTAGGAAATAGAACTATTCAAACTAGGAATATTTAGGTCAGTACCTATTTAGGGAGGCGGATACCACAAAGGCAGGCCGACAATGTTCTAATAGATACCTGACTTTTAGCTCCAACAGACCCATTATTCTTGGGAACTGGAGTCTCTAAGGGCGTGAAGGACTATATACGGGTCATTGAGAGGATATTCAACCTAGTAGAGACACCATAATACTAGAAGGATAATCTTGCGACCTTAATGATTTAAGGCATAACTAGATGATGGTGGGAAATCATGATACAATATCATATTGGTTAAGGGATGACATGTTTTAGGGGGTGAACGATAGTCAGAGTAGAGTTGATATTTTTCAACTCCTTCTATGGGGAACAGGTCTGTTGGATTCTATAACTGTGGGAAGAGGGAAATATTCTCAAGTATTGTACCTTTTATCTCTAGACTTGTCACTAATGTGGAAAAACATGTAATCTGAAGTGATTCTATGATAAGGAAAGGTATAAGAAACAACTAATATATACTAGTAACATGACATGTAAATAAAATGTCTTGTATTAAGATACAATAATTAAATTCTAAAAAAATATATTTTCTTCATCCAAATATTTTTTCAATGTTTTAAAACATAATTTTGGGAACAAACTATTTAGAAAAATAGGTAATATCTAATAAAAAAAGGTTTTTACACTTTGAATCCTTTCAATATAATAAGCATTCCATTTATACCAAATATTTTTACATCTTAAGACATAACAAATGAATCAATTATGGGTAAAAATTGATAAATGTGATTTAATTATAAAAAAATAATAAAAACTCTAAAAGGATAAGTTTTAAACAAATAATATTTTATATAATTAAAGTGTGGTTCATGAAATAACCCATACCTGAAAACATTTATAAATAGATTGAAAAAGTTTTTATTAAATTTAATTTTTGGGTTCAAGAAAATCATAGACAATAAATTTCAAAAATAAATACAACTAGTATTTATAAATTAGAATTTTTGTTGAAAACCCAATTTTATACTCAGTACTTTTTCAAAGTAAATGAAACTAATATAAATATTATTACTATTTTTATTAAAAACCCAATTCATGCTTACATAATTTATTAACGATGGAATACCATAAATGAAATATCTTAACTTCCTTTCCTAACCTAAAACCAAAAAAATATTTATACTTTATCCAAGTAACAACATATCTTTACAAATTAACTCCCCTATTTATATAACATAACCAGGTAGACATTTCTTTAATAATCCCAATTATGTAATCATAAATATGAGTAACTTACTCCTAATTTAATATAACATAACAAATTTAAATGTTTTCTATTATTTCAAACATGTATCCATGACATTGGTAGCTTATCACTACAATAAAAACCTATACATAAATATTTCATGTTATGTAGAAAGAAATAGATAAAATAATTTCTCAAGATTAAAAACAATTACATTATTCTAGAATTATAAAATTAAAAAATTATTTAGGTAAGGATAACACAGTATTCAATAACAATTAAAAATCTCATGATAACACATCAATTGGTATAACACAAAATAAATTACCAAAATAATAGAGAAAAAAGACGTTACCTTGGTTAATGGGTATATGTTTTTTTGATGATACATGAGTTTAGAAGCCACAATAGAGGGGTAGGGAGGCTCAGGATTTGTGGTGAGAAGAAATGAGGGGCAGAGAGGCATGGTACTGGTGGTGAGATGCGTCCAGGGGTGGCGAAGTGTGGAGAGGCACTGTAATGCTCAAGACCGGTGGTGATACATGACAGTGAGGCACGGTGAGAGTAGGGCTACGATGGATCTCGGGGTCACGGGGGTCAGGGGGTCAGGGGAGTGGGGGTTCAGGGGAGGAGAAGTTTCAGTTTTTGGAAAGAAAATGAATGGTTTAGCAGTAGTTTTTACGAAACCACTGCAAAATTATTTTAAAAAAATCACAATGGTTTAATAAACTTCCATTACACACTGATTTTGGTGTAGTACCTTGACACCAAAAAAATTCCTAAACCCACAAGTTCAACCCAGTATTCCACCAAAATTAATAAATAAATATAGAAAACAATAATTAAATAAACTAATATTAAAATGTGAGGTTGGGGTATGAAAATTCTCCCCAAAAAATCACATTTCTCTAATGTAAATTATTATTGACTTCTTTAGGAGAAAAAATCTTACTTCATAAGAAATAATTTCACATACTCAAAAACCACACTTAAAATATCATGCAGTAATTTACTAAAATACTATACAAAGATGGTATTATCCCTAACATTTATACTTTTTCTTACTTCAAACACAAAAAATAATTAATACATCATGCTAAACAAATGGAAACACAATGAAAAAGAAAAATCTAATTATAGTGGAATCAATTTAAAATTGTCAAGTTCTATTAAGATATATATACTATTTTAATCACCATACTCTTAATGATCTAAACCATTCTTAACAAATAAACATTATTAATAAAAACAAGTAAGACAAAACAATAGATATCAATTAATGTTTCTTTATAGTACCCAAATATCAATTTGAAATAAAAGAGATTACTCGTTTTAGAAAGAAGAATGTAATTTTTTGAAAATACAATACATAGAAAGAGGATATTATTATTTAAGAGTACAAGTCTATAATAAAATCAGTTACCACTTACCAATTCCATTTCTTCTAAAATAAGTAATTTAGCTACATCTCAGCAACTTATTTAGTGATGGGTAAACTTATATATGTCCTATTGTATTTTCTTGGATCTTATTATAAATAAAATAACTTACAATGATGAAAAAAATAGAGTCATATATTTGCAAACTAAAAAATAATGAAATTCATCTTTAATAATAATGATGGTAAGTCAAATAGTTTGTTCAATTAAACATGTTTATATAGTGATTTTTTATGAATTAGAAAAAAATATTTCATAAATATTTTGACATTTTAAATTTTGAAACACTACCTTGACACAAATTCAAATCTCAAGTCTTAATTCATTTTGATCATCCCATTAAAATCTCTTATTAAAAGATTTATCACATTATAATGAAGTTAAGAAAGTATAATTTAAAATTTCTTACACAAAAAAATTATATATATATATATATTAAACATGAAACTACCAACTCAAAATTATAGATGATTTATTTTACCATCAAAGTATTAAACTTATATATTCATTGAATTCCATTAAAATATTCCAAAAAATTCCTTCAATGAATATCCCACTAATTCAAACCAATAAAATTCATTTTTTAAAATTCATTTCTATTAGTGAATATAAATTATGGAAAATAATAAAAAAATTAATACTACTTATAATTGAGAAATTTAGTTTCTAAAAAAGTGAATAGAATGAGCTATAACATAACTAAATAAAAAAGATACCCTAATAAAGTTATCAAAATTCATCTCAAATTTGAAATAATATTGATTAAGAAACCTGAGATCACATAAACATTATTGATATCAATCATAATCAGTACATTATATTAAAATGTTACATTAAGAATCACTGAGAAAGGAAAACTCCACAGAACCATATCCCTCCAAGATGTATGGCATGTGTACACAGTTTTCATCCCATGTAACTCATTCATGAAATTCACTATTTCCTCTTCTAACTTCATAAAAATTTGTTATTTTATTATAAAGGAATGTTAAATCAAACCTAAAACTAGGCTTAAAACTTTCTAACATCTTCTATTAACTCATGGATTAGTATCAAAAGTGTTTTCTAGACAATTGTTCATACCAAACTCTTGATTTATTGTATCCCATGTCTTATTTACATTGATTCCTCAAATATCATAAAAAATATTAGGCTCTGATTCTATTTTTAAATTGAAAAATTAGTTTCTTGTGATCTAGGGCCTAATAAATCTAACGAAAAGTCTCAAACTACATTCGTGATCACCACATGAAAGAAACTAGTTCATTAGTATTAAAACATACCAATTAAAAATGATTCATCATGATAAACTAAGGATAAACATGGAACAACTACTTAGAAATTTGTAATGAACACTTTGTAATTAGGATCATCAAATGTATAAAATATTTTTTTATCAATAACAAAGGAAACCAAACCGTGAATTAGGGAGTCAACATAACACATAAACCATAAATAAAACCAAATAAGGACTTCTAAAGAATCTCAAAATAACTAAGGAAAAAATTTTAATGTAACTACCTATATGAAAAAGGAGTAAATAAATTGAAAATGTTGATGTTTCTTGATACATATGAAAATAAATACCAAAATAAAATAAAGACCAAAATTGATATTTCTATGTGTCAAGAAAAATACCCCTTTGCATGGAATCACCACTCTAGATGAACCAAGATCCAAATATCACATGTTTCATCCAATAAAAACATGTATTGAACTTGTATTATGATAGGAATGAGAAAATAATTTCTAATAGGAATCTTATCTATGCACTATAAATAACCTTTAAAAGAAATTTCAAATCATTCTAGTTTGAAACACAATGATAAAAAAATATTTCATTTAAATTAAAACAAGTAACATGAGGCCAACACTTAATCATGTTTTACACATGTTGAAATATTAAATTGCTTTAACTTAGTCATGATTTAAGACATTTTATGAAAGGATGTAATTTTAAGTAAGGGAAATATAGTCAAAAATGATTTAGAAATACATACATTGTAAAAATAAAGAAACTACACCACACATTAACACTAGTTAAAACTTTCAAGAAAATTTACAAGAGAGATGAATTTATACTATTTTAAAAAAAATTTCTTTTAAGGTATTAATCACTAATATAAAAACCAAAAATTAAATAGACTAAAAAAGGTAAAATCACAACCATTATTAGAATATAAAATTATATGAAATCAAATTGAAACAATAATAAAATTCCCTGAAGTGATGAAACCACAATCCAAAATCATGGGATGATCCCTAGGGGAATAAGGTAATGACACTCTATGATCCTTACACTAATCTGCATTGAAACTATGTGTCTCAAACTATTTACAGGATGACTACCAAATAAGAATCCTAAAATAGTGGTAAAATTGGAGTCCTCATCAGAGTAGCATCATAAATAGAAATTAAAAGCCTATATATAGTGGAATAATTCCCTAGAAATTAATATAAGGTTTGCTTGGAAGAGTAGCATCAATACCTATCAGGCACTTGTTCTTGGTTTCTTTATATGTACTTGGGGTTCCAATGATTAATAAAATAGAGATAAGCAGTAGAAATCATGAAATTAAGCATATAAAATATCAATGTCATCGAAGAACTTATAATAAACTATAATCATAATATACCCTCACCATTGAATATGTTTCATAGAAGTAACTCCTTTTATTAAAAAAGAACATTACACCGATATCACTTAAAATTTTACACATTAATATGTTGAGGTTCAATTCGTAGGTATAATTATATTAAGAAATGAATATTTATGATTTTCCAACCAGGACTTCACAAAATCTTTAAAGATACCAAGTTATAAAATCACCTATAAAATATAAATTAAAGAAACATAAAATAATCTTTTAAAATACCTTTAGAAGGATCTAAATAGACCATTATTTTATAAATTTTTTCCAAAAAAAATATCGACCTTCCTCAAAATTCATTTGAGTATAAAAACACCTCTTTAACCATCAAATTATTTTAAAAAGAGGAACTTAGGAATTTAAACAAACACTTTGTGTGCACAGTTTATATGAAAATAGTTTTTGTGCATAAAACACTAGAAATTATAGTTTTTTAATAGGAACTGAGAGGAATACTATCTTTCTCTAGAAATTATTAATATATTAACGTAATATGATTCTTAAAGTGTTCATATAGTGATTTATAAGAGTAATATTTTCATTGATATAAATTTAATGGCCCATTTATGAAGCAAACTACATTAATTTTCACTTCTAGTAGCTATAATTTTATTCCACTACTAGGCGGAAGGGAAAAAAATTGGAAATAAATTATTTTCTCTAAAATAAGAAAATTGCGATTTTAAATTAATAAATATAAAAACCTATATCTACATGGCCGTATTTGGGAAAGATAAATGAAATAAAAAGGAAATGTAGAAGATAAAATGAGGTTTTAAATAATTTAACTATAAGATATATGATTAAAGAAAGAGTGAAATAACTGAATGGACTAAGAGGAAGAGTAGTATGAGAAATAAGATGATTCCTAGAGCTCAGGGAAATGAATGAGAGAAAAAAGGGACCCAAGGGTTTCAATTTGATTAAGGTAAAGAAGGTAATTTCACAAATTCATAAAACGAACATAAGGCATCTCAACGTGACCCCATGTACAAAGAATGGTCCACCTCTCTAGAAACCTCGTGGAATGATCCCTTGATCATGATATGATTACCCCTTTAGATTATCACCCATGTTTTTAAAAATACATAAACCATTATAAATAAAATAAATAACCCTTATTCCTCAAAAGGATTTTAAAACAATCATTTTTCTAACACAGAAAATGACCCCCGTGTATGGGGCTTTAAAATTATTCATACGTAATATATTTCTTGAAATGGAATTCAACATGTAAGATATTTTCCAGAGGAATAATTTAATATGTAACATATTATTCCAATATGTAAAATATTTTTCATACATAAGATATTTACCATATCTAGAAAGTCAATATGTAATATATTCTACCAATATGTAATATATTTTCCTTTTCCAAAAAATATATACATAATTCTTTTTTATTTCACTGTAATATTTAAGGTTTTTCTCTTTGATTAAAAAAACCTATATTTAATAACTTTTTCATATGTAATATATTTCTCATGTGTATTGTTTTTCCCTAGCAAGAAATACCTTTATATAATATATTTTAATTATACGTATTGTATATCACATACATAATATATTTCGATTGTGAAAAATATTGTATGTGGGATAAAATGAATAAATATAATGTATTCCTCTCTATTAATTAATATAGCCTTATTATCACCCATTATTTAACATATTCCTCTCTAATAATTGATATAGCCTTATTGTCATGGTTCCCATTTTCCATGGTTGACATATATCCTCCATGACACATTTTACCTCATAAAGACCCCAACCTCACTATCTTCCCTAGATTAATGATTTAGTGTTCTATTTGATATATAATTTAATACCCAATCCTGATACAACCCCCAAAACTCAATTCATGATTTACACCAACACCCCATCCCCCTTAATAAGGTCCAAGAACACATAGTCAACCGATGATCCATCCCAAATCAATAAATAGTGATAAAATTAAACAAATAAATAAAATAATATGAAGAAGTGAGTCTAGGGTGTGACATCACCACTTATTAAAATAATAAATTCAAGAATAATACATAAGTCAATAAATAATGGGTAAATAACTTATTTTCCTATGTAAATGAATTATGAAGTCTTAACTTATGAGGTTTCCCAATTTAACCAAGATTATCCATTACAGATCTAATTCTAAAATTAAATAAACCTTTCTTTGATACCAACTATAATTTTTCACCTCTTACATACAATATTATTTCAAAATTTTTAAGATGAATAAAATAATAATAATACATTCCTAAATTGAAATGATTAGTGTCTTGGTGAAATTAGGTTTATACAACACCGTTAAATGTAAAAATTAACACATTATTTAAATATTTATTCATGGAACCCCTAATATTTTTTACAATACATTTAATACATATAATCATATGAAGATATACGTTAAATAATGGGTGAGATAAAATCCATGTAATGGGGGAATAATACGGAAGGAATATGATAAATGAATCAATATATAACATGGGTGAGCATAATAATCATTAACATATCATAATCCAAGGATCATCATCATAATCATGTGGGGAAAATTTTAAAGAGACATGGAATATGTAATATACATAATAATAATAAAAAATCATATCATTATATATAAATACCATGCATAAAATGTGAATAAATCTTACATCATGTCCAGAGATAACATATGTGTACAAAAACAATTTCATAGATTTTAAAGAAATATAGCATTATGTTAATGCATAAAATATATGATCTCATAAGATATATCACCTTACCCAATTAATTGAAGGTATATATAATTTTTTGAAAACCCATCACATAATAAAATGCTCAAAATCATTCATTCTTCATAGGAAAGAAACAAACATCAATCATAAACATGGAATAAATCCCATTAAAATGAATGGGTTTTATAATGGTGTTGTAAGGAATATATAAATTAAAAAATATAGAGGTTCCTAAATAGATGAATGGAAAGTATAATTTTGGTCATTCAAGGGTAGTATTCACAAAGAAAAATTCCATATATCAGGAAGTAGAGAAGAATGAACATATTAAGAATAAATAATAGAATTTAAGAAAAAAAATACCATTAATCATGTTGGTCTCTTAGATATCATCCCAATGATGTAATAACATGTATATCCATATATTAATAAAGGTAAATAAAATAAAAATTCATTTATATTGGGTTTTAAAAGAACTATAACAAAAATATAGAGGAGGAGAAGATGAACCAAGAAGAAATGGTTGATTTTGAATGTCCGCTTACATTAGGTCCCATTTTGTTTCATAATTGGAAGAAGGTATCCAAGGGGTAACTCCCAAAACAATTAAATTAAAATTAAGTAAATTTATAGAAGACTAAAAAATGGAGTTTAGAATTTATACTTTCCCACTATACTATGTAAATACCATGTCGCCACATCCATTCACTCGAATGAGTTACAACTCATCCCTTTTTTAGGAATAATATTTTCTATAGTTTTATCATCCCTAAACATTTGTGTAATAACTATGTTAAGGGAATTTATAATCCTATTAAATTATTATGATTTTGGATGCTGTTCCCATGAGATATTTCTCTACATTCTTTTAATATCCTTTACAACACAATTTGAGAGACATTTTATTTATAAATTTATCCCATCATGTTTATTTTCAATTTTGATAGCCTAGATAACTCTAAGAATCTCCATGTTAAGTGAAAATCTATTTACATAATGATCATAGAAACACCCTACCATATCCCTAAGATGATTTCGGAAAATTAATCTCTAACCATGATACCTTAGAATTCCCATTGACACTCCATCATTGTTGAACTTCACCCATCCTTGTATTCATAGTTTTTAAGAAATAATAATAATTTCTTCTTAATGTTTATAAATGGAATTAAATTTAAATATTTTGAATATAATGAAATCCCATATAGAGTATTTTTTATTCCCATTATAGATATAGTTTTACTTCCTGACACTATAGAAGAGATACAACAAGACCTCCTTAATTGATGTATTGTGATAATTATACATGTATTAGTTCCTAAAATTCCATATAAGTCAACATTATGTTTCCATAACAACATGAATAATATTATTAAACTACCTAGATATTGTAGAAAAACTAGGAAAATTCAAAATTTTCTCATGGATAATTATTTGTATAATATTCAATTTAAAAAACCTATTATAATCTTAAAGTCAAAGTTGGAAAAGGATCATTGAATCCGAAAAAATTATTAATATCAAAGATTTACCTAGAAAAGGAAAAAATAGAGTAGGATTAAAATCTAATAGATTTTAATCTATCATCAGTTGTAAAACTTTTATATAGAATCCAACCAATAAATAAATATGTATAGGGTTTTATCCATGGAAAAGTAATTATCAGTTATCTATTTAATCTTTATAGTAAATACCTTAATTTCTTCAACCATGTAGTCCTTTATTGAAATATCCCAAATAGTAATATAGGGGATTTTTTCAATGATGAATATTTTTTGGAATCTAATAAAATTATCATTTCAAAAAATTATATTAGAGCCAATTGGCATGTTCCTTATTAGTAGAGAATAATAATTTCATATTCCAATTTTGATGCTATCCATATCAAAGATTCAATAGGGTGAAGATCCCCATATCTAAACCTTTTAATAAGTCTTACTTTGTGAAATTACAACCTTCTGGAATTTTAATTTCGATCCATCTACATAAATTTTACCTGAAGGGGGTTGTTAAAATTTTCAACATTCTTTGTTCCCAATCCTATTGATTTAACATGAATAAAATATTCCATCCAAGAAACAATCCCAATAATATTATGATAAATACACCCACTCTATAAATATTACTTTATATAGGTATTAAGTTTCTGAATAATGTTTAGTGGTTATTTGTATACTATAAATATGTAAAATGGTTTGGAAACAATCGCATATTTGAATAATAATATCCTACAAGCCATTAATAAATAATTTCCTTTATATTTAAAATCTTTTTTATTGGGTAAGAAACATGTGATAAATAGTTGACCTTGGGCCTCCCCAAGAACATAGGAACCCCTAGATACTCTAATGTGTGGGTATCATACCCTATTCTAAGGAAGATAAGAATGATGTATTTCTAATAATTAAGAATCAATTTCAAAAATAAATATAAGACTTATCCCAACTAATTCACTATCCAGATACACCTTTATTGTGTTTTAATATTATCTTAATCATTTTAATACTTTTTAGAACTCCTAATAGAATGTAAAAAGAAACATTTCATAGACTATGTAGAATGGGAATTACAATCCTCTTGCATCTTGAATCACCTTAAAATTCTCTTAATTCTCTATTTCGGTAGTGTATCACCTATTATAATCCTTGTTAATACAAAAAATATATATATGAGAGACATTATCCTCTTTAATAACACCTTTATTTCATGAGAATTATCCCTTTGGTGATGTATTCAGGAGTAAAAAATCATAGCTGAATAGATAAGAGTTCTAGAATGACTGATAAATCCATCATATAAACTAAATAACTTAATATAGTAAAATTAAAATCCCAAATCATATTATCAATGTATTTCCTATCTTCCAAATTTAAGGAAATTATAATATCCCTATTGGTTTTATTTATATGATTAACACACTCTGAGCCAGTAATGAGACAATCCTAGATACTCCATCGTTCTATAAATATACATGTTTTTTCTGAGATACTCTTATTTGTCACCAAATAAACCCTATTAGTATTCACCTCGATAATAATTTTGTAATGGATGTTGGAAAGATTTACTAGCATAAACAAATGAATTCGTATAACATTTGAAACTTTTTGTAATGGGAGTGATGAACTAATAGAATATAACTGCTAGATAGTAGCCACTGTTATATAATATTTTAATTAATCATTACACATAAAGGTAAATTATTTCTTAATATTCTTTAAGGAATATGTTAGTAAAATAATAAAGATAATGTGCACATTCATTTTTAAAATTAAATAGATCTTCCTTTATCTAAAAAAAGATGGATTCCATACAAGGAAGTTTTTCTCTTAGTCATATATGATATCTGTTATAATATAATAAATTGACTACATATTTAGTTTTTCTACATGACTGACTAGATCAATGTAGTATGAGAAAATGTACCTAGTAATATATCATATTTTAAAATTAATATTCTCCATATGTTGAATTTGATAAATGGGATTAAAATCATTTATAGATCTCTATAGAGAGTTTAAAAAATGAATTGTTTATATCTTCTTCCTTTATCCATATAACATTAAAAATATCATTTTGTATCTCGTGATTAGGTCTCAATAGTTTGTTATGTTTTTATTGGATAATATCCTCTCTCTGAAATTCCATAACATCAAAATATTTTCCAGTGCTTCCGCTTACAATTGAATTAGGTTCTTTTTCAAATATTTGATCTCCTTACCGATATTCTTAAAGCTATATTTACTTCAATATCTAAGACTTATATTGATAGATTTAAGATTCATGTTATAAGAAAATGAGTTATTATATCAATTCACATCCCTCTATGCTTTTTCTATTACAGTCCTACATTCTAAATGCTTCACCCATGTATTGTTAAATATAAAAGGTAATGGGATCTACTCCCTTCTAAAGAATAGAGTAACTAAAATATGGAGGTTCCCTATATTAATCTCATGGGGGTAATGATATTCACATATTTAAAATAATATGGGTATCAAAATTGAAATAGGATCTATTTAGAATACTCCCTACCATTAAATTACCATTCTTTCTATAACAAGTGTACTTTACACCAAAAATATTGTCTTCAAGGAGATCATTGTTGTCAAAACATTCTAGAAAAATCCTAGTAGTAATAGGAAGGTGATTAAAACCAAAAATTTTATTCATCTCAATTATAACAGTGAACCCCCCTTCTAATATCCAAGGGCCATCTATCTTGTGTCTAATTTCATTAATATCTCCCTAGAAATATCTACTTTCTTGATACCTATTCTTCCTTAAAAAATAAAATAGAAGTGTTCCCTTACAAAAAAATAAATGGTGACCATTTTCTCAACTTTATTGACAATAAATTAGTTTTAAACATAGCTAGTAGATAAAATCAATATCATTTACATTGCCACATTAGTTTAGTTGACATCCACAAGTTAATAAAAAATAAATTAAAAATAAAACATATTAATATTATAAAATTTAGATATAGGTCATGAAATACCCTAGAAACATGGTTTATGATTCAGAATATTCCTTCTAAGGGATATTGTATTGTTATAATTTTCTACCCCTGGAAATCCTAAAACACCGCAATCTTATTTATTATGATATTGTTTTTTATTCCCTCCTCCAACCTTCATTTTTGGAAAGGCCTTTGATTTTTTACCCTTTTACACGGATTTTTCCTAGCCATAAGGACTCATTGATCTATAGAAAACTATACCTATAACCCTAATCCATCTCCATCAATGTTTATAATCTTTCCTTCATTATCTTTATCATAACCCTCTTGTCCCTGAGTTCCATATATATCATTCTTGGTCACCATTTTAGGATTCCGAACCACATCATCACTTGTATGATGTATTCCTCCAAATTACTACTCATTTTAGTTAAAATTTTAATTTCTCCTCATATGTTCAAACCTCCATGTGTTCATAATTAAGGTACCATAAACACGATTCCTCACTATTCTTCTATTATTTAGTCCAATGAAACTTCTTTCTAGAATCTCTACCTTCCATAAATATGTCCCTATCTATCAATCCCCCCTCTTATTTTGGATCCTCATTTTGTTTTTATCCACATTATAATATTTTGATTCATCATTAACTTCCATAAAATATTTCTTTCCCATCAATTCCCCCTAATATTTGTATGTTTCTTAGTCACCAAATTCTCTATATTGTGCCATCAAAGTATCATGTCCACCCATTTTCCAAACCTCATTTTCTTTTTGCTCTACCATTTTTCTAAAAGTGATTTTTGATTTTTCCTTTTCCACCATTAAAGGGAAATTTATTCCAATACGATGTATCATTTTTCCCATTAAACTCTTCATTTTTACCAAAATAATTTACAACATTAACTTTTTTTTAATAAACACCTTTCTCAGATTTATCATTTCTCTTATTCCCTTTCCCTGTCTCCCTCCAAAATTATCCCTTGTAAAAAATAATTGGTTTGAACTATTTTATAAACACTCTAAAATTTTAAATCATGTTCCCCACTATCTTGTATTGATTTTAAAAGGATGTAACATTCTTATATTGAATATCAACCTGAATCATTGATCCATTGACATTCAAAGACATTTATTCTGGAAGGGAAGCTTCAATATTAGCATATGTAAAAACCTTGTTTATTATCCCAACTCACCATCTACTGGGTGTTGATCAACCTTTAAAGGTATACCCAAAAAATTTGATATATCATTAAGAATATGAGGGTTATAATATATATATATATATATATCAAATAATGTAACATGATCTAAACATGAGCATTGGTTGGTTTTTGGGTGTACAAATTTAATGTCAGATACCATTCCATTAGCCTAAGTATTCTAATAATTAGATTAATTTTTCCAAATTCAATTATCTGATTAAGTATCCCATGGATGGTAAGATCGAGTAAAAATATCTTTTTCTAATTATAATCATATTCCAATCCCTTATATTACATATTTTACATAGCTCTAATCACATCTCATTCCCTGACCATGATATGCCCCCATTGGCTTATATGATCCTCATAATAAGGTATAAATTTCCAATATATGATCTATAATGAAGAAAATCAGGGCCCAAAAACCACAAAATAATCTCCCATCATTAGATTTTGAGACACTTTTATCCTTATTTCTCTCTGAATCTATAGAATAATTTGTTGATCTTACAGTCAACACCTTCACAAAATATAAGAGCTCTATACCAACATTAAATATACTCAAATACAAATTCAATTACATTTATTTTCATTAATATCCTTGATCTAATACATTAATAAATCACAAATAAATTTATTTCAGATTTTATTTGAATTTATTTATTGATTTTTTGGTTAAATGTGAAAGGGTTTGGTGAATTGTTTTCTTTGAATTGTCTGTTTTTCATTTCAATTTTTCATTTTGATTCATTATAAGTTATATTTTTATAAAATTACATCCATAAGACTAAATTAAATTAAAATAAATTTATAAATACATGATATATTGTACAATAACTAGCTATGTATATGGTGATAAGAAAATCATTTACAAGATCCTCATAGGTGGATGAAATCTACTATTTATAGGACTTGTAAAAAACAGGGGAGAGAAAATATATATTAATTAAATAGATTAAAGTAGATATAAAATATCAAAATAATATTAATATTTTTTATAAAAATAATTTAAATAGGTAATGATAGAATAAAAATAAAATAGAATTTCAGAAATAGAAAATGAAAAGAGGCCATTGTTAATTTACCTCTTCATTGAAGCTTACTCCTTTTCTATTTGACTAAAGCCTTAAGGTATTGGGTTTGGATGACACTAAAAAACCCCAAAGGATAATAAGAGTCTTAATATAGAGAAAATAATTATATATTGATCGAAGATAATTTTTTCTACGTAGGTATATTGGTATTTATACTTAAGGGGAGAGGTATTGTTTTGGTAAAATATTGAATAAATAATTTTTTCCTGAGAAAAAAATTCAATAGTGACATTTTTCATATTATGAAAAAATTTTTATTTAAATTACCTATTTTCATGAATTTTTAATCCATTTAACATACAATTTATTATTTTATATAAAATAAAGGATGAAATAAAATTGAAAATTGATTATTAAGGAAATACATTATGTTTTTTAGGATATAAAAATTACTTTTTAGGTTTGAAAAGTATGTTTATTTTTTATAAATTATTCATTAATCTTATTAAATGAATTTTGGGTCTATATAACCATTTTATATTAAATTATGTCATAATTACCTCAAAAATTACGTAATAAAACATAAGTATTTTTAAAATTATATTTTTACTATTCACCTAAAAATTCAAGTTTTTCAAAAAAAAAGAAAAATTCACTCTTAGAAAATTTTGATATTACAATTCAAAAATTAAAAATATTTTTTTCAAACTAACCTTCCAAAATTATTATTCTAAATTATTAACATAAAATAAAATGACTATTTAAAACAATACAATTTATCAAAAATTAGTTTATAATTTCCTTGATTTTCTAATTTGAATATTTATTTTGTGGAATAGATATATATATATATATATGTATTTACTTAATTTATTTATAGTAAATATTATGAAAAAAAACTTTAATGTAAATTTTTTAGGCTAATATTCTAATGGCCAAATTGATATTTTCATGGTTATATTGTTTTTATACTTCTTCTAAATACCTCACATTTAAATAAATCATCATTCACTCTAATTAATCTAATGTTTTTATAGAATCTATAATATTCATTTGAATTTTTATTTTGGGACATGTATTGGGGATTTTGGTTATCGTTTCATCACTAGAATTTAGTACGTAGGGCCCTCTAGCGAATGTTTAATGGATCTTAAATGTGCTAGGTAAAATTCCTACTAACTTATGTAGACCAGCCCCAAAATATATGGGCCATCCTGTAAGCTAGAAATATTTTTTTTATTCTAATATTGTTTCAATTTAATGTAAATTTTTTTGATGATAAAGATTATTTTTTTAATTATGTGATAAATAAATAAATAAATATATATACATTAAAAATGTGTAATAAATATAATGTGTTTAATATTTAATATTCCCTTATATGATGGGCATTATTTTTTAAAAAATTATCTTTAATCTGGATTACATATGTGGGTCGACTCACGTAACAATCCTCTTAAACTATAGACTATATTGGAGTCAATTTTTTGAAGTTTTCATTAAATGTTGGCATAAATGGACCACACATTTTTAGGCCCAGTCCATGTGGGCTTGGGTTGCACCCTTCCGGTATGAAATTTTAAGATCCCATATTCAATATAAGAAAAATTTTACTTAGTGAAGGTTTATTTGGCATTCAAAAGTGGCTTTAATTTCCTCTAAATTATTCATGATGATTTTTAAAATGCATTGTGAATTTATGCGTTATGATCTATTTCCTTCCATTTTTTAAAATACCTGTGAATCATTTAATGATGGTTTCATCATATAATTTTTTAATTAAATATTTTTTAAATGATTTTTTTTAATTTTCATTATAAACACTATTTTGGAATTTATACTTAATTAATTAATAAAAATATATTTATATTTATATTATATTTATTATTTATTTTATAAATGTTTCTATTTTTTTTGTATAGTGTGATAGGATTTCTCAGAAGTTCACCTGTTCATAAAATATTCCCACTCATTCTTGAAACACTATAAGTACTAAATAGTCCACCTGAATATCCTGAAGTCTTTTTTATTTATTTTTGATAATCCCCCTTTCAAGGGATGAGGGGGAACCCTTACAAGTTCTGTAGGCTTAGTTGATTACATGAATTGAAGGTCTTAGAGGAATTCATTACAGACATAACTTCTTTGAAATTCCCCTCCCTAGTGTCTAGATCGTGATGTCAGCATCCCACCTTCGTATTGTTTGTTTAGCTAGAAATACTTATGGAGAGCTGCACATGCCTAATCCTGATTGAAATTTCCATACCCTCTCTTTCTTCCAAATTTGGATAGCTTTGATCTAGTGAAACTTCCTGCTTTTAGTCCTCATCTAGAGCTAGTTCCTTTGTTTTGTCTAGTCGCATCTAGTTTCATATGCACTTCAAGATCTGAATGAGGTGGCCCATAGGCCTTGAGGTGGCCTGAAAGCCTTAACTAGCCCAAAGGCCATGGGTGGCCCAAAGTCCTGAAGGACTCCATGCCCAAACTGGAGGCCCAAAGGTGAATAGTTTTGGTTACTACGGTACTAAACAGTGGCTACTACAGTGCATGTATAGTACTGCTATAGTATCTAGGAAATATTCCTCCGCTCGGATTCAATCCTGGGTCTCATGGATGCACATGAAGATTCTTCACCAACCATGATGAGGCTCATGTGCAAGTACTAAACACTCAACTAAATGAAATTACAAGTATTAACATTTCAATACATGTTACATAACATACTTATTTTACAGTATTGTTTGCAATACACAATAACTTCTTTAGAGGTCACTCGTCTTTACACTATGGTCACTCATTCTCTTACTTTATAAGTACTAACTCCAACAAATGAATTTACATGTAATAATATGCTACTAAATGTTATTTAACCTATTTTTCAAAAAAAATGCATTATATAAAAAAAATAATTCAAATTGAATGTTTAAATATTGATTATTAATATTTAATAATTAATTATTAACAATGAATTCATTTTAAAATTTAAATAATTAATAAATAACACATTAATAATAAATATAAATTAATATATAATAAGTAAATAAAATATAAAATAAAATATAACAAATAATCATAAATAATTAATAATTAATAATTAATAAATAATAAATAAAAGTTGACAATTAATAATTAATAATTAATAATTTCTAATTTCTAATTTCTAATTAATAATAAGAATTGGTAAATAATTAATAATTGTTGACTATCAATAATAAATAATACATAATTAATAATTAAAAATAATTAATAATTTCCAAATATTAATTGATAGTTATTAAATAATAATTAATAAATTATTCAGATATTTATAAAATAATAATAAATAGTTATAAATATATAAAAACGTAAATTTTACCATTATTAATTAATTATTTTTTGAAATAATTAATAATTATAAATATTACCTAATAAATAATAAATAATAAATAATAATAAATAATTTTTTATTTATTAGTTTTTAAATAAAATTTGAATAAATATTTTATTATTATTATTAATAATTATTAATTTCATTTTGTTTTTTAAAACCAAAGAAAAAATCTAAAAAATTGGTGATTTTTAAAATGCCGTTGAAAAAGTTATTACTAAAGGAGAGTGGTTCTTAATAAACAGATCTTATAAAATAAAAATGAAATGTTTATATGTGGTTTTGAAAATCATCATTAACCCTTTTTTCCTATAGTTCTTACACTAAGAGATAACCAACATAAACCAAGTACAACTAACCTACATTTATTATAATTTAAAGCCAATATCTTTCTTATCTAGAGGTCATTAAAAATAATTCTAATAATTTAAATATACTCATTTATTTAAACCACTAGAGCACTTAACTAGGATAAATCATTGAATCAATTATATCCTCAAGTTAAAAAACATTCCCAAGTTTAATGAAACTCTTTTATACATTGTTTAAAAATCCCATGAAAGTTTAAATCACACCTTTAAGAGGCTTTGTATAAAAAATAAAGACACCTAAAATTAAAGGGATGCATATCTTATTAGTTATAAAACCATTCTAAGTATTTCCATTATACTTCCTTGTATAATTTCCCAGACTATAAAGCCTACGAATACAAATCCTATGTATCATCCTTCATCATTTTCCAAACTATAGAATCTAATCATGCATTTGTACCATAAACCATGATTCTTCCTAAAACAATCTGTTAATGTATGATTTTCATAAATAACCTCCAGAACTATATAAAAAAGATTACATCATTACAATATGATTGTTTTAAATGAATTTATACCTTTATAACCATTTTAAACTTACTTTATAAGTTAAATAATTCTTACATTAAATATAAGGTTTAACTTTCTTGAGAGGACCCATCACTCAACCAATAGATCCAATTACCAATCATATCAACTAAAACCCACACCCTAAATCCCATATAGTGACCTATAATAGAAAACATACTAAAAAATTACTAAAATATCCATAGGTAAACCAATATAAGAAATATTATTTAAAAACAAACCATTTAATTTATAATAATACTAATAATATACTAATATGTCATCTCACCTTAAAACCCTACACATTCAATTTATAAAACAAAGTAAAAAATACCACATGAAAATTCATAATAGTTTTGTAACATCTTTTAACTATTTTTAGGTATTTCTAAACCCCTATTTTTACCATTAATTGGTTTATTTTGTTTGGGTTTGTTTCGGGTAATTTTTTTTTGAAATTTTGAATGTTACTAGGTTGTGCATGGTTGGTGAACAATTTTACCAAACCATGAATCCTACTAGAGAAAATCATGAAAACCATGTTAGTGAGGTTTTTTATAGTTGGAAAAACAGTTTGACAAGTCATGATCCCAACTAGGAGAAACTGTGAAATGCATTTAATAGGGGCGTATGGCTAGGGTACATGGTTTTATCTAACAGTGCAGTCATGCCCAATTAACCATGTGTAAAAGATTAATTAAACCAAAAAATAATTTTAAACACCCAAACCCCTCATTTAAGGTAACTAAAGGACCTAAATCGACCCCAACACTTTCTTATTCTAGGAGAGCTCCCAAGATTAGTTTGTGTCCCCTATACACCCTTCCATAAGTAGATCTAATATTAGCGAACAATTTTTGATATCCTCCCTCTAAGATTCCTCTTCCTATTCTCTTTGTCACTCTCTCTTTCTTTTCTCCTCCCTAAGGTTTTATGGATTTCCGTGCTATTGGAAGATATAATAAAATTTGTTTTAGATATTAAACCTAGGTTTGATTCTTGGTTTCCAGTTTCTGACATTCTTCATTAGAGTTTATTGATTAGGAATTGGTGTTTCTAGATCTAGAGATCTTGAGGTAGGTGGTTCCATTTTGATTGGTTAATTTTATTAACCCTAAATTTCTTGGTTTAAATTAAGAATTTTTATTTAAATTTAACTTCTAGATATTTCTTGAAATTTCATTAAATTCATTTATTAAAAACTCAATTCCATTGAATTAAGTATTTGAAATTGGATTTTTGCAAGAAATTAGGAAAATCCACAATTCCATTGAATTGAGGTGCGATTGTGAAATTAATAGAATATTATAGAATTTAAATTATTGAATTAAATTGTGGAATAAATTTTATAGAGTTGATTTATAAATTGTTTTAATTAAAAATTGTTTAAAATGATTTTGATTTAATCCCATTGGTTTTATCTTGGAAAAATTCATGATTCAATTAAAAACCCTATTTGGTTTTTAAATGTGAAATCGGAATATTTGAAATGGATAATGGGATGAACTGTAATTTTTGCATTCTTAAAATAAATTTCCCATAATTGTTTGATATTAGAGCACATGAAATCCTTAGGTAGTCAAAAATTTGTTTTGATATCACTCTATGATTAAAAACATTCTAAATCATAAATATATCACTATACATCCCCAATGGGGTGGTGGTGAATTCCCCTTGAACAGTGTCAAATGGACATGTTTATATACATATTTTCATGTCACCATGAGTGTGAGGGAGTCCCATATCCTAGAAGTATCATACCTTTTAAAAGATGAACATGTTACTTTATTGTTTTTATTTGAAATATATATATTCTAATGTTTGTTGTAACCTATTTACTATTCATTCTAAATTTATATAAATGGTTTTATATAAAAATTTTATTTAGAAGTTTTTTAATGTATTTCCATCATTTGAAATTTAAAGAATGATTTTTTAAATATTATTTTGAAATTAAAAATCTGTTTATCTAAAATTTAAATCTTTATTTGGTTAATTAAATGATGGTGTCTTATTATGAAATCCATGGTGAGACCCTACTAGTATTTCAACTCACACTACACTTGTTCCTTTGGTTTTTTTTAGATTATCTTCTTCTAGGTTCGAGTAAGGGTAAGACACCACTTGGTGGTGGTGGTAGATTTTGATCCTTGGGCATGGTGAGTTGCATCCGTTGGGACTTGGGTAGTTGTACAGTTTGTATGGAACATTTATGTGGTATTTTGTGCTTTTTATACCGGTTTTTATTATTCTATAATACTCAATATAAAGATTTTCTTGTAGTCATATTGAATAGTTTATCTGCTTCCACAATTTCTGTAGAAAATTCATTCCCACTTCCATTTTGTATGATGTTAGGTGCTAGTCTCCAACCCGTGGGGACTAGGAATTCCCCTCAGGCAATGTGAGAGTAGGATCAATTATCAGGTTACCAGGGTACCTAGGTATGTTCATGATAATGTGGTATCAAAGGGGTAGGTTTTTCATCTTTCCTAGATGTTAATATGCAGTTGTGTATTCCTTTTGGGATGTAGGATGTAGTTATGACTGAGTGCTTGACTATCTCTCAATGTAATGAACCTTAAGTCACCAGGGATGATTTGGGAAAGACGAATTTAGGAGTAGTTCTAGTCTTTTCCCTACTTTTGATTTGGATATATTTAAATCCAAATAATATGTTCTTATCTATTGGGATTAACTCTACCTTATTTCTCTATTTGAGTATGAAACCCTATTCCTTCTCTGAATATCTGTAGATATTGTGTAGCATCATTCCTCTAAGAAGACATGTGAATCAGATCTAGGAGGAAGCTACTACAGAACCTCAATGAGAGAATCCTCCAATAGACTTGATTCTAGTTAAGGTTATTGTGCATACATTCCATGCTCTAGGATAGGCACCACCAATTGTTCTCATTTTGGATTTATCTATAAAACCTCAAATAGATGATCTCCAAAATTATTCTCAGGAGTTCCTTCAACATAAGCCATCGATTTTCAAAGGCTCCAATGATCTTCAAGAGGATAAGGAATGTTTGAGCATGATTGAACATTTTTTTATACTTAGAAACACCCGATGAAATCAAGGTGACGTATGCCACATTCGTTCTGGATGGACCGAGTAGAAGATGGTGGGACACAATGTCAATTATGAATAAACATGAGGTATTATTGTGAAAAGACTTCAAGTCACTTTTTATTATACAATTCTATATGTAATCGATGGTTTTGGAAAAGCCTATTGCATTTTCCAATATTGAGCAGGATAATAAGACTGTGATAATGTATGTAAACTGTTTTGCTGAGGTAGTGCAGTTTTCACCTGAGATAGTATCAAATAAAAAGATGAAGACTCAACAGTTCGAGTTGGGACTACGATTTGATATTCGTTCTCAGTTTTTATTGATGAATATTCTTTATAATGCTAATGTATTAAATATAGTATTGATGGTCGATATGAGCCTGACTAGAAAGTCGAGGTTATCTGGAGTTTATTCTCCTCCCGGTGGAAGTGTGTTTTCATCTAAGGGGTAGAGTAAGCATGATGATTCTCATGGTTGTTCTCGGTACCAGGGTTTTTATAAACCGCCTAGAGTACCTGGAAGATTCCATTTGATTTGATATCAGTTTGAAAATACTAGTCATTCTAAGTGGGTTTTCACTAAGGTACCCAAGGTATGTGGCTCATGTGGATACTCAGATCACCTACAAAAGTTTTTTCATGTTTTTTCCACTCCTCACAGTGGAATGAGATCATTAATGCTTATTAAAACAATGGTGATATCATATTATTCATGGATAAAGGGGCTCCAACCATAGGCATCCAGAATGATGTTTTTTCATATAGTGGAACAGTCTATAAAGGAAGTATATATGGGTCCATCAACTATGAGAGGTACCATTACTATAGCTTCTTCATTAGTTACACTATATTTAATACTGGTGCATCTCATTTATTTATTTCAACATATATTTTTTATCTTTTAAATATTCCTATAGATATTTTTATCTAATATATTTTAGCACACACCTTGGAATGAAGAGAGGGCAAGGTCTCTATAGTCATGCTTGTGTTTTCTCATTGTATGATATAGATATTTCTTGTAGTTTTCTATTTCTCAACACAAAACCAATTAACATCATATTGGGGATGGATTTCATCATTTAAAATAAATCCTAGATTGATTTTTATCTTAGATGGGTATCCATTACTATAATATATGGTGTATGTCATATCCTACAAGGATAATGGGACCCGAGGTCGAGCAGTGTTGGGCCTTCTTATCCAGATTTGGGGAAAGTGAAAACTTTGTTTTATTTTGATTTTTAGTGGGAGTCTTTGAGTGGTGATCTCCCTCTAGTTTTTGTTGAGTTTCTTGATTTTTTTTCTTTCTTACTTTTCTTGGTTTCCATTGGTAGGGGAGGTATAGTTTTCTATTGATTTAGTACATGGTGCTCAACCAGTTTATATTCCTTCCTACCCCAAGTAAACAACTAAAATGAAAGTGTTAAAGACTCGGTTAGATGATCTTCTTGAGAAAAGAGTTATATGTCTGAGTGTGTCACCTTGGGTGAAACTCCTTCTCTTTTCTAAAAAATATTATTGTTTACTTTTACTTTATGTTGATTAGAAAAAACTCAATAGTTCCATGGTATAGAACCAGTATACATTACCATAGATTGATGATCTATTTGACTAGTTGAAAGGGGCGAAATGGTTCTTGAAGATTGATCTTTGATTTGGATACCATCTTTTGAGGATAAAATAATCTGACATTCAAAAAACATCCTTTCAGATTAAGTACAGACAATATGAGTTCCTTTTTAGTCCTTTTGGTCTATCCAATGCCCCTCTGGTCTTTATGGATTTTGTGAATAATATTTTCCATGAGTATCTTGAAACCTTTGTTGTAGTATTTTTGTATGGAATCCATGTTTACTCTAATTTTTTGGATCATGTGTGTCATTTTAGAGAAATTCTAGAATTTTTGATATATCACTAACTTTATGATAAGATTTAAAAATGCTATTTATGGATTCAGGAAGTTAAATTTTGGGGACATGAGGTTTTAGAACATGGTATTTAAATTTTTCATAAAAAGTTAAAGGTTGTTGTTACATGGGAATAACCAAATTTTTTTGAGATTCAGAGCATCTAGTGTTTGGTAGGGTATTATTGTCGGTTCATTAAGGACTTCTCAAATTTGGCTTCTTTGATGACTACTCTGACTTGGAAGGGAGTAAAACTTTCTTAGGAGAAGAAATGTTAGAATTAATATATTGAGATGAAATGACTTTTGACAACAACCCTTTTATTGACTCTCTTAGAGGTCGGGTAGGGCTATGTGGTCTTCTATGATACACTGGGATTAGGTTTGGGATGCATTATTAAGCATGGTGATCATGTCATTGATTATGGTTCTTGTTATCATAGGACAAACAAAACGAATTATCTGACCCATGAACTTGAACATGCAGCTATGATGCACACACTTAAAAGTAGGTAACACTGCCTTTTCTTAGAAATTATTACAATTTTTTCAGACCACAAGAGCTTGAGTTATATCTTCACTAAAAATATTTTATTCTCTACCAAATTCATTGGGTGGAATACCTGAATCCTTCAAATTTGGCATCACCTATACCTCAGGGAAATGGAATTTCACCATTGATGTGTTGATCTGTAAGCTTCAGACCCTAGAAGTGAAGGAATCATCAGAAGAGTGGAACTTGATGGATCACATTTCAAAAATTCATATAAGATTTTAGAAATTAGGGGATCAGGTATCTTTGGATAGTGTTCAATTGACATCCACTCTTCTCAAGATGATCCTTCAGTAATAACAACTTTATGAAAAGTTTTGCAGCATTAGAGACTCTCTTTATAGTGGGGAGACCATTTCTAAGAGGTCATTATCCAAAGTGGTAGTTATATGATATCAAAATAATTTTAAAGTGCCATTATTCATAAGGAAATATGTTATGGTGGATTCCCATAATTCCCTGTGGAATGTACACCTAGAAACCACAGTGATTTTCTATGACATACGGCCGGAATTATGGTGTCTAAGTATGAGATGGGGCATGACTAAATTTATCTCTCACTATTATACTTTCCAACAGGTTAAGGCCAAGAACCAAAATCCTTTGGGATTGCATCATCCACTTCTAGTGCCAACATGAAAGTGGGACTTGATCTCTATGGACTTTGTGGTTTGGTTTCCATGTACCCATAGAAAGAAGAATGTTACATGGTTTGTGATCTATAGGTTGAACAAATCATCTCACTTTATTCCCATCCATATCATAACCAATGTTTAGTAGTTTGTAAATATCTACATGAAATATTTTGTTCATTTACATGGGGTTCCATATGTTATGGTTTCTTATAGAGATCCTCAGTTCACTTATCTCTTTTGGAGAGGCCTTCAGAAGGCATTGGGATCTTAGGTTTGTTTTTGCATGACATACCAACCAAAGTATTATGGTTAGACAAAAAGAGATATGTAGGTTCTTGAGGATATTATACCTACATATGTTATCAAATTTTGTGGGTCTTGGGATGGCCATTTGGGTATGGTTGAGTTTTCTTATAACAATAGATATCAGTATGTGATTAGAATGGATCCTTTTCAGGCCTTGTACTTCCAGCAATGTAGATCTCCATTGTGTTGGTTGAAGATTGGTGAATGTACCTTGGTTGGACCGAGAAATGTTCAATAGAAGAAAATAAATATTCAGTTAATGCATTAGAGAATGTTGACGACACAGATCTGGTATAAATATTTTTTTTTGATCATCATCATAGAACATTAGAATGTTCAGTTGGTGATCAGATGTTATTAAAGGTTTCACCCCATTTGGGTCATTGAAGGCAGGGAGGAAATGGAAACATTATCCCCATTTTTTGGGACATTTGGATGATCTTGAGTAGGTGGGGAAAGAGTAATACCATTTATCACTTCCACCATAGCTGATGTTGATACATAATGTGTTCTATTTATCTTAGTTCTAAGAGTATCTATCAGATCCATCTAATGTTCTATAGTGGAGTGATCGTGAGGTTGAACTTGATTTTTCTATGACTGAACATACAGTCAAAATAATTTATTCTCAAACCAAGATACATCGTAGGATGACGATACCTTTGGTTTGTGTGCTATGGAAGCATGGTTCTAATTATTATGAGATGTGGGAGAGGGAGGTGCTGATGAGAGAGAAGTTGCCTCATCTTTTTATCCTAGAAGATTCTAAGTAATATTTCTAGGGATATAAAGTTTCAATGGTGAGGATATTTTAACATCATGTTACTATTTTTAGGTATTCCTAAACCACTATTTTTAGCATTCTTTGTTTTATTTTCATTTGGGCTTGTTTCAGGTGAAAACATTTTAATTTTTAAAATTTTATGGTTTGGGCACAATTGGCGCATGGTTTTCCAAAACTACATGCCCTACTTGAGAAAACTGTGAAAGTTGAGGTAGTAAGGATTTGTACAGTTGGTGAATAGTTTGACAAGTTGTGCACTCACCAAGAAGAAACCATGCAATGAATTTAAAAGGGGTGAACTACAAGGGTGAAAAGTTTGTTCTATCTACGTTGACCTACCTAGTAAACCATGTGTACGGGATTAATTAATCCAAAAATTAATTTTAAAACATATAAAACCCTCATTTAAGTTTCTTAATGGACCAAAATTGACCCCAAACATTTTCTTCTTCCATGAGAGCTCATAAGTATTTTTACCCTATACACCCTCTAAGAAGTGGACCAAAGCTAGGTGAACAACATTTGATCTCCTCATGGTAGGCTTCCTCTTCCTGTTCTCTTTTTCCTACTCTCTCTACTTTCTCCCCTAGGGTTTTTTGGATTTCCATGCTATTAGAAGATATAATAACCATTTTTGGATCTTAAACATATGTTTCATTCTTTATTACTAGTAGTCTATATTCTTCGTTGGATTTTCCATATTAGGGATTAATGTTGTGGGATCTAGAGATCCTAAGGTAGGTGGTTCCATTTTGATTGGCCAGTTTGATTAACCCTTAATTGCTTGATTTAATTTAAATTTTTCATTTAAATTCAATTTATGGGTATTTTTTAAAATTTAATTAAATTATTATATTAAAAACCCAATTCCATTGAATTGAATATTTGAAATTGGATTTAGAAAGAAATTTGGAAAACCCCCAATTCCATTAAATTGGGGTATGATTATGAAATTGATGGAAAACTGTGGAATTTAAATGTTTGAATTTAAATTCTGAAATTAATTTGATGTAATTGATATCAAATTGGTATTTTAGAAAAAATGGATTAAAATTATTTTGATAGTTTCCCATTTATTTTATCTTGAAAAAATGAATGATTTGATTAAAACCCTTTTTGTTTTTTAAATAGAAAATTGGAATATTTGATATGGATAATGGGACATGTGTATACACATATTGTTGTATTACCTTGAGTGTGAGAGAGTCCCATAATCTAGAATTGTTGTAACTTTTGGAAGTGACCATATTACTCTCTTGTTTGTATTTTAAATATAATTATGCTGATATTTGTTGTAAATTGTTTACTATGAATTCGGAATTTATTTAAATGTTCTTATAGAAAATTTTTATTTATCCATATGTTTAAAGTATTTCCATATTTTGAAATGTAAAGCATGATTTTTTTAAATATAATTTTGAAATTCTAAATCAATTTATTTATAATTGGAATCTTTTTTGGGTTAATTAAATATTAAAATCTTAATATGGAATCCTTGGTGAGACCCTACTAGGATTATAGATCACACCTTACTTATTCCTTTTGGTTTTTATAGATTATCTTCTTATAGGTTTGAGAAAGGGTAAGGTGAAAACTAGAGGTTGTAGTTGTTTTTGATCCTTGGGCTATGTGAGTTTTGTCCGTTGGGACATGGGTAGTTATCTTACTTTTTTTGGAACTCTATTGTGGTACTTTGGGTCCTTATACATGTTTTACTCCTGAAACACTACTCCTTGTGGATCTTTTATTATACAATAACTGACATGTTTATCTACTTCTACATTTTTTTGGGAAAAATCATTCATACTTCCATTATTTATGATTCCAGGTTCTAGTTTCCAACCCATGGGGATTGGGAAAGCACTTTGGGCTATGTCAGAGTTGACTTAGTTTTTGGGTTACAAGGGTACTCGGGCTAGTTCATGACAAATATTTAATTGAAAAATGATATTTCTGATCAATTGACTTATATTAAACCACTTAATAATTAAAAATATAATTAAAAAATTTCTCATGAAAGATTATTATGGTTTCCTAACTATTAAATGCATAAAAAATTCATTAAAGTGTTATAATATTTAATAATGATGATGCTTTTTTATGTTTAGTTTCATTGAAATTAGAAACATGATATATAAAATACATAAGATTTATTATAATACACTTAAATGGATTTTTCCTACATCATCCTAGGTTAATTTCATGACATATCATATTCTAGGGATATATATCAAAAGGAAGGGGTGAGCATAAATACCATTAATGGAATAAAAGACATATTTATCAAATGATCATGAGGCATACAATTTGTGCACGGACATAAGAACATGAGTCATGTAATAATATAATGATCATGAAAAATAATATGGAAATGTGTATAAAATATAAAAATGATACATACATATACATATAACTAATGTTTATCACCAAGGTATCATAGAACATAGTTACCATGGTTATTGAAAAAGGTGTTGTAAAATTCTTTATCTATACTAATTAATTATTTACCCAATAAATAGAAGTATTATTATGGTGAACCCCTTAAATGTATACATTCACATGCACTAAATAGATAATCATGAAATGTTTCCTCAATAACCTACAGGAAATAATGAACATGTTTCATATAAAAGCCATTAAATTAATAAATTCTTAATGATATGAGCATTACCTCATTTTTATCCCATGAAAAGAAAACATGGGTGTCATATATAGAAATACATAATCAATAAATTAATTTTACATCATGGTGAATATCCATGGGAAAATAATTGGTTTGGTTATTCATAATATAAATAATTTTTGGTAAATGATAGAAATTTAAGGATAATTTTAGAATCATGAAGGGTATACAATATGGATTGGGGGAAGGGAATAATGAGTGGTATCAAATGTCTCCCATTAATAATAAACTATTATTATTATAATGGTTTAATCAAAATTTTACAATATGAATGTGATTCAGTATTTAGAATAAATACCAAAATTAAGTTACTAAATGGAAAAGAAGATGATGAGAATTTCCTTACATTGGGAGGTAACTTTCTTAAGCTTTGAGAGGTAAACATTAAGAACTTGGAGACACCATTAAGGGAATTTATAGAGGGAAAATGAATATAATTTTTTACTTAATTTGGAGTTGAGATTAATGGAAAGAGGAATGGGTATTTATAATAATAAGGGGGAATTATTTATTAGTTTCTAAATATAGGTGTTGGAATTATATTCAATGGAAAATAAAATATAATTTGATTAACCTTGATTTTTTCTCATGGTTTTTGACATTTGAGTCATGTTTTATAATATTTTAATGAATTAGAACATAAATACATTTTTTTATATTACTTTGGACATGTAAAATAATTTTTTCCACATAATATGGTTTTTAAAATCTTAATTTCCATTTTAGACTTTAGAAAGTCATTTTTAGATTTGAAAATTGATTGAAATCCATTAAAATGAATAATATTAATTAAAAAACTATTTTTTCTAGAAAAAGAATTTAAATTAATTATGATATAAATAATATATATTAATTATTTCATAATACTTTTTTATATTTTATTATATTTTAACCAATACTTTGACTATCTCAGAAAAACATGAGGAATTCATTGTTGGCCAATTTTGACATACTGATTTCAAAAATTTCATCTATTTTATTAGGAAAATTTTATATATATAAGAATTTTAATTTTCTGATATAAATTAATCATTTATTTAAAACCTCGTATTTTTATTATATAATAAAATTTCTATCCTTTAAAAAACTATATAGAATTGCATAAGAATATTTTATATATACATGTAAACATTTTCAACCTTAAAAAAAATTATTTTTTCAATTTATTTTAATTTAAATTAGAAAGATATTTTTTCTATAAATAAATACAGTCATGATAGCTTTATATAAAAATATATTTTATCATATTCTCTAATAATATGCATTTTATATAATTTTTTAAAAATATTAATAAAACAGTTAGTTCATTTAAGAAATAATTACACCTTAACACTACTAAGGCATAGGCACATCCTCTAAGGTCAAGGTATGAGATGGTGAGAGTTTCGTGAGGTGCTTTAGCCAACAATGATTTAGTAGTGATCTCCACTTGCTGGAACTTCTCTCGTTGGAGAATTTTTTCGAGCCTCACATATTGAATCTCTTCTTGGGATTAATTAAAAGGAAACCCCAAAGATTCTACCTCCCTCCCTAACTCTAAAAAATGAGCTCTATAAGGAATTATTATATAGTTTGAGTCCATTATTTCTTCCTTCTATATTTAATTAAATCATATCATTACACATAATATACAATAATACTAACGGTCCCCTTATAACAGTTGTATTACCGACTATTATAATACCCAGCGGTCATATATACTAACATTCATATAAACCAATAGTCGCATAATAGTTATGTAACATTCATATCATAATGGTCATATTTTTTATTACATATTATATACATACAAACAAACATCAACATTTACTATTTCATTCCCAAAGTTTTTTATAATTTCTTTGATAATGTATATCATATTACTAATGTTTCATTTCATTTTAATAATTTTCAATGAAGTTTTAATCATCCTGGAATAGTTTGATCCTATGGAGTATAACATTGTGTGTTTATTATTATATTATTCATATATCTATTCACTAGCCTTAGAGGTATTAATTGGTTTTATTACTTGACATGTTATTTTATTTTTGTAATAATATTTCTATGTACTTCCATTTTCAAATATAATAAAATAGTCATTATGAAAAAAAATATCTTTTATTAATAAAATAAATATTCAGTTAATTATATTCTCCTCTAAATGAAAAAATTTCTCACTTAAAATTTGATACTTTCCTCAAAATAAATGGGAATATTTTCCTTCATCGCTTCCTTAGGTTCACATGTAGTTTCTTCAAGCTTTTTTCCTCCATAAGAATTTTAAAAGTCATGTTGTCTTGTTCCTTAAAACTTATTCACTTATTTAAAGAATCTATATTTTTTATTCATCATATAAAATGTGAGGAATCAATTCGACACCATTAATATCAAGTATATGTGTTGGGTTAAACATATACAATCTTAGTAGAGACATGTGTGATACATCATGGAAATTCAAAATATTTAGAGGTATTTATAATTGATAAGAAACCACTCCAACATACTCCAAAATCAGAAATGGTCTAATGTACCGTAGAATTCAATTCCCCTTCTTAAAAATTTTATAACTCCTTCACACAGTGATATCTTGAGAAATAAATGATCTCTGATATAAAATCTTATCTCTTTACTTTAGTTTTTAGTATAAGTTTTATGTCAACTTTGAAAATCTCTGATGTGTTTTTAATTACTTGTATCTTTTTTTAGTATCCTTTATAATGTATGGCTATGAATGTTTTCAATCTCTAATTTCATCCCAACATGTTTGAGTTTTATACCTTTTTCCATATATAGCTTCAAAATGTTCCATTTAAACAGTTGAGTGTAAACTATTGTTATTAGAGAAACCAACAAGGGGATGATATTGTCCCCAACTCCCTTGAAAATCAAGTGAGAGAGCCCTTATCATGTCTTATAATGTTTTAATTTTCCTCGCATAATTTCCATCAGTTTGAGGATGATAGGATATTATTAGGTTTACTTCTATATTCAATGAATTTTCAAGGATCCAATAAAACATAGAAGTAAATATTAGATCACAATAAAAAAATTGATAATGGTACTCCATAGAGTCTCACTTAATCTTGAATATAGAGGCGTGCTAGGATCACTAGGGAGAAATACACTCTTATAAATATTAAATGGGAATATTTTGTCAACCTATTAAAAATTACCCATATAACATTCTTTTCTTTAGATTTATATGGTAGGCTAGTGAGAATGTACAATGTTATGTTGTCACACTTCCATATAGGTATGAGTTGTGTTTAAAATACCAAATTGGGAAGTTTCCTCTCCACCTTTACTTATTTACACACCAAGAACCTTTCAAAATAATCAAAAATATACCTTTTCATATTTTCCCACCAATAATGATCACAAAGGTCCCTATATATTTTATTTATTCTAGGATGTATAGTGAATTTATATTTATTTACTTTATTAATATTCTCCTTTATCTACGAAATATATGATATATATGGCCTTTTTTCAAATCTTATTACACCTTCATGATCAATATTGAACTTAGTAAACATCCCATTGTTAACAAAATTTATTTTTTTCATCAAAGGATCTTCTATAGTGATTATGGTTGAGAAATATTTTTGGATAGTATTGATAAAGACCCTTACCTTGGATTACCATGTCCATCCTTATTAGGCCCTTGATAAATGTATCTCCTTTAATCCTCATCATTACAAGAACACCTGGATCATTCATACTCAATGCACCTATAACATTGATTTCTATTTCAGGTTGATAATGAATTAAACAACCATAGTATTTAAGAATATCAAAACATCTCCTTTGTCTGATATTCAGTTAATTTTTTTATTATATACATAAAACTTTAGTGATCTATGTATATATAACACTTTCCCCCTTAAAGATAGTTCCTTCATATATTTAGTGAAAAAATGACCACAACAATATTCATGTCATGGGTAGGATAGTTCTTCTCATGATTATTTGATCGTTGATATTTATAGGGGATAAAATTTTTATTTTCCATGAGGTCACATCCAAGACCTTTTAGAGATGCATCACTATAGATAACAAATATTTCTCTTTTATAGGTTAATATTAGCATGGGTTTACTGAAAAACCACTTCTTCAGTTCTGGGAAGCTTTCATTGTAATATTTCTCCCCAATGAACATGAGCCCATTTCAATTCAAATTAGTTGGTCTATTTGAAATTATTGAAAACAAATTCACAAACCATATATAATATCCCACTAAAATAATTAAACTATGAATATTAATTATTGTTTTAGGGTGAGGAAACTCTTTTTCAACCTTTGTATTTCTAGGATCAGCAGAGATTATTTCATTGGTTACAATGTTCCCAAGAATGAAAATTTTTGTTACCAAAACACAAATTTACTAAATTTATTAAATATTTTCTTTTTCCTATATGTTTTTAATATTACCCTTATATGATCCTCATGTTTGTTATGAATTTTAGAACATATAAAAATTTCATCAATAAAGACCACCCTGAATTTATCGAGCTAGTACCTATAGATTCTATTCATCAAATCCATAAATATTATATGAGTACCATTTAAAAAAATGGAAAAATAAAAAACTAATAATGTACATATCTCATTAAGAAAGAAATAATTTTGATATCTTCCTTCTTCAGGATCAATTTATAATACCTATTTCTTAGATCAATCTTTGAAATGAATTGATCCCCTTGAAGTTGGTTGAATAAAGCATAAATCCTCAAGAGAGGATATTTTTTATTTAGTATGATATCATTAAGAACATTATATTTATTGCATAACTAAATTGATCCTTGATTATTTTTCACAAAAATAATGGGTTCTCTTCCATGGAGACAGACTTGATCAAATTAAATATTTTACCAAGAGGGATTGTAGTTTCTTCTTGAAATACTCTAAATCCATATATGATATTCTATAAGGGACCTTTGATATTTTCATGGATCTAGGTGTGATTTTAATTGAGATTTCTACCTCTCTTCCTGGGGGAAGTCCATGTAACTCTTTAAGAAATATCTTAATGTGTTCCCGAACAATGGGGTCATTTTCTATCTTTACACTTTTTTTTCTTATCCCTATTCAATAATAATCTCTATAATTAAGTCTATAAAAGGTGCTTCTAGAAAAATAGCTGGCTGGGATATCTCTCTTTTAAAAATGACTCTAGTATTTCCATTCTAGCTCACTAAAATTTCATTACTTCTATAGTTAATATATAATTATTTTTGGAGATTCAATCCATTCTATGTATAGTGTCAAATTTCTCCATGAGAATGATTACTTTATTTTATATGATATTATACTCACAAAATTTGATAATATAGTTTTTATACAAATTTTATTCTTGGATAATACCTCAAATAGTCATATTTGATAACTATAATTCTAAATTCTTTTAAAACATAAATGAAAAAATGTAATTCCTAGATCTGTAGTCAAACAACATACATTATAACTTTGAGATCACCGTGAGTGTACTTACTACCACATAATTTGGAGCATCTACTTTTAACATCGTGATTGGAAATTGATAACCCTGATCACTTATCCTATACTGAGGTTGATGGTAGTTACCATCAATTTTTTTTTGGAAATTGATTCAAAAAGTTCACCATTTTCCACACTTCAATCATTTAACTTTATACTATGATTACACCATATTCAATTTTTCATTTTAATTAAGATGTTGATGCTTCACCCCTCCAAGACTATTCCAATATATATATCCATCTCTTCCACACTTTTAGAAAATTCAAATTCCATGAAATTAGTTCCTAGAATGTTTTTTTAAAACATTTGTTACACATGGAAAGTAATATCTTCTTTACTTCATTTTCATGATCAAAATCCTTATGTGAGTTTGGATTCATTACACTCTTCTTTGCATTCAGCCTATGAGAACATTGTATCTCTCCAAACTCCATTCTAACCTTCATAGAACTCTATAATATCTCTTCATAGCTACATAGCCTCAATTTTCTATATTCCTCTACAAATGGGGTCTATGTATTCCAAAGAACCTATCAAAATTTCCTTGAGGATCCATAAAAACTATGGAGGGATATTGAGAATGTTTTATAAAGTTGATTTCGTAGATTCCCACCATTTCATTTCCCTTGTAATTTACCTCCATGAATTTCATCTCCATTTTTGTTCACATCAAAAAAGAAAATAATTATTGAAAAATATTCTTCTAAACTCTTCCAATTCCATAATACTAATCTGCCCTATTATATTTGTGTTTTAATCAATTTCCACCAGCGACTAGCTTCTCCTTCTATGTGGTGAACTACTGAGGTGAATTTCTCTATATTTATATAATGGAGTATAGAAAATATCTTTTATAGAGATGAAATCCCTAATTTTTTAATTGTTGCATGAGTAGATACACTAAAGAAAGTTGTTGATTGAATCATGGAAGAATCAACTACAATTGTTTTCCTTAAAGGTGAATCTAGACCCCCAACATGATTCAAGTTATTATTGATAACCTGAGATAGTTGATTCATCATCCTCATGATGTTTTACATTCTTGAATATATAATGTTATGAAGGTGATTAGTACATCATCCGTTGTAGTTATCATTTATAGGGTTCCTCCCATTTCCCTCCTTTTTTCTAAAACAAGAAAACCTTTGGGATAAAATTGTTACTTTTTGGAATCTTTTAATTTTAAAAGGAGTTTAATTCCTTGAACAACATTCTTAAAATATGTTATTCTTAAATATCCACTAATAATAATAATATATTTTTTATATACCCTTTATAATTTTTCTAAAAAGTATGTGATTGATCAATGAATATGATACATGAGTGTTAAACGAGGTGTATATAACAGTATCATTATTTTATACCAGGTGATGATAGACTTAAAACCCAATCTACCTTTTTCATAGTTATTACCCATAGATATAAATATTCTAGATACACATCAAATTTTAGTATCGAGGCATGGATTTCATTTCATTAAAACCAATCTCTTTATAATTAACCTAAAGTTAAAGATGATTTCCAATATTTAGACTTATAATTAGGGTTCATACTAATGTTTTATAGTCCTAATTTCTAAAAATAATTAAAATATCCTTTGATAGAAACTATGGTGTCCCAAAATTTTAATATATAAAACATTCATTATTGTAAATTCCTTGAACCCAGCATCCCAGAGTTAGTGTTTACTTTGTTACATTGGTGATAGATACAAGTGATCATATCCTAATGGACTGAACAGTTTAGTAGTCATAGTAAACAAGATGCATACTTGATTCTCAAATTACATTTGAAAACATAAATTACATCATAGTGAATGTATATATTCTACATCCTTGAACACATTCAAATATTCCATATTCATACCCTAGAGAAGGGAAACAAAATAATGGTGAGCTAAAATGCTCAATAAGGGTTATGTGCAATGAAATATATCGTGAATCAATAAGAAATTAAAAATATATCAAGGTAAATAATATAAAACACATATTAATTAATCAATATCTTGAGGCCGAATAATAACATGGAAGGAATAAATGATGATAAAAAAATTCCATATAAATAATCAGATGATTTTGAATTTAATCCATGGATAATATCAATGTAGTAGTCTAATAGATAATAATAATTTAAATTTCAATGAAGCTAATTCTTATTATTTGATTTTATGATCTCATACATCATGATATATATGCATTCAAACCCTTTTGCTAAGAATGTTTAAAGATATGGGTAAATACCCATTTAAAGAAAGATTACCTATTTATATAATTGGAAATATTGATGCATCGAGGGGGTATATAATTATAGTACCCACCCAGCACTGCATGTACAAATAATTCTTTATATATTAAATGGTAAATTTAATTCATGAATAATATTCCTTATCAAAAAATATTTGTATTTAGTAAAGAATAAAAATTTATCAATATTTTCCAATTAAAAAAAATATCATTCCATGTAAAACACAATATGTATAAGTTATATTTGGTTTATTAAATAAAATTATCTATGATAATTAATCTGGATATTTAAGGGAAATGCAATGTCTACTGTTCACAAGAAAGTGAATGTTTAAAGGGAAAGTTAATGACTAAAAATTTAGTAATGGAAGTAAATGTCAGTACTTTACCTAGTCAAAATGATCATACACCATCCAGATATAGAATAAGTATGGTATTGTTACAATATATTCTTAGTGTATTATAATTAATATAAATGGGTTGTGTCATTAAAAACTAGAAATACCATAAAAATATCATTAAAATCATTCTTGAGTAAAATATCCTTTTAACCTTGAAAATAAATTTCAAAACTAAACATTTCTAGAATATTAGGAAATAAATTATTTGAAAATAATCATGGATAATAGTGAAGGAAATTTTAAAACATTGAGTAGTCATTATGGTGGTAAAGTTCCATTCACATCGAGTATGTTAAAACGAACATTCCTTTCACATTTTTATAAGAAAACTCAACAGGTTCCTCATTCAAAAAACCATGAACAATCCTTTTAATTTTGAAAAATTTAAACATGTGTAAATATTTATTTAATAAATTATTGTATAATATTAAAGACATTCTTGAAATCATTTTATAAAACATGGATTTTGAGGAAAAATGATTTTTTAATGATGTGATAAATAATTTTGGATTTTCTTAAAAACACGTTCTCAATAATAATATGTACCAAAGAGAGTAAAATTTTACTATTACAAGAAAATTATAATAAAAAAAAGAGGGGAAGAAATTGAAATGGGTATATTATATAGTGATCAAATATTTTCTTTTAATGTTAATTCAAGCATAAACAATCTCGATTAAAATGAGTTTGAAGCATAAACCCTTACCACTTTGGTATATTTTGAATCATAACCCCTATAAAAGGAATAAATTAAAATGAAACTTTAAATACCATGAATAATAATATATTTATGACATGAATTATTAATGGGGAAGTAGATATACCTCATAAAAATAAATAGTTTCAAAATACCAAATATATCTCAATAGCGTGTAAATTGAGACAAAATATTTTACAAAGATCATACTTTAGAAGTGAGGATTAATTATTGAATTAATTATGTGTATAAAGTGTAAATAAAAATAAAAAAGTGGAAATATAACATAAAATAATAAAAATACATTACACACATGATCTTAAAATATCAAAGACTATGAAGAAGTAATATAACTCAGTGAAAAGAAATTGAGTTATAGAGTACCTACCAGTTGGTAACATTCTAGTAAAATCCCATTGGGTGAAATAATGTGAAAACATAAAATACCATAAATTATGAATGATTAATGATATAAAATTTTAAAGGGGAATTACATACACCATATAAAATAAATTGGGTTCGTAATATTACAATATGGATTAATCAAAGGATATTGAGACAAAATCCCTTACCTAATGTTTCCCTTAAGTTTAACATTCTATAAACCTTTGTATAATGGTTTTTATAATTTTATTAACTTATAAAATAACCTTATTAATAATTATAATATCACATATGATCCACTTATAAAATATTATTACCCTATTATTAATAATATTTCATTATTACTGTTGTTTTTTTGTTAAATACTTCATTTTCTCATGCATGTTTTGGCATGGATGTTCCAGTTCTTGAGTATGTGATATAATTCCATAATATCTAGAATGATGTTAATTTTATAAATTTTATATTTAGTCAATATTTACACTTTTTTAATCATTTTTTTGAATTTTTATATGTAATTTAATATTATGATATTTTAAAAAAGGACATTATGTTTGATAATATGTACAGCACACAACAACCAACTTAAATGTACTGCAAAATATTATTAATTAAATATGAATGTTATAACTTATACATTAATATTTATGGTATTAATAATATTAACTACTTTTGGAAATATATTTAATGCTTCTAATCAATATAAATTTATTGATTAATTCTTAGGGAATTATCACTCACTTTTTTATTAATCTATTTTTTTCTTCATAGATATGTTTTCTTTATAATTTTTTTTTATTATTATTGGTAATATCATAATTAATTTCTTGAAAATTAAGAAAAAAAATTTTATAAAATAAATATCATTTTTTATATTATCTTATAAAGATTTTCCTATGGTTAATGTTTGAAATTTTTCAAAAATGTTTGATTTTTTAAGGAATAGTGAAAACATCGAATTTTATTGAAAGCTGTATTTCCTTTTAAAGTATTCTTAAATTAAAATTATATGTTGTTTTATTTTTAAAATTTAATTAGTTCCCTTATTTTTAAAATAATACAACTATTATTTTTAAAATTAATTTTAATCCTTAATTTATTATAAATTTTTCTTTATACATAACAAGTCATTTTTCTGAAAAATTGTTTTTCATCGCATTTTGTCAATTTAATTTTAAATTATATTCTACAACTTTAATTTATTTTATATTAAAATATAGATTAAATATCTCAAATAATGGAGTAATTTTTTAAAATACGTTCCTTTTATTTTTGTTCAATTTGGATAACACCCTTAGTTATTTTGTTACCACAGTAAAGGGTAAATCGTGTAATTAAATTTTAAAATAAAATGATAAGGAATAAAAAATTAACCTAAAACTTAAATAAATATTGTTTTATGAGTATATCCCATCTATAACCATAAAATGTTTTAATATATGTAATTTTTTCCATTTGGATGTGAGTATGACTTTATAATATTATATGTAAGGAAAAGAAAAACACGTCACACTCTAATTTTTAATAACTATAATATTTTTAACACTCTTATAATCAGATGATAGTTTTGGTTATGAATATTATTTTTAAATATAAATAATTTATCCTATTCATGGTAATTTATTTTTAATTTTTAGTGAAAAAGTAATATCTTTAAAATATTGTGCAATACTGACAGAGTAATTATTCAATTAATAGAAAAAATGGAATCAAAAATATAAAAAGTAGTATAAAATTATAGAATTAATGTGACCCATGAATTTTTTAGATAAAAATATTATTTTATGTAATTATTAAATTAGTTTATTATAGTTTATTTTTTTTCTTGATGTTATATATGTCAAAGTAAAGGAATATTTATAAAATTGACAATATTGATATTTTTTAAAATAATATTTTATTAAGTGATATTAAATTCTTAAAAATCTTATAATTGGAAATTTTATTATTAAATGGTTAAAAATATCAACCACATTTCATTTAGGATCATTTTTGCATTTCTGATAACTATCTTGACCTTCAAGGAGTAAAAAACCTTGTTATCACAGTAAGTGTAAAAAAGGGTTAATAAGGGGTTAAAACAAAATGATAAAGGTAAACATTTGTTCCAAACATGTTAATATTTTATTTTTATAAAATAAATTATACTCATAATATTTTTATATTTTAATATTATCTATTTTAATCCCTTTTTTACTTTAAAATTAATTTATATTTATTTAATATTTTATTAAATTCCAAGAATATCACTCCCCTCTCTTATAAAAGGGTACCTCTTATTCTCAATACTTCACACTTAAAACCCTTTTTTATTAAGATAAAACCTACCTAAATATATTCTTAAAATCTATACCCATTTTTAGAAGCTATGTTTTTGTAATAATATAAATCTTAGAGTTATTAAAGTTCTTACAAAATGATATTTTTCAAAGAAGATGTATACTTTTAAATCTCATGTTTTAGTTTTGTTTCCACTACAATCACCTTGAAATCATCTTAAACCATACTATAATGAAAAAAAATTATAATACAAGTAATTATATATTAATATGTTAATTTTATAACTAATATCCATCTATTCTTCTATAAAATTTTAAATGAAACCATCATTCATGTGTATAGAGGACTATCATTTTGCAAACTGAGGTAATTCATTTTTTCCATCACTATCAATCACAGATGGTTATAATGTTGGAATTAATATTTTTATATGATATTAATTAAATATTTATAATTATGAAAATATAGTATATCATTTAATTTCTTACCTTTTCATTCACTGAAGAATGATGATATCGTTTGTGTGTATGTGTTGGCTACAACCTCCATAAAAGGATATGGTTCATTTTTTATAACCACATCACATGGATGATATATATAAGTATGGTTAAATAATTAAAATTTTATTTATCATATAATTATACTTATGTAAAGATAAAATAATACTTACCTTCTTTCCATCATAATCGTTTAAAAATGGAAACGTTGCTCATTCGTACATATGGTCTATCGTCTCCATGATTGTAACGTAGTTCATTTTTCTTAACCACCATTAATGATTTGGTTAAAAAGTACAATTTATGTATAAAATTATAATAATTTCCGAAATATTATTCTATATATTATGAAAAATTACCTCTTTTACCATAGTCAACCTACCAATTTCATTTTGGACATATGAGCAGAATATCATCAAAACATCTGATGTGAAATTAAATGATTAAGTAATTATATATGACATGGAAATAAGTTAAATAAAATGAATAATAAACATTAAAAATGTTATTATTAAAGTAAATAATTTACAAAATTTTATTATTTAGGAATATAACTAACTTACTAAATGATTCAGACCCAAGGTATGGGACTTTCTTTTAGAAATTATTTTTTAATATTTCTCTTCAAAATCTCTTTCTTCCATATCCGTGTTTTTTAAAATATATTTTCAATATATATAAAAACTCAAAAATAAAAATTACATATTATAGTCTCTTTATAATACAATTCACTTTATTTCATTCCAAAATATCTTTAAGGATAATATTTTTAGATAATTATGTAATAACTCATTCATAACAAAACCGTATCTTACAAATTTGAAAATTTCAATTAATATCCATTTTCCTATAATATAAATCATTAAAAATAAAACATGATTTAAATTCATGAAAAATATTCATGAATTTCAACTTGAATTCTTTCTTTCCTCTAACCATCCTTAAACCCTATCAAAAATATCTTTAAAACGTGGAATGAGCATAAAAAAGCTCAGTAAAGTACATAAAAAGAAGAAATTTGTTAGTATAGTGAAAAACATGAAATATAATGAAAAGTTTTTATCTATATCCAATTTAATTGATAAAATTAAATAAATAATTTTCAAATTAAAAACACACACCCTTTTTTATTAAATAAAAGCTTCAAAATCCATATGAAGAATATAAAAACTATTTTAGGAAACATAGAGGATCACATTAATAACATGTTTTAAACCCTTTTTAGAAATATTTAGAGCCTATTTAAATCCATATGAGAACCCATTTGGTAGTTACCTCCTTATTTACTATTAAAATATGGAAAATTACTCAATTTATTGGAGAGTTATACGTGTACACCCATCATATAAGCTATAACGAGCTCTCTTGATGCTATCTGGGCGCACCCATTCTATAAGCTATTTCGGGATCACATATTTCTATTATATAATATTTAAGTACCATATCATGAATAAAACATTTTATTATTTTACCTTTTTATCATTAATCTTTTAATGAACTATTTTAAACTTGTATGAAAAACACTTTTGGGTAATAATATACCATTTTTTATTAAAAAATCAATTTTCAATACCAAAATACCTATAAAAATGGAAACTGTGTTTTTCTATGAATAAAAAATGAAAGATAGTAAAATAATACAAACATAAAATAATGGTTATCATGTTGGGAAAAGTTTTTTCCCCATATACATTAAAATATAACATTACTATTGTAAAATAAAGTCAAAACATTCAGTAAAAAGTTTCCTTTTTTGAAAACCATTGAAAGAAGGTCAAAGAGACATAAAATTAACTTTATAATTATATTATTTCCATATAAATACATTCATAAAATAATTTTTAAAACACGTACATTGATGAAATGTCTCAAAATTGAAACATTAATATTTTTTTTAAATTATAGTCCCTTAGATAAAACCTTAATAAGTTTCATTTAAAAAAACACAGTAAAGAAAGTAGATTACGGTAAAAAATGACATTTATCATCCATTTAAGAATAAATAATAATTTTAATGAAACATTTCTATGAACATGGACATGGAAGAGAAATGTTTTTAAATTTAACCTTTAAAACATTTAAAATGAGGTCTTAAGTGAAAGTGTCAATTACCTTGAGTCTGACTCATCACGTATGATCTTTATCATCATGAATAATAAAATTATTTTAATTATTTACTTTATTAAAAAAATTGTAATCTATATTAATAATTTTATATTATCTATTAAAATTCTATACAAAATTAGTAATTCATTTAAGTTCACTGCGACTATTTTGATGGTTTCTAACTTATATGTCAAAAAATGACTTTGGTAGGATTCATATGGTCAAATATGTCATTACTAAATCATATCAAGAATAATAATAATTAAATAGTTATCATATTTGACATAAATTATACTTTCAAAACAAATCATGAAATATAGTTATGAAAAATGAACTACGTTATAATCATGGAGACGATAGGCAATAGTCCACACAAAAGCATAAATTATATCATCATTTTTAAGTGAATGGAAAGGTAAAAAATAAATTATATTTTATATTTTAATAATGATAAATATTTCATAAATATAATATAAAATCATTAATTCCATAAATATAGCAAGTCATGGTAGGTGATGATGAAAAACTAATTTTATCAGTCTATGAAGTGGTTATTCACCACACACATGAATTATCCTTTTGTTTCCCATTTGATAGACGAGAATATGGATATAGATCATGAAATTAACATAATTACATATCAGGGTATAGGATACAATATTGTTATTATATCATCATGGTTTAATAATATTTGAATGACGTTGAAGAAAAAAAACAAAAGTACTCTATTAAGAATGATTTCTCTTCTTCGGACAACCTCTTCAGGATTATGCCTAAATCCTTCCTAGATTGGATTTGAGATAAAACAAATGAATGTTCAAAGTGGGGAGGGAATTAAGGAAGGAATTTTTTAGGTATTTTTTTAAAAAAAATCTATGAAGTTGTGAGTATGAGAGGTGAGAGGGTGGACTTTTATAAGTGTGGGAGAGGACACACTTGGAATTTTTTAAAAGAAAAAGTTATACCCATATATTCCACATATTAAAAGGATAAAAAATGAATCGTTATCAATGATAATATGATATAAGTTATATATATGTCTATAAAATAAAATTTAGTAATTTTTTAGGACATTTTTACCATTATTGTTTTATTTTACCACCTAGTGAACTCATTTTAACCTAAACCACAATATTTTTTTTTTACTTTTTCACTATTCATTATAACCAATAATTAATTTGAAATTATTATATAATTAAAATTATTATAATTAATAATATATATTCAATTTATTAAAATTCAACTCACAAAAGTTGAATAATTTAATTTAAATTAAAACCCACGGATATGGTGAAAAATCATTTTTTTAAGAATCATAATTTTCATGAATAAGAATATTTTACATTAACTATGTGACTAGTAATAAATATTATATGAATATAAATTCATGTACACATATATAATATATAAATTTAATTTAAATAATTCCTCATTATGGGTTATTTTAATTAATTAAATTTTAGAAAAATTATGCATGTTAATTTAGTTTTTAGAAAAATGATTTTTTAAACTCATAAATAAACTTATAATAAATTCCAATATAAAGATTATTCAAATGTAATAAATTGAATTAAATATTAAAAAATTAATACTTATGTTAATAGAAATTAATTTCATATCATAATATGACCTTTAAATCACTTATTTTATTGAAAATTAATGATCGTTGACTAAAATCAATATTTTTCACTATTTGCTGGAAAGTCAATGTTTTTTGAAAAATCCCAAAAGATGAAATTAAGTTAACTGGGTTATTATTATTTAAAAAATTAAATTATTTTTTTAAAATTCTATTTATATAATTTATTAATTAAATTTCTAAGTAAAACTTTATAAAAAATAGTTTATGATAGTTATTTCACTTTTAATTATAAAAATTACTAATAATTTTTATAATGAATGAAACTATTTAATTCATAAATATTAATAAAAAAGAAAATTATTTATTCTATCAATACCTAGGATATTATAATTTATTTATATGGACATAAATGAAATATAAATTTTCTTTTCTACCTCTTTTGACTTTCAATCAATGTTTTTCAAAATGAATCTTTTTATGGAATGGTTTAATTTTATTTATAAAATAAAAAATAAATGTTCCAGTTTAACATATATGGTTACAAAATAATTAACATACAGTGAATAAATTATTTTATTTTTGGCATAATTAACATTATTTCATTTTTTTAAAGGAAAACTATCTTTTCCTTTTTTGTGATTTTTTTTGAAAATTGGTTTTTAAAAGGAAATGGTATTTAAATATTCAAAAACGTTTTCCATATGTGTTCAAAAGATCTTTTCAAAGGTTTAATGAGTAAAATGGAGAAAAAAATTAAATTTTTATTGAGTATATGGTACTTGATGATTATATATGATAAATATATGAGCCTGATGCATCTTATATGATGGGTTGAGCCCCATTATAGCTCATACGTGAGCCCAATATATCTTATACAATGGGTTGAGCCCCATTATAGCTAATGAAAAATGGATGATCATAAAATAGATTATATAAATTGTGTTCCCCATTATAGATATAAAATCCATTGGGTAATGACTATGTTCTCTGAAGAATTATATTGGATATCGATTGTAGGGTGATTCCAATTATAGAGATTATTGTAAGGGTTCTATAAGAGTTCTATGATGATGATGCCCAGTGGAACATGCATGACATTACAATGCTTTATTATGTGTTTTCATGGAAATTTTTTGATTTAAAAAGGTAATATAGTGTTTTTCTTAATGATATAATATGCCTTTCAGATTAAAAAGTCATATTTATAAGAAAACATTTTTAATGGGGTTTCGTGTTTTTTACTGGAGTAACAATTTTATTCCTTTTTATATCTGATAGAGCTAATATTTTCAATAATTTTGTAGGTATTTAATTTTTTTTAATCTTCCAAAACTATCAATTTGAGATTACATGAATCAGTTTTGGATTTATGGTGTATTTTGAGAAAAATGCTAAAAAGAGCCTAATTCTAGATTTTGGACATATTTTTACATCAAGGTTGTTTTAGTCATTTCATGAAAAATATAAATATGAATTGAGTGAATATATTTTTTGATAGAATCCTTATTTTATTTTATTCAAATTTGTCTTCTGGACTAGGGGATGATTCATCCATATAAAGGCCTTAAGAATTTAATGAATTTGAAGATTATTTTTCGGGCAGACAGTGTGGACTACACCACCGTAACAGAATTACATCTCAGCCTACACAACTTCAATTTTGGGTATGAAACCTAAAATATAACAATGATACATATGGTAGGCTCTAAAATTAGTTGGAGTGAGTTATGATGTCATTAAGGTTACCATTGTGTGTTATACTTTTAAAGGAATCTTCCTGGAATCTTCATCCAGAAAAAGAAACTCCCAATGAGAAATTAATAAATCCCACATCTGATGTCCAAATTTGCTGAAATTTTGAAGATAGACTGAAAACCTATTTATGAACAATATTAATGAAGGTTGGAACGCGTTAAGAGGTAATTTATTGGGTCTAGAATGTGTCAAATTTCTGGGGACAAATTCTTCCTATAAAAGGAAGGGAGATCCTTCATCTCAAATCATCTCATTATCTATCCATTCCATCAAGGAACCAAGGAGGAGATAGACAAAGAGGGATTCCAACCATAAATATACCCCATTTATTTTTAATTTATTTATTTTCTTTATTTTTGTTTTAGTTTTCAATTGTAATTTATATTTCTAATAAATTCATGCATTGTTTTTATTATTATGTACACTCATCCACCCTCTTTTCTTCTTCTCATATTACCATCTTGAACTATATTACTCATGATCATGAGTAACTAATCTGAGGGATATCCTGAGTGATTAATTATTTTCTTGAACACAAGACCATGTATTTAATATTCTTTGAGTTAATTCTAAGAATAATTTATAGTGGGTGTAATCTTCACTATGGTTGTTTAAAGATTAACTTCTTAATCTACAACCATTTTCCCTTGATTTAGGAGGTAGATGGAGGTTGTTCTTGGAGAATACTAAGTAGAATTTTGATTCATAACCAGGTTTGACTAAGGTGAGCACACATACTATGGAGTGTTCTCACTAAGAATATTTGAAGTAGTTTAATGAAGGTGCTCCCTGAAAGTTCTCTCAGGATAACTTCCTTTCATCAATAATTCCATTTTGTTTAGAATTTTATATTAATTTGAATTGATTTTTTCATTTTATTTATTTTCATAAATTTCATTCTATTAATATATTAAATAAAAACATAAAAAATTTAGTAGTTAAGGTGAATTATATTATGTGATGAACGAACTGAAAAATCTCCTCAAGTGAGATGACCCTGGTCAGCAATTGTTCTGCACTTGGAAAATTAAATTTCTTTATCCACGCATTACGACATGCATGCTTCAATATCCCTCGATGAAATTTTTGTTCTCATCAAACATTTTAAAATGTTTTCCATAGTGTTTTAAGGATGATTGGGGACAATGATAATGTAAATATAAAATTTCTGAATATATGTCATGAAAAGAAAATATATTTCTTTTTAAAAGTTTTATGTAAAATAAAAAATGGATACCAAGTGGAAGGGTCTACTTTGTAGAGAAATATTTATTTTTATAAGGATTATAAAAAAATTATCTAAAAATATAAATTTAAATGATCATTTGGAATGAAAGATGATGCATTCTAGTATAAATACACAAGAATTAATTTTTTTAAGGTTGGTTCTTTATAGTTACTATGAGAATAGTTTTTTGAAAACATTAGAGGTTAGGATTTTTTCATGTGAGGTTATCCTAAGAGTTATGTATACCATCATGGGTTTATAAGTTTAAGATTGTTAATAAGTTCAAAGGAATAGATTTCCCATTTTAAGATTTTGAGTGAATGAATTTTAAGGTGCATAATTATATTTTGGGTGATGTTTTACTGATTTGAGGTATATGTTACCCTTAGGTTTAATGTTAAATATTATTTCATAATAATTATATTAAATTTTTTGGGATGTAAGTTGAAATATTTGAGATAACCTTTTAGGTTAAAACATTCTTTAATGTGTAAGTTATTAATGATGAGTTGAAAGTAGTACTTTCTAAATTTCAATTCTTTTAGTTTTTGAAATCATAAACACCTTCTTAAAAATATATTTACTAACTTTTATATGATCCAAGTGTTTTAGTATGTTTTTCTAGAAAACAGTATACTATACCAAATGAAGTAATAATTTTAAATTATAACAAATATAAACTTTATATTACCTAATCTAATTCATTGAACTAAAGGAGTGTCTAGTATATCAGAATATCCTTTATTCTGACTAGTGTTGAGAATTTTTTCCTCTCTATTAGTCTAACAAAAGTCATGACCGTTGGACAATCATTGGTACCAATCCATCAGACTAACCCTCATTTAGTTTATCAGTTTGTAAAATAATAAAAAATTCTATTATACAACCCAAAGTTTATAATAAAAGTAAATAATAATTATTTCTATCAAATGGAATAATTTTTGGAATTTAATGGTGCTAAACAAAAAGATGTAAATAATTCAATTAATCAAGATAATTGTAAGCTATCAATTGTAAGATTCGCAAGTTCATTGCAATTAAATTTGAAATATGACTGTTATAGGTGCACCTATAAATAGAAGGTCAATGAAATAGTAAAGAGATAATACATTCATAACTAAAATATTATAAAGATTGATCTATGTAAATATCTCATTCCTAGTCATTGTAATTCTATAAAGAGTTAATGTTTTGGGGAATTGTTTTCATTGTTATTATTCGTTTAGAATAAATTTTCTTTTGTATTCTTTTTCTGATTATTGTATTGATTGAGGGATTTCGAGAATAAGAATATGGTGAATATGATCCATCAGATCGAGGGCTTTCAAGGATAGGAATATAGAGACCGATCATTGTATCATTAGATTCTATAGTATTAGAATTCAGAGACTGATCTTTGTATCGTGTTCTTTTCTAGTAAGGAAAGATAGACCTTATAGTTGGTATAAAACTATGGATACTTTTAGTCATGGTTACTGGCTACCTTAACTCTAAAGGTTAAAGAGTTAATTCATTATTGATCTTGTAATTCATTATTACTATTATAATATTTTTATTTTACTTATTATTACAAGTTAATATTTATATTTTTCATGTATTATAATGTTATTCTTAATACATATATTTCTAAAAAACTATTTTGTTAGACAAAAAGTGATACCAATAAATGTAATCTGATATATTCAGATATTTTTTGGTTCCCATTATAACACTTTGATAATTAGATGATACCCGAGTTTGATATTTTTATTTAAAGAGGATTTATGTTTTATGTTGTTTTAATCTTCTAAACTACAATTTACCACCCACCCTCTTGTATCCATCATAAACTCTTATGCTCCAACAATTGGTATCATAGGAGTTTCCACTGCTTATACTTGCTGAGTTATTACTTATTCTATCAACTGTAAGTTTATTATGTTTTTATATAAACTTCTTGTTTGTAATATTTTTTTCACACTAACGTTTGTCTATAGAAAAAAGAAATATAATGTTTTTAAGATGGTAGGGTTAAATGTTGGAACACTTGAAAATCTCAATCCTAGTCGACCACTAATATTTGATGTTAATGATTATGAGTTCTAGAGAGATAGGATGAGAGTTGTTGTTACCAACACCTGATTTCATAACTTTATAATGATTACTAGTGATTGAAAGATACTTAAGAAATAAGTTACTACTTTCAATCATCAATAGAAATAAGAATACAAACTAAATTACAGAGTAAGGAATACTCATTTTTATTTTATAACAAGGAATATATATAGCTATACGTCTTCTTTTAAAGCTTATAATAGAATTTGGAAATTTCTATAAATAACACACATTGGTACTTCTAAATTAATTGAAACTATAAGAGCTATGATGAGAGCAGATTATCATAATTTTTATTTTCTTTCTGGAGAATCATTAGCTAGAATGAATCAAATATTCATTACTATTTTCATTTTTTTTCATTCTCTTCGTGAAAAAGATCTTATTGATGAAATATTGCTTGAAAATATTATATAGACCATTCTGAATGAATGGGAATCCAAAATAAATACTTTGGATGATACAAAGAAAATTATTAATTCTACTTTAGATGATCATATTTGTACCCTTATGAAATATGAAGGGAGATGTAAATGAGGTGATGAAAAGGTGAAAAAAAAATAGTGGTATAGCTTTTGAAACTACTTATACTATTCCTACAAGAGTTTAGTCAGATGATAATGTTGTGAAGTCTTTAAAGAAAAAGAATATAGTTATTGAATCTGATTCAAGTTCATCAGTATATTCTGAAAATGAGTCAGAAAAAATTGATAGAAGGATGAACAAAATCATAGGCAATAAATATTTACAACATAAATACAAAAATATTCTTAAGGATAAAAATTATAATAAATACTATAACGAGATTACTTATTATAAATGCAATAAAATAGGAAACATCATACCACATTTTCCTAAACTAAAAAGAAAATAAATTAAAGAGAGAAATCGAGACAAAAAATACAACTAAGTATTATAGGTCTAAGAATAGAGAAATTCTAGAAGATTCGAAAAAATTAGTTCCATTGAAGGAGATAGTGTAACATCCCAAGGTTTTCTAAAAATAAATTGGAAATTCTTGAAATTTTGTTTAAGGTAAATATTTATAAGTATCCTTTAAACATAATTTTATTTCTTCTATGTTTTGAATTTCAAGAAACTATCATCTACAATTGTGTTCAGTATGTTATTTCGAGTCTGATGGAACAAACTTGTTTTTTTGGTGAATAGTAACATGCCCTTATGAATAGTAATATGAATAGTAATATGACCTCATGAATAGTAAATAATAATATTATTTTATTTTCCCATGGCAATAGGATAATGGGATCTTAATTAATTTTCCAATGTCACATAAAACTAATTGCACTTCAATTTTGTTATTTTTCGAATTAACTGTGACCTTATTTTAAAATTAAATTAATAATATTTAGAAAATTATTTTTGAAAAATGGAGTTCATTTTTGAATTCTACGCGTCGAAAAATGGTTGGGGTAAATTTTTGGTATTTTTCTGAAACTCGTGAATTTTCGGTGAATAGTGAAATACGGTAAAATACCGTATAATCAATTTATCAGTAAAAATGCACTATTTATGACCTCATAAGTGATGCAAGGCCACTTGCTTCGAAATCACATGATATTTTCACTAATTAAGGCCACTTGATTTGAGATTATTCATAGTCTTGATAAAAATATTATAATAATAATTAAAATAATCTAAAATACCTCCCCTCCTCCACTATAAATACCACCCTCACTCCCCTCTTCCTCCCACACCTCTCAAGCATTGAGCATTGTCTAATTTCTGCCAAATTCCCTCCTCAATCTTCTTCCCCACGTCCTAGAGCTTCTGGTCTCACCAAAAGACCAAAATCAAAGCCCTTAAGAAGGATCTCAAGGAGAAGAGATCAAGAGGTAAACATCCTCTTTCATTTTCATTCTTTCCATCCATTTTATGTTATTCTCTTCCTTTCCCTTTTTCTTTTGTTGGGATATTTCATTAAATAGTTTCCCTTACAGTCCAAATTTTTTATGATTGATGAGATATTCCATTCCTCTCATCAATCTTGTTTTTATGAAATTTTTAGAGGCGCCGTTAGGCTGCCGAATTTTTTGTAAGAAATTTCTCATGTTTTCTTTATTTCATGATTCCTTCCACTTCTTTCTTCACCCCCTCTTATCCAAGAGGCATGAAATCTCCAGAATCATGTATATTCTGGATGTTTTCATGTTTATGGAAAATTACAAATCATTATTCCTCTCCTCTTTCACTTATTTAAAGAATCAAAAAACATTGTCCATTTGTGTCGAATTACCGATATCGTGGACGATGTATTTTCAATTTCCATTAATTATTTCAAGTCTGGTAATGAAACCATTTATATGGTTGAACCAGGTTATAATATATGTTTTATGAATCATATAAGGTTCTGTAATTCTTTTGTACTCATGATTCAAACTTATAAGACTAAATGAAATTGTAATTATCAAAGAACCACTTAAATTATCTAAACGAACATAATTAATGTTTTAACTTATAAATCATCATCATATAAGGCACCAAAGTGATGAATGGTATAATTTATGGTACTGGAGTTATGTAAATAATACTCCATTCCAATTCTGGAGTTTCACTTCCAATCAACAAGAACGATTCATCATGAACCGATCGTGAAAATCACAAAAGACCTCACCCAAAATAATGCAAGGAACAAAATACTAACAAATAAGGGGTGAAATGAGGTTATGAAATGACCATATAAGATGTTATAAACATGAACACGTTTCTTTAAAATCCTATTAACACTCCTTTAACCATTATACAGGAGGTTCAAACAATTTTGAAGTAGGACAAGCCCAAGGTAAGGGAATTCTTAACCCGATTTCCATTCTTTGGGTTAACCTTCTACTTTATAATTTATGTGCTATTTAAATTGTTTGTGTGATGGGTTCTGTTTATATTATGTTTAATTATGTGTATTTACAGAGTATATACATATTCCATCCACTCAATTAAGTCTCACTTCAAGTATATGATGTTTATAAGGGACTTTTCTTCTAAAATCCTCTTTTAAAATTCTGTTTTATAAGATTCAAAGGCAATGTTTTTATGCTATTATTTATGTTGAATGATTATGTTTTGGCTATTGGGCATTGTTTATGATGAAGGGTGGGACCTATATTTCCCTCCAATGCATTGGGTATGAGTAAGTTGGAGGTCGGCCGTATGGTTACTCCAAGTGTAACTGTGATGGTTACACAAAGTAAGGTAGCCGTGAGGGTTACAAATTTTAAGGTAGCCAAGATGGTTACAAGATTATGTAAGTAATGCCCCAATATACCTTTATGATTATAATTATGTTTGTATGGATCTTGTGTAAATCTCATGTTACGCTAAGTAAGATTTTATGGGTTTAAATCATGTATTTTGAAAATGTTTCCATATGTTTTGTGTATTCATGGACTAATGAGATTTTTTCCTTCTTTTTCATACCTTACTGAGCTTTTGTGCTCATCCCAAGTTTTTAAATGATTTTTCACAGGTTAATGGATGAATAATACAAGGAAGGAAGACATGTTAAATGTTGAAGAATTGTCAAGGAGTCTTGTTTTATGTTTTAATGTTTTATATTCTGAGGAAAATGGAAACTGATTTTATGGTATCCACTATGTAACAATGTGTAATGTTAGGAATATTTTGTCTTAATTCTCTAAAGCTCTAAACTTGAAAAGATCCTCAATGTAAAATAAAGTGTTTTCTTGAATAAATTCAAGATTATGTATGAAATAAGTGCGGGTCCTTATAGTTGGTATCAAAGGATGGTTTAGATAACTTTAGGGGTTAAGGTGATGCTAATAGAATACCATAAATAATTCTCACCCTATGTTTAATTTGTTATAGCATTTAAAGATTACCATGTTGCTTCATCTAAGAAATGTTTGTTTAGAATGGTTGTCCGCAGAAGGAACATGGATGCTGAAGAGGATAGGCACCGACAGAATGACATCCTTCCTGATCAACAGCCCGGAATGGTAGGGATTGGAACCGAGCAGTTTGTGACAGTAATGGCTCAGCTAACACAGGCAATAAATGGTGGTGGCATCCGTGCAAGAGGACAAACAGATGTACCCCAACGGAACATGAAAGTGGTGGAACATTTTATGAGACAACATCCTCCTACATTCAGTGGATCTTCTGACCCAGTGGCAGCAGAAGGATGGATTAAAGCCCTTGAAAATATATTTGATGTTATGGGATGTTCGGACAATCAAAAGGTAAGTCTTTCCATTTATCGTTTTGAAGGGGAAGCTGATCAGTGGTGGTCAATGGTAAGGAATATCAGGGGTAGAGAGGATTTTGATGCCTTAGTATGGGATGAATTTAAAAGTCTTTTTCTTGAAAAATATTTTCCTAAGGTGGTGCGACTTAGAATGGAGAAACAATTCTTTGAACTGAAACAAAAGGAGGAAGATTCAGTGGCTATGTATGAGGCGAACTTCACCCGACTGGAGAGGTATGCTCCGAATCTTATTATGGATCTCGATAGCAAAATCAACCGCTTTTACTTAGGATTGAAGCCAAGGTATCGAAGGGCGTTGGCCTCCCGTGAATTCAAAAGTTACGAGAAACTTGTCCGATGTGCTGAGAGGGTAGAGATGGAGTTTGCTGACGATCACATGCAATTTGGAAACAAAGAGAAGAAGAGGTCAAATTGGAAAGCAATGGGTAAGAATCAACCAATGAAATCTGATGGTAAGAAAATACAGTTTCCAGTATGTGAAAAGTGTGGCAAGAAGCACCCTGGGGAATGTCTTATCAAAACTGGGAAGTGTTTTAAATGTGGTAAGTTTGGACATATGGCCCGAGATTGCAATGAAAATGATCCAAAGACTAATCCTGATAAGCAAACTATAAAGTGTTTTAAATGTGGTGAGATGGGTCACTATGCAAATTCCTGTCCAAAGAGGGATCCAAATGATGCAAAGAAGCCAGACTACAAGCAGAAAGGTGTAGTGAGATCCTTTGCGACTACGTCAGCAGATGTTGGGCCATCCAATGAAGTTGTATCAGGTACTTTGTTTGTTCACTCAGATTTTGCTAAAGTTTTGTTTGATACGGGGTCTACACATTCCTTCATCTCTGAGAAATTTTCTAGCAAATTGGAAATATCACCTCAACAAATGATACCCGAACTTGTTGTTAAAACACCATGGGGAAATGTTATAGCAAAGAGGAATTATAAGAATATTTCTATTGTGGTATGTGGAAAGACTTTACCTGCAAACCGTGTTGTTTTACCCTTAGTCGAGTTTGAAGTTATTCTAGGGATGGACTGGCTTTCTAATTATCATGCTAAGATTGACTGTAGAGCTAAAGAAGTTGTTTTTCAGAAAGAGTTTCAGTTTGTATACAAGAATGAACCCATACAATTGATAACATATCAAGAAGCTGAGAAACTACTGAAAGATGGAAATGAAAGTTATCTGGCTCATATTGTTGAAAACAAGGGAACTATTCAAATCAATGATGTGCCAGTGGTAAATGAATACCTTGATGTTTTTCCTGAGGAGTTACCTAGTGTCATACCTAAACGAGAAGTTGAATTCACAATTGACTTAGTCCCTGATGCTAAGCCAATTTCAAAACCCCCATATCGTATGGATCCAATAGAACTTCTTGAATTGAAAAATCAGTTGCAGGATTTGCTTGTCAAAGGTTTCATTCGTCCCAGTACTTCACCATGGGGAGCCCCTGTTTTGTTTGTTAAAAAGAAAGATGGTTCCATGAGACTTTGCATTGATTATAGAGCTTTGAATAACATCACTGTTAAAAACAAGTATCCTTTGCCTCATATTGATGACTTGTTTGATCAGCTCCAGGGAGCTCAGTACTTTTCCAAGATTGACTTGAGATCCGGATACCATCAGCTGAAGGTGAAGGAGGATGACATCCCGAAAACAGCCTTTCGTACTAGATATGGGCATTATGAATTTGTTGTTATGCCATTTGGGTTAACTAATGCACCTGCTGTATTCATGAATCTTATGAATAGAGTATTTCATGAGTTCTTGGATAAGTTTATGGTGGTATTTATTGATGACATTCTGGTTTTTTCTAAAAATAAAGAGGATCATGAAAAACATCTAAGGGTTGTTTTACAAACTTTAAAAGACAAGAAACTATATGGAAAATTCAGCAAGTGTGATTTTTGGTTGCAACAGATTTCTTTTCTTGGGCACATTGTAAATAAGGATGGAATAACAGTTGATCCTGCCAAAACAAAAGTAGTTGATGAATGGCCAAGACCCACAAATGTTACAGAGATTCGTAGTTTTCTGGGCTTAGCAAGTTATTACCGACGCTTTGTTGAGAACTTTTCACGGTTATCTAGCCCAATAACTAAGTTAACACGGAAAGGGGTTAATTTTGTTTGGACAGAGGAATGTGATGTTTGTTTTCAGGAACTAAAGAAGAGATTGGTGAATGCTCCAGTTTTGGCCTTACCTTCCCGGAATGGTGAGTTTGTCATCTATAGTGATGCTTCTTTGAAGGGACTTGGTTGTGTTTTGATGCAGAATGGTCAGGTAATTGCCTATGCTTCGAGACAACTTAAACCTCATGAGATGAATTATCCCACACATGATTTGGAATTGGCAGCTGTGGTTTTTGCTTTGAAAATATGGAGGCATCATCTATACGGAACCAAATGCCAAATATATACTGACCATAAAAGTCTTAAGTATATATTCACTCAGAAGGAATTAAACATGAGGCAGAGAAGATGGCTGGAACTGATAAAGGATTATGACTGCACGATTAATTACCATCCTGGAAAAGCAAACAAAGTAGCGGATGCCTTAAGTCGGAAAAATCATGCATCATTAACCATGCTACGTTTGGAACGTGATCCCTTGATTAATGATTTGATAATTTTTGGCTTGGAAGTTGTTGGTGCGGGGAATATATCTGTTTTGTTTCAGGTTTCAGTGCAGTCTTCGTTGTCAGACAGAATTATGAAAGCGCAGAGGGAAGACCGAGAGCTACAGAAAAAGGTAGAATTGGTTAAAATGGGTAAGTTTCCAGAATTTAATCTTGATAAAGATTGTGTTTTAAGGTTTGGAAAAAGGTTGTGTGTGCCTTGTGATTCCCAGCTGAAGAAAGAATTGTTGTGTGAAGCTCATAGTTCTCCATTTTCTGTTCATCCTGGAAGTACTAAGATGTAAAGAGACCTTCGAGAGTATTACTGGTGGAATGGGATGAAAAGAGATATTGCTGATTTTACAATGAAATGTTTGACATGTCAGCAGGTTAAAGCAGAGCGACAGTTACCGAAGGGGATGCTTCAGCCTTTGCCGGTGCCAGAATGGAAATGGGAGAATATATCCATGGATTTTGTGGTGGGACTACCAAAGACTTCTCGAGGTAACAATGCGATATGGGTTATTGTTGATCGGCTAACAAAGTCTGCTCATTTTCTTTCTATTTGAGATACAATGACATTAGATCAGCTTTCTCGATTGTACCTCAAATAGATTGTCAGGTTACATGGAGTTCCTCTTTCCATTGTGTCTGACCGAGATCCCAGGTTCACTTCTAAATTTTGGAAGGGACTTCAGAAGTCTTTGGGCACAGAGTTGAATTTCAGTACAGCTTTTCATCCTCAATCAGATGGGCAGTCAGAGCGAATGATTCAAACTTTGGAGGATATGCTTCGAGCTTGTTCAATGGACTATCAGGGAAGTTGGGATCAGCATCTTTCATTAGTTGAGTTTTCTTATAATAACAGTTTCCATTCCAGTATTCAGATGGCACCTTTTGAGGCCTTGTATGGAAAGCGGTGTCGGACTCCTGCGTTTTGGGATGAAGTCGGTGAAAGAAAGTTGATGGGGCCAGAATTAGTAGAAGAAGTGGCTGAGAAGGTGAGGATGATCCAGCAACACATGAGGATAGCTCAAAGCGGGCAGAAAAGTTATGCAGATAACAGAAGGAAAGACTTCTCTTTCAAGGTAGGTGACCATGTTTTCCTTAAAATATCTCCTTGGAAAAGTGTGATGCGTTTCGGTAAGAAAGGGAAACTAAGTCCATGGTTCATCGGTCCTTTTGAAATCTTGGATAAAGTTGGAACAGTTGCGTACCGCGTAGCTTTGCCTCCGAGCTTATTTCAGGTACACAATGTTTTTCATGTTTCGATGTTGAGAAAGTATGTTCCAGATTCATCACATGTCTTGAGGCCGGAAGAAGTTCAGCTAGCAGAGAACCTTTCTTATGAAGAAAAAACGGTTCAGATTCTTGATCGAAGAGAACAGGTTTTGCGGAATAAGGTAATCCACCAGGTAAAGGTTTTGTGGAGAAACCACATGGCTGAAGAAGCAACATGGGAGTCTGAAAATGCTATGAGGGAAAAATACCCTCAGTTATTTAATAAGTAAATAAAATTGCGAGGACGCAATTTCAAGAAGGTGGGGATAATGTAACATCCCAAGGTTTTCTAAAAATAAATTGAAAATGCTTGAAATTTTGTTTAAGGTATATATTTATAAGTATCCTTTAAACATAATTTTATTTCTTCTATGTTTTGAATTTCAAGAAACTATCATCTACAATTGTGTTCAGTATGTTATTTCGAGTCTGATGGAACAAACTTGTTTTTTTGGAGAATAGTAACATGCCCTTATGAATAGTAATATGAATAGTAATATGAATAGTAATATGACCTCATGAATAGTAAATAATATTATTATTTTATTTTCCCATGGCAATAGGATAATGGGATCTTAATTAATTTTCCAATGTCACATAAAACTAATTGCACTTCAATTTTGTTATTTTTCGAATTAACTGTGACCTTATTTTAAAATTAAATTAATAATATTTAGAAAATTATTTTTGAAAAATGGAGTTCATTTTTGAATTCTACACGTCGAAAAATGGTTGGGGTAAATTTTTGGTATTTTTCTGAAACTCTTGAATTTTCGGTGAATAGTGAAATACGGTAAAATACCGTATAATCAATTTATCAGTAAAAATGCACTATTTATGACCTCATAAGTGATGCAAGGCCACTTGCTTCGAAATCACATGATATTTTCACTAATTAAGGCCACTTGATTTGAGATTATTCATAGTCTTGATAAAAATATTATAATAATAATTAAAATAATCTAAAATACCTCCCCTCCTCCACTATAAATACCACCCTCACTCCCCTCTTCCTCCCACACCTCTCAAGCCTTGAGCATTGTCTAATTTCTGCCAAATTCCCTCCTCAATCTTCTTCCCCACGTCCTAGAGCTGCTGGTCTCACCAAAAGACCAAAATCAAAGCCCTTAAGAAGGATCTCAAGGAGAAGAGATCAAGAGGTAAACATCCTCTTTCATTTTCATTCTTTCCATCCATTTTATGTTATTCTCTTCCTTTACCTTTGTCTTTTGTTGGGATATTTCATTAAATATTTTCCCTTACAGTCCAAATTTTTTATGATTGATGAGATATTCCATTCCTCTCATCAATCTTGTTTTTATGAAATTTTTAGAGGCGCCGTTAGGCTGCCGAATTTTTTGTAAGAAATTTCTCATGTTTTCTTTATTTCATGATTCCTTCCACTTCTTTCTTCACCCCCTCTTATCCAAGAGGCATGAAATCTCCAGAATCATGTATATTCTGGATGTTTTCATGTTTATGGAAAATTACAAATCATTATTCCTCTCCTCTTTCACTTATTTAAAGAATCAAAAAAACATTGTCCATTTGTGTCGAATTACCGATATCGTGGACGATGTATTTTCAATTTCCATTAATTATTTCAAGTCTGGTCATGAAACCATTTATATGGTTGAACCAGGTTATAATATATGTTTTATGAATCATATAAGGTTCTGTAATTCTTTTGTACTCATGATTCAAACTTATAAGACTAAATGAAATTGTAATTATCAAAGAACCACTTAAATTATCTAAACGAACATAATTAATGTTTTAACTTATAAATCATCATCATATAAGGCACCAAAGTGATGAATGGTATAATTTATGGTACTGGAGTTATGTAACTAATACTCCATTCCAATTCTGGAGTTTCACTTCCAATCAACAAGAACGATTCATCATGAACCGATCGTGAAAATCACAAAAGACCTCACCCAAAATAATGCAAGGAACAAAATACTAACAAATAAGGGGTGAAATGAGGTTATGAAATGACCATATAAGATGTTATAAACATGAACACGTTTCTTTAAAATCCTATTAACACTCCTTTAACCATTATACAGGAGGTTCAAACAATTTTGAAGTAGGACAAGCCCAAGGTAAGGGAATTCTTAACCCGATTTCCATTCTTTGGGTTAACCTTCTACTTTATAATTTATGTGCTATTTAAATTGTTTGTGTGATGGGTTCTGTTTATATTATGTTTAATTATGTGTATTTACAGAGTATATACATATTCCATCCACTCAATTAAGTCTCACTTCAAGTATATGATGTTTATAAGGGACTTTTCTTCTAAAATCCTCTTTTAAAATTCTGTTTTATAAGATTCAAAGGCAATGTTTTTATGCTATTATTTATGTTGAATGATTATGTTTTGGCTATTGGGCATTGTTTATTATGAAGGGTGGGACCTATATTTCCCTCCAATTCATTGGGTATGAGTAAGTTGGAGGTCGGCCGTATGGTTACTCCAAGTGTAACTGTGATGGTTACACAAAGTAAGGTAGCCGTGAGGGTTACAAATTTTAAGGTAGCCAAGATGGTTACAAGATTATGTAAGTAATGCCCCAATATACCTTTATGATTATAATTATGTTTGTATGGATCTTGTGTAAATCTCATGTTACGCTAAGTAAGATTTTATGGGTGTAAATCATGTATTTTGAAAATGTTTCCATATGTTTTGTGTATTCATGGACTAATGAGATTTTTTCCTTCTTTTTCATACCTTACTGAGCTTTTGTGCTCATCCCAAGTTTTTAAATGATTTTTCACAGGTTAATGGATGAATAATACAAGGAAGGAAGACATGTTAAATGTTGAAGAATTGTCAAGGAGTCTTGTTTTATGTTTTAATGTTTTATATTCTGAGGAAAATGGAAACTGATTTTATGGTATCCACTATGTAACAATGTGTAATGTTATGAATATTTTGTCTTAATTCTCTAAAGCTCTAAACTTGAAAAGATCCTCAATGTAAAATAAAGTGTTTTCTTGAATAAATTCAAGATTATGTATGAAATAAGTGCGGGTCCTTATAGATAGTTATTCAGAAGGTTCTTCTAACAACAGTAATTAAAAATAGATGCATATTCTAATTTTTTTATGAAATCCCAAAGGGAACCAATTGTTTCTTGGAAAAGGTAAAAACTGATGAATCCCTTATTAACATGTCACTAAATGTAAACTATCCTAATGGGAAAAATTCAGCATCATCTGATGAAGAATCCTCCTTAGATAAGAAGTATAATACTCTAGCTAGTTATGAAGAATTATCTAGGTTTTTGAAACTTCTAGAAAAAGAATATTGTAATGATTGTAAAAAATTGATAATGACCAAAACAAATTTTTAATGCATATTCAAGTATTACTATTTTAACAACTAAAATATAATTTATTTCTAAATATATTTATAAATTTAATACTAAAAAATATTTCAAAAGTTCCTGAGAAATTTATTTCTGAGAAAAATAATTTTCAATGTGACTTTATAAAAATAAATTCAAATACGATTACTTAGGAGGTAAAAAAACATAGCTATAAAACTAAAGTCTGAAATCTCAAGTTTAATGAATTTTTTATCTATGTTTACCATTGGTAAGGAAAAACGTGATAAAATTTATTAGAAAATTTGACCTCAGATTGATAATACCGGGACGGGTTTTATTAATAAAAAACCTATTTTCAATATAAACTATTTTATTCCTGAAAATTCTCTATTTTGCATAGTGTCAAAATAGTGAACACTGGAAAAGTAAATAAACTTTAAATAAAGTTAAGTCTCTAGGTTTTCATAATGCATATTTTACTATAGAAACGAAATTTGATCAAAACAATAAAGTTGGACCAGTATGGTTACCTAAAATTTTATTTTCTAATAATATAGAACCCAATAAGTTTTGGGTTTTTAAAATCTAATTTCATTATTTTTCAGAAAATTGATAAAGTACCATGAAAAAAAATTCGTGTATGGATAGTGGTTCCTTCAAAAATATGACTGGAAATAAATACTTTTTAAGAATATTATCAAGATGAAATGTTGAAATGTCACTTTCAGAGATAATGTTAACGAAGATATTATTATAATAGTTAACATTATTCTTCTTATAAAATATATAATTTCAAATATTTGTACTTTATAGGATATAAGCACAAACTTATCAATATATTTCAATTAGTTGATGATGGTTATCTTATGATATTTGGTAATGAAAAATGTATTACACATAGTTCAAAATATGATTTTATTCTTTTTTCCAATCAGCAAGAGAATTTTTACACTTTAAACATAGAAGACCTTAGGATCCAAGACTTACTTTTTCTTAGTGCAATGTAAGATCAATCTTGGTTATGGAATATATGGTTAGGAAACTATAACCTTAAAACTTTAGCTAAGTTGACTAGGAAATTACTTCTTAAGGATCTATCATAAATTTGGTTTGATACTTATAAATTTTGTCATCCCTATCAATATGGTAAGAAACATAAGTTATGTTTTGAATATATTAGTGAATTTTTTAATTTTAATGCTTTACAGTTAGTGCACATGAGATTATTTAGTCCTACCCAAACTGGAAGTATTAGTGGAAAATACTATGTATATGTTATAGTAAATGACTACACTAGATATACATGGGTCTATTTTCTAACAAGAAACTTTGAATCCTTTAGTTATTTTAAAAAAAAATTAGCCATAGTTAAAAATGAGAAAAATGTTTCATTTATAACTATTTGTAGTGATCATGGTGGAGAATTTGGAAATTATGATTTTGAAACCTTTTGTATTAAGAGATGTATTATACAAAACTTTTCGGCACCTATAACTCCATAGTAAAATGGTGTAATCGAAAGAAGAAATGGAGTTATTGAAGAGAATATAAGAACCATTATTATTGAATAATCAATTCATAATCATGTTTTGCATTGAATACATTAGTACTCCCTACTAAACTATAAATTGATTCTTAGTTAGAATTTTTATTAATAAAACTCTTTATGAGTTGTTGACTAGAATAAAACCAAAAGTTTATTACTTAAAATTATTTGTATGCGATGTATTAATATTTAATAATATATATAAACTTCATAAATTTACTACAAAGTTAAATAAAGGAATATTTTTTAGGTTTTTCAATACCTAGTAAGGATTATAGAGAATTTAATAAAAATACAAGTACTATTGGGGAAATAGTACATGTTAAGTTTGATGAAATAAATCCCTTCAGATGTTATTTCTAAAACTGATTTTCAACCTATTGTATAAATTTATCCTAATAAAGATATAACTCAAGAAAATGTTTTTGAAGTTATACCTAAATAATTTTTTCAACCTGTTTTAAAGAACATACTTTTGAAAATATAAGAAACTAGTTGTTTCTTAGGAATCGTCCTATTGATAATAACATTGGTGACGTAGATCAACTAGTTAGGACTAAAAGTTTCTTGAGAAATGAAATTTAACATATAGCTTTATTATCTCAATTCAAACCTAAGAATCCTGATGAGGTTTTATGTGATGAGGATTGGATAAAAGCTATGAAATATGATCTAAATGAGATTTAGAGGAATCAAGTCTGTACTTTGGTTAATGTCTTAAAGATAATTCTATAATTAGAGTAAAATGGGGTTTTTGGAATAAATGTGATGAAAATGGGATAATATTTAGAAAGAAATATAGACTTGTTGTTAAGGGTTATAATCAATAATAAGTAATATACTATGAAGAAACCTATGCACCGGTAGAAAGACTTGAATTTATTCATATACTTCTATCCTATGTAGAATTTTTAAATTTTAAACAACATCAAATGGATATAAAGTGTACTTTCCTTGATGTATATGTTTAGGAGGAAGTTTATATAGAACAAACCCCTCATTTTGAAAATGAAAAACATCCATAACATGTTTATAAACTTACCAAAGCACTTTATGACCTTAAACAATACCCTAGAGCTTGGTATGATATGATGACTAGATTTTTTTACCAAAAAATTTTTGTAAAGGAGTTGTGGATCAAACACTTTTAATAATTGAAGTAAAATAATATTACGATTTTAAAAATATATGTTTATGACATTATATTTGGTTCGACTCCAAAATCATTAACATATTCCATTTCATATCTTATGAAATACGAGTTTGAAATGAGTATAATGAGTGCGTTAACATACTTTTTAGGATTTTAAATTTCAAAGAAAAAAGAAGGAACGTTTATTTATCAACATAATTATATAAAATATCTACTCAATAAATTTAGTTATGATAACACTATATGTAATAGCACTCCAATCAGAACCTCAAATACATTAGATCTTGATGAAACTGGGAAACCAATTGATCAAAAGTCTTTTAGAGGTATGATTAGAAGTGTACTTTACTTGATAGATAGTCACCTAGATTGAATATTTATTTCATTATTATATGATAGATATCAATCCAATCCTAAATAATCCCATATTAAAGCTATTAAATTTATCTTTTTTACTTAAAAAACTATGGATTTAGGCTTATTATATTCTTTTAGAAATGTTTTGAACTAAAAACAATTTTGGATGCTTATGTTGGTGGATGTAGAAATGGATATAAAAATAATATCTAGAAAATTTAATATCATAGAAGATTATTTAGTTTCTTATTCATGTCATAAAAACACCAATCATAAGAACTTTCCACTACTGAATTCGAATATGTGGTATCTAGAAGATGTTATACTCATGTGTCGTGGATTTAACAAAACATTCACTAACTATGGAATGAGTTTTAAAAAAACTAAAATACTTTGTGACATAAAAAGTTCAATTTAGTTATTTAAAAACCCAAATAATCACTCACGTGCTAACAAAATAGACATAATACAAAATTTCCATTGGGATCACATAAAAAAGGAGATATAATTTTAAATTTCATCATAATGTAAGAACAACTTACTGATATTTTCAAAAAACCCCTTAGTTTTGATAGATTTTAATATATTAAACAGCAACTATTAATGATCAATATCAAGTTATTATTCACATCACTTATTGTCCCAAATATCTCTTTACATTAATGAACTCCCTTTCATAGTGGGGGTTCAATTTTTGGTGTCTAATTGTTTTTTTAGTTTTCTAAAAGATTTTATCGTAACAACATTTTTGGACTTAAAATTTTTAAAAAAAATTCATGTATAAAAAAATTTATTAAAGATTTTGGATAATATTTTTTTTATAAAAATATTATAATCTATTTTTATTGTAAAATTATTGTAATCTATTTTTGTTATAAAATAATCATAATCAGTTTTTTATAAAACAATAGTAATCAGTTTTTGATATAAAAATATCTTAAATTTTTTTTTATAAAACTATCATAATTAGTTTTTTAGGTATAAAATTTTGCAATATGTTTTTTATATAAAAAAATAATAATAGATTACTCATACCAATGAAATTTTTATACTCTGAAAGGTACTATTCGATTATTTTACTTTTTTCACTAATCCATTATGATAGTTTATTCATTTGTTTGATAAATTATTCATTTATTTTTTTTATAAAACATTTATTTGTTTTCAAATGTAATAGTTTTTTAATCAGACCTATACTCACTCTAATGAAAAGTTTTCTCAAACTTTGAGAGTTCAAATTTACATTTAAAACATTCTTCAAATAAATATTATATATCAAATTCGAAAAGGACTTTTAATATAAACCATTGAAATTCATGGAATTACAACCATCATTCCTTGTTCCTATATAAGGTTGGTAAAACCTGTGTCCCATATCAATTATCAAATTATTTTCCAAAAAAATATTTCATTAATTTTAGTTATTGTTCCATTTTTTTAGATTTTTTCCAACTTTCAACATCACTCTCAGTACAATGGAAACTATGGAAGATATTTTATATAGGTAATTGTTTAGGGAAATAATCATAGAAAGAAAATTTTATGATAAGTATGATTATATTTTTAATAGAATTATTTATTTTCATGGATAGTGAAATTTCTATGTAGAAAAACCTAACAATGACTTTTTCTTGCATTACTATGATATCATCAGATAATTATATACCTTAGTGTAGTTTTTATCTAAATTTGAGACAAATTTAGTGTACTTTTTTATGTTTTCTAAGAAATATATGCTTTTTTACAAACAATTAGAAGATTTGGTTGGCATTCATACTGAAGGTAGATCCTATTTATTGTCATATAAATTAAATAATATACATGAAACTTTTTAGAAAATTTTTTAAGAAGTTTATTTGTTTCCAAGTTATTATAATTATAGGAAAGTATCACATATTCCACTAGATTCTATTGTCATGCTGTTATGGATTTAAGGGTACCTTGTACTAAGGAAGCGTGATAGGGACACCCTGCAGGTTTTTGATATATTTTTTGGATTTATTGATAAACATGACACAATTAAACATGGTTAATTTTATATTCATTATGGTAGAATCAATAAAGAAATATTATATAAAGTAAAAGATCATAATGTTCTATTATTTTTTAAATAAGTTACTTGTGAAGTGTATGAAAATTTTCAAAGTTGAGAATAAGACCTACCTGATGAGGTAGAAGATTTATTTGATTGGTGAAGAAACAATATCAAGAATAAAGTTGGTTTTCAATTCAAAGATAAATATGTTTGTTGATAAGGATGAAAGAACCGTGTTTGATTCTGGACCATAAAAGAAAGTATAATTTGTGAAAGAAAATAGAAAGTTTGAATCTTCAATTATAAAGAAGAATACGAAAGAAAATAAAATTTCAGATGATGATTTCAAAAAGCTGATGGAACAAATGGCACAAAAGAAAATTAGGGACCTCGAGTTTGGGTTCAATGTATCTAAGGCCTTATCCTTAAATATTCATGCTAATAAGGATTTTAAAAAGTAAGAAAATAATAAGGAATAAAATAAGAGATTACAAGAGGAAAATTTTGGTAAAGTATACTAAAGGATATTAGGATAGCTTCAAAAAATATAATAATTACTGATATTGTATTGAATTTTATTGAAACGAAAATTATTCTTTTAGTTGTAACACAATTTTCTCATAAGGGAAAAGGTAAATAAATAGTTGATGAAATTATAGATTCTGTACCAATAAAAGGTAAAAATGTAGTTCATAAATAGAAATAATTGGTTTGTAAATCCTTTGTAAAAGGATTACTTAGAACTGTAAGACGATTTGAAAAAGAACTTGATGAATTATAGGAGGAAGAAAAATAAAAGGAATAAAAATAACAAGATAAATAAGAATAAGAAGTAGAATAATAATAAAAGGAGAAGGAGGAAGAGAAAAAAAATTATGATGATGAAACATAGATAGATTAAGAAATTAAACAAAATAAAATATCAGACTCATCATAATCCTCATCTCCTTTACCTTCACATTAAAATAAGGATACTAACATAGAAGGGTTAGAATAGGGAAAATAACCATTATTATAGAAATAAAATTCATCTTTAAAAGAGGAAGAAAAGTCTTATTCCAAAGTTGATGAAGAATATCAACAATCACATACTAGGTTTAAAAAAATTGAATCTAATAAATATGTGGAAATTATATGTTTTTATGAATAAAAGAATGTTTCTAATAAAATAAAAAGAAAAAAATTGATGAAAATGAAAAACATAATAACAAATCTTTAAGACAGAAAGATCATAAAGTATCTTAAGGATCATCATATTTGGAAGATATAATTTCTCAAAAGGGTTAATATTATAATTTTTAAAATCTAAGAAGGTTAAGTGATACCATTCATTAATTTCCTAATATTGAGGTGAGATGTAAAATCATTCATTATATTATTAATGTGAAATCAGAATCTCGGAATATTCTTACTGAATTAGTTATGTGGATTCAGGGAGATTTGAAAACCTTCCATGAAAAGTCCATGACTTAGAAGAGATCCTACAATGAAATGGTTACGTGTACAAATAAATTGGATAGTGATATCAGGGACCATGATGACCAAATAATGGAAGTAAATAAACTATATTTTTAAATGTATAATTCTTTTGAAAATTTATCAATAAATGTATCAGATCATGAAAAGTTTTTAAATGAGTTAAGGGATATAATAGATGAACAGAGTAAGGAAGTAAAAGTTATCAAAGAATAAGTTTACAACCTAGAGTTAGAGAATATCCATCTAAGAATGTGTGAATTTTAATTGATTCTTATTAAGGAATAAAATAAGGATATTCTTAAGGATGTTAAAAAATATAAATCAGTAATCCGAAAAACAAAATGGTAATGGAAGACCAGATTTTGAAGCATTAATCACCGATGAAAGAGTCTGAAAGGGACCATAATGAGTTGAATAAGGTGAAGAAAATTGTGAAGAAGTTGATAAAGAAAGATTAAAATTTTCAATTTGAATACCTGATATAACATTTTAAAATATTTTAATGGATGTCGAATATGAATTACTTTTCACTAAAACATTTTGTGTTTGAATTTTCTGTAATTACTCTCTGATTTATGTTCTTTCAATACTTTATTTGATTATTAGTTATTTAAATTAAAATATTTCTCATATGTTATCTCTTTCTTACATTTCAAGTAACTTAAATTCTCTAATGCAACTCCCCAACTCGAGTTTCCCGAAGCAGATGCATTATTTTATTAAATTGGCATGATTTCAATAAAGTTGTATCTTGAAGGACTGAGTATTATAATAGTTTTGGAAAACTAGATACATACATAAGTTCAACATTACAACTTGAAATTAAATACAATATAGTATATCCATTTTTAACTCTCATAACTCCTATATTATCCCTAAAAGTCATTCATAATACACATCTTCGCAACCTATAGAAATATAAAACCTATGAAAGGGTTGATCTTAGATACTCAGTAAGGGTAAATAATATTGCGGAAGTAATCATAAACATAAATGTTGGGAATGATGAATAATTAACAACACATGCCTTTAAAAATAAACTTGAGCATAATATAGAAGGAATAAAACCTAATAAAATAATTCCATAAAACATAACGATTGATATTATACTAGTCAAATAAACACATGTACTATCAATTAATTGTTTCATAATGTAGGAATTCATAATGTCGGACATCATAATCATACCGTCAAGGCCTCGTTCCAATAACATGCATAAATGGGTAAAAACACAAACTAGTTTGTCTTTTGAGGCCTACCGATGCATCAAGGGGCTATAGTAGTCCCTGACCATCACTTACTAAGTTCAATACACTCCTCATATGAAAAGGGTGATACATAGACCATATAAACATTAATATTGAATATCTAGCATCAAAATGTGAATAATTTAACTATAACCTCTGAATGGTGTCAAATTAGGACATACACAGTCAAACTGATCATCAACCATTCAAAAAAAAACATGGTAGATGATATCATAAGAGATAAAACTCAATGAATTAGAAGACTTGACAAAGGATGTTTAAATATATTAATATTCTTTTAAATGATAACATTGAAAATTTCATGAGGAAATAATATTTAAACACTCCAAAGTATCTCATTCCACTTTGAAACATTCAAATCATAAACCCTTAGAATATCAAGAGAATAATGAGACTCTTTATATGATATATAAAAGGGCAGTACATACACCACATGTAAGGAAAAGGTGGTGATTATCCATTAAATGAGGCTAATATTCATTATTAACATATATAATATTCATGTGCTTTATTATTCATAAACACCATTTTAGTTCATTTTACACTGTGAACGTCATTTCACATTATAATTGTAATTCCTTCTTAAAATGCACTATTATATGGTACATTTTTTAACATCATTTAAAGTACCCAATGATCTTTATTTTATTTTCATATTTAATTTTCAGGTTTATAATTATATTGGCAACAATTCAAACTTGTGGAGTGCTGGTAGATTCGCATTGGAAGACCACCAAAATGGGATTTCATGCAAACAATTCTGGAGAAGGCAAATTGGACACCAACCCACTGATAAGAATGTGGGGCCCAACATATAGGACCAATGAAGCCCAAATTTCGTGGGATGATAGAAGATATATAGAGGAACAAATAATTTTTCATGATACAGTGCTAATTTGTCCTTAATGGTATTTATTAGGGCATCCTAATTTGGAGATAAATTTCTGGGCCAGATTCTATGGCCCATAAAACCGTACCACCACTTTAATCATATCTCGAAAAAAAAATATTTTTTTGGGCTAAAATTTTACAGAGATCTAGGGGACATTATGAGATTAATTTATTTATTATATGGACCACTCTGATTTAGCTATCTAGAAGGTCTTGCAGGCGACTCTGTTCGGTGGAAGCATGCTGGATTCCACCTCAGGTCAAGGGTGGAAAAGTCTACTCTCTCTTAACATTCCTCCCACCTAGGCCCACAACCATTAATTAAGGTTACTTCCACTATTATAGGATTGACCCAAGGCTTAAATATTTCATGTTTAAGTTAGTGGTGGCAGAGGATTTGAGGATCCTGGGAGTATTGTTTTCATTGTAATGTTATTATGTCGATTTGGCTTTGTAATGTTCGTGTTTCTCATGTAAGTTGTTTGTATCACCATAGTTATTAATAAAATTTCTTAATTTCCTATTATTCTGTTTTTCTTCATATCAATTTCATATCTTTTCCTTAAGGTATGAATTTATTCACACCTTACCTTGTGATATTCTTCACATAATGGTGGAGTGATTGTTCTCTTTTTATTGTTTTTGTACTTCTCAAATTCCTCCCTCATGAGTCTACTTTCCACATCCATTGAAACCATAGAATCAATGATGGGATAAATCTTTTATGGGTTGATCAAAGAAGTAGAAAGGGTATGGTTTGTATTTTATTTCTTACTCCACTAATTTCTAATCACTTCTTTTAATTGATAATTTTTTTTGAAGATCTTTGAACTCCTTCATCCTTGTTGAATTTAAGGCCACACACTTCAAGTTATAATACAAACATTTACCTTGAAGTGCTAAAAACATTAATCCTTCAAGTGTATAGGTGATTAGTATTAAAAGGTGTAGGTATTAATCCAGTAATTGTGATGTGGTTTGATCTTCTTAAATGAACAAATCTCAAATATAAGAAATTGAAATCATTAAAAAGGAATTCATCCAATCCACCCCAAGTGGTAACATAGGATCAACTCATTATCATATTTTGGATTAACTTAAATATGTAATTTATTCCTTAAACCCATCTAAAATAAACCCAAGTTGGCCAATTAATATATGGAAACAATCCATAGAATGTACATGTTTGTAGGTTACTTTTTAGGTCTTTAAAGATTTGATAACCCAAGCTAAACTTCAAGGACTGTTATACATTCATCTCTTGGGTAAATTTGAGCATGAATCAAATTTTGGTGTCATAGCCAAGGATCCAAGTAATTCATCTCAACACCCATTCTATTCTCCCCCATTTATTTTATTCTCACCCAATATCTCTTATCTTTTCCCTTTCTCATTTTTTTTCTTTTGGTGCATGCCCGCCTAAACCCACAATTAATCAAACCGTCTAGTTATGGTGGAAAGTCCTAGGGTTGGGGAGTCAAGTACACCAAGAGAACTTTTTGCATTACATCCTAATATTCTTAATACTCTAGAGTCAAAAATTAAGCCTATTTCAATATAAGTTATTCAAAGAAACCAACTCATAAACCTGGGTGGGAACCAAAATGAAAATTCAAATGAACCAAAAGATCAAACTGAGGAAACTGATAACAATGTGAAAAAATAACTCTTCAACAAACAACCCCAAAACCAGCACCATTTCCTCAATGCATAAGGGGTAAAACCAAGCCTTAATTGAGTGGAACATTGAGGGAAATCTTCTCACAAGTCAAGTTGATCATTCCCCTTTTTGATGCAATCCAAACCATACTTGCCTACTCAAAGTACCTTATGGACTTGTGCACTTTTAAAAGAAAATTTTCACTTAAAAACCAAGTCCTTTTGGCATCTAATGTGAGTACCACCATTCAAGAGACCATTCATTCTAAGCTAAAAGGCCCGGGTTTCCCTTTCATCAATGTTGAACAAGTAGAGAGAAAAGTAGTCAAGGCCTTGAGTGGCCAAGGAGCTAGTGTCAATCTCATCCCCAATGATGTGTACTGCTAGTTAGGCCTAGAAGAGCTCCAAACCACATCATTCACACTTCAACTTTCTGATCATAGCATTAGGGTTCCAAAGGGGATTTTAAAGGATTTTCTGGTAAAGGTTGAAAACTTCATCTACCCTGCTGACTTCATTGTCCTCAACAACCATCCAAACTTAGGAAATAAGGAACAAGCCCCAATCATCCTTGGTCATCCCTTACTTGCAACAATCAACTCTGTTATCCGAGTGTAAAATGGTAACATGACCATCACTTTTGGAAACATGAGTCTGGAATTGAACATCTATAATGCAAGCTCACAAATAGGGGTTGAAGAGTACATTCATGAATTAAACATGATATGAAGCATTGATAATGAATCTATAGAACATCAAAGAATAATTGGTGGATATTTTAGTCAGGATGAGATTATATTCCTTTTTTCTCATGAAGAATGTTTATCTCCTTGGATTGAATCATTTTAAAATTTCTCTTAAGATGAAGTCTTAGGTCCAATAATCAGTGAAAACTTTCAGGAAACCACTTTCATGGAGACCACTCCAACTTACTTCCCTAAATCTGATCAAGATAATCTAGTATCTAAAACTTCTATATGTGGGGAATCAATCCTATATAAAACTCTACGAAACAAAATTGATCTTGATCCAATGTCCCAATCTTCTGCTGAAATTATAAACCAACCTGATCTTGAATTGAAGGAACTTCCTACTGCACTCATGTATGCCTTCTTAGGGGACAATCAGACACATCCTATAGTCATTTCTTCTTATCTTGAAGCCAATCATGAGAGGATGCTTCTAGATGTCCTTAAGAAACATAAGAAATCCTTTGGATGGACATTGTCTGATATTCGTAGGATTATCCCACTTTTTGGGACTCATAGGATTATTTTAGAATCTGATTCAAAGCCATTTCGTCAACCTCAACGGTGACTTAATCCTAATCTCATGGAAGTAGTGAGAAAATAACTTCTGAAATTGTTAAAAGATGGTATCATATATCCCATAGTTGAGAGTGAGTGGGTCAGCCCAATCCAAGTGGTTCCCATGAAGGTAGGAATCACAGTGGTAACCAATAAGGATGGAGAGATTCTTCCAACTTGGGTGAGTAGAGAATTGAGGGTCTTCATTGACTATAGGAAGCTAAAATCATTCACCAAGAAGGACCATTTCCCCTTACCATTCACTGACCAATTCCTTGAGAGAGTGGTAGGTCATGCCTTATATTATTTCATAGATGAGTACTCAGGTTATAATCAAATTGAGGTATCCCTAGAGGATCAAGGGAAGACTAAATTCACATGTCCATTCAATACCTTTTCTTTCAAATGCATGCCCTTCGGGTTATGTAATGCCCTTGGAACCTTCCAGCAGTGCATGATGGGAATATTCTCAGCAATGGTAGGGGATTTTTTTGAGGTCTTCATGGATGACTTCTCTATGTTTGGGGATACATTTGAGGGATTTCTGAGGAATGTGGAGAAAGTATTTTCAAGATGTGAAGAAAATAATTTGGTCCTAAACTGGGAAAAATTCAATTTCATGGTTAAAGAGGTACTTGTTCTAGTCCATTGGTTCTCAAGTAGGTGGATTGAAGTTGATAAGGCCAAGGTTTACATCATTTTTCACCTTCCATCACCCAAAACTATCAAGGAAGTGAAGTATTTGTTTGGACGTAGTGGTTTCTATAGAATATTCATCAAGGACTTTAGTTAAATCTCTCATCATCTTTGTTCTCTCATAGTAAAAGATGGTCCATTTGTTTGGATAGAAAGCTAAGAGGGTATATTATCAACCCTCAAATCCTCTCTCACCTCTCCTCCCATTAGGAAATATCCATATTGGAACCTTTCTTTCAATCTTATGTGTGATTCCAGTGACTTTTTTTAGGATTTGTGTTAGGAAAACATTGTGATAAAACTTCTTATGTCATTTCTTATGCAAGAAAATCCTTAAATGATGCCCAAATCAACTACAACACCATTGAAAAGGATTTACTTGATATTGTGTTTGCCTTAGAGAAGTTTAGGTCCTACATCTTAGGATCCCCCATCACTGTGTTCACTGACCACTCTGCACTAAAATAACTCTTCCAAAAACAAGATTCTAAGGCTAGACTGATTAGGTGGGTCCTTCTCCTACCAGAATTTGACCTCACAATCAAGGATAGAAAGGGTGTTGAAAATTTCGTAGCTGATCACCTCTCTAGTATATAATTCAAAGACAACTCAAATCCCCTTTCTGTGATTGATTCATTTCTCGATGAACACCTATACTCTGTGAATGACTGCCCTTGGTATGCTAACATTGCAAATTTCTAAGTTACAAGAGACATTATGAAATTATTAGGGACTCAAACTCGAGGTAAATTCCTTTCTAATGTTAGGAACTATGTGTTTGATGATCCATACCTCTATATGTTCTACCGTGACCATGTCATTAGAAGGTGTGTCCCAGATTCTGAACAAGAGTCCATCCTTAAATTTTGTCATAGTGAGGCATATGGAGGTCACTTTTCCTCTAAGAAAGCATCTGCTAAAATTATTCAGTGTGGTATCTTCTGGCCCACCCTCTCAAGGGACTCCTACACATTTTTTTCAATGTTTTCCTAAGTGTCAACAAGTAGGGTCAATCACAAAAAAGAATAAAATTTCACTCGCTCCCATCTTAGTGATTGAAATCTTTGACTGCTGGGGAATCGATTTCATGGGTCCCTTCCCAAACTCTAGGGGATACCTCTACTTCCTCTTATCTATTGATTATGTCTCAAATGGGTTAAAGACATTCCCACCAAGTCTAATGGCCATCATTTTGTGATCTGATTTCTGAAAGAGCACATATTTTCTCAATTTTAAATTCCTAGGGATATAATCAGTGATCGAGTAACCCATTTCTGCAACCGTCCATTCTCTTCACTCATATCTAATTATGGGATTTCTTATAAATTTTCCACTGCATACCATCCTCAAACCAATGGTCAAGCTGAGTTAGAAAATAGGTAGATTAAGAATATTTTTGAAAAACTGTCAATCCTTCTAGGAAAGATTGTTCTGAGAAACTCTTATATACTCTATAGGTATATCATACAGTATAAAAAATCATCCTAGGAATGTCACCATATTGGTTGGTTTATGGAAAATCATGCCATTTACCTGTTGAAATTTATCATAAGGATTTTTGGGAAATTGAGAAAATAAATTATGACCTCTCATTGTCTGGAACAAAAAGGAAATTAGATCTCAATAAACTTGAGAAACTAAGGATGAAGGCTTATGAAAATTCAAGGATCAATAAATCTAGAGTTCAAGCCTACCGATATAGGAATATCAAAGTCAAACATTTTGAACTAGGAAAATTTGTGCTCTTGTATACTTCAAAACTTCATTTACACATGAAAAAGTTAAGGTCTAGATGGTCAGGTTGTTTCATAGTGCATCAGGTTTACCCCATGGGGAAGTAGAGGTTCATGATCCCATAAGTGGTTACATTATCAAGGTCAATGGTCAAAGGTTAAACCCATTCATTAAATCATTCAATAAACAAGAAACAGAGGTTGAGTGAACTGATCCAACCTATAAACTAAGAAAAATTGATAGATTTTGGATCCAGTTCAGGCTAACGATGTTAAACAAAGCGCTGCATGGGAGGCGACCCACGGTTTTTAAGTTTCTAATCATTTTGTTTTTTAATCAACTTTATATTTTAAATTAGTTTAATGAATCATTTTGATATTTAAAAATAAAAAAAAATAGATCGTTGACCTGTTCTTCTATTATGAGTATGGATGAGTTTGAAAGAGGAGTGTCGTATTCATCTGTGTCACGTGGTGTGATCCTTGAGTAATACCTTACCTAGAAATTTAAAAAGAAGACAATGTATCATCAGTTCATTTTATTTTTATGTGTTTTTATGTTAAAAAAATATAATATTAATAATAAAATTAAAATTCCACATCATAGGTCATGGGGAAAACTCTGTCACAACCGTTGAAGTCGTGGGGACTCAAACTCGGAACCTAAGGGAGATAGGGGTGTGCGCTTACCACTGACCTACGACTTAGTGTGCTTCTTTATTATATAACCTTTATATATATACTTCTATTTTACTTTCTTTATTATATAAATATAAATATAAATATATAGTTTTTCCCCTTTTTCTCCACTAGGGAATTCTCAGAGTGACATCGAGATCAAGGGATTAAAAGGGAGAAGTATGCATTTCAACGTCATCCACCAGGTGACTTCATTCCATGATCCTCATTTTCAATTTCTTTTTTGAACTCCCATTCTCTACCTCCACCCCCTTCTAAATTTTCTTTTCATTAAACATTGGGGACAGTGTTATTTTAAGTTGTGGGGAGATAAAATAAAAAAATATTTTTATGTCAAAAAAATGAATGATTTATAAAAAAGGAGTGTGCCTTAATGGAAGGAAAAATTTCATTAACATTGAACATGATAATAGAAATTGTACACTTTGAAACTGAATATCAAATAATTTACCATGCCTTGATTTTGATTTTAATCTATCTATAATTTTATGAGCTTAGATTTTGGAAAGTGTGGTTGTCTAATGTGATATTTCATGGTTTATATTTTCATCCAAATAAAAAAAATCACAATGCACGTCCTTTGGATAGTGGGGTATTAGTTTGAGTTCATGGGGACCCCTAAATAAATAGCATAGGTTTGGTGATAATTTTAGTTTTAATATGAGTATTAAATAAAAAAATTAAAAAAACAATAAATTTGAGTGTAGTGTAATGAAATGACCTAATGTGTGGCTTTTGGCACTTGGGGATCATGACTCCATAGTTGTCTGGCCCAGAGCTAGTAATTTTATCAATATTTTTGAAAATTTAAATTTTTTTGACTAATTTAACTCGAGATGATGGCCAAGTATGTGGGCCTCACTTGGTTCCATACGGTCTTTGAGCCTGGGAGTCATTGGTAAAGTCTTGCAAGAAGGGTTGACTCTTTTGAGTGCAATTTCAATTACCATGGAAAAATTGCAAAAACAAAAAAACAATAAAAAAACAATAAAAATATTTGAATACTCATCTTATTATTGAAATGTGAGTCCACCTAGTGCTTCCATCATTTCCATCTTGAATAAAGATGAACCCCTATGTCTAATCTGATGCACAACACATCATCACTCTTAATTGATATTAGATGAAATATGGAGATGAATTTGAACAAAGGAATGGGCTTGAGATTGGGATCTACTTATGATACTATCATGTATTAAAAAATATTTATGGGTTTCATGATTGTTTGGTATAAAGGTTTTTTGTGATCATTATGTATTAAAATGTTTTTGGAAAAGGGAATTCGAATTTCATATAGTTGAGATATATCTTTCTCAGGACTAGAAAAACTCAAGTTGGGGGGTGTGATTAGCCAATAAATGAGGATAATATTCATTTTTAATATATATAATATTCATGTGATTTATTATTCATAAACATAATTTTAGTTCATTTTACACTTTGAACATCATTTCACATTATGATTGTAATTCCTTCTTAAAATGCACTATTATGTGGTACATTTTTTAACATAATTTAAAGTACCCAATGATCTTGATTTTATTTTAATATATAATTTTCATGTTTCTAATTATATTGGTAACAATTCATTCTTGTGTAGTGTTGAAATATTAATATTGGAAGACCACCAAAATGGGATTTCATGCAAACAATTCTGGAGAAGGAAGATTGGACACCATCCCACTGATGAGAATGTGGGGCCCAACATATAGGCCCAATGAAGCCCAAATTTTGGGGAATCTAGAAGATATATAGATGAATAAATCATTCTTCAAGAGATAGTGCTAATTCAGCCTTCATGGTGGTTATTAAGGTATCCCAATTTGGTGATAAAATTCTGGGCTAGATTCTAAGGCCCATAAAATCATCCCTCCAAATTTAATCATATCTCATAAACCACAAATTCTTTTAGGTTGAAATTTTACACAGATCTAGGGGACATATGAAGATTTATTGTTGTCTTCTATGTCCCACTCCGATTCATCCATCTAGAATGTCTTACAGGTTCCTCTGTTCGGTGGAAGCAAGATGGATTCCACCTCGGGTCAAGGGTGGAAAAGTCTACTCTCTCTTAACTTTCCACCTACCTAGGCCCACCACCATTAATTGAGGTGACTTCCACTATTTTAGGCTCGACCCAAGGCTTCAAAATTTCTTATTTAAGGTAGTGGTGGCAGAGGATTTGAGGATCCTTGGATATTTGTTTTCATTGTAATGTTATTATGTCGATTTGGCTTTGTAATGTTCTTCTTTATCATGTAAGTTATTTGTATCACCTTAGTTCTTAATAAAATTTCTTCATTTCCTCTTTTTCAGTTTTTATTCTTAACAATTTGATATCGTTTCCTTAAGGTGTGAATTTATTCACACTTTACCTTTTGATATTGTTCACACAATGGTAGAGTGATTGTTTTCTTTTTATTGTTTTTTTACTTCTCCAATTCCTCCCTTATGAGTCTACTTTTTGCTTCCATTGAAACCATAGAATCAATGGAGGTCAAAATATTTTATGGGTTGATCCAAGGGAGTATCAAGGAGCTGGTTTTGTTGTTATTTCTCAATCTATTAATTTTTAATTACTTCTTCTAATTGAGAATTTTGTTTTAAGATCTTTAAACTCATTCATCCTTGTTGAATTTAAGGCCACACACTTCAAGTGCTAATACGAACTATTACCTTGAAGTGCTCAATACTCTGATCCTTAAAGTGTATAGGTGATTAGTATTAAAGGGTGTAGGTATTAAACCAGTAAGTAATGATGTTGTTTGATCTTTTTAAATGAACCAATCTAAAATATATGAAATTGGAATCATTAAAAAGGAATTCATCCAATCCACCCCAAGAGATAACTTTGGATCAACTCATTATATTAATTTTAATTAACTTAAATATATTATTGATATCTTAAACCCATCTAAAATCAACCCAAGTTGGAAACTTCATTGCCAAAAACAATCCATAGAATGTACATGTCTCTAGGTTACTTCTTAGGTCTCTGAGGATTTGATAACCCAAGATAAACTACAAGGATCGTTCTACCATCATATCTTGGGTAAATTTGAGTGTGAATCAAGTGGTGAACAAGGAATTTATTTCATAATTGTTAACGTGAGAAGAGAAAAATACTTTTTACATTAGAAAGAGGATTTATTTTGGAAAATAATTTGTGTTCAACATAAAATCATATTGTAAACATGTATATCCTAGAAAAGAAAAATTAAGTACATTTAAATATTATTTGAGGCATAAATTTTGTCCCAATGAAGTTAAGTCTTGTAAAAAGAGTTCTTAAGAAGCTTTATAAATAAAACATTTTAGTTTGGTTTAGGAAAAAATATTTAAGAGATCCTAAAGCAGAAAGGCATGTTTGTTTTCATAAAACCAGAATAAAACCCCATGTAGTTTTTTATGATAAAATGTGTGATTTTATAAAATAATTATTACTTAAAAAAGATTATATAGTTCACCTGAAAATGGATAATAATTCAAGAAGTTCCCTTTAATCGGGTTTCTTTATCGGGAATAATTGAGAAGGGAACTGTTTTAAAACATGTATACCCCCATAAAATAAAGATGATATACTCTAGATATATGATTTTAGAACATAAACACATAATCTATAAAAAATATAAAAAATTATGAAGCATTTTATTTTATTAAAGGCACAGAAAGAGTAGCTCGAATGAAAAACGGTGGTCCTGGTACAATCCTTTACCAGTTTATAATAAATCAAATCATATGCCCCAAAATTAATAATTATAAAATGATAAATTTAATACCATTAAAATAAATATATTCATGATATGATACATAAATAGGAAGTATACATACACCATATACAAGAAATAGTTGTGAATAAGAAATATCTCACAAAAATGGAAGTGAGATATAGATAACCATACCACTTTGTAATCAATTAAATCACATTACCAAAAATTAATAATTATCAAATTAATAATTTAATACCATAAAGATAAATATATTCATGATATTATATATCAAATTTAAGTATACATACACCACATACAAAAAATAAGTGGAAAATATTAGAAATCTCAAGAAAATAAAAGTGAGATGAGAAATCCCTTACCTTATATTTGAATGTGTTCTGCACTTGACCTTAATGTCCCAGATAATAAAATTAAATCCATTAGTTAATTATTTCATAACTATATATACATTTATTTTACTTATTATAATTTTCTACAGTTCATTTAGGTCATTTTAGGTGAGTTATAAGATACACATTTTTCGCCCAGGAGCATTTGTTTCCTTGGCTTTCACGATCAACATACTTGTATATGAGTATAGAAGTTAATGTGGAATGAATATAATTATCCAGAATTAAATTTATACATTATTAATGAACATAAATAAGTTTAAATGGTGATATATATCATTTTTTACATAGTATGTGGATGAATCATTAGATAAACCCTTTAGTGATAATTGTTTAGATTATTATGGTGGTTATTGATCATAACGAACTCTTTTTGTTTTATCATTTAGTATTATGTAAATATGTTTTCTATATATAAGAAAAGGGTCATATTATTCATTTTTAAACATTTCTCAACCATTAAAATTGTTTCATGAATTTCTTTGAAAATGAATTTGAAGAATGAAACATTTTCATCTATGAAGGTTGTAAATTAGCACCTCCCGGATTATGATTTCATTTATAAAATAAAAGAGGAAGACTAAGAAGATAAATGATTCTTATTAAATTAACATGATATAATTCCACTGTATAGATGATACTATATTTTCATGATAAATTGGACATAGGATGTTAAGATATAATAATAAAATAAGATAAATTAAAATGAAATTAAATGAAAAAGGAATAAGATTTACCTCTTGAAATAACCTCCTTGAGAACCTCCTTAACGGAAAGGGTTTTGCTCTTTTGGAAAGACCAATGGATCCTGGATGTGGGTAGGGACTTGGGAATATTATTTGGGAGAAACTTTTAGAATATTAAAGGCTTAGAGGAGTGAATATAAGAGGGAGTGAGGGGTGTTTTTATAGTAGAGGAGAGGAGTGTTTTTCTGTTATTTTAATCATTATTTTATTATTTTGGCTCAAGACTATGAATAGTATTTATTATTGTGACTAAAAATATTAATAAGTTTATGTGAGTTAGAACCAATGTCCATTTACATCATCCATGAATCAAGCATTATGCAGAAATTTATTTATTTAGTATATTTTTTAATTTATCGAATTTCACTATTCACAAAAAATTCATGTATTTCAGAAAAATCCCAAAAATTAACCCAAATCATTTTTTGAAAATTAAAATTAAAAAATAAACTCCATTTGATCAAAATAATATTCTAAATATGTGAAAAAATATTTTTTTAAAAAATATTTATTTAAAAAATGCAGATATTAAATTTAAAACTGATTTTATAATCCTCTCAAAAATTAACCGAGGTCTCATAAAATTATCCAAAAATCATAGAAAAACAAAATATTTATTTAGGAATGAATTTTATGAAAATTAATTTTATTTTAAATAAATTTATTAATTTAAAATTATAACTATATATTTATTACCTTCAAAAATATCAATACTTAATTATTAATTTTCAAACATTCACTCTCATTTATAATGTGCCTAAATTTTATTTATACTTTCATGGTTGATGTTACTATTTATAAGGGTCAAGTTACTATTCATAATGGTAAAATTACTATTAATAATGGTATATTACTAATCCTAAGGGTCAAATTACAGTTCACTAAAAAATGAAGTTGATCCTATTGGAGTCTAAAAAAATTACTAATCACATTGTTGTTCATCCATTTTTCGAAATTCAAATCAAGGAAGTGGTAAAATTATGTTTCATGTCTAGGTTATAACTATCTTGTGTAAATAATTATAATAATAAAGTGTTTTTTCACATACTCAGTGTTTTGTTCATCACAGGCTATATTTATTTTTAAATTCTTGGGGTGTTACATTCTCCCCTCCTTCAATAAATTTTGTTCTCACAATTTGAAATTGCACTGTGAAAGTTAAAGGTTGATACTTGAAAATTCCCATTCTTGGAAACACACATCAAAAATAGGGTTAATAAAATATCCTCTTAATAGTGGGAGAAAAATGCATAGGTCACTAGAAAACTATGCATTCAAATAGGGTAACAATAGTGTGAAGTGAAAATATTTACATGGAAGAATAATCTAACTATCATGTTCTTATGGATATTTATAGAGAACATGGTCATTATAATATTAACCATAAAAAAGTCATAAATCTTGTAATTGGTTAAAATAATATTTATTTCTCAGAAAGAAAACAATATGGATAACATTTTTGTTACAAAATATATTTCATTGAATTAAGGGATTCATTTACTTTCTATATTAGAACTAAAGAAATTAAACATACTTGATTAATTTCCTTGTCATATGAATAATATCATCCTTTGGTTATGCTTCAATCTATTTTCACTTCATTCCCTATACCTGTTAATGAATGCTCAAGATAAATTTCTTACGCCTGAAGAATTAAAATTATCTTCTACATATCATAGTGCCCACAAAAGTATTGTTATTTATTCCTCTTGTCTTTATACATCAACCTAATCCAAAATGGTTAGGATAAGATAAGATAATTCCCCAAAAATAATAAACCTTTATCTGATGAAAACAAACTTTAATCTCCAAAATTCGAATGTAAATCTCAAGGTTCAACATAGATCATTTTGAAAAATAATACCATTCTTCAACAAAAACATTCTAGACTATGACCCCAAAATCATAAGGATTTTTTCATATAGTCTTCCAAATGATATCGATAACTCTTAATATCTTATACCAAAGATTTAATTTACACTATCACATAATCCTCAAGATATTCTATCTATTTCCATAAATAACCCGGATCACCATATGTCCACAATAAAATCATATTTGACTCCAAAATACAATTCAAAATTTATTCCTCAAAATATTCTATTTACCAAAGTCTTATGGGATTCTCAAGATTGTGAACATCTTCCAAAATAACATTAATAACTTAACCAAAAAATCATTTTCAAATATCAAAGTTATGTATTTCATATAAAAAGTCCCTAAAATCAAAATAAAATTTATCCATTATATTTTTTAACTAAAAAATAGTCATGATAACTAGGACTTCATGTAGGCTAGTGGTAGGCACAACACCCTTGTCACCCTTTGGTTGTGGGTTCAAACACCACGACCTTACCGAATTCAGCGGGTTGTCATCCCACATGTGGGATTTTATTTTTCTAAAACAATATATCTTCCAAAATAAATATTATAGACATCCTTGAAATAAGGTCAATTAATAAACTTTTTTTAACTATGATTTTCCATAAAACCTCAATAAAGAAAAAAATCATAAATTTATTTCCACACAGGTCCTTCCATGGTCTAGAGGTTATCCTATAGAATATGGAATTGAATCAGGTAATGCCTTGGTCCCTTACATTTAAGGAAAATAACTACAAATGGATTCTTAGGATCATTTTTTCCTTCCATTATTATCTTAATTTTTCCTCAGAAATTCATTTCTTTATGTCCTTCCTTACCACGTATAAATCATTTATCAATTCCTTTGAGACAATTCAGTCAGTGTCTCCTTCCATATTTTTTGCATGATAGAAGTCGATTCATATTTTTTCTATGGTCTCCACTACTAGAGTTCTAAGAAAAATAAACTCTTCTCTTATTTTGTAGGTTGAGGTGTTGGTTAAGGTATATGTTTTTAATAATATTTTGGGAAAACTAATTAGGATTGAAAATGATATCTTTCACTCCTATCAACAACCAATTTGGTTTCTCATCACCATAACCTTGTCCATCATGTTCAACGTTAACATGAATCCTTTAAATTCCATTCATTGACTAAAACCATAATTCATAGTGTGAGTAAGAATATTAAAAGTGAGAAATATGTATAATAATTTATTGAATATCATGAAAATTTATTTCCAACCTAAAATACCTTAGGTTTAACCAAGGTTATTATTTTTTATTATTTATTTAAATCCATAATAATGGATTCTAAATAAAATGTGAATTATCCTATACATACCCTCTAATAGTGTCAAACTAGGTGCACAATAAAGCTCGTTTTCATGTACCAGGCTACCCCGAGTCAAACCTGAAACACCTTGTTGGAGTTGTTACTCCTAGGTACATCTGTACCCGAACCACGTCCACTTATAGTATCCAGATAGGGATCTATTTTCTAGGAATATCCACATTATATATTCCTTACAAAAATTATAGGATGTTCTTGTGTGCTTATCCTCAAAGTATACCACTGGGATTCCTTCCCTAATCTACATTTTCTATATCTAGTTTCCAAGATTTCTACTAAACTTAATTTGATACCAATTGTAATGTCTCAACTCCAATTTCTTGAAGCCGATGCATTATTTTATTACATTGTCATGATTATAATAAATTAATATCCTAAAGGACTGAGTAGTTTAGTAGTTTTGGAAAACCAGATTCATACATAAGTTCAACATTATAACTTGAAATGAAATACAATAAAGCAGATCCATTAGTAACACTCATAACTCCTAGATTATCCCTGAAATTTATTCATAATACACTTGTTTGCATCTTGTGGAAATATAAAACAAAAGAAATGAGTGATCTCAAATGCTCAGTAAGGGAAAATAATATATTGAATGTAATAATAAACATAAACACTAGGCATGATGAATAACTAAAAACACATGCCTTTAATAATAAACTTGAGCATAATATGGTAGGAATAAAAACTGGTTAAAAAATTCCATAAAAGATAACCATTTATATTGTACTAGTCGAATAATCACATGGACTGTCAATTACTATTTTCATAATGAGGTAATGCATAATGTCATTCATCATAATCATATTGTCAATTCCTCATTCCAAGACCATACATAAATGGGTAATTACCCAAAATAGTTTGTCTCATGAGACCTATCAATGCATTGAGGTGCTATAGTAGTCCATGCACATCACTTACTAACTCTAATACATTTCTCATATGAAAAGGGTGATACATAGACAACATAAGCATTTGTATTGAAAAACTAGAATAAGAAATGTTCATTCTTTAACTATAACCCATGAATGGTATCAAATTACCATATCCATAGTCAAACTGATCATCAATCCTTAAAAAACATGGTAGATGATATCATAAGAGATAAACCTCATTTAAGTACAAGACTCAACAAAGGATGTTAACATATATGAAGATATTTTTATGTGAGACCATGGAAATGTTCATGAGGAAATAATCATTAAACATTCCAAAGTATACTATGCCACTTTGAAACCATCATATAATAATCCCTAGGAATATCAAGAAAATAAGGAAACTATTGATATAATATATCAAAGGTAATTAAATACACAAAATGTAATAAATAAGTGGTGAACAAGTCATATATTTCATAATAGTTAATGTGAGATGAGAAAAAAAAATTTACATTGGAAAGAAGAGTTATTTTGAAAAATAAATTATATTTGTCATAAAATCAAATTGTAAAAATGTATATCCCAAAAAATATAATTTAATTACATTGAAATTATATTTTAGGAATAAAGACTTTCCCACTAAAGTGAAATCATGTAAAAAGATTTTTTAAGAAGCATTAAAAATAAAACATTTTAGTGCGGTTTAAGGAAAATATTTAAGAGATATTAAAGTAAAAAATGAATGTTTGTTTACATAAAACTGTAACTGAAAAAAGAAAGTTTTTCATGATAAAATTTGTGATTTTATAAAATATTTATGGCTTTAAATAGACTATATAGAGCACTTGAAAATGTGTCAGAATTCTAGAAGTTCCATTTAATCAGGTTTGTTTATCGGGATGAATTGAGAAGGGGACCATTTTAAAAGATATATATCCCCATAAAAGAGGGATGGTATGATCTAGATATATGAGTTTAGAACATATAAACATAATATATAAATAAATATACAAAAATAAACAAGCATTACATTTGAGTAAAGGTAGTGAAAGAGCAACCTGAAAGAAAAACGATGGTTCGGGTAGAATCCTTATCAGTTTGTAGTCAATATTATCATATGCCACAAAATTATTAATTATAAAATGATAAATTTAATACCGTTAATGTAACAGCCCGAGATTTTATGAAAAATGTTCCTTTTAATTTTATTTCTGTCTGGTGTTGTACGCTACACCAAAAGGAGCTTGCACAACACACATCCTTGACTTGCCTTGCATTACACGCAATCACAACCTTCCTCGATAGCGTGTGTTGTACGCAACGCCAAGTTTCGCTAAACAATGATATGCTATTAAGATATTATTAAAACTAGCTGTTGAGAATAGTAATAACCACTTTTTGAAATTTTGTAAATTTTATATTTCAAAATGGACTTCATTTATGGATTCGGAGTATCGAATTTAGCCTAAGGTGAAATTTTGGTACTTTTCGGATAACTTTCATATTCTGATGAATAGTGAAAATTACTAAATTATAATTAAAAACAACTTTTTTAATCGAAATAATTAATAGTGATAAATCATTAATTTGAGTGGTTTTAAAGTATATTTAGAATATATTTTTACAATTTAATACAATGTTGGTCATTGGATGTAATTTCACATTTAAACTAGACATAAACAATTGTCAATCTTTTGATAGATATTGTTTCTTAAAAACACGCTATTTGTTTTAACAGCGGGATTTAATTATAAAATTAATTAATGCAACTTCTATGTTATGAATTTGGTCAAATAGACTTCATTTTTGAATTTGGAATATGAAATATAGCTTGGGATGAAATTTTGGCATTGTTCTGAAAAAACATCAATTTTTGATGAATAGTGAAACTACTAAGTGGTAGGTTAAAAACTGAATTTTGCATAAAACTTAATTTTACCGCTTCTGTGAATGGAATTTCGAAAATCCGAGAGACACGGTTAATATCAAGGACTAAAATGTGGTTCAATGAGATGAAAATATTTTTTTGGTGAATAGTAACTTTTTACTTTTTTTACCACGGTTAATAGTAAATAGGGTAACTAAGGGTAAATATGATATTAATATTACCCTAACACATGTCCTAATTCTATTGGACAAGTTTAATTCGACCAAAAACAAACTTAGGAATAAAATATGACCATTTAGGCCCACTTGGATTAGATTAGGACATTTATTATTAATTTATTTAAAGAAGGGTTAAAATAGTTAAAATCAAAGTTTATTTACTAAAACATTTTTAATATGGGGTTATACATAAGATAAATTCGATTGTAAATATTCATTAGAAAGCTCAAAAGATTTACTACATGATGGTATTTTATTTTTAATTTTTAGACATCAAATAATTTAATTTATTTATGACACAGTGATGATGCAGTAATTATCTTATTAATGAAATATTGACATAATTGATGTTATAAACACCAAAATAAATATAATTTGAGACTTTTTATGAATTCCACTAATTTTCTAGGTTACTATGATATATTAGTGTTGATTTAAGCAACTTGGTTCGAACATATAATTCTGTTATGACTTTCACAAAAATCATATATCAAATAGTGTCAAAATTGACACAAAATAGTTTTTAAATCAAATATTATATTATTAATTGTTATTTTATTCCTAAAAATCTAAGGTTCGGCCAAATGACTTAGATAAGGATATATATATTAATAATAAACAATTTGGGGTTCGTTTGGCATGTTATAGTAAGTGTATTAACCATATAGTATAAGAAAACAAAAAGACACGGTAAAAGTTAAATTATTTAACTTAGAGTTAAATCTAATTGATAAGGTTAAAATAATAACCTAAACTTGTCTAAATTCTATTGGTTGATAGGATTTTCACCCATCACCACTTTAGCTTCAAAATAAGACCATTTGGAACCATTATGAACCGATTTGGACATTAATATAAAATAATATTTTGAGGTATTCCTAAGGTGCCCCTCTCCTCCCTTATAAAAGGATACCTCCTCCCCCTCCTCCTCACACCAAATTGAGCACTCAAGCTCGGCCAACCCCTGAAAAAATCTCTTCTCAACTTCCCTAGAATAATCCTAGAGGTTATGGTCTTCCTCAAAGACCAATTTTAGTGCCCTAAGAGGAGGTCTCAAAGAGGCACTTCAAAGAAGAGGTAATTACCGCTACCAATTCTTTCATCTTTATTTCTTCTTCAACTTCTTATTCTTAGGTTGTTTCATTATGAATTAATAACATCAGTATCACTCATATACTGATATGTTATTATAAGTATGAAACAACCCTATTTCACCATCTATCCATCCTACGGAAAAAGAAATCACCGCGCGTGCGTACGTACGGAATACCGTCTCCACGCCGTGGTGTAATCTATTTTCCACCACCACCTTACATGGATGGGTATAATGGTGTAAAGAATAACTATACATAGTTATTAAAACATCATATTGATTCTGATATATTGTATAATCCACTCCAATTCAATTCAATACTTATAGAAATGATATCATCGCTCGTGCGTACGTACGGACTACCGTCTCCACGACGCGATGAGATTCATTCTCCATGTTAACCATTTAAGAATGATTATAAAGTATATATAAGAAATAATAATGAAATATATGACATTATAAAGCTACTGGATTTATGTATATATATATATATGTATGTCATCTACTTACTTCCATTTCAAGACAATAAGGAAAGGAAAACAACGTTCATGCGTACGTACGGACTACCGTCTCCATGAACGGTGTTTTCCATTTTATTTATCTACCTATTATATATATATATATACTGAATATATATGATATATAAATCATATTTTATATTCTGGAAGTAAGTAAATCATGATATAAGTAATAGTGATGTCAAGAACAACAAGTCAAAACACCTAAGATAAATGAAACGATTTTACCCAAAACGCTTCTTTAACATGGAATTTACAAAATAACGGGTAATATAATGTCATAAGTGAACCATATATGATATCATAACAATGAATATGATTCTGGAATAAGTCAATAACATGATTTAAATCATTATACAGGAGGTTTGGACACTTACAAAGCAAGTCGGACATAAGGTAAGGGAAATATCACAATCTCATTTTTATCCGAGATTGTTTATTCGTAAGTATTTACTGGGGTGTATTTTATCATCCACATCCATGTTTACTCAATATGTAATATTATTTCCATCCACCTAAAATTGTTTAAATCCATTTTTACCCTTCGGTGAGTTTTTAGTAATACGTATGAAAGGAATCTTTTGTCGTTTTTCGTACGAGGTACTTTTTGACTTTTCCGAAAAAAGTACGAAGAATGTTTTTTTTAACTTATACGGCACGAACGTATTTCTACTGTTTTATAAAGCCTTATTTTTATGAAGCTTCCTCTAAAAGATTTCATGACTATTTTCAATAAAATATCTTTCTTTTAAAATTGCATGATGTTTTGTGAAAAGAAATTGATTTTGAAGAAGAAAGGATATTTTCCTCAAGAATTCAATTCAAGTGTTTTATCAAAATTATTTTCCATATAAGATAATAAAGGGTTCTGTTTCTATCCATATTTTTACATTGATTTGACCATGTTGTGATGGAATTATGTTTATGAATTCCTTTATCTTATATGAATTGATTTATGATGTCATGATGTTTCAAGAATCCCATTTTTGTTACATGTGTTATGCGATGATGTATGTTTTATGATTATGTGGCACACATAAGAAAGGATTCATTATAAGATGGGTGGGACCTATATCTCCCTCCAATGCATTGGGTAAAGATTTTATATCTCATGAGATAGATATGGCTGGAACAGAAGGTTATTTCGGTTCAGTGATACAGGACTGAAACGAGGAGTGAACTCGGTTCAGAAAGGGACTTTGTCCACTAAGATAGTCTTGGCAATGAGTCATGACTAACAAGAAATGATTTTCCATGATTATGTGTGCATGCCACAAAGTTTCAAGTTTTATGTTATGATTATGGGGATCTCATTTTCACTTCTATGATTTATCCCATGATAAGATATTATGATCTCTTTTGCAGGTTAAGATTTCCAAAAGCTATGTTCTTATGTATATGATGTGATTGATATTTCTTTTGTTTACCCTTACTGAGCATTTGAGCTCACCCTTTTATGTTTTCTTTTCCCCAGGATATAAAGAAAGGTTTTAGGTATAAAAAAATGGGAAGATCTTTATGGGAGATATTGAAGATCTTTCACCACGATTAGAAGATTACGTTCCGAGTTTCCAAAGACACTAAACTATTACGATCCTTGTGTGTGTGTTTTTGTTATGTACTAAGTATTCCGAAAATGTAATGTAATATCCATGTACGTCAAGATACGGGTCTCTACAGTTGGTATCAGAGGAAAGGTTTAGTCAACCTTTGGAAACTAGGATGCGAAAACGTTAGTGAGATCCCTAGAGATATTTCTAAGGTATGTCTAGGGATGACCCTAAGGATAAGTATATGTATAGGATATAGTCCTAGAACTATGGTAACGATATTAGATTAAACCAAAGATGATAGATAATTAAGTTACTCCCCCTTTATTATGATTTTTTCATCTAACACTATTCTTTTTGGGTTTTAGAAAATGGCTGGAAACAAGATGATTCACGATAATGGAGGATATGATGGACAATGGAATGATATTCTTCATAATGAAATGGGATTTGGAAGTCCAAACATCATTATTATGCCGAATCAGCAATCTCATAATATGATCAATAAAGTAAAATTTGGTAAGTTTCCTGACTCGGCTAATAAGAGAAAGATGGAGTTCCATGATGATCATAGAGGAAAGAAAGTTCAATTTCCCCAATGTAAATCATGTGGGAAGAGGCATCAAGGAGAATGTTTCAAGGGAACTGGAAGATGCTTTGGGTGTGGAAAAGAAGGACACAAAGCAAGTAAGTGCAAAGGAAAAGGGTCGGTTAACACCATGGATGAGGATAATGGTAATGCTACGACATCAAAAATGGTTAAGTGTTTTAAATGTGGAATGTATGGGCATTATGCAAACAAATGCCCTAAGGGAAAGACTCATGAAGAGAATCAGTATGGTCATATGGGTAGTATTTATGTGGATGATGATGAAGAGACTACAAATTATATGTGAGATGAAAGAATTTTTGAAGCTCGGTCAATGGTTTGAGAATGTAGTGGAATGATTACATGTTTATCATGTGTAATTTTGGAATAAAGAGATATCTATGGATTGTTACACTGTTGTCTTTCCTTGTGTTTTGAAAGTGTATGATTAATGTTACCAGTATCCATGAAAGGTTATTCAGATATTTTTGGAATGTAGATGATATGCGCATAATGAAGGGATAAGGAGAAAATTAAATGTTTGATAGTATTCATGAGCTCATGATTGATATAAGGACTAAGTGATATCATGGTTTGAGTATATAGAATTTTGAGGATTTTGGTATGTGGAAAGTGTTAACTTTTAACTGCACTCATGTTTTCACTAAGGTATTCAAGAGAATACACGATTAAGGACTTTGAATGTTTGGAATGTGACCAACAAGACATATCTTATGATATGAGGGGATCAACGACAGTATTAAATCTCTGGTAATCGTTGACTGCAGTATTATGTATAAGCCTAAAGATTAGACTGGATTATGTTGGACATAAGTTAGTATTGTTTAAGGATAGAAGATTTTCGATATTATTGATGGGATGTTATAGTAACGTAGTTTTAGAAAAAGGACAACCTGCAGGACGGGCGACAGCCCATCGCTTCGGACAAGGCTGTAGGAATCGAACCCACAACCGAAGTGCGACTGGCCTTTATCGCCTACCACTGACCTACAGGAAGTCCCTGTTTAGTAGAAACTAGTTTTATTATATTAAGCAGTATGATATATGAAGTATAATCCCATTTTAGGAACTATATATGATTAATCCCACTATAGATCGACTTATGTATATAAATTTTGCTAACCTTTTGAGACAGATGGAATGACCCGTCATTCTATCACATGATCTGCTAACACTTCACGAATAACAAATTCAACTTCATTTATTTAAGAGATGAAGTGGAAATTGTTCAAGGAACGAACAACAGTGAGATTGTACCAAAATAAAGTAAGTATTTATTCTAATTCAAATTTTCAACTTTAGGGAAATGATCTTGAAAACCAAAAATGTTGTCCTAGTGATCTTATACCTGATGAATCCGATGGTACCTTAGATCGTCACAAATTTATGGATTTGTGATTACTGGCTTTTCCATAGCCATGTTCTCTACCACTCTCCATCAGAACATGATGGTTAGATTTCTCTTCCATATCCATATTTTCACCTATGTGGAAACCCAGTGATTAGTTTATTTGGGTAATCGTTACATTTCATACTTTAGTTTTTTAAAGCCAAGTTTTGGTATTCCTTTTTAAGATGTGGGTTTCAATTAAAGAAACTTTCGAATAGTAAACCATTTATAACCCCGACGAATTTCGAGGGCGAAATTCATTTTAAGGGGGGTAGAATGTAACAGCCCGAGATTTTATGAAAAATGTTCCTTTTAATTTTATTTCTGTCTGGTGTTGTAAGCTACACCAAAAGGAGCTTGCACAACACACATCCTTGACTTGCCTTGCATTACACGCAATCACAACCTTCCTCGATAGCGTGTGTTGTACGCAACGCCAAGTTTCGCTAAACAATGATATGCTATTAAGATATTATTAAAACTAGCTGTTGAGAATAGTAATAACCACTTTTTGAAATTTTGTAAATTTTATATTTCAAAATGGACTTCATTTATGGATTCGGAGTATCGAATTTAGCCTAAGGTGAAATTTTGGTACTTTTCGGATAACTTTCATATTCTGATGAATAGTGAAAATTACTAAATTATAATTAAAAACAACTTTTTTAATCGAAATAATTAATAGTGATAAATCATTAATTTGAGTGGTTTTAAAGTATATTTAGAATATATTTTTACAATTTAATACAATGTTGGTCATTGGATGTAATTTCACATTTAAACTAGACATAAACAAGTGTCAATCTTTTGATAGATATTGTTTCTTAAAAACACGCTATTTGTTTTAACAGCGGGATTTAATTATAAAATTAATTAATGCAACTTCTATGTTATGAATTTGGTAAAATAGACTTCATTTTTGAATTTGGAATATGAAATATAGCTTGGGATGAAATTTTGGCATTATTCTGAAAAAACATCAATTTTTGATGAATAGTGAAACTACTAAGTGGTAGGTTAAAAACTGAATTTTGCATAAAACTTAATTTTACCGCTTCTGTGAATGGAATTTCAAAAATCTGAGAGACACGGTTAATATCAAGGACTAAAATGTGGTTCAATGAGATGAAAATATTTTTTTGGTGAATAGTAACTTTTTACTTTTTTTACCACGGTTAATAGTAAATAGGGTAACTAAGGGTAAATATGATATTAATATTACCCTAACACATGTCCTAATTCTATTGGACAAGTTTAATTCGACCAAAAACAAACTTAGTAATAAAATATGACCATTTAGGCCCACTTGGATTAGATTAGGACATTTATTATTAATTTATTTAAAGAAGGGTTAAAATAGTTAAAATCAAAGTTTATTTACTAAAACATTTTTAATATGGGGTTATACATAAGATAAATTCGATTGTAAATATTCATTAGAAAGCTAAAAAGATTTACTACATTATGGTATTTTATTTGTAATTTTTAGACATAAAATAATTTAATTTATTTATGACACAGTGATGATGCAGTAATTATCTTATTAATGAAATATTGACATAATTGATGTTATAAACACCAAAATAAATATAATTTGAGACTTTTTATGAATTCCACTAATTTACTCGGTTACTATGATATATTAGTGTTGATTTAATCAACTTGGTTCGAACATATAATTCCGTTATGACTTTCACAAAAATCATATATCAAATAGTGTCAAAATTGACACAAAATAGTTTTTAAATCAAATATTATATTATTAATTGTTATTTTATTCCTAAAAATCTAAGGTTCGGCCAAATGACTTAGATAAAGATATATATATTAATAATAAACAATTTGGGGTTCGTTTGGCATGTTATAGTAAGTGTATTAACCATATAGTATAAGAAAACAAAAAGACACGGTAAAAGTTAAATTATTTAACTTAGAGTTAAATCTAATTGATAAGGTTAAAATAATAACCTAAACTTGTCTAAATTCTATTGGTTGATAGGATTTCCACCCATCCCCACTTTAGCTTCAAAATAATACCCTTTGGAACCATTATGAACCGATTTTGACATTAATATAAAATAATATTTTGAGGTATTCCTAAGGTGCCCCTCTCCTCCCTTATAAAAGGATACCTCCTCCCCCTCCTCCTCACACCAAATTGAGCACTCAAGCTCGGCCAACCCCTGACAAAATCTCTTCTCCACTTCCCTAGAATAATCCTAGAGGTTATGGTCTTCCTCAAAGACCAATTTTAGTGCCCTAAGAGGAGGTCTCAAAGAGGCACTTCAAAGAAGAGGTAATTACCGTTACCAATTCATTCATCTTTATTTCTTCTTCCACTTCTTCTTCTTAGGTTGTTTCATTATGAAGTAATAACATCAGTATCACTCATATACTGATATGTTATTATAAGTATGAAACAACCCTATTTCACCATCTATCCATCCTACGGAAAAAGAAATCACCGCGCGTGCGTACGTACGGAATACCGTCTCCACGCCGTGGTGTAATCTATTTTCCACCACCACCTTACATGGATGGGTATAATGGTGTAAAGAATAACTATACATAGTTATTAAAACATCATATTGATTCTGATATATTGTATAATCCACTCCAATTCAATTCAATACTTATAGAAATGATATCATCGCTCGTGCGTACGTACGGACTACCGTCTCCACGACGCGATGAGATTCATTCTCCATGTTAACCATTTAAGAATGATTATAAAGTATATATAAGAAATAATAATGAAATATATGACATTATAAATCTACTGGATTTATGTATATATATATATATATGTATGTCATCTACTTACTTCCATTTCAAGACAATAAGGAAAGGAAAACAACGTTCATGCGTACGTACGGACTACCGTCTCCATGAACGGTGTTTTCCATTTTATTTATCTACCTATTATATATATATATATACTGAATATATATGATATATAAATCATATTTTATATTCTGGAAGTAAGTAAATCATGATATAAGTAATAGTGATGTCAAGAACAACAAGTCAAAACACCTAAGATAAATGAAACGATTTTACCCAAAACGCTTCTTTAACATGGAATTTACAAAAGAACGGGTAATATAATGTCATAAGTGAACCATATATGATATCATAAAAATGAATATGATTCTGGAATAAGTCAATAACATGATTTAAATCATTATACAGGAGGTTTGGACACTTACAAAGCAAGTCGGACATAAGGTAAGGGAAATATCACAATCTCATTTTTATCCGAGATTGTTTATTCGTAAGTATTTACTGGGGTGTATTTTATCATCCACATCCATGTTTACTCAATATGTAATATTATTTCCATCCACCTAAAATTGTTTAAATCCATTTTTACCCTTCGGTGAGTTTTTAGTAATACGTATGAAAGGAATCTTTTGTCGTTTTTCGTACGAGGTACTTTTTGACTTTTCCGAAAAAAGTACGAAGAATGTTTTTTTTAACTTATACGGCACGAACGGATTTCTACTGTTTTATAAAGCCTTATTTTTATGAAGCTTCCTCTAAAAGATTTCATGACTATTTTCAATAAAATATCTTTCTTTTAAAATTGCATGATGTTTTGTGAAAAGAAATTGATTTTGAAGAAGAAAGGATATTTTCCTCAAGAATTCAATTCAAGTGTTTTATCAAAATTATTTTCCATATAAGATAATAAAGGGTTCTGTTTCTATCCATATTTTTACATTGATTTGACCATGTTGTGATGGAATTATGTTTATGAATTCCTTTATCTTATATGAATTGATTTATGATGTCATGATGTTTCAAGAATCCCATTTTTGTTACATGTGTTATGGGATGATGTATGTTTTATGATTATGTGGCACACATAAGAAAGGATTCATTATAAGATGGGTGGGACCTATATCTCCCTCCAATGAATTGGGTAAAGATTTTATATCTCATGAGATAGACATGGCTGGAACGGAAGGTTATTTCGGTTCAGTGATACAGGACTGAAACGAGGAGTGAACTCGGTTCAGAAAGGGACTTTGTCCACTAAGATAGTCTTGGCAATGAGTCATGACTAACAAGAAATGATTTTCCATGATTATGTGTGCATGCCACAAAGTTTCAAGTTTTATGTTATGATTATGGGGATCTCATTTTCACTTCTATGATTTATCCCATGATAAGATATTATGATCTCTTTTGCAGGTTAAGATTTCCAAAAGCTATGTTCTTATGTATATGATGTGATTGATATTTCTTTTGTTTACCCTTACTGAGCATTTGAACTCACCCTTTTATGTTTTCTTTTCCCCAGGATATAAAGAAAGGTTTTAGGTATAAAAAAATGGGAAGATCTTTATGGGAGATATTGAAGATCTTTCACCACGATTAGAAGATTACGTTCCGAGTTTCCAAAGACACTAAACTATTACGATCCTTGTGTGTGTGTTTTTGTTATGTACTAAGTATTCCGCAAATGTAATGTAATATACATGTACGTCAAGATACGGGTCTCTACAGTTAAAATAAATATATTCATGATATGATACATCAATTCCTAGTATACATACACCATACACAAGAAATAGTGGTGAATAAGGAATATCTCACAAAAATGGAAGTGAGATGAGGAAACCCTAACCACTTTGTAATCAATCGAATCGTATGACCGTAAATTAATAATTATAAAATGGATCATTTAATATCATGAAGATAAATACATTCATGATATTATATATCAAATGGAATTATAAATACAACACAGACAAGAAATAATTGGCGAATAATATAAATCTCGCGAAAATAAAAGTGAGATGAGAAACCCTTTACCCTATGTATGAACATGTTCTTCATATGAACTTAATGTCATATATAATAAAATTAAATCCATTAATTAATTAATTCATAGACTTATATAAAATTATTTTATTTATTATAATTTTATTAAGTTCATTTTATAGCATTTTGGATGAGTTATAATATACAAATTTATCGCTAAGGAGCGTTTGTTTCCTTGTTTTTCATGATCAGCATATTTGTATTTGAGTATAGAAGTTCTTGTTGATTGGATGTAATTATCTATAATTGAATTTATATATTATTAATGTGCATAAAATAATTTAAATGGTTATATATATTATTTTGTTACATGGTATGAGGATGAATCGTTAGATAATTCATTTAATGATAATCATTTAGATTATTACGGTGGTTATTGATCATAACAAACTCATTTTATTTTATCATTTAGTATTATGTAAATATGTTACTTCTAGGACACAAAAAGGTTTATATTATAAATTTTAAAATCTATATCATCCATTAAAATTGTTTCCTGAAAATCTTTGAAGAATAATTTGAAGAACAAAACTTCATCGTCCACGAAGGTTTTAAATTAGCACCTCCCAAATGATGATTTCATTTATAAAATAAAAGGGAGAGAGTAAGAAGATTGATAATGGTTATTAAATTAACAGAATATAATTATAGTATATATATGATACTATAGTTTCATGATCAATCGGATTGAAGAGGTTAGGATGTAATAAGAAAAGAAGATAAATTGGAATAAAATTAAATAAAAAGGGAAGTGGATTGATCTCCTTAAATAACCTCTTTGAGAACCTACTTAAAGGAAATGGTTTTGATATTATGGAACGAAAAAGGAATCTAGGATGTGGGGAGAGACTAGGAATGAGTATTTGGGTATAAATTTTATATTTTTCAAGACTTATAGGATTGAATAGAAGAGAGAGTGTGGGTGGTTTTTATAGTGGAGGAGAGGAGGGTTTTCCATTATTTTATTATTTTGACTCAAGATTATGAATATTCTTGATTATTGTGGCTATAAATAGTAGTAAATTCATGTTATTTTTATCCAATGGCCATTTACATCATCCATGACTCAAAAATGATGTATAAATTCATTTATTGAACATATTTCGTAAATTATCAAATTTCACTATTCACCAAAAATTCAAGTATATCATAAAAATCCAAAATATTCACCCAAAATGTTTTTTGATGTGTAGACCTCAAAAATGGACTCCATGTTATCAAAATAAATTTCTAAATATGTGAAATTTAATTTTAAACAAAAACATTATTTACTTGAAAAAAGATTTTAAATTTAAAACTAATTTTATAATACTTTCAAAAATTAACTAAGGTCTCATAAAATTATCCTAAAATCATAGGACACTAAAATATTTATTTAGGAATAGATTTTATGAAAATAAATTTTATTTTAAATAAATTAAATAAGTTAAAAGTGTAATTAAATATTTATTACCCATACAAATATCAATACTTAATTATTAATTTTTAAAATATTCAGTCTCATTTATAAGGTACCTAAATTTAATTTATACTTTCATGGGTGATGTTACTATTAACAAGGTTAAAGTTACCATTCATAATAGTAACATTACTATTCATAAGGGTACATTACTTTTACCAATGGCCAAGTTACTGTTCACCAAAAAATTAAGTTGATTCTATTAGACTCTAAAAAACTTACTAATCACAATGGTGTATGTCCATTATTCAAAATAAAAATTACATAACTGGAAAAATTATGTTTCATGGATAGGTTATAACTATCTAGGGTAAATAATTATTATAATAAAGTGTTTTTTTCACAAGGTCTCAGTGTTGATTTCATTACAAGCTATATTTATTTTTAAATTCTTGGGATGTTATATTCTCCCCTACTTCAAAAAATTGAATTCCCACAATTTAAATTGTACTCCTAAATTTATATTTTGATACTTGAAAATTACCTTTTCCAAAAACACACATCAGAAATAGGGTTAATAAAATATCTTATAAAGAGTGGGAGTAAAATGCATAGGTTACTACAAAACTATGCTTTCTAATGGGGTATCATTAGTGTGAAATGAAAATATGTACATGGAAGAATAATCTGACCATCATGTTATGATGGAGAGTGATAGAGAACACGGTCATTATAATTTTAACTGTCACAAAGATAAAAAACTTATGATTAGTTAAAATAACATTGATATCTCCAAAAGAAAAATACATGGGTAACATTTTTGTAAAAAAAATATTCCTCCTTGAATTGATGTATTAATTTAATATATAGATAACCACTTAAGAAATTAAACTTACATGATTAATTTCAATTTCATAAGAATAATACCATCATTTTTATGCTTTGATCTATTTTCACTTCATTATCTATACCTGGTAATGAATGCTCAAGATGAATTTCTCACGCCTAAAGAATTCGAATTAACTTCTACAAATCATAGATCCCACAAAAGTATAATTATCTATTCATATTTTATTTATAAATCAACCGAATCCAAAAAATTTAGAATAAGATAATATAATTCCCCCAAAATAAAAAACATTTATATGATGAAAAGAAAGTTTAATATCCAAAATAAATATGTAAATCTCAAGGTTCAACACAGATCATTTTTAAAAATACTGTCATTCTTCAAAAAACATTCTATACTATGACCCGAAAATTAGAAGTATTTTTCATGTAGTCTTCCAAATGACATCGATAAATCTTAATCTCTCATAACAAAGATTTAATTTCCAATATCACGTAATCTTCAAGTTATTTTATCCATTTCCATAAATAACTTGGATCACCATATGTCCACTATAAAATCATATTTGACTCCAAAATTCAATTCAACAAGTATTCCTCAAAATATAATATTTACCAAAGACTTATAGAATTATAAAAACTATGAACATCTTCCAAAATAACATTAATCACTTAACCAAAAAATAATTTTAAAATTCCAAAGTTATCTATTTGATAAAAAAAATTCCCTAAAATCAAAATAACATTTATCCATTATATATTTTATCTAAAAAAATAGTCATGATAACCAAGAATTCACATAGGCTAGTGGTAGGCACTATACCCTTGTCACCCTACGGGTATGGGTTTAAACATTGTGGCCTTACTGAATGTAGTGGGTTGTCACCCGACATGTGGGATATCCTTTTTCTAAAACAATATATCTTACAAAATAAATATGTTATACATTATTTAAATAAGGTAAATTACGAAAAATTCTTTTTACTGGGATTTTACACACAACCTCAATAAATAAAAACATCATACATTTATATCCACATAGGGCCTTCCATGGTCTAGAGGTTATTAAATAGAATAGGGAATTTACTCAGGTAATTCCCAAGTAACTTACATTTAAGAAAAATAACTACAAATGGATTCTTAGGATTATTTTTATTTCATTACATTTTACTCTTCATGTTTAATTGGAAATTCTTTACTTTATTTCTTTCTTTCCCACACATAAATAATTTCTCTATTCCTTTGAGACACTTTCATGGGTGTCTCCATCCATATTTCTTCCATGTTGGAATTAAAGTATTCTTTTATCTATGGTCTCCACTACTGGAGCTCTTAGAAAACTCCATTCTTCTCTTCTTTGGTGGGTTCATGTGTTGGTTAGGGTATATATTGGTAATAATATTTCCAAAAAACTGATTTGGAATGAATACAATATCTTTCACTCCTATAAATATCCCATTTGGTTACTCATAACCACCACCTTTTATATCATGTTCAATGTTAACATGACTCCTTTGGATGCCATCCATTTACTAAAACTAAAAATAATAGTGTGAGTAATAATATTAATAGTGAGAAAAATGTATAATCATTTATAGAATATCATGATAGCTTATTTTCAACCTAAAACACCTTAGGATTAACCTAGGATATTCATTTTCATTATATATTCAAATCTATAAAAATGGTTTGTAAAGAAAATGTGAATTTTATTAAGCATATCCCTCAGGAGTGTCAAACCATGTGCATAGTAAGGCTCATTGTCTTTTACCAGGTTACCCCGAGTCAAGCTCAGAACACCTTGTCAGAGTTGTTACTCCTATGTACATTTGTGACAGAAACACGTCCACTTGTAGTATCCAGATAGGGATGAATTTTCTATGAAGAAAGACATAATATCTCCCTAACCAAAATTATAGGATGTTATTGTGTTCTTATCCTCAAAGTCTACCTTTGGGATTTATTCCCTAATCTACGTTTTCTAAATCTAGTTACTAAGTTTTCAACTAAACTTCCTTCAATACCAACTGTAATTCCCTGACTCCACTTGCTTGAATTTGGTGCATTATTTTATTATATTGGCATGATTACAAGAAATTCATAACCTGAAAGATCAGGTAGTTTAGTAGTTTTGGAAAACCAGATACATACATAAGTTCAACATTACAACATGAAGTGAAATATAATATAGCAGATCTATTAGTAAATCCCATAACTCCTAGATTATCTCTAAAATTCATTCATAATACACTTCTCCTCGTCTATGGGAAATATAAAACATATGAAATGGATGAGCTCAGATGCTCAGTATGGGTAAATAATACATTAGAAGTAATCATAAACATAAACACTAGGCATGATGAATAACTAAAAACACATGCCTTTAAAAATAAACATGAGCATAATATGGAAGTAATAAAAAATAATTAAATAATTCCATAAAACATAACCTTGGATATTCTAATAGTTGAATAATCACATGACTATCAATTACTAGTTTCATAATGATGTAATTCATAATTCTGGACATCATAATCATACCATCACGGCCTCGTGCCAAGACCATACATAAACGGGTAAAAATCCAAACTAGTTTGTCTCATGAGACATATCAATGCATATAGGGGCTATAAAATGATATTCCAATAACTCATTAATTCCAATACTTTCCTCATATGAAAATGGTGATGTATAGACAGCATATACATTCATATTGAAAAACATGCATAAGAAATATGAATACATTAACTATAACCCATGAATGGTATCAAATTAGCACATCCACAGTCAAACTGATCATCAAACCTTAAAAAAACATAGATTATGATATCAAAAGAGATAAAACTCAATGAATTACAAGACTCAATAAGTAATTTTGACATATATAAAGATAATTTTAAATGAGACCATTGAAAAGTTCATGAGAAAATAATCATTAAACATTCCAAAGTATCTCATTCCACTTTAAATCACTCAAATAATAATCCCTTAGAATATCAGTGGAATAAGGAAACTCTTGATATAATATATCAATGGTAATTATATACATTACATGTAATAAATAAGTGGTTAACAGGGCATATATTTCATAATAGTTAATGTGAGATGAGAAAAATCCATTTTCACATTGGAAAGAAGAGTTATTTTGGAAAATCATTTGTATTCATCATAAAATAAGATTGTAAACATGTATATCCTAGAAAAAAAATTTAAGTACATTGAAATTATATTTGAGGCATAAATTATATCCCACTTAAGTGAAATCATGTAAAAATATTTTTTAAGAATCTTTACAAATAAAACATTTTAGTGTGGTTTAAGGAAAATATTTAAGAGATCTTGAAGAGGAAATGAATGTTTGTTTTCATAAAACCAAAACTGAACCAAGATAGTTTTTCATGGTAAAATTTTTGATTTTATAAAATAATTATTACTTAAAATATATTATATAGTGCACTTGAAAATGAGTAATAGTTTAGGAAGTTCCTTTTAATCGGGTTTGTTTATCGAGAGCAATTGAGAAGGGAAACATTTAAAAACATGTATATCCCCATCAAAGAAGGATGATATGATATAGATATATTATTTTGGAACATATAAAATAATCTATAAAAAATATACCAAAATAATGAATCATTGCATTTGAGTAAAAGTTGTGAAAGAGTAACCCAAATGAAAATGGTGGTTTGGGTAGAATCCTTTACCAGTTTGTAATCAATCGAATCATATACCCTAAAATTAATAATTATCAAATAATACAATTAATAAAATTAAAATAAATAGATTTATGGTATTATACATCAATGGGAAGTATACATATACCATACATAAGAAATAGTGGTTAATATGTAACATCTCACAAAAATTGAAGTGAGATGAGCAAACCCTTACCACTTTGTAATCAATCGAATCATATGACTGTAAATTAATAATTATCAAATAAATAATTTAATACCATGAATATAAATATATTCATGATATTATATATGAAATAGAAGTATACATACAACACATACAAGAAATAAGTGGTGAATAATGGAAATCTCGTGAAAATAAAACTGAGTTGAGAAACTCCTTAACTTATGTATAAACGTGTTCTACACTAGAACTTAATGTCCTAGATAATCAAATTAAATCCATTATTTAATTAATTAAAAACCTTATATATGTTTATCTTATTTATTATAATTTTATTACGTTTATTTATGGGCTTTTGGATGAGTTATAAGATACAAATTTATTGATCAGGGCGTTTGTTTCCTTGGTTTACACGATCAACATACATGTACATGAGTATAAAAGTTCATGTGGGATGGATATAATTATCCATAATTTAATTCATATATTATTAATTAACATACATAAGTTTAAATGGTTATATATATCATTTGGTCACTTGGTATGAAGATGAATCATTAGATAAGTCATTTAGTGATAATGGTTTATATTATTACGGCGATTATAGATCATAACAAACTCATTTTGTTTTATCATTTAATATTATGTAAATATGTTTTTTCCATAACATAAAAAGGGTTATAATATAAATTTTACAATATTTATAAACTATTAAAATAGTTTCATGAATATATTTGAAAAGAATTTGAATAATGAAACTTTATCGTCCACGAAGGTTGTAAATTGGCCCCTCCCTGACAATGATTTTGTTTATAAAATAAAACAGAGAGAGAGAGAAAGGAGATTGATATTGGTTATTAAATTAACAAGATATAATTCTAGTATATATATGACACTAGAGTTTCATGATCAATTGGATAGAGGAGGTTAGGATAGAGTAAGAAAAGAAGATAAATTGAAATTAAATTATGTGAAAAGGAAGAGGATTTACCTCTTGAAATAACCTCCTTGATAACCTCCTTAAAGGAAAGGGTTTTAGTATTTTGGAAATACAAAGGGATCTTGGATGTGAGGAAGGACTAGTGAAGAGTATTTGTGACGAAATTTGAGAAGCTTTGTCATGGCCTATCCCCCTAGGCCCGTGTCGTGACTACCCCAAGCCCACCTTCTATAGGCCAGGGGCTGGCGACTAGCACCAGAAAGGTGAATCCCTAAAATGGGAAGGAATTACCATTAAACCTGTAAAAACTCACAGAGTAGAATGCAAAAAAAAAGATATTGTGAAGTAAACTTCTATAGTAAAGAGTGTTGAAAGTAAAGGGGGTCGGAATACAAGCCCAACTGGAAAAAGTACAAGTACAACTTAAAAAGTAAAAAACAGCTGAAAAGTGAAAAATAGCTCCTAGATTGTCCATCATGGATCCTACCTGAAGGGTAGGAATAGCTCACAATCTGTAGTCCTTACTTCATGTCATGTAAAAAAGGTCCAGATCCAAGCACCACCCAATCCTAGCTCCTTCGTCCTTGACCAAAATTGTATGTCATCTACACCAGACACAACTAGGTGTGGGTAAAGCCCATGCAGGGGTGAGTATAATGATACTCAATAGGGACCCCAAGACCCCTATAGGTCTCCTAGAGTTCCACAAAGGAAAACCACAAAGCATAAAGAAACACTACACAATACAAGTCATCTCACACCAAGAATCACTTTAGGTCAAGGGTAGAATGGTTATCAAATCAATGAACTCCTCGACTGCTAGAGAACTCCTACTCTATCGAGTACAGTGGGCATGTCGGGTCTGTCCGAGCCACTTCCCACTAACCTTGAACAACTGAGTTACTCCTCCACATCACGTACCATGGCCACTCCCCGCCCTGTTCTACTAAGGTACACCAACCCATCGCGTACTGTGGCCGTTGAGTCACTCCGAGTAGAAAAGTCAGAAATCGTCAGGTCTCAACCAGTCATAGGGTTCCATACGTAGTGTGCTTGGGAGAACCTCTTTTCAAGCCACTCACTGAATATTTATATCCATAAAAGTCACCAAAAGGTATTCCAAAATATATGTCTCCTCAAGAGGATCCCAAAGCCACAAACAGCTCGGTAATATGATGCGCGGTCTGTAAGATACGGGCATTATAGTGAGAGGTCTTGGTTGGATTCATAATCAATACAACCCGGCCATACCCTAACGTTTTCCAAAACTTATGTGGGGTATATAAAAAGGACCGACTCGTCCTAAGGATCCTGATGTCGTAGACTGTTTGTCTAATGGACATCCAGTTTAGAAGTTAGGGCATGTTTTGTGTAACAAGTTGGCACTGGGTTCGGGTCTGGTTTGCCTCGGTAGGACTGGCCTAACTCGGTTTAGCATGGACCGACCCAGATTGACCTGGGTTGACCTGGCCTGACTTAGTTCTGACTCGACCATGATAAACTCGGCCCACTGGGCCCGGTCAAACCTGGCTAGGCTGCGGGACGACCCGCTGGACAGCGGGTCGGTCCGTTGGGCCGACTCAAAAGTGTCGCCCGCCTGGTGGCATGGGCTGCCAGGGACACTCGGACACGATGCATCCGAGTAGATCTAACACAGCGTAGTTCCACATCAGAGGGTCAACCCTCAAGGGTTGACCCAACGCATCGCCAAGTGACGTAGCGTGTCCTCCGCACCATGGCCGACAGGCCGTGGCTCTGTCATCGAGTGCGCCACAGGCGCGCACCCCATCCATTGGCCGCCGTTCGAACTGGTGGCATCTGCTCCCACCATGGTCATCGTAGGTAATGTCCGAGGGTGCGCCCCTCTTCAACTCCACTGCTGCCCGGGGCGGTGGCTGGTCTTCCGCCGGACACGCGGCCGGCACCGCCGCATGCTTCTGTCACGCTACTATGTGCCTCTTCCAGTGCTAGTGCCAGTGGCAGGGTGTTCACTGGGCCACCGGTCACGCACCAGTGGCCCACTTTCCTACGTTTTCTGTGCCTGCGGCCTCCCGGGATAGTGTTATTCACTGCGGTAGGCCCTACTTCAGTTTGTTTCCAACATCAAAAAGGGCGATCACAAACAGTGCACGAATGGAGGGGCTCAGGCCTTGTTCGTGTCAGAACACCCCCTCTGTGTTAGAGATAATTCTGGGGGAGTTTTGGGGAAAGTTTCAACTTGATTTAATGCCTTAATTCAAAACCCGTTCCCAAAAAAAAGAGAAACACACTTGCCCGCATATGGATATCGTTTAATGGATCAACTTGTTAATGAGTTGATCCTTTCTTGTCATTTTAGTAAGAAAAGTTTTGATGAGAACCAAAATAAATACACACAACCCCCTACCACGAAATGTTGGAGTGCGCTCGCAGTTGAGGGAGTCTCATTCTTCATCGTCCCCGCAACAAGTTGCCCTCACCGCTGCTCGAATGTAAAACTCTGGTTTAGGGTTTCGGTGTCCCACATCACCTTATACTAGGATCGACTCTGTCCTCTAAGGGCTTGGCATTACTGCACTCCAACATAACTTCGTTTCTTTGTGAAACTTTTCAAATTCCCCTTCCCTAGCTCTATATTTATAAGAGATGGGAAGGGTAAGTAATGATGCGGGGAGTAAATGGGGGCTCATAAATTATGAAGCTTTCTTATTACTCAATGGCGTCATTACTTAGGATTTGGAAAGTAAGTCCATTCATTATCTTGACTCACCGTCGGTCCCACACTCTGATTGTCCATTGGTGGAAAAGAAAGAAAATAAAATGATAAATTATTTCATTTCCTTTATTTTAAAAGTCCCAAAACATAAATTCATCTCGGGACCTACTACGGTCAATGTAAAGTCTCCCTTAAGGGAATCACGGGGTTGTGGATTCAATGGTGCACTCATATTTTTATTCCGAGTACAGGTTCAAATCATATAAAAATACGGTTACTCATTAACTGAACGTACCTTAAAAAATGTTCAGAAATTAATTTTTGGCACACCGGACCTCAAATTCAAGTGCCATAAATTTTTGCAGACTCATAAAATTCTATATAAATAAAAAAATTACATGGAAAATCTAGGTCTTTACATTCTCCCCACCTTAGGGATTTTCATCCCCGAAATCAACAACATAGACTAAGGAAACAAATGGGGGTACTGAGCACGAATCTGAGCCTCCCTCTCCCAGGTTCACTGCTAAGGGTTCCCTTGCTTCCAGTGAACGCGTACCAGAGGTATCGACGACCCATGAAGAACCCACTCCTGTAGATCCTCAATATCAACCGGAACCTCCGTAAACATCACCCCATCGTCCAATTCCATCTCTCTATGGTCGGTAACGAGACATGGTTCGTGCACGTATCTCCTCAGCTAGGATATGTAGAAGATGTCATGCACCCTCTCCAACTGTGGTGGATGTGCCAAGTGGTATGCCACCTCACCTATCATCCTATGTATCATAAAGGGTTTGATAAACCTCGGTGATAACTTATCGCCTTGGCCAAATCTTTATAGTCCCTGTTGAGGAGAGACCCACAAGAATATGTGGTCCCCCTCCTAGAACTCCAAAGGTATCCACCTCCTGTTAGCATAAGACTTCTTCCTGCTCTACGTAGTCTACATCTGCTCCTGGATGATCTACACCTTCTTAGTGGTAGCCCATACCAACTCTGGTCCCATAAGTGTTGACGCCCATAGGACTTTCCATCATAGAGGTGATTTGTAAGGTCGTCCATACAAGGCGTTGAATGCTGCCATACTAATGGTGGAGTGGTAACTGTCGTTGTAATCAAACTCCACCAAGAGAAAGTGATCCTCCCAAATGTGACCAAAATCTAGGACGCATGCATGAAGTATGTCCTCCAGCTTCTATATGGTTTTCTCTGTCTAACCATCCGTCTGAGGATGAAAGGTGGTCCTTAGATGTAGCTGAGTCCCAAATGACTCCTGAAAACCCTTCCATAACAGGGATATAAAACATACGTCATGGTCAGAGACTATTGTTGATAGAACCCCATGGAGTCACACAATCTCTTGTATGTAGAGGCATCCCAGGATATCTACTAATCCATGCTCTGTGATAGGTAGGAAGTGGGCAGACTTGGTGAGTCGGTCAATGATCACCCAGATGGAATCATGTCCCCGGGACGTATGTGGAAGCCATATCACAGTGTACATGGAGATCCCATCCCACTTTCACTCTAGTACCTCTAGTAGTTGTTCTAAGCCTGCTAGAACCTGATGCTCAACCTTCACGTGCTGAAAAATGAGGCATCGTGAACCAAAATCCGCTACATCCTTCTTCATCCATGGCCACCAGTGCTGACATTAGAGGTCCTGCTACATCTTTTCCACACCAAGATGTACTGCCATAGGAGGCATATGGAATTCCCTCAAAACCTCTTCCTGTAGTGCCACCGGTACCATGGTATGTCCCTCTGAAGAGGATGACGTGCTCCCCACCTCCATAAAATCCATCAGGTGCTTGTCCTAAGGATATCTAAGCATGTCGATCCTCGTAGTCAATTTCCCCAAGTTGCGCCTCCCTGACTCACTGAAGGAGTGGAGGAGTAACTACTATAGATTGGCGGTATGCTGCTTCATATCTATCCATGAAGGATATCTGCAACGCAGCTAGCTGTTCTGTCACCTAACCCAGTAACTGCAGACCAGACCTCTTACTGAGTGCATCTGCTACCAGGTTCCCCTTCCTAGGAGTGTATTCTATCTCAAATTCATAGTCCTAGAGGAACTCTATCCAACACCATTGTCTTTGATTTAGGTCCTTATGAGATAAGATATACCCGAGACTCCTATGATCATAGTATACTGTAAAATTTTCTCCCATCAAGTAATGTCACCATATCTTCAAGGAGAAGACTACTGTTGCTAACTCCAGGTCATGGGTATCATAGTTATGCTCATTCTTTCTCAACTATCGCAAGCCATAATAAATTACTTCTCACTTCTACATCAGTACACACCCAAGTTTGGTCCCTGATGTGTCGCAGTAGACTACATACCCCACGCCCTCTTCTGGTAGCCTCAACATGGGAGCACTGTCTCTGCTCCTGGAAAAACTGTGGGCATATCTCTATCCATACAAAAGGCTTTCCCTTCTTTTTCAAAGCTGACAAGGGTGCTGCAAGTCTGGAAAATTCAGGCACGAATCTCCGGTAGTATCCAACCAACCCCAGGAAACTTCGCACCATGGTTACACTCCTTGGTGGCTCCCAAGAAACTACAACCTCTATCTTTGCTAGATCTTCTGCAACTCCAGCCTCTGAGATAACGTGTCCCAAAAAGTGGACCTATCGTATCCAGAACTGGAACTTAGAGAGTTTAACATAAAGATGGTTCTCTCAGAGTGTATCCAAAACTATTTATAGATGATATGCATGCTCCTCATACATTTCTGAGTATATCAAGATTTCATCGATGAACGCCACCACGAAGCGATCGAGGTATGGATGAAAGATTCTATTCATGAGTCCCATGAACACTGATGGGGCAGTGGTAACACCAAAACGCATAACCAAGAACTCATAATGGCCATACCAACATCTGAAGGTTGTCTTCTGCACATCCTCAACTCGTATCCTATGCTTATGATATCTTGATCGGAGGTCTATCTTCGAAAACTAGCGAGCTCCCTTTAGTTGATCGAAAAGATCATCAATCCTTGAGAGTAAATACTTGTTCTTAACGGTCACCTGGTTCAGGCGCCGATAATCCACACCAAGTCTCAAACTCCCATCTGCCTTCTTGGCAAACAAAATCGAGGCTACCCATGGATAAACACTTGGTCTTATGAACCCCTTTCCCGGTAAGTCCCCCAACTATACCCATAACTCACAAAGTATCATGGGAGCCATCCGATATATTGTTGTAGATATCGATGTCATCCCGGGGTACAGGATGATGTAAAATTCTACCTCTCTGTGTGAAGGTAGCCCAGGAACATCATCAGGAAATACATTGGCATACTAGTCCACCACTACAGGATATCTTGGACTCTCAGAAACAAATGCTCCAAGGGTAAGGCTAGATTACTAATGAGTAATCGGCTGCACCCTCCACTGGGTAAGTCCATCCTATGCTAAAAAGATTCCCTTCTAACCGGTGAAGGAAAACCCGGTCCCATCTGTGCAGACAGACTGCACTTTGTGCCTAATACTGTTTATATGAGCATGGACTGTGGATAACCAGTCCATACCCAATATCATATCGTAAGGCCTCGATGTCGCTACTAGGAGATCCCAGCCAAAACTCTTGCCTCCGAGAGTATGATCACATTACCGAAACTAATGGCTAATCATCAAATCTGATCTCATAAGAGTCACTATCCGTAAGTATCAAGCCAACAGCTCCATCAGAATCTCTAATCTCTGAACAAGGGTCATGGAAATAAAATAGTGATTCGAACCTGTGTCTATAAGAATTGTAGCTAGGGTGGAGTAGACATAGATCATACCTATAATCATTTCTAGAGCATTATGGACATAGGCCTCAGCTACCTGGAGGTGAGCTCTCCCCTATCCTCCAGCTCCCTATGGTCTGGGTGGACCTCCTGGCAGTGGTGGTGGTGGTGGTAGAACCTCGTAATGTCGCTCACCGCCTGCTACATGTTCAACTCCTCTACCATGTCCACCACCCTACGGACCTCCTCGATTGAACCTTTTCCTTTTCCTCTATGGTACCTCGACAGTCTGTTGGTCATCCGTACGGCAGGGCGGGCAGTGGCGAGCCATATAACCCTACATATCGCACGTGTAACACTGTGTGGCTCCATGCTGACTCCCTCTAGACCAAGAGTCTTGTATTGCTGACCCGGTGTCCTAGGGTCATACTCTGAAAGAGCTAGCCCACTTGGGTCCACATGCTTGATGCCTGCTACCTACCGAAGACTCTACTGCTTGGGGTCTACTGTCAGCTCTAGCTATCAGTGCCAACTCTGACAGGAATCTCTCCAAAAATTGGGACTGATATGGTACTCCTTCCTAGTTGGGGATGTTAAGGGTCACCACTGAAACACCAATATCCCTCTTGATCCCCTGATTGAAGGCTCGAGCCCTAAAAAAGGGTCTCAAACCATATCTGTATAGTAGCGGGAAAGCTCTGTGAACCTCGCCGAGTACTCGGCCACTGTCATGCTGCCCTACTGAAGGTGAAGCAACTCTTAATTTCACACAGAGCGCAACGTCGTGGGGAAAACTCCCCTCGAAAAATACTCTCGGAGTCAACCCATGTGAGGGTCACCTCATCATGAACTTGGATGGTCAAGATCCACCATCTCCCAGCTGATCCTTGTAGAAGGCTCACCGCTAATATTTCCATCTGGTTGGGTGGTGTCCTCACTAAGCATAAGACCTACGTCATAGCCTCTAGCCAGTCCTCAAAGACTTTAGGGACTGTCTCACCCCTAAACCTGGGAGGTCTCTACCTCTAAAACTCATGCAGGGCACTGATCCTATGAACGTCATCTATCGTAACTGTCGGTAGCAGGGGTTGACCATCGAGTGGTGGTAGCACTGGGGAACCACCTGGTGGGGCTATCTCAAACACTGGCCCCTGGAAAAACACCTCATCACTGAGAGGGTTTTCCTCGCGCTTCCGTATCATGGCTGGTTATCCTCGTGGATGCATCATGTGATAAATCAAGATGTGCCATAGTTAGAACATTATACCTAGTGAGCTGACTTTTATTCGAAATCACAAAAATGAAAACGCAACTAGTATTTTTGTGCATTGATCCAAAAAACAGGACTCAAGGTTTCAGTGTATGGATACGTCAGCCGCCACACCAAACCTGGACTTCTTGAACCTAAAGGTAGGACTTGCAACACTTAACATTGTTTATCTAAAACAAAAACATAGACTCTTGGTCTCTATGGTAGAACCGACCACCTCTGATTCCACTTTTTTCATGAACCATTGTTTCCAACGCTTTCGCCAGGGTGCGTGCATCCATCATGTAGAGGACACGCAGTTTTTGTCCCACATTCCGACTTTCCAATGGCTGGAAACATCCACTCCTTATTCAGGGATGTCTGCTCCTTGATTGAAACAGGATTATGGGATGTCGGTTCTTCCATCTGTGGATTCCTCCTCGGAGCTCGTCACCTAGTCTGTGTCTCCCTCATAGACATAAGACATTGTTCATGAAACTCTCCTTGGCGCCATATCTTCATGGACACCAGTTAATTACACTTCTTCTGTCAGGACATTCCAAGGGGTTCGGTCAGGGAAGAAACCTTTGGTTAGGGGAGTAGTCACGTTGGGAATCACTTGTGTTTCTGGATGCTGGGGGAGTGGTGTTTCTATCTTCTATCCCTTATTATAGGGAATATCTAGGGTGCGGAAGCCCAAGGAATCCCACATTGAATGTGCGGAATCATATGACATGGGCAAGTATCTGAGGTTTTATTCAGCTTCCCATGTTTAACACAGGGTATGCCTCTAGTTTAACATCCAGCGGAGATGGATCAGACTGATCGGAACACTGATTAGTGTGGATCAGATGGAGGAATCCCCTAGAGGTAACACTGATACTAGGGACAACACGTGGGTGGATTCCCAAATGTTGTTTGATGGAATGGGGAGAGGGGTGGCATGATCCCACCAGGATGTGGCGGCCCAGGTAAGCATCAGGATTGGTAATGAAGTGTGATGGGGGAGATAAAATATGGCCATTGCAAGGGAGATAGTGAAGTTGGGTTTGAGCCTCGAAGAGTCTTCCTACATATCCCTGTGGCAGGGAATCAAAGTCCATGTAGTTTGGTGAGATGATGGGACACATGAGGAGGCAACCTGTGAGAATGGACACATGGTTGGGAACCAGAAGAAGTGGAACCTCTGGGTTGGGGCATGAGCTTCCCGAGACACATAGGCTCGAGGGAGAGATCAGGATGAGATAGGGGTGATGGGATCGAACCTCATGGAGGCTTCCTACATATCCCCGTGGTGGGGAATCAAAGTCCATGTAGTTCAGGATGGGGGATACAGTTTAACGTCATGTGGGACGAAGGAGAACCTGACGTGAAGGTGGTCGGAACGACCGGGTGGTGGGCATAAACCTCATGGAGGCTTCCTATATACCATGCCTTGACATGGATCAAAGTCCTCATAGTCTGGGATATGTAATTTGTTTCTTACACTCTGAGGATTCATAGGTGGTGTGTTGTTGGGATTGAACCTCGTGGAGGCTTCCTACGTACCATGCCTTGACATGGATCGAAGTCCTCAAAGTTCGGGATATGGCTTGGGGCTTACACTCTGAGGCGGCCCAATGTGTTGGTGAATTGATGTGAAGATGGTCGTAACAACCGGGTGGTGGGCTTGAACCTTGTGGAGGCTTCCTACATACCATGCCTTGACATGGATCAAAGTCCTCGTAGTTTGGGACGATGTTTGTGGCTTACACTCTGTGGCGGCCTAGGTGGTGTTGGGCTTGAACCTCATGAAGGCTTCCTACGTACCATGCCTTGACATGTATCAAAGTCCCTGTAGTTCAGGATGGATTGGGGCTTACACTATGAGGTGGCCCAAGGTGTTGGGGCTTGAACCTCATGGAGGCTTCCTATGTACCATGCCTTGACATGGATCAAAGTCCCCGTATTTTGGGTTGTCGCATTTGGGGCTTATACTCTGAGGAAGCCAAAGGTGATTGTCATGGTTGGTGCTTTCTCTAAGCTCATGTGAGTCATGATCGGTGTGAGAAAAAAGAGATAGCAGAGACCTGATGATCACATCTCAAAAGGTATGTCCATGGGAAGTGGATTGGGTCTTACCCGCAGAGTGGCCCAGCTGGAAATAGGGGCTTATGCGTGGCCCACAGCCCAAGTATTCGGGGCTTACTCTGGGATGGAGTCCCGATGGTGAAAAAGCACAGCAGGAGAGGGATTTGGGGACTGAAGAAAAGAGGAGCCCCGTTTCCCACCACGCCCTTTGCTGGCCCTGGGGACTGAAGATGAAAGGAGGAGCAAGGATGCTACCTCTGGCAAGGAATTCTAGGGGCTTACACCAAGGTGGATGCCCTTTCCCTGCAGACAAATGCCACTCCGATGAGGAGGATATCATCCCCATTGAGGGGTGATCCCATACCTGTGGAGACGAGTGGGAATGGAGAATGACCAAGGTGGGGGACCCTACGTGCGAGGCACGGGTCCAGGTCATAGTTTAACGTCATGTACTGAGGATGATGGTTCTTGGCAGTTTAACGTCTGGCAGCTCGGATGAGGCAGGTTTGCTCTGCACCCCTAGGGCTTCCATAACCATTACCCTCTGCTCCTTGTGGGAGGGAAGGCATCGGAAACGCCGTAGCAAGGGGGTGTGTTTGGGAGAACCATTGAGGGTTCCATGTTAGCATGTTTATTTGAATAAGAAATAGCCGTTAGCGTGCCTATGCGAAGAATAATGAGTAAAATCAACGTAATGGGAGGTTTCTTCCAGGGGAATTTGAAGTTACTTCGTATGAGCCTAGAAGGTCGTACGGGAAAACGGTGCATGAAGTGGATTCTCGGGATGTGAGAGACACCCGCGAATGGCATCAGACACTTGCGCAAAGGTACTCCTAGGGAGCACTAAGGTGAGGGGTCCTGTGGAATTGCGTGCAACCTTTGGGTTTTGCGCCTGAAATAAGTAGCCTTGCATGAAAAACACTAGGCTGGCGTGAAACCAGTGTTGATTGCGCGTAAATGGATCTGAGGCTTTGCACACAAATATAAAGTATTGCACGCAAGTAGTACGAATTGTACGCAATCAGGAGAGGTTGGGTGCAATGAATGGGGTGGGCGCAATTGAAGGGGATTGCACGCAAAGACAGTGGTGCGCATAATTGATGAGGATTGCGTGCAATGATGGGGTTCTGCGCAATTGGTTGCCATGCACACAAATGGAAGGGATTGCGCGCAAGGGGCAGACCCCAAAGGGATTGAAATTTAGTCTAAAACAAAAGGGATCTCACGCGAAGGTGGACCCCTAGGCGTCTTGGTGTGAAAAGAACCGTACCTGCAAGCCATCTTTACACGCACGAAATCCGGATTTTTCACATGAGATTCAGTTCAAATTTTCCATCCCTGAAGTCAAAAGGGGTCTCCTTCTATTAATATACATTCGGGGGTGCAAAAAATAGGTCGTCTTGGAATAATTGTGTGCTGAGGGCGGCGGCGCGAAATTTCCACCGTGTGGGGTGAGGCAAGAAATATTTCGCACTCACGCCACAGAACTCTCGTGAATCCTAGAACATTCCACATGGGGCATAATTTTTTCATGCACTTATGAAGTTTTTTCATGCGACCTCTTCGGGCCCCCCGAACTAGGTCACCAGATCTGAATATGACTTCACTTTGCAGTTTTGAAACCTTTCTCATCACTTGAGTGTTTTTTGGCAGCTACAACTTCCCCCCTCGGAATTGGATCAGTAATGGGTCACAACAGTCAGATTCCAAGGCAAACACTGAAATGCAGAACTATGTGGGGTCCATGAACGCAAAACACCTAGAACGGCATGCAAAACCCAAGGGGGTGCGAAATCCTCTTTTGGCGTGTGCGTGTAAGGCAGGATTTACCTATAAAATCCATTGCGGGTCCCATGGTCCGTACGAATTTTCTCGCGCGACAAGCTCCAAGCTCTCATGTGTGAAAATTCCTCTGGCCCTGTGTGAAAAACCACTCTGGATGTGCACAATTCCACCATGTTCGGGCATTGTTTTATGTGCAAACCTGGGGTTTTTTGCGTTGTTGTTTGATATTTCATGGCAGCCGCTGAAATTTCACGCCACCATCTAATATTCTACGCCAGCTACTCGAGCACTTGCCGGAAGAAGATGGATGCAAACCAGGCTGATGCAAGAGAAGATGATGCTCTGAGATCTTAAATGGTCACCAAACCTGAGTTTTATGGCACCAAAAGGATTGTCTCCAATAACCATAACCTTTTCAATATGCTAACCCATACCCAAAAGGAGTACGCCCTATCCAACAATCTGCCTCTATCGGACATCGGTATCTTGGAGGAGGTCCCTTTTCTGGGTTTTGAGGTGGATACATCGTGGTCATGGGTGACCCTTGAGGACAATCTCCCTCGATAAAACATCACCAACAACAGTCATCCTACCATATAAACCAGGCACATGGACGTTATGTCCTAAATCCCAGGACTAGGACCATTTCTGGGGGTGATCCTATCACGGAGAGTTCCCATGGCCCTCTACGGGGGAACCTTCCGTCAGAGCATCACTGACGAGGATAAAGGTAGGTTGCAGGATTGGGACCTATGGTCCGGAGGCAACTTCACCAGTGAATGGGCCCTGTCATACTAGGTTCGCCATACATGTGACCAATTTGGGGTCAAGCTGTGGCATATTAACTTATTTGAGGCGGTGTGAACATCGCAATTTCACTTCTACCTCCATCACGAGCTTGGGCTAGATCTGTTCACTCGGTGGTCCCCTGATACCAATACCTTCCATATTCATCATGGAGAAGTTGGTATCAGTCTTTGGTTCATTCACTCTATCGGGGGTATCCCTTTAGAGGGCCATCGAGGAGGATTTGTGGCCCCTTCTAGATCTTCTATGGATGGGTTGTGGCTCATTGTGGCGGGTATACCTTCTCGAATGCCATATGTCCTCCAGGAAATGGCCTGCAACCTTCCCTTCTAAACATTGTTGGGGTCATGCCACTAACGCTCAATGAGGAAGGAGTAAGGATCAGAATTGGTAACCATGCCAACATCGCCTTCAGCCCATTCCCCACCACAACTGGCCAGATGATAGACAATGGGAAAGGCTCACTGGAGCAGAGGGAGTACTTACAGAGCATTATAGGCGGGGTGCTTGTGGCCAGGATTGATGGGAAGATATTTTTGGAGCCTTATGTGCCATACAGTTTCGCCAGACAGTTTGGGAACCTCCAGCGAATGCTGAAAAAATTATACATAGATGTCCATGAAGAAAGGCATCCATGTGTTCTTCATCAACTATGGCTGATGTTCACGACCGATGGCTCTGGCGACATCATCATTTTTCCTCCCACCAGAGTTGATGTTGGCCTCTCAACCGAGTATGAAAAACATTGGACCATAGCATACCATAAGGGGATTTTGCGGAAGTGAGTTCGGCAACTCAAGGTCGCCAATGTGGATCCCGGGCGGCGAGAGAGAAGACAGAGTGCCGCTAGAGTGGGAAGATCAAAAACACATCGGAAAATGGGGCCCGTACAGGTTGGGACCTCAGCAGCGAGGACGTCGCATGGTGTGGCCACGCCCTCATCGCCTAGAAGATGAGGGTCCCACGAAGCGACCAAGGAACTTCCTGGGAGGAAAATAAGATATCTGCTTCAACCTTCTCATGAAGCAATCTTCCCAACGTTATGGTTGGCTTGGCTAACCCTGTGGCAGTCAGTGAGTACCGAAGCCCTCTGGTAGAAGATAGTGCGAGACGAGATCCAGCTACCAGAAGTCGGGCTTGTTTGGATTGTCTACAGGGTGAACTTCAATCGACGACATGTGTATCTGACAGCCATGGACATGTACGCACGCCAATGGGGTCAGCGTGTGGAGCCACCTTTCTTGGTGAAAGTGATGCTTGACCAGGAGCATGATCTGGAAATGATGTCGTCATAGGATGATGAAAAGAATGATGAGCATAAGGGCAGAGAGATAAAAGAGGAGGAGGCAGAAGGATTAGGTGAAGGAGAAGAGGAGCCCGAAGGTGAAGGGTCTCAAGGGGCATCCCACCAAGGGAGTCTCTGGGAGAGTAGAGAGATCTTTTGCTCCGATATGGATGTGACAGAACTACATGAGGTATGCTTCAACCCTTATCTATCCTTCTCTTGTATCTGCTATCCTTTTCAATCCTTAATCCACCTGCCTTATCTTACTCAGAAGCATATTGGTTCTAATCAAGAGTCTCTAGTCGAGGGAGGGGGAGAAGCGCCAATAGAACAAGGTGGGGCGCTGACGCCCATTATTGAATTGTTGAGCGTCAAGGGATCCCCCGCTATGACAGCTCCCGTAGTGGCCAGAACACTGGAGACTGATGCCTTAGGTTCCTCTAAGTTCCTTGCTTTGATGCCGGTACTTACTGTCGGAGGAATAAATTTATTAGGCTTCCCCTTGTCTATATAGTGCTCATGGAATTGGAGGCTCGTTGGGCTGGTGATCCTAGACCATCTGCGAGCGAGTCAATGGAAAATGTACCGCCCTATACAGGACATGCCTCCCAAAACGAATTGGCCCAAGTACTTAGTGAGTAGAGAGTGGTGGACATCAGTGGCGCTGCTGTCAGGGCAGGGCCGATAGTTAAAGAAAGTGCAACCAGGGTCGAGACGAGAGAGAAAGGTCGCTCAGACGCTGAAGAGCCCAACCCCCTGGGGGGAATATATGAGGAAGACCTTGCTGTTATCCTGATAGCTGTTTTTCCTGTCTATCAGCCCGCTGATCCTGAGGAAATTGATTATTTGGACTCGGAAGCAGCCGAGGAGAGACGGATGACAAAACACAAAGGGTGGAAGTGCATCTGGCGTTTTCTCAGTCATCCCCAGATGGAATGGCTGAAGCGGATGCGATCACTCCACTCCTGACTGCATTTACTATGTGCTGGAGGAGAAGATACTCAATGCCTTCACTCGATGATTCGTGATTACATGTCCAAGAAGTTGCGCAAGAGAAGATGGTGCTCCAACATCACCCAGTGTCGGGAGGAGTCGGGGAGTACCCGAGCATTTATGAAGGTGGAGTAAAAGGTCTGACACCTCGAAGAATAGGAGAAAGAAAAGCAGATATTCATCACAAACTGTTCTGAGCTCGTGGAGTAGTTGAGGGCCCAGTGGGCAGATGCCTAAGAACAACTAGTAGAAGTGGGTCACCAGATGACTTAACTTCAAACTAAATAGGTTCGGGCATGGGCTAGGGATAGCGAACTGCGCTTCGCGGACACTGATGAAGAGATGATCCTTAGGGGGCGGTAAGCATTTTTGGAGGCCTCCAGCCAAAAGGTAGCGGCATTGGAATGATCCATCCAGGAAGCCGACCCTTAAGGGCCCTATTTTGGCCAAACCCATAAACTTATTTCGCCGTACTGCTTCTTATTTTGAACTATATTTATGGATAAATTTATTTACTTGTCCCCTTGGTTTAAAGTGCTCAACCATAATCCGGAAATAAATATCAATTCATTCCTAAGATCAGGTGGGTTGTACCCGATGTGAGAAACAAGGGATGCTCGTTATATCACTTCGTTTGATCATGGGAGCGTCAACCAAGCTTCGAGCATTTGAGATTCGAATAAGGATTTCCAAGGAGAAGATGGAGGTCTAATAAAAGAAATTGTACTTCAGAACGATCGACGTATCATCTTCTCACTGTGCTCTAGCGCATGACCGGGGAAATGCCAGGGTCATTAGAATCAGTCCGAACACAGGGGAATGAAAATTTTGAATCATGTTACCCGAAATTCAGAACACTGTGGGAGGGGTGTGGAAATAAAGGACAATCGTTGACTATGTTCAAAACACAGCATCCCTATTGCATTAGCCGAAAATGGGGACAACAAATGAGGTTTGACCTCGGACCATGTTCGAAACACGGGACCTAACTCAAAGTATCATCCATCAGTCTTCTGGAACATTGGCCCAGGACAGTAGGCATGGCATAAGATGAGCATCCATAGTGTTAGGGGGTCCCTCTATACATGAAAGAGGACGAGGGTCCAAATAAAGGGTACACAAAATGTAGAAGGTGAAGTGGTGGTTTGTTCGAACAGAATCCAACACTCTTGAAATTATGCCACCATGGTGGAAGCTCATTAGGTGGGCACATTAATCTGATCATGGGTCATTCCTACGTTGAGATAGGACCTCTCTAGAGAGGGAACCGTCGCTTCCCAATGTCATTATAGGGCATCCTGAACTTGTTCAGGGAAATTGATGCAGTTACACAACTCCACGAGGGGTCATGCCAAGGGATCGACAGTGAGAAAGGATGGGATTTGTGATTCCCGGGGATGGAACCAAGACGAAATGTCTGGGCATTCATGCACGTCCCATAAGGCGGGAAATCAATCCATACATAGTTATGGAGAGGGTCTTATTTTAAGGTATTAGAAATCAGACTTGGGATTGGTAAGGAATGTAGGGGAAACATGATAAGGTGATTATGAAACCTGATGTGAATGATGACATAAGTCCAGATTACCATGTGTTCCTTGGGGAAGTGTTTAGGTCAAGGGACCGAGCATGAAAGCTAGCCTGGGCCCGTGGTGCAGTTCCCTGACATTCCTACATATCCCATAAAGATGGGAATCAAGCCATACGTAGTTCTGGAAGGTGGCACAGTAAGGTACCAGTGTAAAGGATGAAAGGGTCATCCAGTTCTGGCCCTCACACCAAAGGAAGCGGTATTTGATGTATCAGGTTTGTCCTTTAAGGTGAATTGTTTTTTATGAAGCGACAGGCCTAGGGTAGAATTTCCTGGAATCTCCACAAGAATCAATCAATATTAAGGTGTTGACAAATGATATGGTGGATGACTGATACCCAACATGGTGTCCCCTAAGATGAGTTCATCACAATGCAGTGCCATTTTTCATCGTGCGACTGGGACAATATCATCATAGTCTAGGGTCATGTGATAGGACTAGACAACACAATTAAATTTCATATGGCTTGGACATGAAGGAATGCGCATGACACGATAAAGCATACCCAACATGAGGGTGAGTTCCCCATCATCACCTTGCGCAACTCCTAGAAATGAGCCTCGGGCCAAGAGGATAGTAACAGTTAGAGGGTAAGGGGAAAGAAAAGCTAGTTTCCAGTTGATATGGACCTAGAAACACGATGTACAGGTGATCCCACATATTCCATGAGGATGAGGATCAAGTCACACATAGTTCTTAGAGAATATCTCAGTTTACAGTCATAGATCTCGGACCGTGGGAGCCCTGAAGGATGTCGTATTGTAGCTTTGTCCCCCTGATGTGTGGAGGTGCACTGAGGGATAGTGCCAAGAGTGTCAAAATTCTACCTAAACATGATGGGGTGGGATATAATGTGAATCATGTAACCAAAATTCAAGGCATGAAGGGAATAGCGTCGTGACAGAGGATTACTGCTGACCATGTTCACAACACAGCATCCTGACGAATTAGCCTGAAATGGGGAAAAACAAATAAGCATCGACCGCTGACCATGTTCGTAAAGTGATACTCGTATCAATTTTTTGTCTGGAATCCTAGAGGAAATTGGCCCATAATGGTAGGAGAGCCCTTTGGCCTAGAATCCATTCCATTTTTGGGGTCCCTTCGAGTGTGAAAGATAATGGAATCCCAAATGAAGGGGAACACAAATCCTGAAAAGTTAATGGAAATTGTCCAAGTTGAATCTGACACTTCAGGTCCTAGACCAGAGTACTCTTGGATGCATCGGCGGACTACTGCAAAGGGTCAAGGGGCTCAACTTGAGAGCGTCCAATACATAGATGAGTATAGAAAAAAGATATGGTGAACTATCAGGAGAAAAAGGGGGCATGGCACGGTTTCCAAAAACCCAATGCAAAAGAGGGTGTAACCCTGTACCACACCTATATATCCCTCTCATGGAAGGGAACAAGCCAAGGGGCCTAGTTGACCGGGATATCTCTAAGATATGGGGCTGGACCCAAAATCTAAATGTTCAGTTGGTCCTACGTATCCCATAAATATGGGAATCAAGCCACACGTAGTTCTTGATGGCATCGTTTAACGTCATGCAGGACTGGTGTGAAGTTTACAGTCATGAGGGACCATCCATTTTATGGTCGTGTAGGACCATAAGGCTCAGTCAAAGTATTTCTCGAGGAACTTGGCATTGGTGGGAGTATTTATACGCTCACCATCCATGGTCACCAGGGAGTACGTTCCATTGGGGAAAACCTTATGAACAATAAAAGGTCCTTCCCATTTGGGATCCAACATGGGTGGTTTCCTACCATGTATCATTGGTGTTTTCAGAGCCATCACCAAGTCGCCTTGAAGGAAAGAGCGGAGGCAAACTTTCTTGTTGAAGGCTTGACCCATCCTGCTCTGATGACGTTTTAGATTGTGCAGGGCACGAAGCCTATTCTCTTCAAGTGCTTCCAATTCATCTAGAAGGATTTCAGCCACTCTATCCAACACCTTCTGTTCATAGACCACTGTTTGAAATGAGGGTAGCTGAACCTCGATGGGTAGAACGGCCTCAGTTTCATACACTAGGGAATATGGGGTCACCTGGGTGGAATTAAGAGTCATCGTCCGATAAGCCCAAAGGGCTTTGGGGAGCTTATCCAGCCAACTCTTCTTGTTCTAAACATCCATTTTCTACGGAATGTTAGAGATGGTTTTATTGAACGCCTCGATCTGCCCATTTCCCTGTGCGTGATAGCGTGATTTATGGTTAGTGTGGATGTTGTACTTGGCGTATAAATTTTTCAACTCAACTTCTCATAATTTAGTGTTGTTATCAGTGACAATAGTGTGAGGAACCCCAAACCGATGGATGATATTGTAACTCACGAAGTCAATGATAGAATGAGCCTTGACTTCCGGGAGTGGAATTTCCTCTCCCCACTTAGAAAAGAAATTCATAGCAGTCAGAATGAATTGGCATTGGCGAGCCGCTGTCGGTGGGTATGGTCCTAAGACATCTAACCCCCAGATTGAAAAGGGCTAAGACTACTTGGTAGTATGGAGAGGATCTGATGGCCGATGCACAGAGTTAGAATGAACATGGAATGCATGAAACCTCTTGGAGAATTCGATGCAGTCATGGATCATGGAGGGCCAAAAATACCCTAATCTTCGGATCTGGTGAGACAGCTTTGGCCCAGCCTGATGGGCACCACAGGAACCAGTGTGAACCTCTTTCCAGACGTGTGGAATCTCAACCCCCTAAATGCAATGGAGGAGAAAACCAACAAAACCGCGCTTATAGAGGATTGGCTCAAGACGGGGACCACTCTAGAGGGTAAACTGTAGTGCGCGGTGTCGGATTCACTTGCACTCAGCTCGGTCCGATGAGAGATTACCATGATGGAGGTATTCAACCAAGGGTGTCCTCCAATTGGGAATCATTTCGATCACTGCATCTGGATGACCCGGGGGTCCTAACGTAGAGGCGTCGATGGTAAGATGGATTACCTATGGGTCGTCATTTCCATCCAGGGTAACAGGAGCTATGAATCTAAAATGTGCCACATGGATAATCAGATCATCTTGTTTGGGATCTACAAGTGATGCAGCTAAGCTGGACAAAGCATCCGCTCATCCTTTCTATGATCGAGGGACATGGGTAACCTCTAGTCGGGAAGGAAACTGGGCCATTAGCTGGAGGGTGCGCTCCAACAATGATATAAGCTCTGGATTCCAAACAACATATCCACCATTGACTAGCTTAATGACTAGCTTGGAGTCCCCTTTCACATGAAAATGGGGCATGTCGATCTCGAGGGCTAGCTCGAGGCCAATAATGAGGACTTGACACTCCGCCTCATTGTTGGTGCAGTCTTCTGACAACAATAATGTGTACGGTAGAATGGATTGCACTGGGTAATGAAGATGATACCCAGTCCCACTCTGTTGAGTCGAGAATCGTTGAGTCTCCAGCCAATGGTGCTCCGGGAGGCACCGTCAAAGTGCATCTGCCAACACGGGGTGGCATGATCTACCGCGAGGATTGCCTCGTCAGGAAAATCCAAGTCTAGAGACTGGTCTGCGGAGGATGGATGGGCAGCTAGAATGTCTTACATTTCCTTCCCTTGATAGCCTTCTAGAGGACAAAATTGATATCAAACTACTGGAGGATTACTTCCCATCGTGCTAGACGGTCGGTCAACAAGGGGTGATTCAGAATATAATTCAGCGGGTCTACCCGAGAGACCAGCTGTACCTCATGGTGTTGCGGGTAATGTCACAATTTCTGTACTGCGAATACTAGCTCGAGGAAGCTCTTCTCGATGGGGGAGTATCTGGTCTCTGTATCAAGGATCATGCATATGAGGTAGTAGAGACTATTTTATATCCCCTCATTGTTCTTCTGGGCGAGAAGGGAACCTAGAGATCGTTCCAAGGCAGTCACGTATAGGATTAGTGGCTTTACGGGGACGTGTGGAATCAAGACCAGAGACCGGAAGAGATACTGCTTAATTTCCTCAAACGAAACCTGGCACTTTTCATCCCACTCGTAGGTTGATCCTTTCTTCATGAGCCGGGAAAAGGGCTTACACATGCCGGATAGATTCGCAATGAACCAGCATATGTAGGATAACTGGCCTTAGAAACCACAAAGCTCTAGAATATTGCTCGAGGGAAGAATTTGGGTGATGGAATTGATCTTCTCCTGGTCTATCTCGATGCCCTGGTACCTGAAAAAGAAGCCAAGGAACTTTCCAGATGTGACCCTGAAAGAACACTTCAATGGGTTCATCTTCAGGTGGAGAAAACGGAGGAAGCCAAACACTTTCTCAAGATCCTTGATATGGTCCTGGCGCCGGTGATATTTGAGCACTATATTTTCCACATAGAATTCTACCAATGTCATGAGGATTGTCTTGAATATGCGATGCATGGCCTGCAGATTGGTGGCACCTGCATTCAATAGGCCTAAGGGCATAACCTGGTAACAGAAATTACCTTGGGGTGCCCTGAAAGCTGTGGACTCCTGGACCTTGGGGGACATCTAGATCTGATTATACCCAGAGTAACCATCCATTAAAGAGAGGTCTTGGAACCCAGCCATAGCGTCTATCAACAATTCTGTCACTAGAAGGGGAAAATCATCCTTTAGACAATGGTGGTTGAGATCGCAGAAGTCGATACAGACTCTAATCTGTCTGTTCTTCTTCCTAACTGGTATAATGTTGGCCAACCATTTAAGGTACTGAAACTCTTTAATGAAGTTGGCCCTGATGATCTTGTCAACTTTGGCCTCTACCATGTCACCGTGAGAAGGGTGCATATTTTTGGGAGGTTGTTTGACCCCGCAATGATTTTCCGAAATACCGAGGCGGTGGACGGATACTTGAGAATCTAGTTTTGGCATCTCATCGTAACTCCAGGAAAACACGTCACGGTGCTGTTTAAGGAAGTCTACGGACCACTTCTTCTCCTCAGGGGGCATGGTGGCACATATCAATGTGGGTCTGTGTTCTGCCTCGCTTCTGAGGTTCACCTGTACCTACATGTATACCGTGGAGGAGACACCTTCCTCAAAGTTATGGGTTTCCTCTATATCCACTTCTCCGCTTTTGGAGGGATCCTCCATGGGGGAAGTTGCTTCTAAGTTACCAGAACCATATGGGAGGCTGATACCAGCTTGAGTGGCAGTAGTTATTGCATCAGGGAACTCTGGCGCTGCTGAGACCATAGAGATGAAGGTTGTCGACCTGGTCACATCTAGTCTCTAGCCCAAGGGGCCACGCTTGATAATATCAAAGTATTAGTGGTGCATCATCTGGATTTAGCTTATTTCATCCCGGGGAAACATAAAAGTATGACTTACTTTCATTTCCATGAGCCGGTCGTCCTGATACCTGATAGGAGTGGGAGGCTCTGGGATCACTAGGACCAGATTCATATAAGAAAACGAAGTGATCTTCCAAAACCACCTAGATTTGGGATCATGGTTCACCCTTGTCCCCGAAATGACAAAACATTGCCCCATATCGGGGGTCATGGCCTCTAACCGATGGATTGGGAAGACATAGGCATCATTCAGGCCTGACCAAGGGTTGATCATAGCGGTGACTGGCTCAAATTCACTTTCCCAGACTTGTTTATCCTTGCTCTTGTAGTCAACATCCAAGTATCGGGATTCACAAGAGGCGAAAATAGATGCATCACCTTGGAGTATTCCCACTCGACTATTAAAGGAGTACTTGAGGTATTGGTTATACGATTAGGGGACCACCGCTTGCAGGTGGAGCCATGGCCTACCCATCAATGCATTATACGCGGTGTCCTGGGAGACAACTGTAAACTCGGTACTGGAAACTAGGTTGTCAAACTATGTATTCAAACATATCTTGCTGCCCGGGGTCTTATCTATCATGTCATATCCCAGGATTCTTAAATCAAAGGGTGTCAGGTCATCTTCGGATAACCCTAGCTTCTGTAGTGTCTGTGTCGGGATAATGTTAATCCCAGAGCCGGTGTCAACGAGACAACGACAAACCTCCACACCGTTAAATTGGTCAGTGATATACAACGGGTGGATGTGCCCCTGTATGGGGGAGCATTCATCTTCTCCAGAAAACGAAATTATGGCCTGACATTCGGAATTCGGCATTCTCGAACTCTTCAGCGTAGAAAGCCTCTACAGCTGCTACCTTCGTCTCAAACATGAGAGGGATCCTTAAAGCCTCGGTGAGTACTTCATGCATATCTTGCAACAAGCGAAGGGATTCAAGGATTGAAATCCTCATTGGGATTCTAGTGAGGTGCTTGATAATATCATATTTCCATGCCAGGCACGAACTTCTTCTTGCAGGGAGCCGCTCTATGATTGAAGGCATGGAGGGCCCTTCCGGCCAGATCGACGGCTGACCGGTACTGGGTATGTCCCATTGCTCACTAGTTGAAGCCCGGAGAGTAGCTGCCGGATGAGGACCAAACTACTGAGATCGTCATGTAGTGGGGCATAGATGGTCACGACATGGATGAAGTGGTTCTGCCTGGTCTAGAAGCACAAACAGTGGTGGAGGTGGGCCTTTCGACACTGGGTGAAGAGGCTGTGCATGCTGGGTTCTACGCTGGGCCCATTGTCTAGACTTAGTGGCATGCACGGCCTGGATGGAGGTGATGACTGACGTGCCCTGGTGACCCATATGGTCACGACTCTGCTGATGTTGGCGTTGGCTGGGGACGTTGGGGAGGTTCTCTTGGCACTCCCCCTAGTCGGGAGTCATATAGGGGTTTACCAACTCAACGTTGTTAACAGAAGCATACCCTTGACTATAACTTGAAGAGTTATCCACTATTGGGATGATCTTGGCAGGGAACCCCATCTATGGGGGCATAAAGTCATCAAGAGTGCAAGACGACGATGGCATTGGTGGGGCGTGAAGTTTTTCTTGCGCCACTGATGCTTTCTCTTCTAGGAAAAGGCCGGATGAGATGATGATACAGAAGTGGTGGTCATAGCTTCTAAGGGCTCCAGTTGATTCAGGCATACACGAATAATGCCATGGGAATGGGTGACTTCTTTGCGGGCCATCCAGTCATCATATGTCTGAGACCCGTGGCCAGAAACCTGCTGCAACTCACCTTCGTTGTCGCTACTGCTATCTAACCTCACGAAGACACCTGCCACTTGTGCCGGGGCTAGGCCCAACCTGAATATGTTGTTGTCAATGTGTCCTTGGAGCCAGCCCTTGAACACATAGCATTTCCTGAGAGTGTTCCCCAAGATCCATTGATAAGAATAGTAGTTGGGGAGATCGGTAAGATTCGCCTCATCTGGCTTTCTGCACTCAGAGAGTCAAACAATTCCCTGCTCCAAGGCGCTGTGGAAGAAACTGGGGACCTGAGCCTCGTTGAATGAGTAGTTCTGATTTCTTCCATTAGGAAAGGGGTCTCTAAGAGCCAGGCCCTGAAGAGGGGCCGGAAGAGCCTACCACAGAGGCGGAACATGGTTATCTCTCCTAGGTGGTGGTGGCGTGTTACGCGGGGGCGCCTGCTGATTTTGAGGTGGTCGCTGCTGGGTTGGAAGTTGTGCTCGTGGTAGAGGACCTCTGTAGGGATGCGGATCTGGCTCCACTGCTAACAATTCAAGTTTCCTGGGGGCCTCTATTTGGTCCACCGCGGTGGGATCGGCTCTGGCAGCACTCCTTGCTAGGATTACAGGGGACAGCGGACATGCCAGGTTGGCCTGTTGGATGGATTCTTCGAGGTACTGGGCCTTATCTGAAAATTATTGGAACCATTTGGGATATTTATGAGTGATCAAGGAGGGAACCAGTTCCGTCATGACATTTTCCATGCACATCGTCAATAATTTCTCCTGAGTCAGTGGCATGTAAAGAAAGTATGTGAGCCCCTTCCACCGGGCAATAAAGTATGCGACTCTCTCATCAGGCCTTTTTTTCACTTTAAGAGGTCTGTGATTCTTGTTTATCAGGTGGTAGATCTTAACTAGTAATGGAAATTCTTGCGAAGGTCCTCCCACCTGGTCACAGATCCGACAGGGAGCTGGCTGTACCAGACAAATGTCGCCCCCTCGAGTGTCTGAACAAAACAACGGAGCTTGGAGGCCTCCTGCTGCGCTGGGGTCTCTAACATAGGCCTGCGCCTTAAATTAAAGTGGGCCAAGTGCTGCGACGGGTCCCTCATCCCGTTAAAGGGGGAGAAGGTGGGATTTACGAATCTCGGGTGTGTTGTCATATCATCCGCCCATGCCGAATATGGATTTCCATCTGGTGGGATGGCCACCTGTCGCGTTTCCAATGCCTCTAGGCGGGCGATGAGTGCCGCCATTGGATCATCTGGATCGGGGTCCCTGTCTTGATTGGGGTACCTAACCATGAGCGCATTGTCGGGTTATTCAATGTGGTAGACAGGATCAGCGGCTCGTGGAGCAGCTGATGGAGTGACTTGTGGGGTGGCAGGGGGAGCCCAAACATGGTTCCTTAGATTATCGCGTCCTTCGGGAGGGTTTGGAGAGACATACCTCTCCCTCTTGTCGTGGGCTCTGGCTCCCTCCCTATTAGAGAGGGCGGCATGATCAGGGTTTCCTGGGGGAAGCTCACCAAGGGGAAGCGGTTCCTTCCCCCACTTCCCCGGCGAATGAATCACCGTAGTCGGGTCGTCGCTTTGCAACGTGTTCATCCAGGATTTCATCGACCAACTTCCCCTACTCAGCAAGATACTAGTGCAATATGGCCTTCTCGGGGTCCTCCTCTGTCTTCTGCACTGAAACTGACGAGTTGGAGTGCTTGACAGCTCCGACGTTCTCTTTTCCCTTACCAGAATTCCGGATGAGTACCAATACCTCGGTGGGCGGAGGGAGACCTAGGAGGTTCCTTTACTGATGATTAATCCTCCCTGATGGGTCCAGTAGTGGTGGCACATCCTCAGGGAGGACTTTACCATCAAATAGTTCTAGCTTGTTTTCCCCTTTCGACAGATTGGTCATGTTGACCGCAACTCTTCTTTGGGGCATGTCCTCAAGGTCGCCAAGTAAGTTGGGCTGCCGGAAAATAGCACTGAAGAGGAGGGAAGCGTACCACCCCCATCCACGAACTTGCGCATGGGGGTAGCCTCTTTAATAACCTTCCAGAGTACATAGAAACTCTGAATGCATTACTATTGGAGGGCCCTGTGGTGACCAGGCGACTAAGGGTGTTGGACCGCAGGAAGTGTGGCCAGGTCAACCAGACGCCATTGTTCGTCGATGTCTTCAAGGTGCACTTGGATCTCAGGATAATACACTCACTGGTGGTGAATACAGAAGTGAGTCACCTGGAGGGTCTGGCAGAAACATTCAAACTCCTCCGGGGTGACAGATTCCGGCGTACAAAAATTTGGTCTTTCGGTCGGCCAAAACTTCTCAAGGAAGTGGTCCGCTACGAGGATGGTCCAGAAGCTCCTCGGCTCAGATTCAGGGTCTGGACCTTGATTTTCCCACTCATCAACTGGGGATGGCTGAGGAACTGGCATTGGAACTAAGTCATACCGCTGGGACGGTGGGCTGGCCGGTGTAGAATACGGCGAGCGGGCTGACTAGCTGCCGAATCTTGGGCTGTCCTCTGCGGATTGTAGCGACCTGGCCTCTATATCACGATAGGATGGACCGGTGACCAGATCTCCTAAAACAATATTGGAGTCTTTATAGGGTATTCTGTGTCGCAATTCTCCTGCCATTGGCCCCCAAAATAGCTCTTCGTAGTCTCTATCCGAGACAGGGGCACTTCCAGAGATGATGGTGGCGACTGCGTGGTCGGTCCTTGAAAACATGTCAGGTTCTCACCCTCCTGGGTATACCTTTGGAGGGAGAAAGGGATCCTCTCGAACATGTATTATGGGAGTACGAGGCTAATGCGCCTCGTTCCTGCCCATACCTTGACTCTGAGGGCTGAAGGGAGGGCTCCATCACCGAGTCGTACTCCGCCTCAGATTCTGATAAGTGGACTGGTCTGATTTCTGTCCGACCCTCCCCATAATTCTTCCTGTGGTGGTGACAACCTGCTCTCCTGCCCCTGGGTGGGTCTTTGGGGCAAGGACCACTTTCTGTACGAGGAGGTCCTCCGACCATACTGCTTCTGGGGTGGAGAGATCTCCCACCAGGGTGGGCCGCGGTGTGAGGAGCACTAGGGAAAATGTCTAAAGGGACACGGGGAGGACCCCTATGATGGCGAGTGACCGGACATGAAATGTCTCTATAACTGTGGTATATGGTAGGGGGAGTGACCTTGTACCCAGTGTAGTGAGTGTGGGAGACACCCCCATACGAAGTGTTGTTGTCACAGGGGAGACCCACACATGGGTTGAAGGTGGCATGGGGCAGACCTCCAAGCCGAGGTCGGAAGCAGGGAGGGCACACACCTTCCATAGTGGTGGTACGGAGTGAGCCTCCGAAATGGGTGGAATTGCGGTGGATTGGTTCGTACCGGTCGTCGACTGTGATGGAGACCGAGAGAGTCGACCCAGCTTTCTCGTGTGGCAGTTGGGGTCTCGATCTAGGCAGGGTGTATAACTTCCCCTGCTCAACGTATGCAGGGAGTTAGGGATATGAGTCAATGGTGGATTAGGCCATAGCAGTCGCTGACGTTGATGCCCCCTGCAGGCATCCTCTTCCATTTGTGCTTGATGCTGGCACTAGGTCAGATGAACATGAGATAGTGGTGCATGCATGTGGCTTACCTGCTCTTGGTCTTAGGGAACCGGAAGGCGGCGCTGACGCAGCCTGGTGGGATCCCTCACTAGGAGACCTTGTAGCGGGACTCCGATCATGCTGACCAGGACATCCCCCACTTGTTCGGCGTAGGGAAGGTAGTTTTCATGGCGTTCCGGGGACAAGCTCCCGAAATGATTGAATGTTGGGGTGGGGAGCAGTGGCTCCCTGCGCGGACCTCAGGGGCGGCGTTGATGGAGAGGCGTGACCGCCTCTAGATCTAGGCGGGCCATATACCTGGTGGGGTTGATCCCCTCCTCCTCATACCTGTGTACAAGGTCATTAATTACCCATCTCTGGATAATTTCCAAAGTGGAGATTGGGCATGGGCGCCCAACAGTCATGGCGGTTGAGGCCGTCATGGAAGAGGTGGAACTGTGTGGGGTGGCCACGCCGGTATTGCCCCTGCCCCTGCGCCGGTGGGCAGATGGTGATCGAGTTTCGGATGCGACAACTTGGTTGCTGAAAGCAGGGAGATGAACCCATTAATACTGATAGGAAAAGATATCTATGACCAATACCCCAGAGTTGTTCCATCTTCTGTGGCCAGTGAGAAGGATCCACGTTGATAACATCGCAGAATGGAATGCTCAATGCCCTAACTTCCCCTACTTCTGGCGAGTTTCACATCAGGTCCGCTATTTTATTAGTGGGACCTGGTGCCGGATGACGTGGTCTGATGACTTATTAATCCATTTATGCCTCAAATGCTACTATTCTCTATATTGAGGAGAATATCCTTATATAGGGTTCACCGTTTCTATTTCTGATGCTATCACTGGGGTGCACACATCCGTCAAGTAGAGGGCGCACATCGGTTGACCTACATTCCCGCTTTCCAAAGGCGGGCGGCATCCGATCCTTATTTAGGGATGTCTGCTCCTTGATCTAAATGGGATGATGTGTTGTCGGTTCTTCCTTCTGTGGATTTCTCCTCAGAGCACATCACCTAGTCTGGGTCTCCCTCATAGACTTAAGACATTGTTCGTGAAACTCTTCCCGATGACATATCTTTATGGACACCAGTTAATTACACTGCTTCTGTCAGGACATTCCAAGGGGTCTGGTCAGGGCGGCAACCTTCAGTTATGGGAGTAGTCACGTTGGGTATCACTGGCATGTCTGGATGCTGGGGGATTGGTGTGTCTATCTTCTGTCCCTTATTATAGGGCTTCTCAAGGGCACCGAAGCCCGATGCATCCCACATCGAACGCGGGGAATCATATTCCATGGGCATGTATCTGAGGTTTTCCTCATCTTCCCATGTTTAAAACAGGGTATGCCACAAGTTCAACATTTAGAGGAGACGGATCGGACTGATTAGAACACTGATTAGAGTGGATCAGATAGAGTAACCCCATGGAGGGAACACTGATAATGGGGCCAACATGTGGGTGGATTCTCGAATGCTGTTTGATTGAATGGGGAGTGGGGTGGCAAGATCCCACTAGGATGTGGAAGCCTAGCAAAGGATCAGGATGGGTAATGAAGTGTGATGGGGAGATGAAATATGGCCATTGCAAGGGCGCCAGTGAAGTTGGGCTTGAGCCTCGAAGATGCTTCCTATGTATCCCCGTGCTAGGGAATCAAAGTCCACGTAGTTCGGTGAGACGATGGGAAACCTGGGGAGGCGACCCGTGATAATGGACGCATGGTTGGGACCCAGAATAAGTGGAACCTCCGGGTTGGTGCATGAGATTCCCGAGACACATAGGCTCGAGGGAGAGATCAGGATGAGATAGGGGTGATGGGATCAAACCTCATGGAGGCTTCCTACATATCCCCATGGCGGGGAATCAATGTCCACGTAGTTCAGGACGAGGGATCCAATTTAACATTGTAAAGACCCGACCCCGGTTGCCCAGAGCTGGTGCCTTATTTGATTACGTTGGAATACATAAAAGGAAAACGAATCCCAAAGGACCAAGTATTTTAGTATTATTTGAAACAATTTACATACATAAGTTCAAATTGACATATGGAAAGGAAAAACAACACTAAATTATTCCACTAGCAACATCATGTCTCCTAGATTATGCTTGCATATCATTCATAATTTAATTCATCATATCCTGAGAAAAATGAAACATAAGAAAGGGTGAGACCAAAGGCTCAGTAAGAGTATGAAATACAGTGGAAGATAATATAAACATTAGACATGGTGAATTATTGAAAACATATTCCTTTAATAATAAACTTGAACATATTATGGCAGGAATATGAGCTGAGTAAATATTAACATAATAAAACTTAATCAAGGGTATTATACTAGTAGAATATCCACATGAACGTTCAATTTCTAGCTTCATAATGAGAGAAGTGCATATGCCGAACATTCTTGAATCATTTTCTCATGGTCTCAGACAAGAAATCTAGTGATTAAGGCCTCGACCAAAATCCATATCACACTAGGAAAGGCCTCGGCCAATTCCACATCTATTTGTCTCATGAGACCTATTGATGCATCGAGGGGCTATAGCAGGCCCCACCCGTCACATAATAAGTCTAATGCATTTCTCAATATGAGCAGGGATAAACATGAACAACAAATACATTCATATTGAAACAATCATATGAAATGTTACTATCTTTCCCCAATCACAAAACACTAACCATTCTGAATAATACGGTGAATGGTTTTAGGATAGATCATCCACAATAGAGTTAGTAATAAACCATTAAATAAAATATGGTAGATGAATTCATAAATAATTAAACCCAATAATACCAATGGAATCAACAAGAGTGTTGAATTAGATAAAACACTCTTATAAATTCATTAAGCAGTTCTGGAGCTAAATAGTCTTTTATTTTGAAAAGAAGAGTTCTTTTGGAAAAATATTTGCATAAAACCAGAAGTAAAGTAAGATAGTATTTTAATAATTAAATTAGTGATTTTATAAAGATATGGGTTTCCCAAAATAGATTATATCTTTCCATTGAAAATAGAAATGAATATGAGAAATTCCCTTGTATCGGGCTCGTATTTTTGGAAACAGTTTTGAGATCTCCTTTTAAAACATGCAAAAATCCCTAAAATAAGGAAGGATTCTGAATTATAAACATATATATGATACTCACATAGAATATATGAGGAGTACATAACAATACATAAGAAATTCATTGAGGTATTTAGACAATGATAGTATCCCGAATGAAAATGAAAGTTCGGGTGGAAAAACCGTTACCTTAACTCCGAACGTGTTCCACACTTGTACTTAAGCTCTTGGAATATAAAATTATACTTATTAATAACTTATTTCAGAACCTATTATACATTTATTTATTTTATCATAATTCTGTTTAGTTCATTTATTTCTTTATCGATTAGTTATTGTATTGAATTTCGTCGTTCCGGAGTGTTTGTTTCTTTTATTTTCATATTCGGTTCACATGTTTTTAAGTAATGAAGTGGAATGGATGTAAATAAACACAATTAAAATTATATATTATTTATGAACATAAATGGATGTTATTGTTCATTTATATAACTTGGTTACATGGAAATAGGATGAATTATCATATAGAACTTTAATGATAATTATTTCAGTTAATTTGTGGGTTTTGATTACAACGAACTCATTTTTCTTTATAACTTAATACCATAAGTACAATGAGATTACATATTATTAAATAGGTTATATTATATATAATAATCTGGTTCAAACATAAGAATAATGGTTTCATGACCAGAATTTACAATGATAATAGAAATCTAAAGTCCATCGTCCTTGAATGTGTAAAATTGACACATCTCTGATGGTGTTTTTGCTACTAGTAAAAAAAATTAAAAAGGGGAGATGATGATAACTTATTCCACTATCATGAAAACATTAAATTACATATGAGGTACTAGATTAATCACAAAATTTGGATAAGGATAGGTAAGATAAAACATGAACATGAAAAAAAAGACAAAGAATTGAAAAGAGGAGTTTACCTCATGAACCAAATTTCCTTGAGAGCCTCCTTAAGGGAGAGGTTTTGGTATTTTTATGAGACCAAAGCTTTTTGGACGTGGGAGAGGAGATTGGAATTGTATTTGGACAGAATTTGAAGAAGGAAAAAGGCTTGAGATGAGTGAATGGAAGAGGGGGTGAGAGGGTGTTTTTATAGTGGAGGAGAGATGTGATTTCTTAATATAAAACTCATTAATTTATCATTTCTCGTCAACACAAGGAATAGTTAGTATTACATGACAAAGAATAGTAATTTTATAATGTGATCCCAAAACAAGAGGGATTACATCATCATAAAATCACACATGTCTCTATAATTAGTGTATTTATCTTAATTTTTCAATTTATGGTATGTCACTATTCATTAAAAATTCAAGTATTTCAGAAAAATCCAAAAAATTTACCCTTTCCATTTTTTGACATGTAGAATCTAAAAATGAATCCCATTTTTTGAAAATAATTTTATAAATACTATTAATTTAATATTTAATTAAATCATAATTTATTCTAAAAAAATAGTTTTAAAACATTTGTTTACTTATTTTAAAGCATAGATATATCATAATTACACTTGAATATTATTTATATACTATCATAAGTAAGGTTACTATTAAATAGGGTGCATCACTATTCATAAGGGTATTTTACTATTCATAAGGGTGGGTTATTATTCCCCAAAAATTATGTTTTCCTTATTGGACTCTAAATAACATACTGATCGTGACTGTGTATGTCGGATTTTTGAAATTCACATCACATATGTGACAAACTTATGTTTTAAGGGTCCTATAGAACATAGTAGTTAATGTGATTATGAAATATTTATAAGAAAGTAATTTCCTTTAAAAAAATATTGGGTCGTTACATTCTCCCCTCCTAACAAAAATTTCTCCCTCGAAATTTCATTTACAATCTAGGCCAAGAACAGGTGGGGGTACTTCTCTATCATTGATTCCTCCAGTTCCTAAGTTGCCTCTTCGTACTTAAGTTTTCTCCATATTACCTTGACTAGATGAGTAGTCTTGTTTCATAGAACATTGTCTCTACAATCCATAATTTTCATCCGCTGCTCCTCATAGGAAAGATCATCCTCCAACTGTACCACCTATGAAGAGAGTACATGTGAAGGGTCTGGTATGTACTTCCTTAAGAGAGATACATGAAAGACATTGTGTACCTTCTAAAAGGTTAGTGGAAGTTCCAGTTGATATGCCACATCTCTGACTCGATCAAATATCTCGAAGGGGCCGATATACCTGGGACTTTGACGTATATTCAGAAATATCCCTTTTCATATTGTCCCAACATAATTTTTCTCAGAGATCTCGATACATCTTTGTGCTACCAGGATGTATAGAGAAATTAGAGCTATGAGCATCATCCAATAGTTATCTCTTTAGCTCAAGAATAGCGGGAACACAATGCATCTTCCCGAATTTCAAAATGCAATCTTCATATGAGAAGTTAGTCACCTTCCCATCATTTATTGCTTTAATTTTCTTTTGAAACTTTTCATCATCATCCTGAGAACTTTTTATCCTCTCCAGTAAAGAAGGATGGGAAACCATTTGAAATAGTAGTGATGTACTACCTTCCTTAATAATTCCCATATCCATCATTACTAGATCCATGAAAATAGGATCCCTTTCAACTCTCATCTTGTTCAAAATTCCATGGTATTTTGTACTCAATGCATCTGCTACCTTATTTGCTTTCCCCGGGTGGTAGTGTATTGTGCAATAATAATATTTGAGTAGCTCAATCCACCTCCTTTGACTCATGTTGAGTTCTTTCTGTGAGAATATATACTTCAAACTCTTATGATATGTATATATCTCACATTTTTCTCCATAGAGGTAATTTCTCCAAATGTTCAGAAAAAATATTACTGCTGCTAACTCAAGACCACGGGTTGGATAGTTTTGTTCATTAAATTTTAGTTTCATAGATTCATAGGCAATCACTCGATCATTCTGCATAAGGAAACAACCAAGTCCTTTATTTGATGCATCACTATAGATGAAAAACCCAGCATTCCCCGATGGTAGGGTTAGGATCAGAACTTTCTCTAACCTCCTTTTCAATTATTCAAAACACTCCTCACATTCCTTGGTCCATACGAACTTAACCCCTTTCGTGTGATCTTGGTTATTAGGTTGGAAAAACGGGTGAAGTTCTGAACGAAACGCTGATAATATCCTGCTAAACCAATAATACTACGTACCTCTGTTACGTTCGTTGGACTAGGCCATTCTTGTAAAACCTTTTTCTTTGTAGGATCTACAGATATTCCATCCTTAGAGATAATGTGGACAAGCAAAGAAACCTTCTGAAGACAGAATTCACACTTTTTAAACTTTTCATATAATTCATGTCTTCTAAGAGTCTTCATGATAATGAGCAAGTGATTTTCATGATCTTCGTAGCTTTTGGAATATACCAAGATGTCATCAATAAATACCACTACAAAGTCATCGAGATTGTAACGTCCCGGTTCCGAGTGCCACTCAACGGGTGCCCCGAACCCAGTTCACCACATGACCTCAAGCACATTTCCCCAAACGCCAGAGGCTGCCGACTAGCAGTGAGAGCCCAGGTCTGATAGTGGGGAAACTATGCCCTCATTTATCAAAGTGTAGCACAACAGAATATAATAAAAAGCATAAAACAATAGAAGAATCTATAAACCATACACATTTAATATAACAACTACAGTAAAGGATAACCAACCAGATATATATATATATATGATGCAACATGTCTCAAGTTCTAAGAAAACATCCAGAACATGTTACATAGTAGTGTAATACAATACTGAGTACAACAAAACAGAACAAAGAAACCGGTAGCATCGCAAGCCTATTCATAGTCCCATGCTCCCCTACTCCTCAATAACAATCAAGTACCTGTATAGGGACCCTTTCCCTTATCTACACCTGTAGAAACCTAATCTGTTTGGGAAGAAAAGCATGACCCAAACAGGGTGTGAGAAATAATTCCCAGTAGGCACCCACCAAAGGCTCGTGCCCAACTGTGTCTAAACATGCAACAACAGTGTGCAAAAGTAAATGCAATAAACTAATCAATACTCAAAGGTAACTAACTTTACCAGTTATATTTCTATTTAACATTAATTTCATTATTTATTATTAAGAAACCACCACAATGAATTTCTATGTAAACAGTCAGTGTCCTCAGACGCGTAATCCCTTACCCTCAAGTAAAGAGAATCCAAAAACAGGAATATACCCACAGGCATATTGAATATTGTCCGCAGGCGTACGAGGTGTCGCCCACAAGCAGAGAATCAACTGCCCACAGGCACAGAAGAAGTTGCCCACGGGCTAAGTAGTACACTGCCCACAGGCTAATCACAACACTACCCTCAGGATAAAAAAGTAACCAGGCCATGCCCAACATGTAAACAGGAACAATAAATTCCTCTCAAGGCAATTATACAATAATTACATTAAAGGCACACCCTCGGGTATCCTGGCCAAATGGCTAAACAGAGGAACGCACCATCGGGGTGGTCCTGGATCCAAGAAATGATCCCAAACAGTAGTCTTATTATCATAATTAATTACCTATTCAACTCTAGGTATTTAAAATATCCATGGCCTCAGCCACACGACACCCCAACATGGGTTCGTGGCACAACGGTACAAAAAAACGCACAACAGTTGGAATATAAACACCAAGCCACCTACCTTATACGCCCCTGATCAGTATACTCGAATGACGTTCCACAAATAGTCTTAGAATGAGGTAGATCTGAGGTGAATGAAAAATCACTTAAACTTAAATAACATCCATTAGAGGAAGAATTGGCAAGAGACACACTAGGAGGAGGAATCTCTTACTCACGCGGTTCCAACGAGATTGACGGAGGCAGAATCGGATTCCCTACGTGCACTCGGCGGATCCTGGAAGATTCAGCCATCCCTCCCGAGCTCCCATCTAGTTCTAAGCCTTCCCTATGAACAGGGGAGGATGCTGCCCATTTTAAGCGAAAAAACAAAGTATACGGTGTTTATTTCCAAGTACACAGCATGTATTTCCCATTTTTTTAACTATTCCTCTGGCGGTTTCCCACCAGCATGGCACTGTTCATCTGTCGACATGACTACATGGCGTGTCTCCTTGAGTACACGGTGTGTTAGGTTGCACAGCTAGCCACCGCCTTACTATTCGCCTGCCGACTGACTACACGGCGTGTAAGGGACCACTACACGGCGTGTAGTCGGTCTTTACACCCTTCATTGCTAACATGGCTACACGCCCTGTGTACTCATCCCACACGGCCAAAAGTACACAGTGTGTTGAAAAGTACATGGCGTGTACTTCCAAAATTTGGTATTTTTCCCCATTTTCCGTATTTTCTCAAAAACACTCAAGGAAAAGAGAAAAGAATAAAATCGTACCTCAAATATAAGAAATGGGTTCTTACAAACTTCCCCCCTTAAAGCAATTCATCCCCGAATCGCCCTTCCAAGGGTGGCGAAGATAAAGCCGTGAACAACTCCGGCCACTGAGAATGTACATCAGTCTCCCACTCCCAGGTTTCATCCTGCACTCGGCCATGTTACCATAGCACCCATACGAGAGGAACTAACCAGCCTTGGAGAACCTTTGTGCTCCTATCAACGATACGAATCAGATGCTCCTCAAAGGACACAGCAAACTGAAGCTCATCCTCCTCGGGCTGAAGGACGTGAGATGGGTCTGAATGATAGAGGCACAACTGAGATACATGGAAGACGTCGTGCATGGCCCGGTACCTCTGTGGTAACTACAACCGATAAGAAACCATCCCCACTCTCTCCAACATCTCAAATTGCCCCACATACCTCGGTGAAATTTTACCCTGTCTCCTGATCCATTTGTGTCCCCACCTCGGAGAAACACGCAAGAAACCCTGATCCCCGACCACAAACTCCAAAGGTCATCTGCGGCAATAAGCATAAGACTTATGAAGAGACTGTGTGGTAGCCATCCGCTTCTGAATCAAATGGACCTGCTTAGATGTCTCATGCACGAGACGTGGTCCTAGTAAAGCTACCTCACATGCCTCTAACCAGCACAAAGGTGATTGGCATGGCCTACCATATAAAGCCTCTTAAGTTGACATCTCTATAGTTTCATGAAAACTATTATTGTAGGAAAACTCGACTAGGTGTATATGCTTATCCCAAGATCCCCCAAAGTATAGGACGCATGCACGCATCATGACCTCAAGCACCTGTATCGTACGCTCTAACTGGTCATCGGTCTGAGGGTGGTAAGTCGTGCTCAGAAGCACCTGTGTACCCAGTGTCCTCTGAAAACTCTTCCAGAAACGAGATGTAAAACGGACATCCCTATCTGAAATGATAGAACGAGGGAATCCATGAAGACATACGACCTCTTGGATATACAACTTCTCGAGATCGTCAACACCGAAGGTCTCCTTGATTGGAAAAAAGTGAGCTACCTTCGTGAGTCTGTCAACAACAACCCACACAGAATCATTGCCTCAAGGTGACCTCAGCAATCCAGTCACGAAATCCATCACAACATCATCCCATTTCCACTTCGGGATGGGTAACTATTGTAACAGTCCGGCTGGAATATGATGCTCCACCTTCAACTGCTGACAGGTGGAACACCTCATAACAAAACCAGCTACTTCTCTCTTCATACCCAGCCACCAGTACTGATGTCTCATGTCTTGGTACATCTTGGTAACCCCGGGATGAACTGCCCAAGCTGGAGCATGAAACTCCCACATCATCTCCTCGCGTATATCCCATAGAACCCACACTCGTCCATGGAAACACATAATTTCATCATCACCTATCATCCAACCAGGAGGTGGGTCCTCACTTTCCACCGACTCCTATAGAACTAGGCCTTCTGAATCAGATAGTTTTCTCATCCTCACTCTATCCATGAGGGTAAAATTTATAGCCAAAGATGAAAGATAAGTTTTCCCCTAACTATCGTGCACCTCCAGATGCATCTCAGAGAACAAAGCCATGAGCTGCCACTCACCGCTGGCCTCCTGCACAGCCTGCATCTGAGTCTTTCGGCTCAGTGAATCAGCTACCACATTGCCTTTACTATGTGTATAGGAAAGCTCGAATTCGAAGGACTGAAGGTATTCAACCCACCTTCGTTGTCTTCGGTTCAATTCACACTGAGTAAAGATATACTTGATGCTTTTTTGATCGGTGAAGACCACAAAACATTCTACCAACAGATAATGTCTCCAATAGTGCAATGCATGCACAACTGTAACCAACTCGAGATCATGCGTCGGGTAATTCCTCTCATGTGGCCTCAACTGCCGAGACCCGTATGCAACAACCCGATCACCTTGCATCAACACTACTCCCAACCCAATACCTGATGCATCATAGTAAACTGTATAGCTCTTCCCCTTCTCTGGGAGTATCAGGATTAGTGCTGATGTCAACCTTCCTTTCAAGTCTTGAAAGGTTGTCTGACAAACTTCCGACCAAAGGAACTTCACACCCTTCTTAGTCAGACCCGTCAACAGTGCTACTAAGCAGGACAAGTCCTGGATGAAATGTCTTTAGTAACCAGCAAGCCCTAAGAAACTCTGTATCTCAAACATGTTCTTAGTATGCTCCTAAGAAACTACTGGTATCACCTTCTCTGGGTCCATAGAAACTCCTGCCTCTGAGATGATATGACCTATGAAATGAATCTAGTCCATCCAAAAGTGGCACTTTGAGAGCATAGAATATAATCAATGCTCTCTCAGTGTACTGAATATGATCTCAAGATGGGTGGCATGGTCATGCCGAGTAGTAGAGTACACAAAGATATCGTCCATGAATACTACCAAGAAAAAGTCCAGATAAGGATAGGACACATGATTCATTAGATCCATGAAAACTGCTGGCACGTTCGTGAGTCCGAACGGCATAACTATATACTCATATAGACCATACCTGCTTCTGAAAGTCGTGACAGTTATATCAGATGGTCTAACGCCCAACTGATGATATCATGATCTCAAATTAATCTTTGAGAACACTCGTGCTCCACGAAGTTGATCAAAAAAATCATCTATCCTCGGCAAGGGATATCAGTTCTTAACCATCAACTGGTTCAGCTTCTGATAATCCACACAGAGTCTGAGGGTACCGTCTGCCTTCTTTGCAAAGAGAACTGGTGAACCCCATGGAGAAGTATTGGGTCGGATGAAACCCTTTTCCTATAACTCCTCTAACTGCCTCTTGAGCTCCTGCAACTCGGGCGTGGCCATCCTATAAGGAGGAATGGACACTGGTGATGCCCCTAGCACAAGCTCAATAGAGACATCCTCCTCACACTTTAGAGTAAGACCTGACAAGTCGTTCGTGAAGACATACCTGAAACGATCAACCACTTGAGGGAAATCCTTCTGACAAGTCCCCTAGTCATCTAGATATAAACTCGCAATCTGGGATGTGACTCCACCTTGCCCATGATGCTCTGGTCCAGCTCGACTCGCCTGAACGTCCCATTCGCCCTTGTATAGAAACTCTCTGCCCTCTAGTGACATGAAATGCACCCTGTGACAATATCAATCCACAAAGGCTCGAAAGTGAACCAACCAGTCCATCCTGAGAATAACGTCATAAGATGTCATCTCTAAGACCTAGAGGTCCCAAAGAAAATGACACCCACCAACCTCAAGGGGGGCACCCCTTGCACTGACACACACATTTCGTTCTAGTCCCCACTGGAGTGTCTAGAGTCATGATATTAGAATAATTAGAAGCACATAACATGAGGATCTCCACAACGGGCACAAATATGAAATTATGTGTAGCACCCATATCAAAAAGTACTGAAGATTAAACCAAAGCTACTAGAATAGTACCTCTGACTGTAGAAGGTCCAGGATCCTTCTATTGCTAGGTCTGTTGCACTACATATGCCTGCCCAGTGTCGCGGCCCTGTGACACAGCCTGTCTACCATGAGATGTCCCTCCCTACTGCCTCTGAGATCTTGGTGTTTGGCTACCACGACCATGACCACCATCTCTACCTACACACCCTGACGTATTCCAATTCCCTGTCTGGTAAGAAGCTGCTAGTCCTGATCCCGCACGCGGAGTCTGCACAGAACCCCTCTCACTAGCCACTGGTGAAAACGCCCTATAGAAGCGTTGCAGATGACCCATCCTGCCGCAAGCTCGGCACTCCACTAGGTCTCGTGGACACTGAGGTATCTTGGGCCCCTCCTTACCACACTGGTAGCACATGACTTGGACACCTGAAGCATTCTTCTGGCTGGTACTACCACCCTGAGAAGAGTCCATCTGTCGCTTCCTCTTCACAGTAGATATAGTACCAGAAACTGGTGCTGAACCGCCCTGGCCCACACCACTAGATTCCCGCAGGTTCTTCTCTGTGATCAGCACCTGTTTCACAATAGTATGTACTGAAGGCAACCTGAAAACATTCACTAGTTCCCAGATGTCATAACGAAGACCATACTCAAAGCTTCTGGCTCTCAACATCTTATCGCTCACCAGAACGAGTGAAAAATGATGAATCTTGATGAAATGAACAGAATAGTCCATCACCGACATATCGTCATGATGTAGATTCATGAAATCTCGAGCTCGATCTTCCCTCAACGTCTCTGGAAAGAAGAATTCATAGAAGACTGCTTGAAAATCTTCCCATTCCATGTCTCTGTGATGCCCTGTCTGGGTGGTAACATCCCACCACCTCTTGGAGGAATCACGCATCATGTACGGTGAGCTTGACCCTCCGCCATGGAGGTGTCTCAAGATGCTCGAAAATAGTCTGCATCGATCCTAGCCAAGACTCGGCAGCATGTGGTCAACTGTCCCCTAAAAATGTTGGCGGATGCTACTGCTAGAAGATACGAGTACGCTCGGCCATATATATGGCAGCTGGCGGTGCTACCTGAAAGGTCTGCAAGAACCGCATATAGCCTTCACAGAACTTCACCTCTGTGCCTGTGTCCGGTATAACGGCTGGCTCCTCATCTGGCTTTGCTGGAGGATCCACTGGTAGCCCATGGGCCACCATCTCTGGAGTATAATCGTTGTCTCTCTCTTGTAGAACAACATGTGGTCGTCTCGGCGGCATGACACTACAAGGTCAAACGCACACCTTAGAACAAAATTATCAAAGATAGAAAATGAAGAAACCCAAAAAGGGAACAGGAGGAATAAGTCATTCAAAATTTTCAAAACAAGACTACACGTCATGTATACTGACTACACGGCGTGTACCAGACTTCTCTTCCCCTACCCGGGTCCTTCTACACGGCTAAGACACATGGATCCCATTTGAAAAAAACTACATGGCATGTATACCATCTACATGGCGTGTATGGTGTAATTTTTCCAACTACCTGTGTCTCTTGTGACACGGTGGACTAGTCGGCTTGACACTACATGGCGTGTTACACCCGCACATGGCGTGTACACCACCCTGTTTTCTAGCCACACAGCTAAGTCCACACGGTCTGTCCTCGGACAAGACTACATGGTGTGTCCCATAGGTACACGACGTGTTTAAGGAGAGGTGAAACTGACCCGTGTTGTTAGTTAAACTGCTGAGTCCCCAAGTCACACTACATGACTTGTTCATCATTGACACGTCATGTATGTCTTAAGGTCTCCTCCGTCTGTGTTGTTAGTTACACGGGTGGAATCTGGGTCAAAACTACACGGTGTGTCCATTCGGTACACGGAGTGTTCACCCTATGCTCTTCCCTTCCCTGTGTCGCCACCCACATGGTTTATGACATGGAAAGAGACTACAAAGCGTGTACTCTGGATACACGACATGTACTCAAAAAGTTTATTTTTCTTCCCAAACAGAAGGCCATACACGGCGTATCTAAAGTACTACATGGTGTTTATACTGGGTTTTCTAGTCAGTATGCCTCAGAAACTTTCCCGAAACCCAGAAAATACCTTAAAACAAAACCTAAGTGTCTAATTTCGATCCATGAGTGCCCATAATCCCCATGAATCAAAGTTTGACATCTTATATGTGTTACAAAAAAAATAAACAGTCAATGATCCACCAAATTTGGTAAATGGGGGCCCATACTCCCTAAAAACCAAAGTTTGACATCCATTATTTCCACAAATTTATACAGAAATACCCTATCACATAGTAGGTATTTATCAAGCAGCTATCACAACAACATTCCTTTTTAGCACAACATCTACCACTACAACATGCAATTTCTAATACACCTACATGGCATGGAAACTTTGCATGGCATGTGATTTCTAGCATGTGATTAAATGATGCATGAGATGGCATACCCTCATCTCATCAGGTTGCAACTAAACAAACCCCATTAATAAAATATAAACAACACAATACAAGTGCGCCACCCTTCGGTGAAAATAAATTCAACTGTCAAATCGCAAAATCAGAAAAAATGCAATACGAGGTAAATTGGCTTTTCCCTATACACGGGTTAGCTACGCCTGAGCACAACTTATTACCAACTATCATTCTCGTCCTATCCCTGAATAAGGCTCCAAATAATTAGTCCATGAAAAGAACCCCTTTGATACCACTTTGTAACGTCCCAGTTCCGGATGCCACTCAATGGGTGCCCCGAACCCAGTTCGCCACATGACCTCAAGCGCATTTCCCCAAACGCCAGAGGCTGCCGACTAGTAGTGAGGGCCCAGTTCTGATAGTGGGGAAATTATGCGCTCATTTATCAAAGTGTAGTGCAACAGAATATAATAAAAAACATACAACAACGGAAGCTATAAACCATACACATTTAATATAACAACTGCAGTAAAGGATAACCAACCGGATATATATATATATATATATATATTGCAACATGTCTCAAGTTCAAAGAAAATATCCAGAACATGTTACATAGCATTGCAATACAATACAGAGTACAACAAAATAAAACAAAGCAACCGGTAGCATCGCGAGCCTAAGCCCGGTCCCATGCTCCCCTACTACTCAGCAGCAATCAAGTACCTATATAGGGACCCTTTCCCTTTTCTACACCAGTAGAAACGTAATCTTTTTGGGCCGAAAAGCATGACCCAAATAGGGTGTGAGAAATAATTCCCAGTAGGCACCCACCAAAGGCACATGCCCAACTGTGTGTAAACATTCAACAACAGTGTGCAAAAGTAAATGCAATAAACTAAGCAGTACTCAAAGGTAACTAAATTTACCAGTTATATTTACATTTAACATTCATTTCATTATTTATTATTAAGAAACCACCACAATTAATTTCTATATAAACAGTCAGTGTCTTCATACTCGTAATCCCTTACCTTCCGGTAAAGAGAATCCAAACACAGGAATCTGCCCACAGGCATATCGAATATTTCCCGCAGGCGTACGAGGTGTCTCCCACAGGCACAAAATCAGCTACCCACAGGCACAGAAGAAGTTTCCTACAGGCTAATCACAACACTACCCTCAGGCTAAACAAGTAACCGGGCCATGCCCAACAGGTAAATAGTAACAAGCAATTCCTGTCAAGGCAATTATACATTCATTACATTAAAGGCACACCCTCGGGTATCCTAGACAAACGGCTAAACAGAGGAACGCACCACTGAGGTGGTCCTGGATCCAAGCAATGATCCCAAACAGCAGTATTATTATCACAATTAATTACCTATTCAACTCTAGGCATTTAAAATAGCCATTGCCTCAGCCACACAACACCCCAACATGGGTTTGTGGCACAACGGTACACATAAATGCACAAAAGATGGAATATAAACACCAAGCCACCTAACATATACGCCCCTGATCAGTATACTCGAACGAAGTTCCACGAATCATCCTAGAACAAGGTAGATATGAGGTGAAAGAAAACTCACTTAAACTTAAATAACATCTATTAGAGGAATAATTGTCAAGAGACACAAAAGGAGGAGGAAGCTCTTACCTGTGCGGTTCCAACAAGATTGACGGAGGCAGAATCGGATTTCTGACGTGCACTTGGTGCATCCTCGAAGATTCGATCATCCCTCCCAAGATCCCGTCCGGTTCTAAGCCTTCCCTGTGAACAGGGGAGGCTACTGCACATTTTAAGTGAAAAAAAACAAAGTACACGGCATGTATTTCCAAGTACACTGCGTGTACTTCCCATTTTTTTAACTGTTCCTCTGGCGGTTTCCCGCCAGCGTGGCATTGTTCATCTGCCGACATGACTACACGACATGTCTCCTTGAGTACACGACATGTTTGGTCACACAACTAGACACCGCCTTACTATTCTCCTATCGACTGACTACCCGATGTGTAAATGACCACTACACGGCGTGTAGTTGGTCATTACACCCTTCGTTGCTGACATAGCTACACGCCCTGTGTACTCATCCCACATGGCCAAAAGTACACGGCGTGTGGAAAAGTACACGACATGTACTTCCAAAATTTGGGATTTTTCCCCATTTTCAATATTTTCTAAAAAACACTCAAGGAAAAGAGAAAAGAAGAAAGTCGTACATCAAAATTAAGAACCACGTTCTTACAGAGATATTCCTTGAAAACATTGTTCATTAGATCCATGAAGACAGAGGGTGAATTATTCAATCCAAAAGGAATTACTGTAAACTCGTAATGCCCGTACGTGGTTCGAAACGCTGTTTTTGGAATGTCTCCCTTCTTCACACTCAACTGATGATATCCAGAACAAAGTTCAAACTTTGAAAAGTATTGATCTCCATGCAGTTGTTCAAATAAATCATCAATGCCTGTTAGATGATACTTTTTCATTTTTGTTATAGAAATGATCTCCTTGTAGTTCATATATAACCTCATAGATCCATCTTTCTTCTTAACAAAAAGGACAGGGGCTCCCCATGGAGAAACACTAGGGTGAATAAATCCCTTATTACTCAATTCCTCTAGATGTTTCTTTAGTTCCACTAATTCCACAGTGGCCATTCTATAAAGGGTCTTTGATATGGGCCTTGAACCAGGAATTAAATCAATGGGAAACTCAATTTCCCCCTCTGGAGTATGTTCAGGTAAATATTCTGCAAAAAAATCAATATACTCTTGCACAATAGGTACATCTTCAATTTGAACATTATTTTCTTCACCCATAGTTATTTCATTATGTTCCTCCCTGATAATTGAATTTAGTTGAGATATTATGGGTGGATCTAGATAAGAATCAGGTGGTGGCATTTCTACTCTAAATATAAGGTACTCCTTATCATCATCGAAGATTGTAACCTCCTTCTTCTTACAATAAATTTTCGCATCATAGTCTGAAAGCCAATCCATACCAAGGATTATATCAAACTCAATCATGGGTATAACAATAAGATCTGAAGATAAGGAACATTTATATACCCTAATGGGAACTGATTTACAAAACTTTGTTGCAATGATACTTCCTTTAGGAGTTTCGACTGACAAATACCTTTTTAAATCAAATTGAAAATATATAATTTTCTTAGAAAACTGGGAAGATATGAAACAATGCAATGATCCAGAATAAAATAAAGGATTGGCTAAGCTTGATGAAACTATCAAAGTACCTGACACCACATCATTAGGAACTTCAACCTCTATAGTTGTGATTTCATAAGCTTGTCCCTAATCCCTAGCCCTTTTCTGTTGAATATTTCCTTGACATTTTGGACAATCATTAGCATAGTGTCTCATCTCCCGACAACTATAGCATTGAACATCACTGGCTTCCTTCTTCCCTTTACAATCACTATAAAGGCGGCCTTTCTGACCACATTTTCACATACTTCTCTTTCTTTTTAAGCATGCACTAGGGTATTTCCTTCCACAATTGTCACATGGTGGAAATTAGACTCTTCCCTTCTTATCTATTTCCTTATTTCCTTTCCCAGGGTTTTCACCAGCCCTCTTCTTTTCTTGCTTTCCCTTAGAGTCATAATACTTAGAAAATTATTTTTCGTTATTGATAGCACATGAAACTATGTCCCCATATGATGAGAAATTTTGGGAGACTAGTGCCCGCTGGAAAACTGGCTTTAGGCCATTAAAGAATCGATCAATTTTTCTCCTTGGATTCCGTATGTAGTCCACAACATGTCTTGCCAGCCTTGTAAAGTTGGATTTATACCTGGCAACATTTTCATCCTCCTTTTGCCTCAGATTCAAGAATTTCCTCTCCATATCTGCTTTTTGTTCACGAGGGAAATATTTTTCTAAGAAGATTTCCTTAAAATCCCTCCATTCAATCTCTTCTATTTCTTCCTCATCCTTTGTGTTTTGGAATAATGACCACCACTGATCTGCATCTCCCGATAGACGATATACTGTCATGACAACCTTCTCTCTTTCATTACATCCCAAAGCGAGAAATATCTTCTCAAGGAAACATATTTACTCATCTTCTACAAAAGGGTTTGTAGTCCCATTGAACGATGGAGGTTGTTGTCGCATAAAGCGATCTAGTATAGCTCCTCCACGTGGTGGATCCGGATGCTCCATACAAGTAAGGTTATTATTAATAACCTGATTAAGTTTTCCCATTATAGTTATGAGTTGCTCAGCACCAGTCACAATAGCAGATCCAACATCATTATCTTGCATCGGAGGAAAATCCCTACAAGGGACACGTGTGTTCGTGTGGTTTCCATTCCATCCACTTGCCGCCATATCTAGATAATGGCATACACCATATTAGTTTATGAATCATAATGTATAATATTAACATAACAAAATACTTATAAAATAATTGAGATCCTACGAATGGCTAATCCCATATTCACAAATATGATTTCTTTAAGGAATATTTTACATTTCAATCCTTCATAATGGATTGTAAAGAGTATGTGAATTATCCTAAGCATATCCCCAGGGAGTGTCATAACTAAGAGTGCAGCAAGGCCCATTGTTGTGCACCAGTTCCCGTTCGAGTCTAGCTCAAAGTGGTGTTTTCGGGTTTTACCCCTAGATACATCTGTGCCATAGCCGCCTCTACCTGCTTGTATCCAGACATGGATGTATTGCTTGAAAGATCCGCATAATCTATTCCTTACCAAAATACAAGGAAGTTATTGTATGTATATCCTCAAAGACTAACTTAGGGACTCTTCCCTAATTCTACGTTTTCTAAATCCAGTTTCCAAGTATTCTACTAAATTTCCTCTTAGACCAACTGTAAAGACCCGACCCTAGTTGCCCAGAGCCAGTGCATTATTTGATTACATTGGCATACATACGAGGAAAACGAATCCCAAAGGACTGATTAGTTTAGTATTATTCAAAACAAGTTACATACATAAGTTCAAATTTACATATGGAAAGGAAAAACAACACTAAATTATTCTACTAGCAACATCATGTCTCCTAGATTATGCTTGCATGTCATTCATAATTTACCTCTTCATATCCTGAGAAAAATGAAACATAAGAAAGGGTGATCTCAAATTCTCAGTAAGAGTAAGAAATAAAATGGAATAAAATATAAACATTAGACATGGTGAATTATTGAAAACACATGCCTTTAATAATAAACATGAACATATTATGGCAGGAATATGTGCTGAGTAAATATTAACATAATAAAACATAATCAAGGGTATTTTACTAGTCAAATATCCACATGAAATTTCAATTACTAGCTTCATAATGAGGGAAGTGCATATACTGGACATTATGAACCATTTTTTCAGGGCCTCAGCCAAGACAACTTATGATTAAGGCCTCAGCCAAAATCCATATCACACTTGGAAAGGACTCAGCCAATTCCATGTCTATTTGCCTCATTAGACCTACCGATGCATCGAGGGGATATAGAAGGCACCACACATCACATAATAAGTACAATTAATTCCTCATATGAGCGGGGATAAACATAAACAACAAATACATTCCTAGTGAAACTATCATATGAAATGTAATTGTCTTTCCCCAATCATAAAACACTGACCATTCAAAATAATACGATGAATGGGTTTAGGATAGATCATCCACAATAGAGTTAGTCATAAAATATTAAATCAAATATGGTAGATGAATTCATAAATGATTAAACCCAGTAATACCATAGAATCAACAAGAGTGTTTAATTAGATAAAAACACTCTTATAAAATCATTAAGCAATTCTGGAGCAAAATACTCTTTTATTTTGAAAAGAAGAGTTCTTTTGGAAAAATATTTGTATAAAACCAGAAGTGAAGTTAGATAGTATTTTCATAATAAAATGGTTTATTTTATAAAGATAATGGTTTCCAAAAATAGAATATAGCTTTCCCTTGAAAATATATATGAATTTGAGAAATTCCCTTGTATCGGGCTCGTATTTTTGGAAACAGTTTTGAGAGCTCCTTTTAACACATGTAGCTATCCAAAAAATAAGGAAGGATTCTGTATTGTTAAAATATATATGATACTCACACAGAATATATGAGGAGTACATATCAATACATAAGAAATTCATTGAGGTATTTAGACAATGAAAGTATCCTGAATGAAAATGGAAGTTCGGGCAGAAAAAACCCTTACTGTAACTCCGAACGTGTTCCACTCTTGTACTTAAGCTCCTGGAATATGAAATTATACTTATTAATAACTTATTTTAGAACCTATTATACATGAATTTAGTTTATCATAATTCTGGTTAGTTCATTTATGTCTTTATTGATTAGTTATTGTATTGAATTTCGTAATTCCGGAGTGTTCGTTTCATTTATTTTCATATTCATTTCACATGTTTTTAAGTAATGAAGTGGAATGGATGAAAATATCCATAATTGAAATAATATGTTATTTATGAACAAAAATATATGTTATTTTTCATTTATATAACTTGGTTACAGGGAAAGATGATGCATTATCATATAGAACATTAATGATAATTATTTCATTTAATTTGTGGGTTGTGATTACAATGAACTCATTTTTCATTATAACATAATTCCATATGTACAAAGGGATTATAGAATATTAAATTGGTAATATTATATGTAATAATATGGTTCAACCAAAACAATAATAGTTTCATGACTATAATTTAGTATGATAATATAAATCGAAAGTCCATTGTCCTTGAATGTGTAAAATTGACACATCTCGGATGGTGTTTTTGCTACTAGTAAAAAAATGTAAAAAGGGGAGATAATGATCAATTATTCCACTATCATGACAAATTTAAATTAAATACGTGGTACTAGATTCATCACAAAATTTGGATAAGGAGAGGTAAGAAAACAAATGAACATGAAACGAAAGACAAAGAATTGAAAAGAGGAGTTTACCTCTTGAACCAAATTTCCTTGAGAGCCTCCATAAGGGAGAGGTTTTGGTCTTTTTTATGAGACCAAAGCTTTCTAGACGTGGGAGAGGAGGTTGGGAAGGTATTAAGATAGAATTTGGAGAAGGAAAAAGGCTTGATAGGAGTGAATGGAAGAGGGGTGAGAGGGGTTTTTTATAGTGGAGGAGAGAGGCGATTTCTTAATATAAAACTCATTAATTTATCATTTCTCCTCAATACAGGTAATAGTGAGTATTACATGACCAATAATAGTAATTTTATCATGTGATCCCGAACCAAGTGGGCTTACATCAGTATAACATCACACATGACTCTATAATTAGTGTATTTATCTTAATTTTCCAATTTATGGTATGTTACTATTCATCAAATATTCATGTATTTCAGAAAAATCCCAAAAATTTATCCCAACCAGTTTTTGACGTGTAGATTCCAAAAATGAATTCCATTTTTCAAAAATAATTTTCTAAATATTATTAATCTAATTTTTAATTAAAATCATAATTTATTATCAAAAACCAATTTTAAAACCTTCATTAACTTATTCTAAAATATAGGTATATCGTACTTTCAACTTGAAAATTATTTATACATTATCATAGGTAAGGTTACTATTCATTAGGGTATATCACTATTTATAAGGGTATGTTACAATTCATAAGGGCGGGTTACTATTCATCAAAAATTATGTTTTTCTTACTAGACTCTAAATAACTTACTGATCGCGACTGGGTATGTCAGATTTTTGAAATTCACATCACAGAAGTGACAAACTTATGTTTTAAGGGTACCATAGAACTTATTAGTTAATGTGATTATGACATATTTATAAGAAATTAATTTCCATTAAAAAAAATTGGGTTGTTACAAATGTCATGCGGGGTGGGGGTGAACCTGACGTGAAGTTGGTCAGAACGACCGGGTGGTGGGCTTGAACCTCATGGAGGATTCCTATGTACCATGCCTTGACATAGATAAAAGTCCTCATAGTTCAAGATATGGCATCTGGGGATTACACTCTGAGGCGGTCCAGGTGGTGGGTTGTTGGGATTTAACCTCATGGAGGCTTCCCACGTACCATGCCTTGACATGGATAAAAGTCCCCGTAGTTCAGGATATGGGTTGGGGATTACACTCTGAGGTGGTCCAAGGTGTTGGTGAACCGACGTGCAGATGTTCAGAACAACCGAGTGGTGGTATTGAACCTTGTGGATGCTTCTTACGTACCATGCCTTGACATGGATCAAAGTCCTCGTAGTTTGGGATGATGTTTGGGGCTTACACTCTGAGGTGGCCCAGGTGGTGTTGGGATTGAACCTCGTAGAGGATTTTTATGCACCATGCCTTGACATGGATCAGTGTCCCCGTAGTTCGGGTTGGATAGGGACTTACACTCTGAGGCGGCCGAAGGTTGTGGGGCTTTAACCTCATGGAGGCTTCCTACATACCATGCATTGACATAGATCAAAGTCCCTGTAGTTCGGGTTGTGGAATTTGGGGCTTATACTCTAAGGTGTCCCAGGGTGTTTTTTATGGTCAGTTCTTGCTCTAAGCTCACGTGAGTCATGGTTAGTTTGAGAAACAAGAGATAGCAGAGACTTGCGATCACGTTGCGATAGGTGCATCCGTGGGAAGTGGAGTGGAGCTTACGCACGGAGCGGCCCAACTGAAAACAGGGGTTTATGCGTGGTCCACAACCCAAGAATTCGAGGCTTACTCCTAGATGGAGGCCCAATGGTGAAAAAGCGCAGTGGAAGAGGGATTTTGGGACCGAATAAAGGAGGATACCCATTTCCCACCATGCCCTTCACTGGCCCTGGGGACTGAAGATGAAAGGAGGAGCAGAGATGCTTCCTCGGACAAGGAAATCTAGGGGCTTACACCAAGGTGGATGCCATTTCCCCATGGACAATCACCACTCTGATAAAAAGGATATCATCCTTAGTGAGGGGTTATCCTATTCCCATAGAGGCGAGTGGGCGTGGAGAATGTCCAAGGCTGGGGACCCTGCGTGCGAGGCTCGGGGCCATGTCATAGTTTAATGCCATGTGCTGAGGACGATGGTGCCTTGCAGTTTAATGTCCTGTAGCTCGTATGAGGTGGGTTTGCTCCGCACCCCTAGTGCTTACATAACCGGCACCCTCTGCTCCTTGTGGGAGGGAAGGTATCGGCAATGCCGTAACAAGGGGGTGTGTTAGGGTGAACCATCGAGGGGGCCACGTTAGCGTGGTTATGCGAAGAAGTAATATCTGTTAGAGTTCCTATGAGAAGAAGCATGAGGCAGAGAAACACAATGGGCGGTATCATCTAGGGGACTTTGAAGTCATTTCATACGAGATTAGATGGTTTTACAGGAAAACGGTGCATGATGTGGATGCCTGGGGTGTGATAGACACCCACAAATGGCATCAGACACTTGCACAAAGGTACGCCCAGGGAGCACCGAGGTGAGGGGTCCCGGGGAATTGCCTGTGAAATAAGTAGCCCTGTGTGAGAAAAACTGGGTTGGAGTGAAATTAGTGGTGATTGCGCGTAAAGGGAGACTAGGTTTTGCATGCAACTAGAAAGGATTTCACGTAAGGAGTACGAATTGCGTGCAATCGGGAGATGCTGGGCCAATGACTGGGCTGTGTTCAATTGATGGGGATTGCGCGCAATGACGGGGGTGCGTTCAATTGATGGGGATTGCGCGCAATGATGGGGGTGCACGCAATTGAAGGGGATTGTGTGCAATTGGTCGGCCTGCGTGAAAATGGAAGGGATTTTGCGCAAGGGGAGGACCCTGACGAGATTGGAATTCAGTCTAAATCCAAGGGGATATCACACAAAGGTGGACCCCGAGGTGACTTGGCGTAAAAAGAACCATACCTTCAAGCCATCTTTGTGTGCACAAAAGGTGTATTTCATGCATGAGAGCAGGTTTGGATTTTTCAGCCCTGAAGTTGATGGGGGCCTCCTTCTATTTATAGACGTTTGAGGGCGCGGAAAATAGTTTAGAATGAAATAATTGTGCGCTGAGGGCGGCAGCGTGAAATGTTAACCACGCGGGGCGGGGCGCGAAATATTTCACTCCCATGCTAGAGAACTCTCGTGAATCCCAGAACATTCCGTGCGGGGCATAATTTTATCATGCACTTATGAATTATTTTCACATGACCCCTCTAGGCCCCCCGGACTGGGTCACCAGATCTGAATATGACTTAGCTTTTTAGTTTTGATACCTTCCTCATCACATGAGCATTTTTCGGCATCTACACCGATCCCCCGGGGCCTGTTCCATGACTACCCCAAACCCGCCTTCCATAGGCCAGGGGCTGATGACTAGCACTGAAAAGGCAAATCCCTAAAATGGGAATTCGTTGCATTTAAACCTGTACAAACTCACAGAGTAGAATACAACTAATGCATCTGTGAAGTAAGCTACTGAAGTAAAGAGTGCAGAAAGTAAAGGGGGATGGAATACAAGCCCAACTAGAAAAAGTACAAGTACAAATTAAAAAGTAAAGAATATGTGAAAATTGAAAGGCAACTCTTGGATCGTCCACCACATATCCTACTTGAAGGGTAGGTTCAACTCACGATCTATAGTCCCTATGTCACGTCATGCCCAAAAGGTCCAGCTCCAAGAACTGCCCAGTCCTAGGTCCCTCATCCTCGATAAATGTTTTACGTCATTTGCACCAGACACAACAAGGTGTTGGAAAATACCATGTAGGTGTGAGTATAAAAATACTCAGTAGGGACCCCAAGACCCGCATAGGTCTCCTAGAGTTCCAAAAATGAAAACCACAAAGCATGAAACAAAAGTACACAACACAATTCAGCTCACACCAGGTATCACTTTAGGTTAAGGGTAGAAGGGTTATCACATCAATTAACTCATAAAATACTTGAGAACTCCACCTATATCGAGTATAGTGCGCATGTTGGGTTAGTCCGAGCCGCTTCCCACTAAACTTGAACTGCTGAGGTACTCCTCCCCATCGCGTACTGTGGGTCTGTCGGATCACACAAAGCCTCCATCCCCCACTGTGGCCTACTGAGGTACTCCTCCCCATCGCTTACTATGGCCTCTCCCCACTGTGGCCTACTGAGTTACTCCTTCCCATCGAGTACCATGGTCGTCGAGTCACCCCAAGTCAAAAAGTCAGTAGTCGTCCGGTCTCATCCAGTCCCAGGGTTCTGTACGTAGTGGACTTGGGAGAACTACTTATCAAGACACTTGCTACATCTTGATATCCATATAAGTCACCAAAAAGAATCCCAAAAGATCTGCCTCCTCAAGAGGGTCCCAAATTCGCAGACATCTCGCCAATCAGATACGCGGTCTGTAAGATACAAGTGTTTTAGTGCCGAGGGCATGGATGGATTCGTAATTGATCCAACCCAGAAATACCCCTACATTCTCCAAAAGTCATGTGGATTATCTCAAAATTACCACATCATCCTAAGGATCCTAACTCCACAGACAGTTCATCAAATGGACGCCCGGTTTAGAAGTTATTGCCTGTTTTGTGCAATTAGTCGGTACTGGGTCCAGGTCTGGTCCACCTCAGCTGGACCGACCCGACCCAGTTCGGCATGGGCCGACCCGGATTGACCTGGGTTGACCCAACCCTACGTGGGTCTGACCCGACCTAGGTCAACCTAGACCACTGGGCCTGGCCCGACCAGGTTGGGCCACAGGTCAGGCCGCTGGGCTGTGGGTTGGCCAACTGGTCCGCAGGTCGGTCCACTAGGCAGCGGGTTGGTCCGCTGGGCCGACCCAGTGGTGCTGCCCTCCTGGCAGTGCGGGCATCCAGGGACACCTGGATGTGATGCGTCCGGGTAGATCTGATGGGGTGCAGGACCATGTCTATGGGTCAAGCCTCAGGGGTTGACCACACGGGGCGCCAAGTCCACCGTAGGTCCACCCCGCCACGGCCGACGGGATACAGCTCTATCGCCAGGCATGCCGCTGGCGCGCACACCGTCTCCCGGCCTACGATCGAACTGGAGGCCTCTTCTCCAACCGCATCCATCGCAGGGTGTGGCCCTACTGCCGTGTGGGCGCCCCACCAGGGGCGCACCCCTCCTATAACGCCTCGACCCTAGAATCCAGGTGCCAGTGCATTATTTTAATACATAGGAATGATTACAAGGAATCTAGTCTTGGAGGAATGATAATTTTAGTAGTCTTGGAAACAAGATACATTAAAAAGTTCAACACTATACATTGAAAAGAAAAACAACACTAATTTATTCCATTAAAAACATCCAAGCTTCCAAGATTATTCATACAAGTCACTCATAACTGACTTCTTTATATCCTGGGAAAATAAAACATGATAAAGGGGTGAGCTCAAATGCTCATTAAGAGTAAGAAATATAGCGGAAGATAACATAAACATTTGGCACAGTGAATAATTGAAAACACATTCCTTTACAAATAATTAACATGAACACTTTATGGTAGGAATATGAGATAAGTAAATAATGCTATAATAAAACATAGTCATGGGTATTCTACTAGTCGAATAAGCACATTAAATATCAATAGCTAATCTCATAATGATGGAATGCGTAATGGCATACATCATAACCACATAGTCAAGGCCTCGTTCCAAAACTACAAATAAGATTTTGTCAAGGCCTTGTGCCAAGACACCAATTTGTCTCATGAGACCTACCGATGCATCAAAGAGCTATAGAGGGCTCCACACATCACATACTAAGTCCAATGCATTCCTCATATGAAAATTTTTAAACATAATATAAAAATTCATGTTAAATCTAGCATACAAAAAGTCAATACTTTATCCAAAAACTATGAATGGTATAAAAAATAGCACATCCACAGTCAAACATAACTCATTCAATTCAATATGGAAGATTGTATTGTAATAGATAAACCTCAATAAAAAATAATGAAGGATGTTGATATAGGTTAAAATAATCATCACAACTATTTGATAGAAATATACCCCATTTTATTGATAACATTTAAAAGTCACAATATTTGTCAAGAAGCCGTTTTAAAAATAGATTTTTGAATCAAAGTGTCTCGTACCACTTTGAAACTTTTAAAATGAATTTTAATTTTAAAACATTAATGTTCATATAAATAAATCCTTAAAACCATTTTTAAAACATGGACATTAATGAGAAATATTTAGACTAATAAATCTCTAAAACATTTAAAATGATATTTTAGTTAGAGTTCCTAAACAAAAGATAGACACTTGAATACAAATAATTGTGGTAATAAAAACTTTATAATATCTTGATAAGAAAGGGATTCATTATGTACTATGTAAATGTACATTATATACACCATATAAAAGTGAATTGGTGTATAACGATAAAGATGTATCAATGGAATGTAAATTGAGATGAAATCTCTTATATAGACCATATATTTAGGTTAAGGATAAATCAAGGACATAATTATGTATGAAAAATATAAATACACTAAATATTATTGTATATTTAGTGTAAATCAATCATAGGACATTAAAACTTGTTCTTGTAAAAACAACACCTATGAATTGGATTTTTAACTCAATAAATGGTTATTGAGTTAAAATTACTCTTATCAAGTTCATATCGATGACTTGAGAATTTATCAATGGAGTGATTATGTGTATCAAAAGTATATACACAGAAAGGGGAGTAGAGATAACTACACAAATAATAAATAGTGATTCCACACATAATCATGGAGTAAAATAATCAATGAAGTATGCATAAAGCCCAATGAGTGGAAATTTAAATTTGAAATTCCCTTACTGATTTGGTAACTTCTGAAACATACACCCCATGAAATAAGTATCATACCGTGACGATGTAAATACCCATAAATTATATTATATTACAAAAGGAATAAAACTAGGGGCAGTAAATACTCCACACAAAAGGAAATAGTGGCCAATATAGCATGAATCTCACAGGAATAAAAGTGATATGAAAAAGTCTTACGTCGTTGTAATCAATCTAGTCGTATGAAAAAAAATTAATAACCACCAAATGAATCATAGAATACCATGAAATAAATTTAATCATGATAATATATATCAAATGGAAGTACACAATACACCACATGCAATAAATAAGTGGTGAACAATGGAAATCTCACAGAATTAAAAGTGAGATAAGAAACCCCATACCTCAAGTATGACTTGTCATGTTTGTACTTTGTTCTTCTTGAATAATAAACTTAAGTTAATTTATACTTGATTGAGAAAAATTTTAAAGTTTATTATTCATTTTATATCCCTTATTACCTTTCTATAACAATTAATTATTTATATGAGTTCATAATGGATACTTTATCGATGTTCAGAACTTGAGTAAAGAATGAACTTATTATAATTACTATTATTCCATGTGCTCAAAAGTCCATTATCTCCATAATGATGTACATGATTTAGATATCATATATATATATTATATATCAAGTATATATATCTATTTGTAACAGTACATAAAATTTGGAGATAAGAAATGAAATGTACCATTCATCGAGAGGGTAAGTCGTACGTACACATGAATGCTACTTTAATTTCTATTTTGTATTTTAATAGAATTAAAACCTAATGATACAAAGGTATATTATAATTATAGTATAATATCATATATAATATCATTAATTCAATCTTTTATACATCCCACATAAGGAATTAAAGGGTCATATCATTTTGAGGGGCGGTAGTCCGCCCTTCCTCAAATGAAATTATCGCGTTTCACCCATAATGGACACCATAAAATAATGATATAAATGGAAAATACAGAATTATAAAGGAAACATAAAAATAATATACATATCATATATAAAAAAAGTTCCATCTTAATGGTCACCATGAGAGGTGGTAGGAGAAAATCGAACAATCATCGTTTCATGAGGCGTTAGTTTGTCATCCACAGAAACAATATGTTCTTCACCCATTAGATGGAGGTGTGTGTAAATGTAGTTGGAATACTTCTCATAACAATAGCCTATTATATTGAAGATACTTTTTTGTTATAAAAGAATGTAATAAAAAGTTTTTAGGGGGTTTTAGAAGTAAAATAAAACAAAATAAAACAAAATAATTTAAGAGAAAGAATTACCTTTAATTTGGGTAACTTCCTTTGGTTTGAACCAAAAGGACTTCTTGAAGTGCCTTCTGCCTAAGGTGAGCCTTCTAGGAGGAAGAGGGGGATCTTGAGAGATTATTTTGACATGGGTTGGACGAGTTAAGTGTAATGACCCAATATTTTTTTTAAAGGAAATTAATTTCTTATAAATATGTCATAATCACATTAACTACTAAGTGCTATGGGACCCTTAAAATATAAGTTTTTCACTTCTGTGATGTGAATTTCAAAAGTCCGACATACACAGCCGCGATCATTGAGTAATTTAGAGTCCAATAAGAAAAAATTAATTTTTGGTGAATAGTAACCTACCATTTTGAATAGTAAAATCCCTTTATGAATAGTGATATACCCTAATGAATAGTAACCTTACCTATGATAATGTATAAATAATATTCAAGTTGAAATTATGATATACCTATATTTTAGAATAAGTTAATGAATGTTTTAAAATTGGTTTTTGATAATATATTATGATTTTAATTAAATATTAAATTAATAGTATTTATAAAATTATTTTTGAAAAATGGTCATCATTTTTGGATTCTACACATCAAAAAATGTTTGGGGTAAAATTTTGGGATATTTCTGAAATACGTGAATTTTTTATGAATAGTGACATATCATAAATTGCAAAATTGAGATAAATACACTAATTATAGAGTCATGTGCGATGTTCTACTGATGTAAGCCCACTTGGTTCGGGATAACATGATAAAATTACTATTCTTGGTCATGTAATACTCACTATTCCTTGTCTTGAGGAGAAATAATATATTAACGAGTTTTATATTAAGAAATCCCCTCTCTCCTCCACTATAAAAACCCCCTCTCACCCCCTATTCCAGTCACTCCTCTCAAGCCTTGTGTGTTCTCAAAATTCTGGCCAAATACCCTCACAACCTACTATCCCACGTCTAGAAAGCTTTGGTCTCATTAAAAGACAAAAAACTTTCCCTTAAAGAGGTTCTCAAGGAAGATTGGTTCAAGAGGTAAATTCCTCTTTTCAATTCTTTGTCTTTCCTTTCAAGTTCATTTTTTTTCTTATTACCTCTATTTATCAAAATTTTGTGATGACTCTAGTAAATTATATGTACTGGAATTTTCTCATGATAGTGGAATAATTTATCATCATATTCCCCTTTTTTACCTTCTTTTATACTAGTAGCAAGAACACCATTCGAGATGTATCAATTTTACACATTCAAGGATGATGGAATTTCGATTTCTTTTATCATTCTAAATTATGTTCATGAAACCATTCTTGTTATGGTTGAACCAGATTATTATATATAATATAACCTATTTAAGATTCTATAATTCCATTGTTCAAATGGTATTAGGTTATAAAGAAAAATGAGTTCGTTGTAATCAAAACCCACAAATTAACCAAAACAATTATCATTAAAGTTCTATATGATAATTCATCCTTGTTCCATGTAACCAAGTTATATAATTGAACAATAACACCTATTTATGTTCATAAATAATATATAATTTCAATTCTGGAGATTTACATCCATTCCACTTCATTACATAAAAACAAGTGAACTGAATATGAAAATAAGAGAAACGAACACTCCGGAACGAAGAAAGTCAATACAATAACTAATCAATAAAGACATAAATGAACTAACCAGAATTATGATAAACTAAATACATGTATAATAGGTTCTTAAATAAGTTATTAATAAGTATAATTTCATATTCCATGAACTTAAGTACAAGAGCGAAACACATTCAGAGTTAAGGTAAGAGTTTTTCACCCAAACTTCCATTTTCATTTGGGTTACTTTTATTGTCTAATTTCCTCGATGAAGTTCTTATGTATTGTTATATACTAATCATAAATTCTGGGTGAGTATTCTATATATGTACACCAACCAGAATCCTTCCCTATTTTATGGATAGTTACATGTTTTAAAAGATTCTCTCAAAACTATTTCCAAAAATATGAGCCATATACAAGGGAATTTCTCAAATTCAGATCTATTTTCAAGGGAAAGCTATAATCTATTTTTGGAAATCATTATCCATATAAAAACACTCATTTTATAATGAAATACTATCTTACTTTACTTTTGGTTTTATAAAAATATTTTCCAAAAGAACTCATCTTTTCAAAATAGAAGAGTATTTATCACAAGAATTGCTTAATGATTTTAGAATATTATTCTCATTTGATTCAACACTCTTGTTGATTCTAATGTATTTTTGGGGTTAATCATTTATGATGTCATATACCATATTTAATTGAATGGTTTATGACTAACTTTATTGTGGATGATCTATCCTAAAACCATTCACCATATTATTCTGAATGGTTAGTGTTTTAGGTTTAATGATTGGAGAAAGTTAGTTACATTTCATATGATTGTTTCAATAAGAATGTATATGTTGTTTATGTTGATCTCTGCTCATATGAGGAATGAATTGGACTTATTATGTGATGGTTGGGGCCCGCTATAGCCCCTCGATGCATCACTAGGTCTCATGAAACAAATAGATGCGGAATTGGCCGAGGCCTTTCCCAATGTGATATGGATTTTGGTCGAGGCCTTAATCATTAGACGTCTTGGCTGAGGCCTTGGAAAAATGTTTCAGAATGTACGGAATTATTCATTCCATCATTATGAGTTCAGGTATTGATATTTCATGTGGTTATTTGACTAGTAGAATACCCAGGATTATGTTTTATTAGGGAATTATTTTATCAGCTCATTTTCCTGCCATAATGTATTCACATTTATTATTAAGGGCATGTGTTTTCAACTATGCATCATGTCTTATGTTTATAATATATTCCGCTATATTTATTATTGTTACTGAGCATTTGAGCTCACCCCTTTCTTATGTATAATTTTTTTCAGGACATGAAGAAGTTTAGTATGAATGACATGCTGTAATAACCTAGGAGTTATGGGTGTTGTCTAAGGAGTTTCCACACTGTATTTCTCTTCAAGTTATAATATTGAACATATATATGAATCTTGTTTCCAATAAAACTAAACTACTCAGTCCTTCGTGATTTGTATTCCCTCTATGTATTCCAACATAATCAAACAAGACACCGACTTCGGGAAACCGGGGCCAAGTACTTACAGTTGGTATCAGAGGAAGTTTAGTAGAATACTTGGAAACTAGATTTAGAAAATGTAGAATTAGGGAAGAGTCACTAAGTTATTCTTTGAGGATATACATACAATAACGTCCTGGTATTTTGGTATGGAATAGATTATGTGGATCTTTCAAGCAATATATCCCTTCCTGGATACGAGCAGGTAGAGGCAGCTCTGGAACAAATGTATCTAGGGGTAAAACCCGAAAACACCACTTTGAGCTAGACTCGAACCGGAACTGGTGCACGAAAACGGGCCTTACTGCACTCTTGGTTACGACACTTCTAGGGGATATTCTTAGGATAATTCACATTCTCTTTACAAGCCATTATGAAGGATTGAAATGTAAAATATTCCTCAAAGAAACCATATTTTTGAATATGGGATTATCCCTTCGTAGGATCTCAATTTTTTTCTATGTATTTTGTTAAGTTAAGATTATAAATTATGATTCATACCCTAATCTATTGTATGCCATTATCTAGAGATAGCGCCAAGTGGAAGGAATGGAAACCGCATGAACACACGTGTCCCTTTTAGGGATTTTCCTCCGATGAAAAATAATGATGTTGGCTCTGGTGCTGTGACTGGTGCAGAGCAACTCACAAATATACTGGGACAACTTACTCAGGTTATGAATAATAACCTGACCCATATAGAGCATCTGAATCCACCATGTGGAGGGGTTATGCTAGATCTCTTTATGAAACAACATCCTCCATCATTTAATGGGACTACGAACCCTTTTGTAACAGAGCGGTGGATATGTTCCCTTGAGAAGATATTTCTCGCTTTGGGATGTAATGAAAGAGATAAGGTTGTCATAGCAGTATATCTTCTTTCTGGAGATGCGGATTAATTGTGGTCCTTAATCAAAGACACAAAAGAGGAGGAATAAATATAAGAGATGTAATGGAGGGATTTTAAGTACATCATCTTAGAAAAATATTTCCCTCATGAACAAAGAGAAGATATGGAGAGGCAATTCTTGAATCTGATGAAAAATGAGGATAAAAATGTTTCCATGTATAAATAAAACTTTATAGGACTGGAAATACATGTTGTGGACTATATACAGAATCCAGCGAGCCAAATAGATCGATTCTTTGATGGCTTAAAGCCATTCCTCTGGCGGGAACTGGTCTCCCAAAATTTTTCATCATATGAGGACATAGTTTCATGTGCCATCAAGACCGAAAAGGAATTCTCTAAGTCTTATAAATTTAAGGGAAAGCAAGAAAAGAAGTGGGCTACTAAAAACCCTGGGAAAAAAATTAGGAAACATGGAAGAAGGGAAGAGTTGAATTTACACCATGTGACAATTTTGGAAGGAAACACCCCGGTGCATGCGTAAAAGGAAAACGAGTATACTAAAATGTGGTTAGAAAGGCTATCTTGCTGGTGATTGAAATGGAAAAAAGGAATCCAATGATGTTCGATACTATAATTGTCAAGAGATGGGACACTATGCTAATGATTTTCCAAAACATCAAGGAAATATGCAACAGAAGAGGCCAAGGGAGAAAGGAAAAGCACATATGATCCCAAATTCAGAATTTGAAGTTCTGTGTGACGTGGTGGAAGGTACTTTGATCGTTTCATCAAGCTTAGACAATTCTTTATTTGATTCTGGATCATCGCATTGTTTCATATATTCCCAGTTTTCTATGAGAATTAGATATTTCCAATTTGATTTAATAAGGGAGTAGTCAGTCAAATCTCTTAAAGGAAGTATCATTGCAACAATGTTTTGTGAATCAGTTCCCATTAGGGCATATAATTGGTCCTTATCTTTGGATCTTATTGTTATACCCATGATTGAGTTTGATATAATCCTCAGTATAGATTAAATTTTGGACCATGATGCGAAAATTTATTTTAATAAGAAGAGGTTACAATCTTCAATGATGATAAGGAGTACCTTATCTTTAGAGAAGAAATTTCACCACCTGATTCTTATCTAGATCCACCCACATTATCTCAAATAAATTCAATTATCAGGGAGGAATAGAATGAAATAATTATGGGTGAGGAAAAGAATGTTCAAATAGAAGATGTACCTGTTGTGACAGAGTATATTGATGTCTTTCTAGAAGATTTACTTGGACATCCTCCAGAGTGGGAAATTGAGTTTTCATTTAACTTAATTCTTGGTTCAAGACCCATATCAAAGACCCCTTATAGAATGGCCACTATAGAGAGATGAGATATAACTACCCCAAGCCTACCTACATAGGCCTCGGGCTAGTGACATGTTTCAAAAGGAATAACTAATATGGGAGGCATTTCCCTAATTTACCTATATGTAGGCACCCAACTCTCTCTATGCAGAAGTCTAGAAGAATAAATATAAGAGACGGTAATATCGAGAGTAAAACCCATGCATGTAACAACCTCAATAGAACCCAAAAGTATGATAGTGTAATCTGAACTGTAAAGGGTAAAAATACATTTCCAACTATAATGATGTCCCCACCTAACAAGAACTAGAAAATTAAATGCTGAGAGATCCCTTATCCAAGTATCCAAGATCTGACCACTATATATGGTCAAATACACTAGGGAATCCCTATATTCCTCTAAAATCACCATTGAACAATCCATCATCTCTATAAGACATGAAATGTAAGGTAAAATCCCATGAAAGGGTGATTATATACATACCCAGTAGGATAACCTAAAAGCTGAAGGGGAAGAAATAAAAGACACAATAGAATTAAACAGTTAAAACCATAGCATTAGAGAAACAAAAACCAATAAATAGAGATATTTGATCATAAAAGAAATTGAGAACATAGAGAAATGAGATATCCATCTCACATCCCCATCCTAGGAAAAGTGTCTTTCCAACAGTCTTAAGAGGTCCATCAATGATGACCAATATCTCATGTGTCTGTTTGAAAAAGTATCCATATTGAGCCATACCTCTCCAATATGCTGCATAGTCAAGGAGACAAAATCTCTATATAGAGTACCAATATCCAGGTACATTAGGTGGGTTCCACTTCATAGATAGAAGACCCATGACCTGATCTAACATGATAGTTCCACTCAGATGGTCGAGGAATCATGCCCTGATTTCATAGGCGGGTTACACTCAGATAGTAGAGGAACCACGCCCCAAGTCCATAGGAGGGTTCCACTCAATAGATGGAGACCTTATTCCTTGACTCCCCAAAGTGGGTGACACTCAGTAAATAGAGTTACCATGCCCTGAAACTAAATTAGGGTGTCACTCAATTGATAAAGGACCCATTCCCTTACTCCATAGGTGGGTGACACTTAGTAGATAGAGGTATCAAAAATTAACTCTGTAGGAAGTTTCCACATATTAGATAGAGGAACCATTCCCTATCTCTATTGGAGGGTGCCAATCGGTAGATATAAGACCCATGAACTAACTCTGTAGTAGGGTTCTCCTCACATGATCCTATCTGATCACTATCATCATCGAGAACTGCCTAAGGAAGTATAATTCTTAAAATATACTACATCATATCTCAAAATCTACTATGAAGGCCTCCATCACATTTTATATGGAAAAAAACTCATGATAGACTACTCATAGTCCAAAATATGTTCCTAAATGAAGGAGATATGAGAGGTATAAGTTTCCTAAAAAGGAGGTACATGGTATGTGATTGGTTTACAAGGTGTGTAGCCCCACTCCTCTTCCTGGGAATGTCCTCACAATCACACAAATCTCTATCCACATAGTTCCATAGGGTGTGTAAGGACACTACATAACATGTCTCTACTACCCGAGGCTGAGTTGTGTTCTCCTAGCCATGTCTATGTACACTAACTATGTGCTCATACACAACATGTGCCTTATTATGTCAATGTCAATGTACTCCTAGAGTATATTTTAGGATAAAAACACTAATTCACATGGCGTGTGGGTTTCCCACATAGCGTGTGATACTTAACTTACCCAAAACCCCAGCTACCATAGCTGGGTTAGTAAACAGTGTGTGTTCATCCTGGTATATGTTTTGTATTCAATATTTTAAGGAAAAGTTATATATACTCTACACAATCTATATATTCCTCTAATGCATAAAATTTTGCCTAATTTTTAACCAATATTGAAGGGGAAGGAATCTATTTGTATATTTCAGTTCTCTAGTGGATGGAAATTAGTATCCAACAATCCATTATATTTAGTCGCATGCCTCGCGTGCCTCTCATCAAAACCGATCGATCAAGGATCCTAGATCCATAATAATAATCACACATATTCCTCAAATCATCCTAATCCATCCTCAATTTTTCACACCATTCTTTTCACATGAATATTTCATGAATCTGGGGGTTCAATCTTGCTCTATCCCGCCAAAAAATGTCGAACTATGGCCCCATAGGTCAATGGTGAAGATCATGAAGAATGATGGAGGAAAAGTATATAAAAAGGGAAACAATAATTGACCATGAAATCATGGAAAATGATTATTGATTATGGATATATACTTAGAATAATAGAGATCTATTAAATAAAAAATTCAAATCTGATACACTGGCTCAAGTAAAGGCTCAATTTAAAAACAGATCAAAGAATAGAATTTTGATAATGCTTCATATTTTATTCATAATGGTGGATTCCAAAAAAGAAGATTCTGAAATTGATATTTTATTGATCTTTGGTGAAGAACATGCTCTCCAATTATGGTGGAAGATCTGGCACATTCACTGTAACTTGATTCACCTAGATTTGAAAGCTTTTCGTCGTCTGATCCCAATTCACTGACGATGTATTGTACAATCACCTATAAAAGATATCAGGGTTATGAAAATAACCATAGATATTTTTCATAATAGGGTACTTATAGGGGTTTTTTATATAATAACTGAATTAATTAAATATTTTAATTAATTAATTCACTCAATGTACCCACCAAGGGTCACCTTATCTAAATGTCCAACATTAACCACTTTTAGGTCCCACCTAGGGTAAATCCCAATCTCCAAATTCAACCTTGGTATAATATTTTTTACTAGACACTCCATTTATTATATATTATATTATTTATGAAAAATTGTGCATGAATGATATAAAATATATTTAATATTTTAATAAAATTAATTTTGGTTGCATCAGGCCTCGGAATCGCACGCAGTCTTAACACCTAGCTCCAAAAATATTATTTTATATATTTCAAATTATTAAAATGAAAAATATAGTATTTACAACTAGTACCTCTAAAATGGTGATAAGGATGTTGGAGAAAGATTTTGGTAGGTTTTTCTTGAGCTAGAGATCTTCAGAAGTGGGAACATGTGAAGGGAGTAGGTTCCCTTTTTTAAGTGGTGGAGGGGACCACATAAAAATTTCCTAAAAATTTTGTGGCCAAGTTGAATGAAAGATGTTTTTGTAAGATTAAAGAAGTGTTTATTCCATGTACTTTATTTTTTTCAAAGATAAAGAAATCAATTCACTTTTTAAAAAATTTACAATCAAACTCACAATCATATTCAGGAAATCTGACTCAAAATGCTTAAAAAGTCTATAAGAATGATAAGATGTTATCTGAAAGAAAAAGGTTCATCAGCCTCACCATGGGTCTAGAATGAAAGGAAGATCATAATGAGAAGTTTTAGCATAGAATTATTATCTTAAATTAAAATATTATGATGGTTTTCTGTTTTTTATTTAAAAAACATCATAAGTTATCTAGAAAACTTATGATGAAATATTTGTAAAGGAGAGAGGGAGAGATGGTGTTGCCAATCATATTTTGGATTATTGGAAAGAAGAAAATCATTGGAAGGATGGGAAGTTATAATACACATAAATGCTATTCAGAAAAATATATTTCAAACCTAAATGTTTTCAAATTAATGAGGAAGTTATGATACAAGCATATTTTTGTAGAAGAAATAAAGTTGATGAATTCAAAGATTTTTTTATCTCAGTTCATTAGTGTGAGATCACTAGAAATGGATTTGTTTTAAAGATAGGAAGGTTTTTAAGAATATGGGAATATGGAGATAATAGTTTTTAATCATACAAATAAACCAAAATATATAATTCTTTTGAGAAAGAAGTTTATTTTTATAATAATCAGAAAATGGGAGAAGTTTCTAAAGTTGATGTTTTTGCTGACACTAGTCTATCGATCAAAGTGTTCCACTGATAATTGGATTAATTATAACATTGATCATTAGATGTAGTGATGATTAAAAAAAATAATTTGGAGGAAAAATGGTTTGTTGATGTTCTTCAGCATCAAGTGTTTGTTGGTATCAATGAACAGGTTGAAGTTGTTGTGATCAATGTAAAATAGGATCAAAGATCAATCAACAATGTAGTCATCCATTTTTATCAGGATTTTTTTTATCAATTGGATCCAGAATGAAATAACTATGATATGTTTTCAATTGGTTCAACAATATTTTACTGGAGTTGACACATATTATTTGAGTTATGTAGAGAATGGTTCATCAGGTGAAAAATGACACCGATAAACCTCATATGATGTTGGACACCATCAGATACATGATAATACTTCTAAGAAATAGAATATAATAATAACAAAGTAAGTTACAAAATTCTTATCAAGGGAAGCTTTTAGTTTGAAGAGTATGTAGAAAATTTTCATCAAGGGAGTTTGAAGAAAATGTTAAAGTGGTGCTAAGAGGTGATGAATTAATTAGATGTTGCAACAATGTTTATTGTAAAATAAAAGAAACTAATTATAAAAATTAAAAAAAAAATCTTTTTTGAAGAATGGTTTGAATGTATATATTTTACCAGTTGGTACAGAGCATCGTAATAAGCTATTTTTTTAGTAGGTACTGATCATTGTAGAGAGAAGACAAATGTTTTCCATTTTTTTATTTGGAATATAGCAACATAATGAAAAGTGTATTGTACATAGTTATTCATTGTAATGAAGAAATTGAGTTGAAAATTGGAATCAGATTGAATTTTGGTTTGAAAATTATGAATCAGGATGAAGTTGTCAGAAGATTCAAGAAGGTTCGAGAAGAAGCCAGAAGAGTTGACAAACACTAAAGAAGTAAAATATATATCCTAAATGAAAGTAAATTTTATTTTTCAATAAATTTCGTTGAGAAAGAAAACATTTCAGATTCCTTGATAAACAAAATTTGGCACACCTATAAAAGGAGTAAGTATTGTTCACTTTATGATGCATGTACTATTTAAGATAGAAGGTGGAGTGATGAAATTTTATAGAAAGAAGGAATTTATAGATCAAGAATTCCTGAAGAAGTTTTCCATATAGAAGAAGAAGGAAGATCATATTTAGAGTTTTTGGATTGAACCGAGCAATCAGAATGGGATTTCCAAACTGAATCACAAGTAGTTCTGATTTGTTTTAGTGGTATTCTGGTAGAGTTATTTTATTGGGATGATCAATCAGACTAGGTATCATAATGGTTTATCAGAAAAAGTATCATTATGAAGTCCATATAAGTTCTTAACTATTGTTGGGTAGGAAAGTAAATAATATTTTGGAAAATTATTTTTTTGAAATTTGAAAATGAGGGTGGGTGATATGTTTTTAAGAATTTGTTGAAAGTTTATTAACATGTTAAAAAATTTATTACATCATTTTATTCTACATGAAGCACATGCACTGTTGTATCAAAAAATATTCTACACAAGTTTAAATAAATATACTCATTTTTTTATTTAACCAAAAGAATTATTTTCTAGTGGATTGTGAGTTATTGTATTGTTTTTAAACTATACCCAGAACATATATACTCTTATTGAGTAGTGAACACTATAAAGTATTATGTTCTTATGGATGTGTGATTGTTTTTTTTCCTGCAAGGCAATATCTCATTATTAGAAGGAAAATATAATTTCAAAATAAATGAAAGTTAAAAGAAAAAGAAATAACTATATCACCCCCTCCCCCTCTTGGTGATACATTGATCTTGACTGAGAAATATCAATTGGTGTCATAGCTAAGGTTCCCTTTATTTTATCTTTGTTGATTTTTTAAGGAGAATTTGTGATGGAGAATCTGAATTGTGTGAATAGTAAGGGGATTTCGATCTTCGTTGGTAATAATTATCTTATCTAGAAATATTGAACATTTTCTTATCTTATGTCTCTTGGGTATGATTTTCTTGAAGCTAGAAAATATTTTTCCTATTGATAAAAAATTTCCTCTTACATAAGAATCTTTAGAATGATGGTGGTGTTAACAATTATTCACACTAATCACTTTATGAAAGTGAGTTTCTAATAGTAAAGGGTTTTTTCACTACCAAAGGTATCTGGGATAAGCTGAAAAACATTTATGAAGGAAATACAAAATTAAATAAGGAAAAGTTAAAAATTTAGATATTGAAGTATGAAGATCTCAATATGGGTGATTATTATTCTATTGGAGAAATATTTACTAGGGAAAATTACATTATTAGAACTATTTGATGTCTTGGTGAAAATTTGGAAGATTATATTATTATTGAAATGATCCCAAGAATTATTCTTGAAAATTTTGATGCAAAAGTTTCCGCATTAGAAATTGGAGCTCCAGAAACATTTTCTCTAGATTATTTTCATATTACTCTAATTACATATAAAATTATATGGGAGAATGTTATGAAATAAAAAAAAGTTTATTGAGAAATTTCTTCAAATTCTTCCAAGAAATAAAATCCTAAAAATATTTTTTAAGAAGAAGAAGCTGGTGAATATGATTCTAAAAATTATTTATGTAAAAAATCTTAATGAATTTTTATCCTTGTTTCCTAAAAAAGTGAAAATATAAAGGGAAACTTCCCATGAAATATTTTGAATGTGAATTCATTGTGAACTTTTCATCTAATTGTCCTAGAATAAAGAAATAAGATAATATTGATAAATATGAAAGATAGTCAAGAAGATCGTGGAAGAAACACAGCGATAAGACTAAATATATTCCAAAGGTAAAGATAAAAAGTATTTCAAATGAAAAAGAAAAAGTTTCTTATCTAAATATGGTGAATAAGAAGACAGTTAAGCTAAATCCAAAAAATATATATTGAGAAGTATGGAGAGAATACTTTCATTGCAATAATTAAAAATAAAGAATTTAGAATTGAAGTTCTAAAGAAGAATAAAATAAATTATAATTTCATCTAAAAGAATAATTTAAAGAGTTTATGAGAAACATTGGGAGGGTTAGTAATGAAATTAGGAAGTTGAAAAATAAAAATTCTTCAAAAAAACAAGAAATATTTTCTTATGAGAATGTGAAGTTGCTTTAAGATATTGATGACATAAATAAATATCTTGAGAAAGAAAATAATTATACTGATCATTTGGAAGTAATGTTAAAGGAAAAATAAAAATATTTTGATCTTATCCAAAAAACATTCTAAATATGATTAGGGGTTCACAAGTTTTAATAACTCTATTTCTAATGTTTTTGAAAGATCTAGAAATTATAAACTTGAGAAGGGTTAAATGATAACTTCAAAGTCTGAGAAGAAGGTTGAAAATGATTTTGAAATTGAGAGAGATGGGAAAGTTATGTATGTTCCCAAAAACCAAGAATTTCGAGAGGTAAAAAAATTGAGTTGGAAAAAGTATCTATTACTTATGGTACTGATCAGTTTGAAAAGAAACTATGCTGAAGAAGAAGGTTCCTATTTAAAATATAGATGTTGGTGGTCAAAAATGTTCTAACAAGTAAGATAAGAGGGTTTCTGAGAAACATGTACACTACTCCAGACATTATGGATGTTTTAGAGGAAAATATTCTTTCTATTGATATTGTTGTTATTGTATTGGATTTTCGAATATAAAAAATATGTGTTAGTTTAATCAACAATATTAAAAATAGTCTACAAATTATATAGGAATTTTTTTAAGGGGATTTAATCCCCTAAAAGGAAGAATTCAAAGAAGGATGTTTTTAAGAAAGATAAAAAGTTTTTCCTAGAAGTTTAAAATAGTTTCTAGACTATATAAACTATTTATCAAAGATGCTAATAACCTAGATGGCTTGAAAAAGGATGCCTTTTTTACCAACATAATAAAATTTCATTAAAAATTATCAGAAGATAGATGTGAATAAATATAAAGGTATATAAAAAGATCTTTTAGTGGTAACCACTCTCAAAAGTACAAAAGGATAACAAATATGGATCTTAGATAGTGGGTGTTCTCCTCATATGACATGAGACTTAAAAATGTTTAAGAATGTGAAAGAATTCAAAGAAAAAAAAATACATTTGGCAATGATGAACCTGTTAGAATGAAAGGTGTTGGATCAACCTTCATTGGGGAATAAAAGTTTAAATCCAAGAAATATCTATTTATAGATGGATTTAAACATAACTTGTTAAGTGTATCAAAACTTTTTTATGAAGGTAACAATGTTATTTTCGGAAAAAGTTGATTTTTTAAAAAAGTGGGATAGTGACTGTGGTATTCTTGATATGTCAAGAAGAAGAGATTGGTGTTTCAAAATTTTTTATAATGAAAAAATGACAAACTTTGTGCATAAGAAAGTTTACATTTTTTCAAAACAACCTATGCAACTTATTCATTCCAATATTTTTGGGCCAATGAGAAAACAATCAAATCATTGAGATAAGTACTTCATTACTTTAACTGATAACTTTACTCACATTACTTGTGTTATGTATATGAAATATAAGTTTTATGCTCTAAAAATTTTTAGATGTTTTAGGAGGAAGGATGAGAAGAAATGATAGTATTCATTAAATAAGATAAGAATAGACCATGGGGTGAATAAAATAATGAAGAATTTAAAATATATCATGATAATCCTAGAATTAAGCATGAGTTCAGTACACCATAAACTCCTCAACACAATGGTTTTATTGAAAATAAAAAGTAGAAGTTTGGTTGAAATGGGGTGAACTATGTTACATTTACATGGTCTCTCACATTAATTTTGGAGGTAAGACATGAGCACTATTTTGTATATTCAAAAATGATGTTTCCACAAACCAAGTTTAGATATGACTTCATATGAAATGTTTTATGACAGAACTCCACTTTTGAAACACATAAGAGTGTTTTTGAGTCCATACATCATAAAGAAGAAAGGTGGAAACCTTGGAATGTTTGAGCAGAGCGGTGAAGATGGAATTTTTCTCGGTTATGCTTCAGAAGGAAGAGGGTATAGATGTTTTAACAAAGAGTTGAGAAGATTAGTTGACTCTATTGATATGAATGTTTTTGAAAAAGATAAAGAAGATAAATAGACTTATACAGAAAAGTAATATGAATAGGAAGAAATAATTTGTTATATGGATTCTAATTAGGATGAAAAAATTGTAATCATACTCAAGAATAATCAGACTCAACTGTTTCTATTGATGAGGAAAAATCTTGAAAATCTCATCCTTGGCTAATGAATCAAGTGGAAACTCAAAAAATTATTAGTTATCAACATCAAAAGGTTCAAATAATAAGAACATGAAAACTAATTTCACATACTTATTTGTATTTAAAATTTTAACCGAAATATGTTAATGAATCTTTTGAGAATCTAGAATGGTTTCAGGATATGAATGAACAGCTACATCAGATACAAAAGAATGATATGTGGGAAATCATGCCTAAACTAAATGACAAAACAATTATTGGTACAAAGTGGGGTTTCCAGAACAAGATGAATGAAGATGGTGAAGTGATAATAAAAAATGAAATATTGGTGTCAAAAGGTTACTCACGTATTAAAGGTATTGATTTTGATGAAACTTTTTCTCTAGTTTAAAGGATAGAAACAATCATATTATTTCATATTATTTCTATATAAATAAGTTACAAAAAAATTTAGATAGTTGTGAAATCATAATTTATGAATGTTGAACTTGTTATGAATGTTTATATTGAACAACCTTGTATATTTTTTATTGGGAAGTATTAAATTCATGTGTTCAAGTTAAAAAAATACATGTATAGGATAAAGCACGCTCCAAGGGAATGATACTTTAAATTGGATACATGCTTATGGAAGATGAGTTTTAAGAAAGGAATAGTTGATAGTAATCTATACATAAAAGAATGACAGTATTTTTCTGTCATTGTAATTGTTTTTGTTGATGGCATTATATTTTCTAGGAAAAATGAAATAACTTGTGAATGGTTTTTCTGAAGAGATAAAAATGTTGTTTGATATTTCCATACTATGAAAAATAAAACAAATTTTTGGGTTACAAATCTCACAAAAGAAGAATAAAATTATTCTTTTAAAAGAAAAGTATTCTAAGGAACTTATTATAAAATTCATCATGGAAAATTAGAAAACAATTTCCACACCAATTTTAGTGGGAACCAAATTTAATAATGATAAATAAGGTAAGGATGTTGATCCTAATGAGTTTCAAAAGCTAGTTGGAAGTTTGTTATATTTGAATAACTGGAGACCTGATATTGTTTATGTTGTTACCATATGTTAAAGATTTCATATTGCCCCAAAAGAATCACATATATTAGATGGAAAAATCATTTCTCATATATAAAAAACACAAAAAAATTAGAATCAAGTATGAAATCTCAGAAAGAATTCAATTGTTTGGGTATTAAAATGATGATTGGGCTTGAAATGTTTTCAGTAACTCATAGCATAGATGAATATGAGTATGTTTTTTACACTCAAGATACTACTCAACTTGTGTGGATGAAGACTCAGTTAGAAGACTTTCCTATTAAAGTAAAGTTACCCTTTATCTTGGGTTGTGATAATCAAAGTTCCATCAACCTTACAAGAAATCTGGTACAACATTAAAATTGAAAACATATTGGTATCAAGTACCACTTAATCAAAGAGCTTGTGTATAATAATTAATTGAATTTTCATTATGTTCCTACATCAAAACAAGTTGCTGAAATTTTCATAAAACCTCTACCAAAGGAATATTTTCACAAAATGATATTGAACATGGTTGTACAACCTATTTCTCATCAAGGATTAGGTATGTGTTTCTATCCCCTCTCTCATATATTATTTTGATACTGCTTTTAGGGTTGATAATTGATTTATAAATGTACTAATTAATATGTTTTAAATATTTTAAATAAGAATGTATTTAGTGGGAGTTAGGGGTAAGCTATGATCTCATCATGTATGTGAGTGAACTATTCTAATAGTTTGTTGGATTGGTTTTAGGTAACCTTTGTTGAAAGGAAAGATGAATAAGTGAAGAAATATTTCAATAAAAGCTAAATATTATTTATGACTCATAAATTTTGGATATAATTTTTTGTTTTCAATAATTATTTTTTCCTACAATGAGTAATCTCAAGAAGTATTAGAATTTTGGATAAGTAATCCATATCTTGAGGTTACAAAGTTAAGTGATTTATGAACATTGGTTGACAAAAAAAATCCAACATGGGATATTTTTTGGACCAAGTTGGCTAAAATATGTTTTTGGAAGATGAATGAAATTTGTATTCAATGTATTTATTTTTTTTCAAATTGAATGAAATAAATTCACATTGTAATAAATTAACTATCAGAATCACAATCGTATTCAGACAATTGGACTCAGAGTTCTTAAAAAAAACCATCTGATTAAGAATAAGTTTTCTGAAATAAAAAAGTTTCATCAAACTAACCTTGGTTCTAGAATTAAAGGAACATCATAATGAGAAGTTGTATCAGAGTCTTCTTGGATCTGATGAAAATATGACAATGCATTGTTGTTTTTTATTTCACAAATAACATATGTTATCAATAAAAATTATGATGAAAGTTGTATGAAAGAAAGAGGGAGAGACGGTACTACCAATCATATTGAGGTATATTGGAAAAAATAATTCTTTGGAAGGGTGGGAAGTTACAACAATTCCCAATTATAGTCATAGGATGCAATGTTAATCCTCAATGTTTATAAATTCACGAGGAAGTCATGATACCAGAAGAAGTTTTTTGAAGAAATAAAGTTATTAAAGTATATGATTTATTATCTCATTTCATAGGTGTGAGATCACTATATGTAGATTTATTTGGAGGCTACAACGGTTGTTTAGAATGTTGTAAGATAATGATTCTAGTTTTCAGTCATGCTAATAAACAAAAGATATAATTTTTCCAACAAATAAATTGATATGTATCTTAATTAGAAAAGGGGAGAAGTTTCTAAAGTAAAATTTGTTCCAAAAATAGGTTTATCAAAAATGGTGTTCCACCGATCATCAGGGTAATTATCAAACCAATCATCAGATACAATGATGCTTATAAAAATAAATTAGAGGCAAAAAGGTTTATTGAATCATTTTAATAAGAATATCTTGTTGGGATCAATGAAGATGTTGATGTTTGGAGATCGATGAAAAATGGGATCAGAGATCAATAAAAAATTTAGTAAACCTTTTTCAAAAGGATTATTTCATTTATTTATCTATTTTTTCAAGAACTAAATAACTCTGATATGTTTTCAATTGGGTCAAGACTATCAGATTGGAGTTGACACTGATTGTCATAGTGAAGCAGCGACTGATTTATCAGGTGCATACTAACACTTATAAACCACATCAAATGTTGAACACCATCGAATTCAGGATCAAATATCTATAAAAAAGATGAAAATAAGAAATTCTTAAAGCAGTTAAAAAAATTCAAGGGGATATCATATTCTGAAGAGTTTATAGAAAATGTTTGTCGCAGGAGTTTGAAGTGGATGTCGAAATGTTACTATGAAGTTATTAATTATTTAGATGTTGTGACTATGTTTATGGTAAAATAAAATGAAACTAAAGTCCAAAAAATTTGCAACATTCTTTTTGGAAGAATATTTTGAATCTTTATATTTTATCAATTGGTATAAAGCATCATAATGGGTTGTTTGTTTTTTAGTTGGTACCGATCATCAACATGAGATGACATCTGTTTTCCATTTTTTTATTTGGTATGAAGCAACTTAATGAATAATATTTTGTACATATTTCTTCATAATATTGAAGAAATTATATTGATTATCAGAATCAGTTTGATGTTTGGTTTCAACTTCAAAAGTGAGATGAATTAGTGAGAAGATTAGAGAAGGTTTGAGAAGAAATGAGAAGAGTTGAGAAGTGTTGAAGAATTCAAATATACATCCAAAATGTAAGGGAAATTTATTTTCTATGAAATTTGGTTTAGTGGGAAAATATTTTAGATTCCCACCTAAACTATATTTGACTCACCTATAAAAGGAGGAACTACTTTGTACTTTATAACACATGTATTGTTGAAGAGAGAAGGCTGGGTGCTAAATGTTTATAGAGAATGAGTTTCCAGATCGATAATACTAAGGATTTTTTTAATATAATAATAAGAATAAAAATCATATTCAAAGATTTCATATCAGATCGAACATTCAGACATTGATTTTTAGAATGAGTTAGAAGCAGTTCTGGTTTGTTTCAGTGGTGTTCTGACAGAGTTATTTTATTAGACTGATTAATCGAACTAGGGATCAGACTAAGTTATCATAATGAGTATCATTATGAATTCCATATAAGTTATTACCTAATTCTAGGTAGGAATGTGATGAATTGTTTTGAATATTATATTTTTGAATTTGGACAAGGCAGAATAGTAATATGTTTTTAATCATATGGGGAAATTTTATTAACATATTAAAAAAATTTGTATAACATAATTTCATGATACTTGAAGCACGTGAAATTTTTTATTGAACATAATGTTACAAATTTGAAAGGGAATATCCTACTTGTTGTATCCACTCAATGATAATGTTTTACAGTGGATTGTGTGGTATTGTATTGTATCAAAACCATGCCAACGATGTAGCTACTCTTATTGAGTAGTGAACCTTTCAAATTATTATATTCTTGTGGATGTGTGATTGCTTTGTTTTTAGAAAGCTGATATCTCTTTAATAGGATGTGAATGATGTTTTAAAATAAAATAAAATCGAAAGAATAATATATCACTAATTCACCCCCTCCCCATCTTAGTGATACATTGATCTTGACAGAAAAATATCAAAAAAAATATAAAATGATAAATTTATTACCAATAAAAATGATTCCCAATGACATTAGAGTCAAATTATGGATAACATTAGGCATAAATATGTCCATAAAATATGATTTTGACAAGTTTAATTGGAAATCATACACCTATCTTTTGGTTTTATCTCCTGATAAACCCTTTTTAACATTAACTGTAGTAATTAATTTTTTTTATAATTTACACTATTAATTTTTACTAAAGATTAAGGTGAATATATTACCTAATTTTAATTATTATAATTCCAAATATATAATCTATTTTACCAAATTAAATTCCTATAAGTGAAATTTTTTAATTTAAAGATGACCCACAAATGGTTTTTCAAGAAATACATTTTTCAAGCATAAGATAGTCTTAAATTAACTATCTGACTAGTGATAATCATGAGATATATTTAAATTTATTTATTATTATATATAATCCCTAAATTTTATTTAAATATTTCATCATTAAGTATTTTTAAAATTATTTAAAATGAAGATACATTACACAGTTAAAAACTGTTTTCAGGAAAATGAATTTTCAAGCCTTAAAATAAACTTATACAG